>CM075973.1:11360943-11940943 GCA_038048745.1 Coluber constrictor foxii
TGATTTATTTATCCAGCGCCACCTCTTATATATATATATACTTTTGCACCTGCCAGATATTGTTTCTTTTGAAGATGCTGAATTTTTAAGAAATTGCAGCAGATGATTATTTAAAAGAAACAGGGAGTTTTCACAATCTGCTATTTTCTCTCCAGGTTTCCGGCATTTCCCATTTTTCCAGAAAATATTCTCCATGCAATTCTTCCCCCTGAGGGGGCACTTTATGAGCTAAAGTACATTCGCGTTTTCTGAAGTCTTCCCTTACCTGCTCTTTAGAGTAATAGTAATTACAGGGTCTTCCTCATTTCCTAATTGTCCAAACTTCTTTTCTTTATTGTTCATGTTTAAGACAGATTTAAAAAATGAATTTAGTATCTCAACCACAAGTTAACCGTTTCCCACACATTTTATAATAGCCCTAGTTTTCAATCCTCCTTTCTGTGCAAAGAAAAGGGATAAATACTCTCTATTTTCACTCACTTTTCTAATGGGTGAGGTTATAAATCCACTTTATCATTAGGTGAATGAGATTTTCAAAGGAGTGTGGTTAACTTGTATGCGGGGGAAATAAATCACTTCTCTTCAACTTTTCCTTCTATAAAGGATGGAATGGTAAACATTAAACAGAAGAACTAGGTGCAAAGTATATTTTGCATAAATATACAAAATATTTTGTATAAATATACAAAAGTATGAAGGCTATTGCTTAACGCATTGTAAGTCGCCCTGAGCCTCCGGAGAAGGGAGGCATATAAATCAAATTAAAAAAAAAATAGAAACTAGATCCATTCCTAATATCATCTCTAAAAACAATCCGAGAATCTTTTTTTTGTTCCTAATTTGGATTAAACCATGTTATCAAATCGGTAGTTACTTTCTGTGTAAAAGATTGCCAGTTTGGGCTACTTTTGTGCATACATGTTCATGCCCCTCTGAACATTTTTAGAAATGCTAACGAACACCTTCCTGATAGCAATATGTCAATTACTCCCTAAGTGAGCAGCACGACTTTTAGCAGAAGCGAAAGTGGTTCGCAGAAGCAGGGAAGTCTTCCCTTACATTGGGGAAAACAGGATTTGCAGGACTGGCAAGAGTTCAAAATGGCTGCTGGAGCTTGCGGTCTTTGAAATGGATGAAATATATTCTATTTATTTCTATTTCTACTTCTATTCACGAAGGAGAGGAACCAAGAGCTCGGCCTTCCCTGCTTCTTTGCATCTTGACAATCACACTTTTTAACCCAACCTATTCCCTGGGGGCCTTGGAAACTGGCATCACTATTTCTAAATGTATCCTGGTGTCCTTTCAGCTTTAACGCGTTTCCTCTGACTAAACTCCCAAGCAGAACAAGCCTTCCCGCAAAGCAGCAGTTGAGAAATGCTGGCCATACTTATGCTTGGAGCTCCTGTCTCTGGATCCACGTCGGTGACCCCGACTATGACTTCGGGAACGGCTGCGGTGGCGCCGGTGCCTCTCCCGTTCCCGAGACTTGGAACGGGATTTTCGCTTCTCGCGGGAAAGGGAGCGAGAACGTCGTCGCCTCCGCTCTCGGGATCGTGATCTGCAGCGGGAAGATTGAAAAAAAAAAATTCAGTTCAGCCACATCGAAGTGTTTTCCATTAAGAGTGACTGGATGACCTCAGTTTCTTTTCATATACAGTACACGTATTATTTATGCCCGAGTTTTCCTCTAAGGAGGAGATAGTAAGTGCTTGCCTGTATTTTATCACACAAACAACTAAGCCAATGTTGTACGTTGAGTACCAAGGTAGTAAGTACAGTAGTCATTGGTACTCAACTGCTTTGAAACTCATTGAATTTGCTATTCAGTGCATTTTGACACGAAAAGTTTGGCCTGGTATTCATCGTTTGTTTGGTACTCAACACAAAAGCTAGAACTTGACAGTGTCAAGTGTTGTTGTTTGGTACTCATTGCCCTTCCCGGAACCAATAAAGGAGTACTTGGGTACCACTGTATGAAGATATGGATGAAAAGGCCATCCTTAAGGTTCAATACCTTAAATTCACAGAAATCAAGATTTTATTCTTTCCCCGTTATTCTCTTACAGCATTCAGCAATTTACAAGTTAAATAAATAAATTGGTTAAACCAAGAAAAAAAACCCAATTGAAATTAGTTGAGAACTACTGCTTTCCTAAAACCCATATAGTTAAGACATTGGTGACACAAAGCAATATAGTTCAGCATGACCATGAGATTATGTATATGTGTGTGGGAATCCCAAACACTGTAGACAATCTGTTCTAAAGAATGCTGAAGATCATCATCAAGCAGAGTTCAGTAACTCAACGTTACTTCTACATATCAAAAGGCCATTGTAATTTATAAAAGGGGAACCTCAAGGGTGCCAACCCAATGTAGCTCAATTCAATGGCAACTTTGGTTGCTTTCAATTGCAACCTTGGTGGCGCAGCAGCTTAAAGTGGGGTTAAGTGACACCAGCTGCCTGCAATTACTGCAAATTCGAATCTCACCAGGCTCAAGGTTGACTCAGCCTTCCATCCTTTTGAGGTAGGTAAAATGAGGACCTGGATTGTGGGGGCAATAAGCTGATTGTGTATAAAAAAGAACACTGCTTGGGGGTGGCGAAAGCCCTACTAGGCAGGTGTATACAAAAGTATGAAGGCTATTGCTTAACGCATTGTAAGCTGCCCTGAGTCTCCGGAGAAGGGCGGCATATAAATTAAATTAAAAAAAAAACTTAATAGGCGAGTCCTACAAAAGGGAGAAATAGTAAAAGATTAGGAAAGATTGGGGTACTTTCCTGCTTTTGTGTCTGGAGAAAAGGCACAAGCGGAGAGCCGCCAAAAACTATCAAGGAGCTCGGAAATGAAGGACCATCACCTCAATGTGTATATACGCATACACGTACCCTTCACTCAACACATATCCAAGCTCTCTTACCTTCTACGATCTCGGTTTCTTGATCCAGATCTAGGAAAAACAAAAAAGAACAGCATTGTTTGAAAAGAAGGAGCTGGAGACAGAATGCAAGCATAGTTATGAGGGTGTTCTTTTTTAAAAAAAACCAGAAGGTAACACGCTGAAAAGGTTGAGAATGAATTTGGCAAAGGATGATTAAGAACATTCTAAACAGTTTGGAAAGAGATGTTTAATCAAGACTTTTCATCTTCTGTCAAGCAGCCCTCTTTATTCTACTTTGGACAACTGTCTGAACTTTTACATTCTTCCTTCTACTTCCAAATTCTAATGACTTCAAAGGGCAAAAGAGCTCCAACATAGATCTGGGCTGCCTGGGGACCAAACATAGCCCAGTTTCTACTGTGTTGTTTCTTTGAGATCAGCAGAAGACCTCTTATGCCACTATGTCAGGAAGCCCCACGCTGCTCCCTCTGCGATGCCTCACCGTTGTCCCACACGTTCTTCTCGCTCTCTTTCTTCTCTCCTTCTCAACCGGTCTTGATTCCTCTTCTCCTGTTTTTCAGCTACGGTTTTCTAGAATGAGACAAGGAACATTGTCAAATGTAACTGGGTTTCTACATCAAAAGGATTCCCGCAGATAGCAAGGAGTAAGTCATTCAAAGACAGTTGGTGACATCATCCTCTCCTATTAGGATGTCCCTATATACAGTAGTGGCCAAAACTGTGGAAACCTTTTGGGGGAAAGTGTCTTTTTGAGGTTTGATGGCTAATAACACCACCTTTTTTTTTTTTTTTGACTTTCAAGATAATCCTATTCCACTGCTGGAATGGCCTGGGAATAGCCCAGACCTTCACCCAATTGAAAATCTATGGAGCTGACTAAAGAAACTTGTTAGTCAGAAGTGACCCAGCAATAAAACCCAGTTAATAGAAGCAATCCTTAAATCTTTGTTTCACATGATAACAGCTGCAGAACGAAAAGACTTTGTTCACTCCATGGGAAGACATTGTAAGGCCGTAATTCACGCTAAAGGTTATCCAACTAAGTATTAACTGACATGGCGATCATTTTTGTATATCTCGTTTTTTCTACGTGTTTCACTTTTCTTCTTTATACTGTAACTGCTATTCTAATAGCAAATCCTTCCTAAAAGTAATTGCATTACATTCTTGATTAAATTATCTTTCCGTTGATATATAATTATATGGTACTACTCTAAAAAAAAAGTGGTGTTATTAGCAAGTTTTAGAAAATACACTTTTCCCAAAAGGTTTCCACAATTGTGGCCATTACTGTGACACATTGAGCTTAAAAGCAGCAGCTAAAATCAGATGATTAGGGGAAAAAAATCACAGCTATTTAAAAGTAGTTAAATATGTAAAAAGCACTTAAGATTGTGATCTGACTGTATATCACTTTTTCAGTATGTCCTGATATATTTCTGATGTATTGGGTCCCCAAATCTCAACAAGCATCGTCAATGTTCTTACCAGAAGCTTCCAGACCCCACAACCAATAAGCAAATTAGGAGAGAGTTGCAGAGATTAATTTGAAACAGGCCAACATATTATCAAGGCAGGAAAGTAGTGGGAGGAAAAAAAAATACCCATGTGGGAATAATTTGCCAAAATATCAAATACTCAAAGCATCAAGAAAATGGTCCTATGGAGCCACTCCTCAAAACTCAAAACACTAGCAATCAGAATCCTCTGCTAGAGACTAGCATTCTGATACCAATATTAATGTAACCCTGATTAGTGTTTAATTTCTTTACCAGGAAAGAACACGATGCTTCTCACACTCAGCCCACAGAGTCCAAGACTGGAGGCAAAGCAGTCACAGAAACATCAGCCACACACTGATTTCACAGGTTTATTGCCTGACAAAGTGTTGGCTTTATATACAGTACCTTAAGTCACCCCTCAAAATGAGAAGTACCGGAAGTGTTTATTTAGAAGAATAACAGATAAGACTTCCCTGTTGATAATGACAAGTTTCTGGTTTCAACCTACAGATTTATCCCACGGACAAAGGCAATAATGAAACAGAAGGGCCAAATTTGTTAATTCTAATAAACAGGTCAGTCTCACACAGGTCTATTTACTTGATGACAAGCATGGAACTGTATAAAAAATCTCACATCAATGAGGTCATTTCACACATACATTACAGTTTTAAGAATTTTACTTAGCGGAGAAAAATCAAGGTACACACCCATGAACTTAATCGTGGGTGCGTAAAATTCTCCCAACTCCGTAGAATTGCCTGACATGGGCTAGTCACCCATTGTAAATTTTAAAGAAGAGAAAGCTCAAACACTGATTTACTTAGGCCGGTGATGGCGAACCTGTGGCACACGTAGCCGTATCAGTGGGCATACAAACTCAGCTCCGACATGCATGCGCGTGCCAGCCAGCTGATTTTCGGGTCTTCTGGGCCCACCAGAAGTAGGGAAACAGGAGGGCCTGGGGGGGGGGGAATGGCTCCAGGAGTCTGGGGAGACCGAAAATGGCCCGTTTGCCAACTAGAGAGGCCCTGGAGCCAGGTGAGTAAGAAAAACGGGCCTACCGGACCATCACGTGCGAGGAGTGGGGGCTGTCAAGCGCGCATGCGCGGGGGGTCAGAAGATTATGGGCGTGGGCATGCACGACCCCCACTCTACCCCTCCTGGCATGCAATGGCAAAAAGGTTAGCCATCACTGACCTAGACCAATATTGTGTCTACCCAACTGTTAAAACGAAAACTGTTCAGTGTGATTTTAAGGCTCTTTTCACACAAGAGTCCTTTACCCCTGAATAACTACAGCCCTTACCCGCAACTGGTCCAATTTCTCACGGATCTGAATGAAGCCCAAATGCAATTTGCCCCCAAAATGATCAGCAAGGCGACGGTCGTTGTCATGGAGACCAAGGTATGCAGAACAGACCTCGCAAACACGCAGCTTCTGTTGCTGGAAACTGGATGCAGGCATAGAATTGCGGTATTCCTCCTATTGGAGATCAGAAAGAGGTTAAAATTAAAACTCCTATCGCTCACCTTTCTGTCTTCCTTCTCCCCACCTTAGCCCAACGACTCATCATTACCTTGCCTAATTGCAACAGGGCGCAAATAATACTAGTGATGCTAATCTAATCTAGGAAGCGGTTAAGTCAAAAAGAAGATAAACGTTACAATTTCCTCCTCCATTTTTCAGCAGAGATAATAAACCAGGTTTAGCTTGGCCAAGTATATCCTAGGCTTCCTTGAGCTAAACAAAGCAGTAAATCCAAGCAGTAAATCTGCATTATGCAGTTCAGAAATAACAAACCTCTGCTTCTTTCTTCTTCGCGCGGACTTTGTCCACTTCCATCAGGATCTTCTGGGATTCATCCACATTCCCTTCAGCTCCTAACTGCTCAGCTTTAGCCAGAAGCTTCCCAATGTCTTCGTTGAGTTCGTGTACTTTCTCTGCCTAAAGAATGGACAAGGGTCTGGGGTCATTTATTTGATTGAAGGAAATTTATGTGACTCACTCTCAGTGATGCCAGGTAGCTGACGTAGATTAAAAACCCAATATAAAACAATAAAAAAGAATAACTCATCAAGGAATAGATTTCCAGAGGAAAAAAACTCCCAAGATGACAGGAACCATTTGCACCACTCAGGTGATCCCGAGGACACAGATAAACCTCCAAGTGCTTCAACGAGCAGGGTGGATAAAAATCGATGATTTGTTTGATTTAAATCGGATTTTTTTTTATTTTTATCAATTTTATTTTAATGAAATGCTTTTGGAGTAAAAATCTATCTAGCCATAGTTTACGGTACATTAATAATTTAGTTTATTCAGCATGAAATGGAGCTTAGTTATATAGCAGGAGGCTGTATATTCTGCAGTATTGGGACTTGTCGGTGAGTCAACAGCGAGTCAGAGGAGGAGCCGCTGCAGGACAGAGATGACAGCTGCTCTTTAAAAATTATGATTTAAATCGAATTAAATCAAGCCTTTTTACTAGTGATTTAAATCAATTTGATTTAAATCAAATCCACCCTGTCAACGACCCTCTAAGGATGCAATGACCAGCTTTCTACAAAGAATATAAATCCTTCCATTCTCCACCATCCAGTCAGAGCTGAAGAAGCTTCTTGGATGAGAAGCGAAACATCTTCAAAAGAAAAAACAAGGAAGTCCAGTTGCCTCCTGAAAAAGCATCTTTGGGACAATAACTCATCAAGCAAGTGGATTTTTTTTTAATTATTCAAGGGGGGATATAACCCATCTTTAGGGCTCAGTGCCATTCTTAAACCTGGAATGCCATGCCAGGGGATCCATATCAAAATAATAGGAGGGCCAAAGACGTAAAATCAAATCAAACCAATTTTTAGT
Source organism: Coluber constrictor foxii (assembly GCA_038048745.1). Lineage (NCBI taxonomy): Eukaryota > Metazoa > Chordata > Lepidosauria > Squamata > Colubridae > Coluber > Coluber constrictor. The sequence continues at coordinate 11,368,216 of CM075973.1, forward strand.
TGAAGTTGAACAAAAATCCAACTAATTCATCTCAAATATGATTCATAGGATCACACCCCAGTGGGGCCAATAATAATTTTCCTCTTCTGTCACATTCAAGAGCTTGATCCAACTGCAATTTTGAAAGGACTCAGGGCAGCATCATGCATCCCCACGTGGAAGGAGTTTTATTTTTTTGAAGTTCTGGCATGAGACAGGTTTAAGAGAAACCACGTTCATTTTTAATCTCCCGGTTCAACCACTGCATCTTTGGTTTTGTAATGGATTTTAGCACTGGGAGAAAGCCATGAGGCAAAAGTAACTAGTAGAAGAACCCATTATTATATAATTTAAAAACACACATTTGGTTTATTTATTTAGCACGCGAAGCATGAATAGAACAGATAAGCAATTCTCTATACAATCTCTTGGATAAACTAATGTTATCCCCAATGTAAATACTGAACATGCAGCTATGCTCTTTAATTGACCTTTAAATCTAGGGTTTATCTTTCTAAAGGAATTTCAAAGGAGCTTGAAGAGGGACTTTATGCTTACAACATCTGTGATATTTCCAGCTCTTAGTTATCTGAGAGGTAACATAGATGAGTTAGTCATCCAGTGGCCTAGATTGTTAGTCATCCAGTGGCCTAGACTGACACTGAAGCAATGCATGAACCTACAGGATCCCTAAGACCACCTAGGTGGATTTTGCCCAATCAACTGTATAGACAACCACCAGAAGAAGCCTTACGCAACAGCCAGTTAAGGGACTGTGAATTTCAAGAGTCTCGCCATTTCACCAAGAGCACAACTGCACCACAGAAATACCTTTGCAGCCACTTCAGCGCTGATCTCCTCTTGGGTTTCTGCAAGTCGTTTTTTAGCCAGTTCTGTTCTTCTATCGCACTCAGCAATGAAAGATTCCAAGTGGTCCATTGCCTGATTGTATAGAAACGGACAGTGCTAATGTTAGAAAGTCATTCTTTACAGGTCCTTATTTCAGTAATAAAAATCAAGAGATGAAGGCAGCATGAAAGGCCCATCTGAAATTGATTCTCTTCAATATAGAGCCTTATTTCTCTTTACTTCTTGTCACTTCAAAAAAAGATAATTAAAGAGATGGAAACAACAGATTTTTTTTCTGAAGAATGGGAAATGTTACTTATAAAACTTTTCCTCACAGCCAAACCTAACAATGTTGCAGCACCATTATCACAACTTTATAATACCAGTTAAGGATTCATTCAACACAACAGCAATAGAAAGGCAAATACACTTAGGAAGAAATGTAGCTTTTAAATCATGAAGGATTCAGATACTCTCCAAAGTTGACACAGATAACCAAGATTTTAAATCATAGTACAGTATTTGGAGAGGCTGAATTTAGGAGACGGATGAATTACCGGATCAATAATCTCCACTCTTCTGCGAAACCGATTCACACAGAACAAAAACACTTCTAGTTATCAACACCTACCCTGACATATGCTAGAAGGTACCGTATTGTTCAGACTATAAGTCGCACCAGAGTATAAGACGCACCAAGATGTCAAAGAGATAAACACAGGACCACTCTGTAGGCTTCCCAAACCCTCTGCGCGTCCCATTTTTGTGAAAAACAGGCCTGGTTTTGGCGAAAACGGGACTCATGGAGCAGGGTTTCAGGAGGCCAAAAATGGCCATATTCAGTGTATAAGACGCTCCTTCCACTCTCTTTGAGAGGGGGAAAAAGTGCATGTTATATTCCGAAAAGTATGGTAACCTGTTAGAGCTCTGTCATACCGAAAAGGATGAGCCTATGACAAGCACATCTTTACTCTGCAGAGAAGCCCTTGAAACTTCCTAGCATAATTTATTTATTTATTTGGAAATTTATATTGCCACCTATTCGCACATTGCAACAAGAATATAATATATATATATATATATATACATATTTATATATATTTTAAATATAAAAAAATATATAAAAACAGTAAAGCTAATAAAATAAAATAATAAAATAAACCCCGTCCCGGCAACAACATATCACACGAGCCACTTAATGGGCTCCATCCCGCTCTGTGTTCCCCAGAGTTTAGTCATAAAGGACTACTTTTTTTATTCATCTCATTACAATAAAGTGTATAACATTAAGTAACAATCCTATTGCAATAATGGTACGTAAAATGGCTGCCCGTCCTTGTAACTGTTTATTATTATCAAAATGGAAAACACTTACATCCAGCTCAAAGAACAGGTCCCTCTCTTTACTTGCAATCTCGTAATCTGCTCTCAGGGCCAAATCGTGAATCTTTGTACACTCTCCAAGGTCCATACGCTATTGAAAGGGGGGGGGGGGGGGGAAAGGATAGGAGACAATATTATTTGAAAATCCAGTATATCACCACATGCAAAAGATAGAACCACTAGTGATTAGCAAAGGAATCAAATATAATCAGCTGCTCAATTTGTTTCCTATTTCAAAGGGCATCGTGCAGAACCGATATTCCACTACAAAATAGCCATAAACATATTGGGAAGTCTCAATACTGATGAAAAGTTTTTCCTACAAAAACCAGGGGACTGTAATTGCAACTAAAATGCAGGATCATAGAGCACAATAATTTTGTAAGAGTTCCTTTGGGATGTATACTTCTCATTTTAGATCATCTAATTGGAGTACTGGATGAACCACTTTTGAAAATGACCCCAAAGCTTCATGTGACCCAAACAAACAGCATCATATTACAAAGGGCTGTATATCTCTTCTGGGTTGCAGCTCACTTGATATATGATTTGAGCAGCAGCAAATTATTGTTTCTAACATTTCCTCAAATTGTGACGGCCTCGTTATACTTTTATTGCCTTTTAAAAAGTTTTAACATTATCATACCACATTCGATTACTGTTGTAATAAATAACGTAAAACATTTTAAAGTTACCACTTTTAAGTATGAAAGCTAAATAACGCTGAAAATGTTTAAAAGTTCATATTTCTCAGGATATCAGAGCTTGCAATGCAGCATCTATACTTTTTTTTTTCCTGTTTTGGTTTAGGCCCACAGTTGTGGAGAGCATATTCCAGATGTGAAACTTCCAACTTTATCGACTTGAATGCTAAACAGGCAGTCCTTTTCACACCTATGACTGTTGTAGCATCTGCATGGTCATGTAATCAAAATTCGGACACTTGGCAATTGGTTCTTATTTTATGACGTCTGCAGTGTCCTGGGGTCATGTGATCCCCCCTTTTTTTTGCAACCCTTCTGACAAACAAACTCAATGGGGAAACCGTATTCACTTAACTGTGGCAAGAAACGGGGCAAAACTCAACTGTCCCACTTAGCAACAGTGGGCTCAATTGTGGTTGTAAATCGAGGACTACCTGTGCTCCTATCCATCATGGCCGCTAGCCACAACTACCGGGAAACCTGGCAAGTAGCAATTCAATATTGCAAAGGGAGCCGGCTGAGGAATGCTGGCATAAAACAGTGACCAAGACGAGTGCGGGGACAAGAAAGACAACTTACCGTCCCTGCTAAAATATCATGAGGGCAACAGTCCAGAAGGTGGCTCTTGCAGACCCGTTCATCTGTAAACTTCACCCTTTGTCTGGTTTCATCTCCTGAAATTCATTTTTGGTTATAAATATGAAATATTGTTACATGTCGACGAAGCACGGTAAATTACGGTACGTTTTATTTCGCCTCATTATGCAGATAAAAATCATTCACGAACCCCAGAACTGATCGGAAAATTATAAAAGTGTTAAGTTATAGATTTTTTTTTCTTTCATTCACAGCTGAGAATCAAATTATGCATAGCATTTCATATCACGCGCACCACTAAGTATGGTGCTGACCATAATTACATCAACAGTCACAATATTTACATTAAAAAAAACACACAAAATCTTGGGTCCAGACCACGGAAGATCTTTTCTACAGAGAAAACAAAGGTTCGGAAAACCAAAACCCATTCTAGCTGAAGGCCGTGAATCACACCCAGAAGTTTTACTAGGTAGCCATTTATGAATCAAGTGTCTTTTTATTAAATACTATGATTCATACGTATTAACACACATTGAATGTCTAAAGGCTACCGGACTTTTCTTTAAAAAGTGATAATTCTCTTTTGCCTCCCTTTTCCCACCCTCATTTGGGAGCCATTTAAAACAAGCAAAAAAAAAAAAAAAAAATTAGTTGATACACACTGCGAGCTCCAACACATACAATACCCATCTGCATTCTTCAAGACCTCAGCTGCAGAATTTTATGCCCGCTGTTGAAAAGTTTTAAAGGAAAAGTTTTCTTGCCCAAACCTGCAGTAAGGAAGTCAGGGGAATGATACATAAAAAGTAAAGGCAAAGTGGTAATGGTATGTGACAATTGTTCTTAAAAAGCTAGTCTGTGTATGACTATAGATCAGGATTTGCAAGCATCCGGTTGTGTCTACTGAAAATGTTTTTTTTCTCTCTCTCTCCTTCTTTTCTAAACTATACTTTTAAAGTTACTTGTGAAAAAAAGCAGCAAACACTTTTTTTTGTTATAACAGCTTTAAAAATTGGTTGTGACTCACGGCTCGATGAACATGAGGCTTTTCTGCAACTCCCTTGCAGATTGATGTAGGCAGGCAAAGATACACTGAACCTTTATAAATAAAATAGAGGGGCCACAATTGTTCAGTTTGTATGAAATAAAAATATGGGAAGCAATTAAAAAAAACAACTCAAATTACACAAAGAAAGAACGAGCACTTTATTCATTTACGAAACCAAGTGCAAAAAGTTATCTGTAGGGTTTTGCAAAGGTGCCAGACTGATTTCCAGTAGAGAAGCAGATACAAACTTTGTCAGGAATGTACAGCTTTTCAAGGGAAATATATATATATATTTTTCCCGGGGCACATACTAAAGCCCTGTTTCAGAACATGCAGAACAGGCCTACGTTCGTGTTTTTTTTACACACGAAACCTTACGTCTACAGGCGAGTCTACAAAAGAAAAGCCTCACCACGTAAAACCAGAAAAGTCGGCCTTTCAACTCATGACACAGAGTGCCAGCCGACATATCTGGGGTGTAAAGCCTTATGTCTTATAGGCAGCTTCAATTGTCCAAGTTATAAAAAAATCGGTGTTAATATGTATTCCCTGCCAATGCTTTCCAGAAAGCCCTATAAACGTACAGCATACACCAAATCCCATGTTATTTCCAAAGCCTGATTGTCTCCTTCATACCATCTGTACCAATGTTTTATATCACTGAGCAGATGTTTCCAGGCATCAGATGTTACATCAAGAACCCCACCACCTGCTTGAGCAGGTAGCTGGACTCGGGTAGGAAGAAGATGGGATGACGCAGGTGTCAGGGACTTGTCTATCCTGCTTAAGCACCTGTCACCAGGAGCTGAGCTGAAAACCATTTTGTCACCCATGTTACTAGGACCAATGCTACCTACGCTGGCCAGGCTGCCGTTTTGCCAAACCGGCCTGACTGGTTTGCCATTCAAAAGCTGGCTTTGTTTTGCTCTCCTGTTTAGTTTCCTTTTGCTAAAGATGGCCTGCGTAACCCAAACAAGAACTTTTGCCAAAGGCTAAAGTCCATTTCTGGGCATTTTGTTGTTGCCACAATGCCTGTTGGAAAGCGCATCAGAAGAGGACCGAAACAGCAGCTCTCCCTGATTTTTCCTCCCCCTCCCAACATTTCATCATTCTGAAGTACAGGCAGTCCTTGGCTTACAACCATTTGCTTAGTGACTGTTCGAAGTCACAATGGCCCTTACAACTCAGAATCATTTTTTCCACATTATGACCGTTCCAGCATCCCAGGGGTCATGTGATCAAAATTTGGACTCTTGGCAACTGGTTCATATTTATGACAGTTGCCATGTCCCAGGATCCCCTTTTGCGACCTGATAAGCAAAGTCAATGGGGAGGCCAGATTCACACTTAACAACCGTGCTGTTTCACGTGATTCACTTTAAGAAGCATGGTAGGAAAGTTTGCAAAATAGGGTAGACCCTTATTTTAACAACTGTCTTGCTTAGCAACGGAAATGTTGCGCTGCATTGTGGTCATTAAGTTGAGGACTAGCTGTAAAGACTGCCTCTGGATTTGGAAGCTCTGCTTAAGGCAGCATATTTAAGATTACCAACTCAAGCAGAAGGGACCGTCCTCCTTTCAAGTGACTTTCACCTACTACAGCAACCAGGAGCCTTTATTGATGGGTGGGTAGGTGGACGGATTACATTTTTATATCACCCATCTTTCCTATAAGGTGACGCCGGGAAGCTTTTCCTATTTTTCCTATTCCCAGAGCCATCATCATCATTATTATAATTATTATATTTCTTGGATTTAAGATAGCTGGGTGTGCAGATTAAAACCTAGGCTGGCATTTTAGGGGGGGGGGGGGTTGCCCCTAGGCAGAACCAACCCAAGGGCTCCAAGCCAGGTAACAGTAATAGAGTTGGAAGGGACCTTGGAGGTCATCTAGTCCCAACCCCCTGCTCACGCAGGAGACCTGGAATTTGAATGGCTGAACTGCTGACCTTTCTGATTGACAAGCTCAGTGTCTTAGCCACTGAGCCACCTAGTCAGGCTAGATTATTTATATATATATATATATGCTTTTGTAGATTTTCAAGGGTACAGGTATGCAAGTCTTGGTGTATTCGGGTCTTTTCCCCGTGTAAGATTGAGAGTATCTTCGCAGCGTTTCGACGAGGTCTCACTCGTCATTTTCAGGCTGGTGGCTTTGTGCTTGTGCGAGCCAAAAAAAAAAAAAAAAAAAGCACAAGCACCAAGCCGAAGACACCAGCCTGAAGACAACATGTGAGACCTCGTCGAAACGTTGTGAAGATACTCTCAATCTTACACGGGAAAAGACCCGAATACACCAAGACTTGCATATATGCATATATACATACATATATATGTATATGTGTGTGTGTGTATATATATATATATGTGTGTGTGTGTGTGTGTGTGTGTGTGTGTCTTTGGTTATTCGGGTCTTCTCCCGCGTAGAATTGGAACTATCTTGGCGACGTTTCGACGAAGTCTCATTCGTCATCTTCAGGCTGGTGTTCTCGGCTTCGTGCTTCCAGGAGCAAGATATAACTAACACTGTCAACCAATCAGAATACACCTTTGCCTCTTTTCATAGAAAAAACGTCTGTTAAGATCACATAGTTTGCTCCTGGAAGCACGAAGCCGAGAACACCAGCCTGAAGATGACGAATGAGACTTCGTCGAAACGTCGCCAAGACACTTCCAATTCTACGCGGGAGAAGACCCGAATAACCAAAGACCTACATACCAACACCCGCGAAAACCTCAGAAAACAAATATATATATATATCTGTATGTGTATGTGTGTGTGTGTGTGTGTGTGTGTGTGTGTGTATACCGTATTTTCCGGCGTATAAGACGACTGGGCGTATAAGACGACCCTCCTCAGAGCCATTTAAGGCTCATCAGAGCCTTATGGGCTGGTCTGCCTGGTTACAGGAGAATGAGACCCGGCGTATAAGACGACCCCCGACTTTTGAGAAGATTTTTGTGTGTTAGAAAGTAGTCTTATACGCAGGAAAATACAGTATATATATATATATATATATATATATATATATATACATACACACACACACACACACACACACATATAATGTACACATACACATATATGTATATATATAATGTACATATACATATACACACATATATATATCCTATATAAAATCACGAAGCCAAAGTAAATAAATAAAAATAATAAATGCCTTTTCTATTATTATTATTATTATTATTATTATTATTATTATTATTATTATTATTATTATTATGAAAAAGGAAGCTCTTGGGCGCTCATCCTCCTCCACACAGCCTTCCCCCCATCCCCGAAAGCCTTCAGGGATTCCCCCTCAGGGGATTCCCAAAATCAACCTGGCAGGGGTGTTATTATTTGGGGTGGGGGTGGGGAGATTATATATATATATAGATTGATAAATAGATATAATTTGGGGTGGGGGGGATCGCATAGAGAAGCAATGGCCGCCCGTCCCTGTCAAGGGGCGGAGACACCGCGTCGGGCCAAGCAAAGAAGCCCAGCAAAGGCGGACGGGGGAACCGGGGGACGCGAAGCGAAGGGCGACGAAAAGGAGGCGAGGCGGCGGCGGGTCGCCTCATCCAGGCCTCGCCTCGAAAGCGTCCACGCCTGGCCCGGAGGGCGCGGCCTTCCTTCCTTCCTTCCTTCTTTGCTTTTGCTCTCCTTCCTTCCTTCCTTCCTGCAGGCCCCCGCCTCGCCCGCCCAAACTCACCGTCCCGGGCTGTGCCCATCAGCTGGTCGAGCAGCGCTCGCATCTGGGCCTGGGCCGACATGATGATGGCGGCGGCGGCTGAGGCGGCTGAGGCGAAGGGACTCGCGTCTCCTTGGAAACGGCGGGAAAGGGGGGGGGGAGAAAGAGAGAGAGAGAGAGGGAGGGAGGCCCGTCGCGAGCCTGCCCCGAGCGCGAGCGGCTGTTAACGGCCTCCTGTCGTCGCCGCAAAGCACGACGGGAGATGGGGAAAAAAAAAAAAAAGAGGGCGGAGCGAGCAGCAGAGGGGACCCGAGAGAAAGGAGCAAGGAAGACGGCGGCGGTGACGTCACCGCGCTCGTCCGCTTCCGCTCCCGGCCAGCCAAAAGGCAGGAGGATTCCTGGAGGCAAAGATGGCGGCCTTCCTTCCTTCCGGCAGAGGGCTTTCGGGAGTTGTAGTTTTCGGGTTGACTTGAATGGAAGTCCGCACGTCTTAGATCAGTGTTTCTCAACCTTGGTAGCTTGAAGATGGGTGGACTTCAACTCCCAGAATCCCCCAGCCAGAGCAGCTTCAATCTTCAAGCTGGGGAATTCTGGGAGTTGAAGTCCACCCATCTTCAAGCTTCCAAGGCTGAGAAACACCGTCTTAGATGGAGAGTCTTCAAACTTGACAGCTTTTAAGACTTGTGGACTTCAACACCCAGAATTCCTCAGCTCACATGACCATAGGAGGAATTCTGGGAGTTGAAGTCCACAAGTCTTAAAAGCTATCATGTTTGAAGACCCCTGTCTTAGATGAAATTATTATTATTATCATTATTATTAGTATTATTATTATTGTTTTAAAATCTTAAATTTGGAGAAAATTTGGAGGCTTCGTGTTAAAACCACTGTCTTCTAAACCACCTAGGTGGCTCAGTGGCTAAGATGCTGAGCTTGTCGATTAGAAAGGTCGGCGGTTCAAATCCCTTAGGTCTCTAATATAGATTTCTGCAGGGGGTTGGACTAGATGACCTCCAACATCTCTTCCAACTCTTGTTACTGTTACCTCTGAAGGCAGATAGTGGTGACCGACTTCATAAATCATAGTAAAGACAAACCATAGTTAAGGCCACCCTTGGAATCCTGCATCCAGTTTTGGTCGCCATGATGTAAAAAAAGATGTGGAGACTCTAGAAAGAATGCAGAGAAGAGCAACAAAGAGGATTAGGGGACTGGAGGCTAAAACATATGAAGAACTGATTGCAGGAACTGGATATGTCTAGTTTGATGAAAAGAAGGACTAGGGGAGACATGATAGCAGTGTTCCGATATCTCAGGGGCTGCCCCAAAGAAGAGGGAGTCAAGCTATTCTCCAAAGCACCTGAGGGCAGGAGAAGAAGCAATGGGTGGAAACTCATCAAGGAGAGAAGCAACTTAGAACTAAGGAGAAATTTCCTGACAGTTAGAATCAGTAGAACAACTTGCCTCGAGAAGTTGTGAATGGTCCAACACTGGAAGTTTTTAAGGAGAGGTTGGATAACCATTTGTCTGAAGTGGTGGAGGGTTTCCTGCCTAAGCAGGGGGTTGGACTAGAAGACCTCCAAGGTCCCTTCCAACTCTGTTTATTCTATTCTATTCTGACTTGGCCAGAATTGTGCAGTACGAATGCAACCAAGAATCGGCTTCTTGGTTTAATTTCATGAAACACGTGTAACATTTGCTGGAAGAAGCCTGGAAAGATTTGAATTCTATTTGATAGCAAAGGAAATGGTAGACCACCCAAAGCGGTGGGTCCCCTCGAGTTGCGCTAACACAAGTAGTCCTCGATTTACAGCAGCTCACGTGGTGACTTCGAAGTTACAACGGCGCTGAAAAAAGCGACTTACGACCATTTTTCACACTGATGACCATTGCAGCCTTCCCCACGATCACGCAATCAAAATTCCGACATTGGCAACTGACTTGTATTTATGACCGTTGCATGTGATCCCCTTTTGCAACCTTCTGAAAAACAAAATCAAAGTGGAAGCCTGATTCATTGAATAACCATGTTACTAACTTAACAAACTGCAGCTATTCACTTAACAACTCTAGCAAGAAAGGTTGTAAAATGGGACAAAACTCACTTAGCAAATGTCTCACTTGGCAACAAAAAATTAAGGCTCAATTGTTGTAAATCGAGGACTGCCGGTAAATTTCTGCTTGCTGGACTCATGCTAAGATCGACTAAACCCATATCTTACAATGTGTAGCTCTGATCTTCGACAGCAGAGGTCACTAAGCATTTAAAAGACAAATTAAGAATATTTTAAGAAATAATTGGATTGCGTAAAGTGAGAAAGGATTAAGATGCGCTTTATAAATATATATTTGAATAAGTGGAAACGTATTGTTAAAATGTTTTGAGAAATAAATTTAATGATTGAAATTGAATGTAAAACTGAATGAAATTGAAATGATAAAAATGATGCAAATGTTATACTTGCAAGAAGTAAAGTATAAAAAATATATTGGGAAAAGTAAAAAAGACCAGAGATTAGAAAAGTGTTTGAGTAAAGACTCGAAGGAAAAAAGAGAATAAGATGAAATATATTGTTAATAATTAAAAAGATAAGGGATTGAGGCTGGCTGAACTCCACAATGGAAAACATTAAATTGAAAATGTATACAGCAAGAAAGAGAGAGGAAGGAACTGGAGGGGAGCAGGAAGGAGAGAGAGAGATGGAAGAGTAAGGAGGAAGGAAGGGAAGGGAAAATAGAATAGGAGAGAAGGTAAGACGGGGAAGAGAGGAGGAGAAGGAGAAGGGAAGGGGAAGTAGAGAAGAGAAGAAGAAAGTAGGGGAAAGAAAATTGGAAGAAGAGGGAAAGCTAGGTTTGAAGAGAAAGATTGCTGTACAATAAAAAAAAGATGAAATGGAAAAAAGGCAGCTCTGAACAAACAAATACAAATATACTAGGAAAAAGAATGAATTATTAAAGAATAAAAGAGGATAAATATATACAATTAGCAAAGTTAGAACTTAGGGATAAATGAAGAAGGTGTTTATATATGCAAGTATAGAAATACTGAGGTATATCCAAACAAAAAAGGAAAGTGGGGAAGACGATATTGACAAAAATTGTACTTGAGTAAAATGTATTTGAATTTGACTAATTGTATAAGATAAGAAACGACCAACACTCAGTTCAAAAAAAAAAAGAAAGAAAGATGTGGGCGGGAGAGGAGCAAAGAAAAAAACCAATAAAACTTGTTTTTTTTTTAAAGAAAAGAGGTCACTAAGCATTTACGATGCCCCAAGACTCATTTAGCCAGCCGTCAGCGAGGACAAATTAAACTTATTACAGCATAAACTTTCTGCAAACTGTCAAAACCTCTCCCCTCTAGGTTGTGGAAAATCATTCGCAGTTTACAAAAATCTAAAATAGCCTTCTCTAACCCAGAATGTTATAACAAATGAATGGAAAATATTAAGAAATGATGAAGATTGGAGGATAAGAAGAAGTAGTCACAAAAGGTGTACCTAGATGATGCACTGAATGATTAATTATGTGTTGTATGTTTGTTTGTATATAAAAAATAAAAACAACAACAATAACAACAAAGAAATAGGGGACAGAGTCTCAGATTCTTAACCTGGATTTTCGGAACAGAATCTTCTGTCACTAATTTCTGAATGTAGGAATATGAGTCACAAATTTAGACCCAGCGATATTTTTAACGGACTATATATATATATATATTGTCTCGGTCATGCAGTTATTCTCTTAAGCAACTAAGCATGTAATTGTGCTAGAGAGAAAGAGTATGGTGCCCCGAATGAAGATGCAGTGGCTCCTCTGATTCAGTTTGGTGAACCAATGGACAGTGAAACAGAAAGGAGCGAGCAGCTTCTGAGTCAGAAAAAGCCATCTGCCCAAGACTTTATACATAAAGAACAATTGCTGGAACTGGATATGTCTAAGAAGGACTAGGGGTGACATGGTAGCAGTGTTGCAATTTCTCAGGGGCTGCCCCAAAGAAGAGGGAGTCAAGCTATTTTCCAAAGCACCCAAGGGCAGGACAAGAAGCAACGGGTGGAAACTAAGCAAGGAGAGAAGCAACTTAGAACTAAATTTCCTGACAGTGAGAACAATTAACCAGTGGAACAGCTTGCCTCCAGAAGTTGTGAATGCTCCAACACTGGAAGTTTTTAAGAAGAGATTGGACAGCCATTTGTCTGAAATGGTTTAGGGTCTCCTGCCTAAGCAGGGGGTTGGACTAGAAGACCTCCAAGGTCCCTTCCAACTTTGTGATTCTATTCTATTCTATTCTATTCTATTCTATTCTATTCTATTCTATTCTATTCTATTCTATTCTATTCTATTCTATTCCTAGACTGACTGCATCTACCATTGAAATGGACCTCTGGATCTTAGGACAGCCTTTCCAGGCTGGCTGCCCTCTGAACTGTGTGGACTTCAGCTATAGAATTTCTCCACCAGCTTACATGTTATTGAGAATTGTGGTGAAATTGTGGTAAAAAAGGAAATAGAAACCTAGATGATACCAGAGAAAAGCAGTAGTGATGGGTTTTGAAACTTGCCCTTGCCTCACAAGATAACTTGAATGGCTTATGTATGTTCCTGTCCAGGTAGCTTTCCTTCTCTTTCGATTTTTCTTTTCTTTTCTTTTCTTTTCTTTTCTTTTCTTTTCTTTTCTTTTCTTTTCTTTTCTTTTCTTTTCTTTTCTTCTTTTCTTTTTCTCTTTTCTTTTTTTCTTTTCTTTTCTGAATCAAGTTTTATTGATCCCCCGCCCCCATTTTCACCCGCAAATTTATTAACAGAGTATTGGCCATATCCTAACTTATACAATTTAACATATTCAAATACATTTTACTCAGTTACAATTTTTGCCAAAATTTCCTTTTTCCATTTTTTTTTATCGCGTCTTAACATTTCTACGCTTATTTGTATAAACAACATCTTTATTCGCCCTCAAATTCTAATTCGATTTTTCTCCTTGTCCATCTCATCTCGGGGAGGGGGGGGGGCCCAAAAATAGCAACTGGGATGGTTGTGAGGGACTTCTACTTGCAGCGTAAATGTGAACTTGGCCTCTTCTTCTCAGCCTCCATGCCAGAAAAAAAATCAATAGCTCCAATATGTTAGCACTCCAAACGAGCTCCAATATTACACGGCCATTAACCACACAAGCACTTAGTTATCTTCTGCCCATTAGACGGAACACCAGGTTGTAGCTTTCTACATGCTTGTATTCACCGGCGTTGTAAAAAAAAAAAAAACAACAATCCAAGGCCATCACAAGTGCCCGCGACTCTGAGCTGAGTAACAGAGGATGAAACATGTCGCCCATTTTTTTATTTAGACCTTTGAGTCTGCTGCCGTATCGGAGCACAAGGAAGGCTGAGCGCCAAAAGAATTGATGCTTTCGAAATGTGGTGTTGGAATCCCTTGGATTGCAAGGAGATCCAATCAGCCGATCCTAAAGGAATTCAATCCTGACTGTTCTTTGGAGGAGAGACGTTGAAGCTCGAGCACTTTGACCATGTAATGAGCATTGATTAGTTTCAGAACTGCTTACCACAGGTTCGTCCCCCATGTACCTTCGGCGCATGTACCTGGTCTTCCACGCATGTGCTTGCTCACACGCACGGCTTCCACACATGCCCCCAGACTCAAAAACATGCCTAAATAGGACAGCATAGAGCAGCGATCACCAACTAGTGGTTCATGGACCACAAAAGAAAATTTTGGTGGTCCGCAGAAAAATTAGTTGCATTTTTTATATTGCACTAAATCAGGGGTTGGATACTGTTGTGGCAGAGAGTCTCCCCCTTCTGGGTCTTTCTGTGTGGGTCAGAGGGGGACAGAAATTCCGACTTGGGGTCTGCTTCAGCCTCCTGGTGCAGGATTTTGGTGAAGGCTGGAGGGAAGCACCACTGGTGGCAAAGAGCCGGAGGGCCTTGTTCCAGTGGGACCGTATCATGGCCTGGAACTGGCTGACCATCTCAGCCCGCTGAGCCTCCAGGCGCCGGTACCTGGCCTTGCACTCCCGCAGGCCTTCCCTCTGCTTGGAAAGCCTATGCTCCTAGTCCACAGTGAGGTGCTTCTGCTGAGCCTCCTTCTTGGTCAGATCCAATTTAAACTGAGCTGTTTTGCCAACTCTTTCTCGTGGTGGCTGCTTAGCTCCAACTACTGCTTCCTATTGGGGCCCTAAGGAGCTCGGGTGGGGAGGCGAGGAGTGGCTGGGAGGGGAGGGGCAAGTTGAGGCCAGTAAGGCACCCCTCAATGGGAGTGACATCAAGTTGACCACGCCCACCCAGTCACATGACCACTTAGCCACGCCTACCCAACCGGTCATTAGGCAGATCATATTAGTGGTCCATGGGATTTAAAATTATGAATTTAGTGGTCCCTGAGGGCCGAAAGGTTGGGGACCCCTGGCATAGATCAGGGCCGGGTGGGTGGGGGCAGGCCCATCCGTGATTTCCGCTACCAGTTCAGGCAAACCGATCCAAACCGGCTGAATAGCACCTCTGGTTATGAAACGAGAGCACTCCTTGGAGAAGACCCTGATGTTGGGAATGATGGAAGGCCAAAGGAGAAGGGGACGGCAGAGGCTGAGAGAGTTAGATAATGTCATTGATGCAATGAACATGGGATTGGGCAGACTCCAGGGGGCAGTGGAGGATAGGGAGGCTTGGCGTGTTATGGTCCATGGTGTCATGAAGCGTCGGACACAACTTGGCGACTGCGCAACAGCAACAACTGAATCAGTGTTGACTCCTGGCCCCTGCCTAGAAAAGTCTCAGCAATTTGGGCAAGATTTTCGGAAATAGTTTGCTGTTATTTGCTTCGTAGGATGGAGAGAGGGGTGCTCCAGGCCCTGTCGTCGTCATCATCATCATCATCATCATCATCATCACTTTATTGTCATTGTACGTGTATATACAGTATACCCATACAACGAAATTCACTTAACACCCAAAGACCAGGTCCAAGACACATAATGATCTCCAAACACACTCCCACCCACCACAAATTCCTCACCCCTCAGCCACCCAGCCACCCACACAAGTAATGCTGTCCAACAGCTCACTGATGATGGCCCTTTTGTTCACTGTTGAGTGCAATTATAGCTCTGGGATAAAAACTATTCAGAAGATGTGTGGTCCGAGTTTTAATTGTTCTGTATCTTCTGCCACAAGGCAACAGTCCAAAAAGATTGTAAGCAGGGTGGGAAGAGTGTCTGAGGATGTTATGCAACTTCTTCAAACAGCGAGATTCGAAAATGTCGTCCAGGGCTGGTAGCTGGAGTCCGATGATATTCTGGGCAGTTTTAATGATTCTCTGTAGAGCTTTTTTGTCCGCTACAGAGCTACTCTCATACCATGCAAGAATGCCGTATGTCAGGACACTCTCAATGGTGCTGCAATAGTAGGACAGAAGTAGATGCTGAGATAGATTGATCTTCCTGAGCATTCTCAGGAAGTACAGCCTCTTCTGTGCCTTCTTCACAAGCATGTTAACATTCATAGTCCATGAGAGGTCCTCCGAGATATAAATGCCCAGAAATTTAAAACTAAAAATTTAAGTACAACTAGTTCTCAATTTACAACCATTCATTCAAAGCTACAACAGGACTAAAAAACCCAATTTACGATCGATTTTCACACTTACGACCGTTGCAGCATCCTCATAGTCACACGATCAAAATTTCAATGCTTGGCATTTATGACGATTGTCCCGAGGCCATGCGATCACTTTTTGTAACCTTCTGACAAGCGAAGTCAATGAGGAAACCTGGATTCATTTAACAACCGTGTTCACTAGCTTATCGATTGCAACGATTCACTTAACAGCTGTGGCAAGAAAGTTGTAAAACGGAACAAAACTCACTTCACAAACGTTCTCACTTAGCCAGAGAAATTTGGGGCTCAATTGTCATAAGTCAAGGAATGCCTGTACTTTTCATCAGGCATCTAGCTCTTCAGCTTGGTTCTCTTAAAAAAACTAAAATGTTCCCTAAGAATCTGTTGAGGAAATCCTAAACCTTATGGATACCAACTTTCATCAGCCCTGGCCAAACAAGAGCTACGCCAAGGGATTTTGGCAGATAATGGACCCAAATCCAGCTCTTCTAGGCTATAACTGCTGTGCCTCTGAGGCCGTCTCTTTCTTCCTTCTTAATGCTTTATTTCCAACTTTTGGAAATGCTATGTTGGCAGCCCCAGATGCCCTTTCTAGAATTGGGGTCCCCAACCCCAGGCTATGGCCTGCTACTGGCAGTGGTAGGCTTAAAATTTTTTAGCAAGGGATTCTCTGCTCGGTTGCTGAATGGGCGTGGCCTAGTCAACCTCCTGCACCACGGGGGGGGGGGCAATCTGAGGACCCAGATTGTTGGGGGCAATATGCTAATTCTGTAAACCTCTTAGAGAGGGCTGTGAAGTACTATGAAGCGGTATATAAGTCTAAATGCTATTGCTATTTGCCCTCCCCAGGTTCCGGAGGCTTTCCTCGAGCCTCCAGGAGGGCGAAAACAGCCTCCCCAGGCTCCAGAGGCCCTCTGGAGGCCATAAATAGACCCATTTCTGGCCTTCCAGAACTTTTGATAGGCCCGTTTTTTGTCCTCCCCGAGCCTCCGTGCATGCCCTACATTTACCTGCATCTAAAATGGGCCACATGGCGACACCTGGGAGGGGCAGAGTGGGGTGGCCGGAGCCAGCCAGGAGGGAGATTTGGGGGTTCTTCCAACTGCACAGAAACTTAGCTAAAGGTTCTCCCGAACCCCTGCGAACACCCAGCAGTCCAATCCTGACTACCGGGCTGTGGCCTGTTCGAAACTGGGCCGCAGGAGAAACAGGCTAGAGCGTGTGAGCACACAAGCATGCCCTCCACTCGCACAAATGGATTTTCACGCATGTGTGCTTGCCACTCACATGCCCTCCCCGCACCGGAGGAAGAACACGATACACTAAGCTGGAAAGGTTCGGGAACCGTGCTCTATAGAAGGTGGCTCCCCCCGCGAGATTGGTAGAAGGAGCCCTGCTTTTCAAACCCACTGCTTGGCACAAAAAGGGACAGACGGTCTGGTCCCCTCACTCTTAAGAGGCACGTCCGGGTTTCTTTCGCCGGTGCCCTTTGCACAAATGACGTGCAAAACCCAGCCCCGTGTGTGGGAGTACTTTGTCTTCTCCAAACATTGCCCCTGGCAGCCCTCCTGCCTCTCCCGCGGCTCTCGAAGCCATTTGCCGGCTCGACAAACAGATCCGAGCAGCAGCTGATAAGGCAGCCGTTGCTCTTCCAATATGCTCCCGTGACGTCACCGCTTCTGGTTCCACGGTGCGCAAAGCAACCAGGCTGATCTTTCAAGCCATGGGATAGATCAGGAATTTTAGGATCCATTCTACATTTAGAGGAGTAGATCCAGTGGTGGGTTGCTACCTGTTCAGCCCGGTTCGGGCGAATAGGTGGCAATGGCTGGGGCTCCGCCCACCCACCCAGATGTCGTCAAAAATGCTCTGCGCATGCATGGAATCTTCAGCGGGTGCACAGAAACGCCATGTGCTCGCGAAGCAAGCTCTGTGCACACCCACACGCTCCCAATAGCGAACTGGTAGCGCCGGGATTTGAAACTCACTACTGAGTCGATCGTCTATTTTTTTTAAAAGCCAAGCAGGGCTCGACTTACGATGGCAAAGGGAGCCCAAAATTTCCCTTGCTGAGCGAGACAGCTGTGAAGTGAATGTTGTGCCCCGTTCTACGACTTCTCTTGCCAAAGTTGTAAAATGGATCGCCGCAGTTGCGAAATCGGCAACGGAGTTGTCGAGCAGTTCTGGCTTCCCCGTCGACTTTGCTTGTCCGAAAGTCACCAAAGGGTATCGCATGACCCCCTCCGGGACACTGCGGCCGTCATAAATACGAGTCGGTTGCCAAGCGTCTGAATTTTGATCACGTGACCACGGGGATGCTGCAACGGTTGTAAGAATGAACTGTGTTACAAGTCAAGGATTTCCTGTAACTGCAAATGGTCATTAAATGAACTGCTGTAAGTTGAGGACTTGACTTACAAGCATTCATTTAGTGACCGAACTTACAGCGGCACTGAAAACAGTGACTTATGACAGTTTTTCAGACTTACAACCGTTGCAACATCCTCGTGGTCACATGATCAGAATTAGAATAGAATAGAATAACAGTTGGAAGGGACCTTGGAGGTCTTCTAGTCCAACCCCCTGCTTAGGCAAGGAAACCCTATTTCAGACAAATGCTTGTCCGATCTCTTCTTTAAAAACTTCCAGTGTTGGAGGAGTCACAACTTCTGGAGGCAAGTTGTTCCACTGATTCATTGTTCTAACTGTCAAGAAATTCCTTGGCAACTGTCTCATATTTATGACGCTTGCCAGGGTCACGCAATCCCCTTTTGCAACCTTCTGACCAGCAAAGTCCATGAAAAAGCCAGATTCACTTAACAACCATGTCACTAGCTTAACGGCGGCGGTGATTCACTTAACAATTGTGGCAAGAAAGATCGTGAAATGGGCCAAAAATCACTCAATTACTTAGCTAACAGAAATTGTGGGCTCCATTATGGTCGTAAATCAAAGACTGTCGTGATCTTTCTCCTTCTCCCGTCTTTTTGTTCCCCTTGTGTGAGAGAGGGGGGAAATTAGAGTTTCCAAATGTAGCCTGAAAAAAACTGGACGAGCACCAGGGACACAAGATCAGAGATGGGTTTTAGCAGGTTCTGACCAGTTCTAGAGAACCGGTAGCAGAAATTTTGAATAGTTCAGAGAACCGGTAGTAAAAATTCTGACTGGCCTTGCCCCCATCTATTCTCTGCCTCCCAGGTCCCAACTGATCGGGAGGAAATGGGGATTTTGCAGTAACCTTCCCCCAGGAGTGTGGAGGGAATGGGGATTTTGCAGTAACCTTCCCCCAGGAGTGCAGAGGGAATGGGGATTTTGTAGTATCCTTCCCCCAGGAGTGAGGAGGGAATGGGGATTTTGCAGTATCTCTCTGCCGATCAGGCAACTCAGCTGGGATCGTCAGAGACTTTTCAAAGCATTTTTTTTTACCACCTCTTCGGCCAAGAGGTGGCAGAAAAAAATGCTTTGAAAAGCCTCTGATGATCCCAGTTGAGCTGCGTGATCATCAGAGGCTATTTTTTTTTTACTTTTAAAAGCATTTTTTCGTCAGAAGAAGTTGTAGAAAAAATGCTTTTAAAAGTAAAAAAAAAAAGCCTCTGATGATCGTGCGGCTCAGCTGGGCATGGTGGGGGGGGGCAGGGATTTTTGCTACTGGTTCTCCAAACCACCCGCCACCATCGCTACCGGATTGGGCGATGCTCCCCCCACTCTAACACTCTTCCGGAAGGTGCTGAAGGGAACCCAAAGCTGGATGGAGCCCATTAAATGGCTTGTATAGTAAATATCTGCTGTTGCTGGGATGAGTAGGGACTATGATTTTATGATTTTATGATTTTTTTTTGATTTTCTTTTATTATTCTAATTTTTATATGATGCCTTTATATGCGGCAATATAAATTTTCTAAAATAAACAAAAGAAATAAAATAATCCGCGTTTATAACTGATGATTACTGGTTAGATGCTATCAGGTTTTTCCCTCCCCAGTTGTGTCCAACTCTAGGGGGCAGTACCCATCTTTGTACGGATGTGGTGGCTCAGTAGCTAAGACACTGAGCTTGTCGATTGAAAGGTTGGCAGTTTAGCGGTTCGAATCCCTAGTGCCTCAGAACGGGGTGAGCTCCCATTACTTGTCTCAGCTTCTGCCAACCTAGCAGTTCGAAAGCACGTAAAAAATGCAAATAGAAAAATAGGGACCACCTTTGGTGGGAAGGGAACAGCGTTCCGTGTGCCTTTGGCATTTAATCATGCCGGCCACATGACCACGGAGACGTCTTCAGACAGCACTGGCTCTTTGGCTTTGAAACAGAGATGAGCACCAGCCCCTAGAGTCGGGAACTACTAACACATATGTGCAAGGGGAACCTCTACCCATCTTTGTTTCCTAGCCAAGGAAGCCAAGCATTGTTTGAATGCATTTCCTTGGTCAGATGGCCAGCGGGACTATATGCCAAGATGCATGGAATCCTGTTACATTCCCACCCAAGTGGTACCTTTTTATCTACTCACATTTGCATCCTTTCGAACTGGTAGGAACTGGAGCAAAGAACAGGAGCTCACCCGTCACGCAGCACTCAGGTCTCGAACCCAGGCTGTCAGCTTTCCAGTTGACAGCTCAGGGTCTTTACCTACTGAACCATTGCGTCCCAGATGCTCTGAAATCAGTGTCAACTCTATGAGACCACCCAGGTCTTCTCCAGGATGATCTGCCTTTTGGTCTTTCAGAATTTCCAATGGTGTACCCATCACTGCTGTCCATGTGTCGATTCTCTTTGCTGCTGGTCCTTCTTTCCTCCACTTTCCCCAGAATTACAGACTTCTCAAGGAGCTGCACAATTTTGTATTTTATATGCGTAATTTTGTGTTTTATATTCGTAATTTTGGTTTTACACTATATGCATAATGTTATATTTATTTATTTTGTCATGTTTACGTTTATGTCATGTATATTGGAGGCGGTGCCCTTTAAGAGCTGTGTGCAACATTAAAATATCATTTTAATGTATACCGATTAATGTACAAGGGTGGGATTTAAAAAATTCAGCAATCGGTTTGCTTCCCGGTTGCTGGGTGGGCGTGGCCATGGGGGCGTGACCTACTCGGCCTCCTGCACCACGACGGGGGTGGGTGCATGTGTTTTCACCCACCCCAGGCTTCAGAGGCTTTCCTTGAGCCTCCGGGAGGTGAAAACAGCCTCCCCCGAGCACTGGAGGCCGTCCGGAGGCCGGAAATAGGCCCGTTTCCAGATTTCTGGTACTTCCGATAGGCCTGTTTTCGCCCTCCCAGAGCCTCCACACATGCCCTGCACTTACCTGGCATCCAAATGTGCACGTTAATGCACTTACCTTCCCACCAAAGGTGATCCCTATTTTTCTACTTGCATTGTTTACCTGCTTTCAAACTGCTAGATTGGCAGAAGCTGGGACAAGTCACGGGAGCTCACCCCGTTATGCGGCACTAGGGATTCGAACCGCTGAACTGCCGGCCTTTCGATCGACAAGCACAGCGTCTCAGCCACTGAGCTACCGAGTCCCAGATAAAATAAGATAAGATAGGATAATTAAACATTTCTTTTAATCAACAAAATAAATGACTGCTTTCTTGAAATTCTAAAACCAATATTATTGTAAGGAATCGTTATTCTTTGAGGAAACTGTCTTGCAGGGATATTTGCGATATGGGTGAAAAAAACCCCAATATGTTATACAGCTAGTCCTTCTCACAACCACAATGGAGCCCCAAAATTATCTTGCTAAGCGAGACCGTTGTTAAGTGAATTTTGCCCTACTTTACGACCTTTCTTGCTTTCTTGTTAAGTGAATCACTGGTGACATTAGCAACACGGTCGTTAAATGAATCCGGCTTCCCCGTTGACTTTGCTTGTCAGAAGATCACAAAAGGGGGAGGGGGTATCACATGATCTAGGGACACTGCAACGGTCATAAATATGAGTCAGTTGCCAAGCATCTGAATTTTGATCACTGGACCATGGGGATGCCCCAACGGTCGTAAGTATGAACAATGGTCCTAAGTCACATTTTTCAATGCCGTGGTAACTTTGGATGGTCACTGAACAAACTGTTGTAAGTTGAGGATTACCGGTGCATAAAAACCAGGGAGAGCGTTGATTATTCCTGGGGCCACCATCTTGCCTTTTTTGACCACATTTTGGTCAATAGATGCAGTGTTCCAAAAATTCATATCCCTGCAGTATATGAGAAACCCTCATAGACTGAATATTCCTTGTGTTTTTCCTTCATTCTTTCCTTTTCTAATGTTTTGTTATTATTGTTCCTTTGTGGCCTGTTTAATAAAGACCCCCAGTTTTTTAATGGTCTAAAATGAAAGGCACCCCGATCTTTCTACCCAAGCATCTTTCCAACCCTCGTTTGTACCCTAAAAGTTTGTAGAGATTCTCAGTCATCCAGGTCCTGGTTGTGCTTTTTTCAGGAGGCAACTGGATTTTCTGGTTTTTCTTTGAAGATGTTTCCCTTCTCATCCTAGAAGCTTCTTCAGTTCTGACAGGATGGTGAGGAGTGGAAGGATTGATACTCCTTGAGGACAGCTGGTCATTTGCATCCTTTTAGAGGGTCCTTGAAGCACTTGGAGGTTTATCTGTGTCCTCAGGGACATCTGAGTTAGTGCTCCTGGTTCCTGTAGCCTGCAATTTTTCCTCTGGAAATCCATTCCTACTCCCACGCCATTCAAATGGCGTTCATCCCAAATTATATAGCTAAAAGTTTGTAGAGGTTCTGAGTCATCCAGCTCATGGTTGTCCCAAAGGTGCTTTTTCAGGAGGCCGCTGGATTTTCTTTTTTCTTTTCTTTTCTTTTCTTTTCTTTTCTTTTCTTTTCTTTTCTTTTCTTTTCTTTTCGTTTCGTTTCGTTTCGTTTCATTTCGTTTCTTTTCTTTTCTTTCTTTTTTTCTTTCCTTTCCTTTCCTTTCCTTTCCTTTTTTCCTTTCCTTTCCTTTCCTTTTCTTTCCTTTCCTTTTCTTTTCTTTTCTTTTCTTTTCTTTTGAAGACATTTTGCTTCTCATCGAAGAAGCTCTTTTCTTTTCTTTTGAAGACATTTTGCTTCTCATCCAAGAAGCTCCTTCAGCTCTGATAGGATAGGGTTAGTACCTCGGAGTATTCATTTCTAAAGATCTAAGTGCCAGAGCCCACTGTAACAACATTGCCAAAAAAGGCATTAAGAGTTGTTAACCTAATCTTGCGTAGCTTCTTCTCCAGTAACATTGTACTGCAAACTAGGGCATACAAAACCTTTGCCAGACCAATTCTCGAATACAGCTCATCTGCTTGGAATCCACACTGTATATGGGACATTAATACAATTGAGTGAGTCCAGAGGTATCTCACGAGAAGAGTCCTCCACTCCTCTGCTCACAACAGAATCCCTTATGCCACCGGCCACCTTGAAATTTTGGGCTTGGACAATTTAGAACTACACTGCCTATTTGGTCTGACCCAAGCATAGGACACAAAATTATCTGCTACAACATCCTACCTGTCAATGACGACTTCAGCTTCAACCTCAATAATACATGAGCACACAATAGATACAAACTTAAGGTAAACCAAACTCGATTGCAGAAAATACGACTTAAGCAACAGAGTGGTTAATGCCTGGAATGCACTACCTGACTCTGTGGTTTCTTCCCCAAACCCCCAAAACTTTAACCTTAGACTGTCTACTGTGGACCTCACCCCATTCCTAAGAGGTCTGTAAGGGGCGTGCATAAG
The DNA here is from genome assembly GCA_038048745.1 of Coluber constrictor foxii. NCBI lineage: Eukaryota > Metazoa > Chordata > Lepidosauria > Squamata > Colubridae > Coluber > Coluber constrictor. The sequence continues at coordinate 11,391,844 of CM075973.1, forward strand.
AGCCACCAGTGTACGTATCATCCCTGTCCTACTGTCCCTTTTTACTTGTATCCTTTTCATGTATTCAAATCATGTTTATACTTTTATCTGTTATTTTATATATGCTTGATAAATAAATAAGTAAGTAAGTAAGTAAATTTAAAAAAATAGTGGGGAATGGAAGGATTTATATTCCTTGCAGACAGCTGGACATTTACATCCTAGGAAGCGAAACGTCTTCAGAAAGAAAGAAAGAAAGAAAGAAAGAAAGAAAGAAAGAAAAGAAAGAAAGAAAGAAAGAAAGAAAGAAAGAAAGAAAGAAAGAAAGAAAGAAAGAAAGAAAGAAAGTCCAGTTGCCTCCTGAAAAATCACCTTTGGGGGATATCCGAAAGGTTGCATTTCCCCAGCAAAGACTTTTCCAACGAGGTGGAGAACGCCCGTATCCCTTGTTTGCTCACAAATTGTTAGATAAGCATTACTTTTCTTCTGGAGATGATTTCTACTCCTGGAGTCAAAAGACCATGAAATTTAATTTTACGCCTATTTGACCAGGATCAATTTGGACTCCAAATCAATGTGAGAGATAAGACTCAATGGGCGCCAGGCGGTTTGGCAGCTGGAGCTGCGGAGCGCGGAGGGAACTCAGTGGCCATAACACTTGAAAATCGCCCAGGAAGTCCACCATTAAGGTGAGTCCCTATCGCCCATCCTTGCTGGCTCCTTGTCGACGGTGTTCTCTGGTTGCCGGGCACTAAAGCAAACCCAAGCTTTGTTTACGGAGTCTACGATTACAATGCAGGCTCCAAATATTTGCTAGTCTGCAATCTTGCAGCTCCACTATAAATACTTTGGCTCCAGGTGGATGGGCGGAAAACTAGCAGAGAAGGAGGCAGAGGGGAATTACCTGCAGAGATCAGGTAAGCATCCTGGAGATTATTGGTGGTGGGTGGGGGGGACAACTGGCCTTTTAGTCTCTGGCTTCTTGGCTAAAGATCATTTAGTGGAGCAAAATGAAGAGTACAGCCTTAATTAAGCATCTACACAGATGTCTCCTCTTTGGTTCTTGGAATAGAATAGATTAACAGAGTTGGAAGGGACCTTGGAGGTCTTCTAGTCCAACCCTTTGCTTAGGCAGGAAATCCTACACTACTTCAAACAAATAGTTATCAAATCTCTTCTTAAAAACTTCCAGTGTTGGAGCATTCACAGCTTCTGGAAGCAAGTTGTTCCAGTGATTAATTGTTCTCACTGCCAGGAAATTCCTCCTTAGTTCTAAGTTGCTTCTCTCCTTGCTTAGTTTCCACCCGTTGCTTCTTGTCCTGCCTTCAGGTGCTTTGGAGAATAGCTTGACTCCCTCTTCTTTGTGGCAGTCCCTGAGATATTGGAACACTGCTATCATGTCAACCCACGTCCTTCTTTTCATCAAATTAAACATACCCGTTCCAGCAATCGTTCCTTATGTGTTTCAGAATGTCTGAAGGCAAGATGGGTGCCACAGAGCAATGACAGAGATTGCTTCTTGTCCTGTCCTCAGATGTTTTGGAGAATAGCTTGATTCCCTCTTCTTTGTGGCAGCCCCTGAGATATTGGAAGACTGCTCTCATGCCCCCTCCCACTAGTCCTTCTTTTCCTTAAAGCAGACATACCCAGTTCCAGCAACTGTTCTTTATATTATTTTGGCCTCCAGTCCCCTAATCATCTTTGTTGCTCTTCTCAGCATTCTTAAGAAGTCCCTGAAATAGGTCTAGTGGTGACTTTTATACTGCTCCAAAGCAACCCAAGGATCAAGGCGATAGCAGAGATCCAAACTGACTGTTTTAAGACTTAAAACACTGGGCCAATTTCATGCTGGGCAGGAGGAAGAGGAATGGACTATTTCTAAAGTTGTCTGAAAAGAATGCCCTTGTCAGGTGGAATCAGGACAGTTTTCATAGCAGCAAAGGGGTCCTAAAAGTAAAAGTAAAAGGGACGCGGTGGCTCAGGGGCTAAGACGCTGAGCTTGTCGATCGAAAGGTTGACAGTTCAGCGGTTTGAATCCCTAGTGCTGCGTAACAGAGTGAGCTGCTGTTGGATATCCCAGCTTCTGCCAACCTAGCAGTTCGAAAGCAGGTAAAAAATGCAAGTAGAAAAACAGGGACCACTTTTGGTGGGAAGGGAACAGCGTTCCGTGCGCCTTTGGCATTGAGTCATGCCGGCCACATGACCACGGAGACGTCTTCAGACAGCACTGGCTCTTTGGCTTTGAAACGGAGATGAGCACCAGCCCCTAGAGTCGGGAACTACTAACACATATGTGCAAGGGGAACCTCTACCCATCTTTGTTTCCTAGCCAAGGAAGCCAAGCATTGTTTGAATGCACTTCCTTGATCAGGTGGCCAGCGGGACTATATGCCAACTATATGCCACATGACTACAGAGACGTCTTCGGACAGCTCTGGCTCTTCAGCTTAGAAACGTAGATGAGCACCACCCCCTAGAGTTGGGAACAACCAGCACGTATGTGCAAGGGGAACCTTTAACTTTAACATAAGGGGGTCCTTGTTTAGCCTGCCTTGTGCAATGCTCATGTTCTATCTGCAGGGCCTGAACCAGACAGCAAGGAGCATTCAGAATAATATTATGAGGTGGCCTGAATCATATATTGCAGGGGTGTCCAACCTGGGCAATTTAAGACATGTAGATTTCAACTCCTAGAGTTCTCCAGCCAGTCCTAGATGAAAGCTAGTGGCAAATACATTCAATAATCTCTCTCTCTACATTTTGCTCCCCCCCCCCCAGTGAATAGACCAAACCCAGAATAGACCAAAGACCCAGGTTCTTTAGCAAAAGTTATTTCACTTTTGCTAAAGAACTTGGGTCTTTGGTCTATTCTGGGTTTGTAAGTGTTGGTTTTAACAGAATAAGAGACTTGGAAGGGCTTTGGGGTCTTTTAGTCCAATCCTCTGCATAAGCAGGAGACCCTATACTCATGATGGCGAACCTATGGCACGCGTACCTGAAGTGGCATGCAGAACCATGTCACCTAGCACCGCTGCATCTCCTGTTCCTCTTCTGGGTTGTGTTGTGGCCCGTCAGCAGCCTGTGCAGCTAGTAGCTGATTCCGACAGCGAGGAAGCTGGTGTGGTGCTGTGCCAGCAGCCTATGTAGCTGGCACTCATGTCGGACAGTGAGGAAGCTGGAGAAGATGTGGTGCCAGAGGCTGGGATTCAGCCAGGACCTTCAGAACCCCCAGAAGCTCCTTCAAGTGAAGAGGATGAAGAGGAGGAGCCTCTTCTTGATGCATGGGCATGCAGAGCTGCTAATTGGCCACTCCCCTAACCTATTTAAGGAAGGATGATGACTGAGGCAATTTGCAGGGAACAACTTCGTTCACTCTCCTTCGCGTCTGGATCTTAGTTCTCTTATCAGTTTCCTGCAAATTGCTTCTGGGCTTTCTGCCAACCCTAGTAAGATTACGGTTATTTATTCTTTGGATTCTTGTAGGCTGTTAAGAAAGTTAATTAGCAGCCTTTGAAAAAGAATGATTTAATTTAGTAAACTAAGGTTTGTACAACCTTTGTGTGTGCTGCGTTCTTTGGGGTCCGTAGCTGGGGCAGAACAGGTAGATTTTAGCAGGTTCTGACCAGTTCTGGAGAACCAGTAGCGGAAATTTTGAGTAGTTCAGAGAACCGGCAAATATCACCTCTGGCTCCTTTTGGGAATGGAGATTTTGCAGTATCCTTCCCCTGGAGTGGGGAGGGAATAGGGATTTTACAGTATCCTTCCCCTGCCACGGCCACCAAGCCACACCACGCCCACTAAGCCACCCCCACAGAACTGGTAGTAAAAAACAAATTTGGATTTCACCACCGGTCACAAGCCAACTAACTTTCTTTTTCTTTCTTGGTGGCTCCATCTTGGTCTCCAGGGTTTGTCCGTAGAAAGAGATGGTGACAATGTTGATACAGCCTAGTCTCATTGTGTCTTTTGTTTTCCAACAGCGGACTCTCACTTTTTCGTGGGCATTTGTTTGATCCAGAAGCTCAAGCCTTTGAGCAGCGAAGAGGAAAAAGATGGCAGCCGGGGTGATACAAACTCTAAGCAAGTTCAGGCTCCCCACAGAATTCCAGCATCCATTTCTGACCTCCATGGCTGGCCAGGAGATGAGTTTCCAGTATTTCTCTGGAGAAGACGACACCGAAGAGGAAGAGGAAGATGAGGCGGAAGAGGAAGGGAGGGAAGAGATGGAACTAGAGGAAGATCTTGTGAGCTCTGCGCACGAAGATGCCGCCGCGGAGGTCAACCCCGGCGTCAGCAACACGAAAAAGACCTTGCAGCTCCTCCAATTTGCTGAACGCATCAGCAACGACATCCAGAGGTATTTTGGCAAGAAAAACAAAGGGCAGGATGAGGACGAAGGGGTGGAGGAAAGCAGCTGCAATGCTTACGAGGACTTCTACTCCCCACCACTGCCAGGACGAGCGATATCCTACACAGACCTGATCAGGATTTCTCAGCGTGGGGAGACGGAGGATGAAGAAGATTCTTCTGACTCCCACAAGACTTTTGAGCAGCTCTGGAGATCCCTGTGTGGGAAAGACGAAAAGTTGGGCCCCCTGGCTGAACTTTTTGAGTATGGTTTTTGTAGGTATCTTCAGCGGCATCTCTCTCCTGATAATAAGAAACTGATGAGGCTGGAGAGAAAATTTGCTCACGTCACCCCCATGCAAAGCAGGAAGCTACCTCAGTCCTTCTGGAGGGAGCCGACGGTCAGCCCCATAGGCACCCCCAGTGGCAACCCTCCTGATTTTAGTGACCTACTGGCTAATTGGACTTCTGAATCTGGCCAGGAGGAGCTGAACGCCAGCCGAGACCATCTTGGTGAGGTCACTGCTGATGGACACTGAGAAGTGATGGACACTGAGAAGTGATGGACACTGAGAAGTGGACTCTAAGGAACCAAAAGAGGGGTGGAAAACTTCATTTGCCCATTGGCAGCCTTCCTTCCTCTTCGTCGGTTCAATGTGTACATTTCTAAAGACATATTCAGATAAATGTTGGTCTCTTCCAGTACTTTCCCCTCCCAAGGAAGCAACGAGGGGTTGGGAATCTAGGACTAGCACTGATGACATTACCTAGTTGGGTATTGAAACGTCTGCAAGAAAAATAAGCAAGCTCAGAGACCACCAAGGACCCCTCGAATCCATGACTTTCCAGATGTTGATTAAATTACTGCCTCCTCCCCAAGCATCCCTCAGATGGTCTGGTCAATGTTGCCTGTAACTGTAATCCAATATTTTTGTAGGGAGGCATTGAGTTGCTCACTGATGAAACATGACTTTGAGTGTTGTTTTTGGGCAATGGTGGTAATTAGAATTGAGATTTGGTGAGTTTGACAGTTTAATCCTAGGTAGAGGCAGATGTTTCTCTATCAGGGCTCAAAGAGAAAGTATCTGCTGTGAACTCCGTATAGGCATCAGGAAGGGCATCCGGCCAATAAATGCTCAGCTCCTTCCAGTCGCTCAGATTCTACCCCAAATTAAGGGATTACAGTGTTGTAAAAAGGGAGGGTTTTTTAAAAAATGGTGAGATGGCTGTGAGAAGGCTTTTGGAACTGAGGATGGTGCTTAAAGGTAAAGGTAAACGTTTCCCTCGCACATATGTGCTAGTTGTTCCTGACTCTAGGGGGCAGTGCTCATCTCCGTTTTAAAGCCAAAGAGCCAACACCAGACGTCCAAAGACGTCTCCATGGTCATGTGGCTGGCATGACTCAACGCCAAAGGCGCATGGAATGCTGTTACCTTCCCTATTTTTCTACTTGCATTTTTTACTTGCTTTTGAACTGCTAGGTTGGCAGAAGCTGAGACAAGTAATGGGAGCTTGCCCCGTTACACGGCACTAGGGATTCGAACCGCTGAAATGCCGATCTTTCGATCAACAAGCTGAGTGTCTTAGCCACTGAGCCACCACATCCCTATTGAAGGTCCAATTTTGTGAGATGGGCTTTCGGGTTAATCTCAGCCCTTACTGGCCAATGTGGAGGCAAACAAATTGAGAGATGTCCAAGAACATGTTTACAGTCAAGAATAGGAGCCATAAATGGAAAGCTCCAGACCATTCCCCCAATCCCTGAACTTTCTTTTTTAATGGGATGGAAAGGGGAAAATATGAAAATACACCTCAGGATTTGGCAGCATCTAGTTGACCTTCTCTGAAGTTCAGAAACAAAACAGAGAGAAAATTGCTTCATACTGGACGAAGGTGGGACTGTCTCGATCAATGGTCACCAGCTGGTGGTCTGTGAGAAAATTTTGGTGGTCCGCAGAAAATGCATTTTTTATACTGCACTAAATCAGGGGTCCTCAAATTACGACCCCTGGGTCAGATACGTGCAATGAATGTTTGTGTTGCTGCAAAGAGCCTCCCCCTTTGGGGTCTTTTTGTGTGGGTCGGAGGGGGGCAGAAATTCTGACTTAGGGTCTGCTTCTGCCTCCTGGTGTGGGGCTTTGGGCGAAGGCTGGAGGGAAGAGCCGCTGGTGGCAAAGAGCCGGAGGGCCTTGTTCCAGTGGGACTGCCTCATGGCCTGGAACTGGCTGACCATCTCAGCCCGCTGAGCCTCCAGGCGCCGGTACCTGGCCTTGCACTCCCGCAGGTCTTCCCTCTGCTTGGAAAGCCTATGCTCCTAGTCCTCAGTGAGATGCTTCTGCTGAGTCTCCTTCTCAGCCAGATCCAATTTAAACTGATGTCAGGTTTCGAGGTCATCTCAAATAAATTGCATTTCAAACAAAGTCTTTGATGAAAATCTTTCATTTATTAAGCATGACATTCTAACTCTGTCTCCATTCGCAGCCAACACTGACTTCCTGACCCAAAACCCTCCCTTTCCTTTGCCCACTCCTCTGCATCATTGGCCATCTTCCAAGTCACTCTAGCTCTAATCTACTGCTCCAACTCAAAGGAATTTCCCCCCTCCCATCCCATCTCCTAGGGGATATTATCTCCAAGGAAAATAAGTAGGTGAAAAGTCAAACGTCCCTTTCCAGACGCCTCCACTTCTCCTTCTTATGTCAGCACTAGAGTAAATGCAGCTTGAAGTGCTGACATCTGAGCTGTTTTGCCAACTCTTTCTCATGGTGGCTGCTTAGTTCCAACAACTGCTTCCTGTTGGGGCCCTAAGGAGCCCAGGCGGGCAGGCGAGGAAGGACTGGGAGGGGAGGGGCGAGTAGAGGCCGGTGAGGCATCCCTCGACGTGAGTGATATCAAGTTGGCCATACCCAGCCAGTCACATGACCACCTAGCCACACCTACCCAGCCAGTCATTAGGCAGATCATATTAGTGGTCCGCGGGATTTAAAATTATGAATTTTAAGTCCCTGAGGTCCAAAAGGTTGGGGACCCCTGGTCTAGATCAAGGGTGTCCATCTTAGCAACCTCAAGACTTTTGGACCTCAGCTCTCAGAATTCCCCAGCCGGCTTCCCCAGGAAGGAAGGAAGGATACTATTGTAGATAGGTAGGTAGGTAGGTAGGTAGGTAAGAAGGAAGGAAGGAAGGAAGGAAGGAAGGAAGGAAGGAAGGAAGGAAGGAAGGAAGGAAGGAAGGAAGGAAGGATACTAATAATGATGAGAGGGAGGGAGGAAGGAAGGAAGGAAAGAAGGAAGGAAGGAAGGAAGGAGACTAATAATGATGAGAGGGAGGGAGGGAGGAAGGAAGGAGACTAATAATGATGAGAGGGAGGGAGAAAGAAAGGAAAGAAGGAAGGAAGGATACTAATAACAATGAGAGGGAGGGAGGGAGGAAAGAGAGAGGGAGGGAGGAAGGAAGGATACTAATAATAATGAGAGGGAGGGAGGGAGGAAAGAAGGAAGGAAGGAAGGATACTAATAATGATGAGAGGGAGGAAGGAAGGAAAGGAAGGAAGGAAGGATACTAATAATAATGAGAGGGAGGGAGGAAGGAAGGAGACTAATAATGGTGAGAGGGAGGGAGGAAGGAAGGAAAGAAGGAAGGAAGGATACTAATAACGATGAGAGGGAGGGAGGAAGGAAAGAGGGAGGGAGGGAGGGAGGGAGGGAGAGGAAGGAAGGAAGGAAGGAAGGAAGGAAGGAAGGAAGGAAGGAAGGAAGGAAGGAAGGAAGGAAGGAAGGAAGGGCACCATAACTACACCATTAAACTGGTTGGGGAATTTTGAGAGTTGAACTGCACACATCTCAAAGTTCCCAAATTTGAAAAACCACAAGGCAATGTGTGAAGGCTTCAATTTAATTTTCATTAGAAGAACAGAGGCAAAAAAAAAAATGAAATCACCCGAAGGGACAATTCCGTTCTGCTGGTTTGACAAAGAACATTTGTCAAACATTTCCTTGAATTGCAATTGAGCGGTTTTAGACAAAACTTCCACTACATTTGCCAAAACATTTCAAAATTTCCATCGGAAGGGGCTTTAAATGAACAGCCTTTATTGTAGCCCCAATCTAGCCTTTTTTTTTTTTAAAGAGTGGGCCCCTAATACTGTGAAGTTTCTCCATTTCTCAAAATGGAAAGTTTGGTTCAAAGAAAAATAAACCTGGCCTTTTGTGTAATTCAGACAACTCAATAGGGGGTGGGGATATCACATTTCTGACCTTATCTGGGACAATCTTAACACTACCTCACTTTATTTTGGATAGCATTCTTCCAGAAAGTTTGATTTGAGTTTTCTTAAGCTGGTTGTATTCTTTGGTGGAGGGAAGTTACTACGAAGCTGAGAGCCACGCCTGTTAGCAACTGGAGTTGATAGCAACCCTGCCTTCGCTCGCCAGAACAAGGAAAATAAAACTTCCTTCCTTGGCTATTCAGACAATATTCTTTGGCTCCTTCCTGGATTTTACTCCATGCAGGCGAAGAAGCTTCATCCTCACTGCTAGGACTCCATGGCCAAGGGTCCTGAGGACAGCGATCTCGGCACTTTCCGTGAGCAAGTTCAGTGCCTCACCAATGAAAATGTAAGTGGATGGGAAAAAGAGAAGGGTTCAAATAAATGCTTTCCTGTCCTATTATATTGGTGTTATAATCACCAAGGTCCAGGAAGCAGAGATAGCCAGAACAGTTTTACCCCTTAAAACTCCCATTTCAAACAGGCTACGGCAGCTATTGTAACTAAGTATAACCATGATGGCGAATCTATGGCACGCGTGCTCAAGCCATGTCGCCTGGCATGCGCGGCATAGCATGTTCCTCTTCCGGGCTCATGGTGCGCATTAGGGGTGCATTCTACTTACCTTTACTACCAGTTCGCAATGGGGCCACATGCGCAGAAGCGTTCTAATGATGTTGGGATCGGTAGGTGGAGCCTCTCGCCAGTTTTACTACCGGTTCTATAGAACCGGTGTGAACCGGGGCAACCCATCACTGGCGTGCATGTGTGCACGACGATCAGCAGGCCTTTTTGCATTTAGCACTGCTGGAAACTGGAAGAGCTGGTGTTACGTTTTCCTGCGTGAGCATGCGCACTGGCCAGCTGATTGTCATGTGTGCATGCGTGCCCAGAAATCTGGAAGAGTAGCTGGCCAGCCCACATACAGTATGTGCCCTGGAAACTGGAAGTTCATTTTTGGGTGCGTGCATCCATCCTGGGCAGCTCCTCTTCCCGGTTGTGGCCTTGACAAGCGCTCATGTGCTTCCTTTTTGGCGTGCCAAAAAAGGTTCACCATCACTGATCTATAACCTTCAAAATAATTCTGCACCATTTGAGGGGGGGATCTGTCTGTCCATTGTCTGTCTGTCTGTCTGTCTGTCTATATCTATCTATCTATCTATCTATCTATCTATCTATCTATCTATCTATCTATCTATCTATCTATCTATCTATCCATCCATCGATCTATCTATCATCTATCTATCTATCTATCTATCTATCTATCTATCTATCTATCTATCTATCTATCTATCTATCTATCCATCCATCCATCCATCCATCCATCCATCCATCCATCCATCCATCTATCTATCATCTATCTATCTATCATCTATCTATCTATCTATCTATCTATCTATCTATCTATCTATCTATCTATCTATCTATCTATCTATCTATCGTATTTTTCGGAGTATGAGATGCACCTTTCCCCCCCCCAAAAAGAGGGTGGAAATCTGGGTACATCTTATACTCCGAATGTAGCCCCGCCCAGCCTTGCAAACAGAGATTTCAGAGGCTGAAAGAAGCCTCTGGAAGAAGCTTCAGAAAAAAAGCCTTTCTTTCTGAAGCTCTGTTTCGGAGGCGTTCAGAGGCAGAAAAAAATGGGGGTTTTTTTCTGAAAAGGAGTTTCAGAAGTTTCAGAGGTTGGAAAAAAAACAGCAAGGTACAGAGCTCACAACCAAGGAACCTGTTGCTAAAATTCACCTCTGGGAACAGCTGATTGAGGGTACTCCGGGAGGCCTATTCACCTACTAATCAGCTCTTTTCTTATTTTCCTCCCCAAAAACTAAGGTGCATCTTATACTCAAAAAATACGGTATCTATCTATCTACTTTCTCTATCATTTATCTCGTTCCTTCTTTCCCTTCTCTCTATATATTCTATCTATCTATCCATCCATCCATCTTCTATCTATCTATCTATCATCTATCTATCTATCTATCTATCTATCTATCTATCTATCTATCTATCTATCTATCTATCTACCTACCTACCTACCTACCTACCTATCTACCTACCTACCACTAGCTACCTATATCTTCTCCCTAATCCCAAATCAGAGGTAATCCACTTGCCATGTTCAAACTTGTTTTCCTTTTTTTTTTTAAGTTTCCTCCAAACCAGCTGCTGAATTTCACAGCACAATTGTTGAAAATTCTGGGAGTTGAAGTCCACAAGTCTTAAAGCTGCCAAGTTTAAAGACACCTATTCTAGAGTCTCAACATCTTCAGCATCAAGTTGGCCTCCCTCTTCTCTGTGGCAGCCCCTCAAATATTGGAAGACTGCTATCATGTCTCCCCTGGTCCTTCTCTTCACTAGACTAGCCAGGCCCAGTTCCTCATAACCATTCTTCATATGTTTTAGTCTCCAGCCCCCTCATCATCCTGGTTGCTCTCCTCCGCACTCTTTCTAGAGTCTCAACATCTTCTTTATAGTGTGGTGAGCAAAACTGGATGCAGTATTCTAGGTGTGGTCTTGCTAGGGCTTTATGGAGTGGTATTAGTACCTCCCTTGATCTTAATTGATTCAAATTGCCTGAATATTAAAACTCTTCTCCAGGAGCACCGAATCTCCCTCTTTCCTCACTCAGGTTCAGCTGCAAGATCGAAATGAAAGGCTCTACAGCAAGGTGGGAGAATTGCAGGAGAGGCTGGGGCAACTCGCTATCTCCAAGGCGGACCTGTCCTCCAGGCTGATCCACAGTGAAGAGGAGAAGCTCAAGGTAACAGGGGGACAAATTTGCTGCCCTGTTGAACCTGAAGGGAAGCAATAAGCATTTTGTTCTTTCCTCTTGGTTTCGAGGCACTTGATTCTTCAATAAACCCAGATATCAGCTTTGCAAGGGTGGCCAATTTTCTGTGGAAATACTACAAATGTCCCTCATGCAGAAGGTCACATTCAATTATTTCTAGGGACACCTACAATACCAGTTCTTATTTTATAGGGGGCATGTAGGGGACGAATTTGAGTGGTGCGGTGGCCTAGAGGTGGAGCCCTTGCCTCACAATCAGGAGGCTGTGAGTTCGATCCTAGCTGGAGACAGATATTCCTCTCTCTGGGCTCAGTGAGAATATATCTGCTGAATATATGTAACTCAGCACTGGCAACAGGAAGAGCATCCGGCCAGTAAATACTCAGCCTCATTCAGTTGCCCAGATTCCACCATGCAAGGGATTATGGGGTCATTAAAAGGAGACATAGAGGACAAATTCTGGTTGCTTTTTGTCCTCAATGGGTACAAAGTAAGCTTGATGTATCTGTTTCTGTAGATTTCCAAAGACTTTGTCGATTTCCAGATCGAAACTAATAAAAAGAGAGAACAGCATGAAGCTGAGAATTTTGAACTGAAGAATCTGGTATGTCATCTTTTGTAGGTGACTTAATTATTGCACCTCTATAAACTGATACTTGATTCCAGGGGTAGGCTTCAAAAATTTTAGCCAGGGGTTCTCTGCCCGGTTTCTGGGTGGGCGTGGCCTAGTCAACCCCCTGCACCATGTGGGGGGGGGGAGGTTCTGGAGGCTTTTTTCAAGCCTCCAGGAGGGCAAAAACAGCACCTCCAGGCTCTGGAGGCCCTCTGGAGTGCGGAAACGGGCCTGTTTCCGGCCGTCTCAAACTTCCGGTAGACCTGTTTTTCACCCTCCCAGAGTGTCTGCGTGCGCCCTGAACTTACCTGCATCCAAAATGGGCTGCATGGGAGAGGGGGGAGGGGGATAGGCAGGGCCAGCCAGGAGTGGGATTTGGGGGTTCTCTGAGCTGCACAGAATCTTAGCTAGAGGTTCTCCCCCACCCCTGCAAACCCCCAGCAGCCCACCCCTGTTTAAGATGTGTTCTAATTTCCTATTCCCATTCTTGATCCATGCTTATTTTTGACCTGCTTTTCTCTCTCTCTGGATTTACTCTCCCAGATCTTGGACTTGGAGAATCGTATTCTGGAGACTGAGCTCCGTGATGAGAGGACCACTGGCGAACGTGATGCTTTGCAGGAACGCCTGCACGCCTTGGAGAATGACCACAAGGAGCTGGGGAATGAGTACCTTGCTTTGAAGAGTAACTACCTTTTATTGGACAAGGAGCATGATCAGGAAGTATGAATGGCTCATGAGTAACCCTTCATCTAGCTTCAGACACTAGGCAACTATCAGGTTCCAAAAACCAAGAAAGACATGTATGTTTTTCCCAAGCAGGTTATTGTTCTTCACTTATAGACAGAATCTTGCCAAACTGAAGCAAGCCAGCACCTACATAAAGCATATACTCTGAGAGTTACCAGTAGTAGGGAAGAGCTGTCTTCAACCTGTCATACAAACTGTCAGAACTGTGTTGTATTTTGCTCCTTTCTTCCTGGGAATCTAGGAAGGAAAGAAGGAAGGGAGGGAAGGAGGGAGGGAGGGAGGGAGGGAGGGAGGGAGGGAGGGAGGGAGGAAGGAAGGAAGGAAGGAAGGAAAATGTTATGAATGGATGGAAGGAAGGAGGGGACATTGATAAGAAGGAAGGAAGGAAGGAAGGAAGGAAGGAAGGAAGGAAGGAAGGAAGGAAGGAAGGAAGGAAGGAAGGAAGGAAGGAAGGAAGGAAGATGTTATGAATGGATGGAAGGAAGGAGGGGACATTGATAAGAAGGAAGGAAGGAGGAAGGAAGGAAGGAAAATGTTATGAATGGATGGAAGGAAGGAGGGGACATTGATAAGAAGGAAGGAAAGAAGGAAGGAAGGAAGGAAGGAAGGAAGGAAGGAAGGAAGGAAGGAAGGAAGGAAGGGACATTGATAAGAAGGAAGGAAGGAAGGAAGGAAGGAAGGAAGGAAGGAAGGAAGGAAGGAAGGAAGGAAGGAAGGAAGGAAGGAAAGAAAATGAGATGGATGGATGGAAGGAAGGAAGGAAGGGAAGAGGAAGGAGAGAGGGAGGAGTGGGAATGGAGAAGCAAAACTTAGTGGTTCTTCCAAAAAGATTTCTTTATTGTTCCTCACCCATAGACAGAATCTTGCCAAACTGAAGCAGACTATACCCCCATCAATCTTGTACTCTGGAAACTATTAGGAAGGAAGGAAGGAAGGAAGGAAGGAAGGAAGGAAGGAAGGAAGGAAGGAAGGAAGGAAGGAAGGAAGGAAGGAAGGAAGGAAGGAAGGAAGGAAGGAAGGAAGATGTTATGAATGGATGGAAGGAAGGAGGGGACATTGATAAGAAGGAAGGAAGGAAGGAAGGAAGGAAGGAAGGAAGGAAGGAAGGAAGGAAGGAAGGAAGGAAGGAAGGAAGGAAGATGTTATGAATGGATGGAAGGAAGGAGGGGACATTGATAAGAAGGAAGGAAGGAGGAAGGAAGGAAGAAAAATGTTATGAATGGATGGAAGGAAGGAGGGGACATTGATAAGAAGGAAGGAAAGAAGGAAGGAGGGAAGGAAGGAAGGAAAATGTTATGAATGGATGGAAGGAAGGAGGGGACATTGATAAGGAAGGAAGGAAGGAAGGAAGGAAGGAAGGAAGGAAAGAAAATGAGATGGATGGATGGAAGGAAGGAAGGAAGGGAAGAGGAAGGAGAGAGGGAGGAGTGGGAATGGAGAAGCAAAACTTAGTGGTTCTTCCAAAAAGATTTCTTTATTGTTCCTCACCCATAGACAGAATCTTGCCAAACTGAAGCAGACTATACCCCCATCAATCTTGTACTCTGGAAACTATTAGTGAGGAGCCATCTTCACCTTCTTTCTCTCACACAAATTATCTGAACTGAGTTGTCTTTTACTCCTCTGGAATTCACACCCTCCCTCCTGGGAATCTGGCCCACTACATTCCATCACAGCAACTTATCAAACTGGGAAGGAAGAAATCAAAGGGTCAGTGATAGACGTGTTGTAATTAGGACATGCCAATCTTGATGTCCAAACCTGAAGATTTAAGTTCAAAGGCCATTTCATTGCAAAATGTCTTCATATAATTGCTGGAACAATCATGCTTGTTTTCATGCCCTAAAAGCGAGTAGTTCTAGAGTTGGGATATTTTCAGGGCCTTTAAAAGCAGAGACCAGCATCTTACGAGGTAATCAAACACTGCAAGATTTAAATAGACTCATCCGTAAGATCCTACTCTCAACTCGTAAAGCAACCCTGGCCTACTCTCAAGTTGCCATAGGCAGGAGGGGGAGGAGAACTGACGGAGAAGCAGCACAGCAGCCACAACCAGAAGCACATTCCACACTACCTTTCTCAAAGTTGTATCCCAGGTTATTGAAACCAGCCGGAGAGGCGTGATCTCTACAGCCCTCAAAAGTGCTCTGTTGGAGAAAGTGATTTATGACACACCTTGGAAGGAGGGGGGAAACAGGGTCATGGCTGGGCCATAAATTACGTGGGGGCAGAGCTGACTTCACTTGGGTACTTGCTGACATGTTGCGCCTAATAAATAACTGGATTTCTTTTGAAACTTGACTCAAGGTTTAATTAGGGCATCCGTCGCAACACTGATCTCATGAGAACAGTGAAATCTCCAAGATTCAGTGATCTTGTGAAGTTGCAACTATTTGGGGCGGGTGGATGAGCGGGTGGGATCACTGTATCCATCCCCTCTCTCATTTGTTAGGTCTCTAAGAATGAAGAACTGAGCAGGGAGTTACTTAACTTGGTTAAGTCCAAGCAGGAGGATCCATACCACCTCCAAACCAAGAGCAGGGAGTCCCAATCTGAAGCTGAAGAACCGTCTGCTGAAGTGAAGCGGGTGCGAACCTTGGTCCATCGCCTCTCTGCCCGCAAAGTTAAGGTATCTTCATTTTTTGTGCCTCTCTTGGTTGTGAACAAATTGTGATGTTTATCAACTTGATCTGTTCCCATGCATGCTTCGTTTCTTTTAGCCCGAAGATGTGACAGTGGCTTCAGACCAAGAACGTCAAAAATTGGAGAAAAGTGTGAGTTGAATGGCACAGCCACTTCATTCCCCCAAATGATGGAGTTTATAATCAAAGTCAAAGGTCTGCAACCTTAAATACTCAAAGAGCCATTTGGACCCGTTTCCTACAGAAAAGAAAACACCGGGAGCCACAAAACCTGGGTGGGCATGGCCAACTCGATGTCACTCACTTCCATTAGTCACATGAACCCCCTAACCACTCCTACACAGCCGGTCATTAAGGCAGAGAACCAGTTGTTAAAAAACACCAGGAACTACAAAATCTTTTTGACATCTCTCTCTCTCCCCTCCCTCCCTCCCTCCCTCCCTCCCTCCCTCTCTCCCCTCCCTCCCTCTCTCTCTGTATCTCTCTATGTCTCTCTCTCCTGCTCTCTCTGTATCTCTCTGTCTCTGCCATGGCCGCTTCTCCATCCCTTACCATCGCCCTTACCTTCTCAGGCCAGGCGAGGAGTGACTGGAAGGGGAGGGCAAGGGGTGTGGCCAGCCAGTGGTGGGATCACCTGACTGGGAGCCACAGCAGAGGGCCCAAAGAGCCGCATGCAGCTCCAGAGCTGCAGGTGGCTGACCCCTGATCTAAGTGAACCAGACTGAAAATATTCAGGATGAACAGTGAGGAAGACGCATAACTCCGTCTGAATGGTTGCTTTCCTCTTCAACAGTTACTTGGAAACCAAGGTCACATCACTGAAGAGATGGAAAAAATGAGAGAAATGTACAATTCCCAGCAACAGAAATTGGAGGAGAGAATGTGAGTAAGATCTCTCCATACCTGAGTCCTAATTAAACCAACTGAGAACGTGTGCTTTGCAGATTTTTTATGGGCTTCTAACATTTTAACTGTCCAATTAAATCAAACCTGTAGCTAAAGGAATTTTCTTTGTTCTGGATAATCTTAGCATATCCAAGGCCTTCTCTTTCTGTCCCAAAGTTGATAGATGATAGATGTTGTCATTGTTGTAATCCCTTCTTCCTTTTTAATCATATATCATTCGCTTCTTTTGGCTTGGTCTCAGAAGAAAAGCAGGAAAATATAGGTGGATATCTCAAATGCTTTACCCAACACAAGGAGGAAGAGGAGGAGGAGGAGGCGGCTTAAAAGTACCATAAAAAGTCAGCAATACAAGAAAAATGAGCAACAGAACTTGAGTTCAGGACCATGGAGAGCAGCCCTAGAGGTGGAATTGAGAGAGGTTATTCCAGCTCTCTCCCTTGGAATTACAGATTGAGGTTGGATAACTGATCTTCCTCGACGTTCTGTTTCTCAAATACTACAGCTAATATCCCAAAGAGGGTGAAAAATTGGGTGCGTCTTATACACCGAATGTAGCCAAAAACGCAAGGCACAGAGGCAATGGTCTGTGGCAATTCCTGCAGCCTAGGACAGCTGATCGGGGGTGCCCTAGTTACTTCTCGCTTGGATTACTGCAACTCCCTCTACATGGGGCTGCCCTTGAGGTACAATACAATATATACAATACCAAAAGCAGGTTTTCCAACACAAGCAAAACACAAGCAGAGGAGAGGAGTTTCAGTTTCAGTTTTAGTTTCAGAGATCAGCACAGCATGCAGTTTTAGAACAGTTGACCTAAGCCACGCCCAGGCTCCTTGCTGTCTCCTTCCTTGTTGTTCACATCGCAAATACTGTTTCAGTTTCTAAACAGCCCTCAATTCTCTCACGCTGTGACAGGATGCTAGGCAGATGAATACCGACGGATGCTGGTAGGCCAAGGCAGAATTTTTTTTTCTTATTTTCCTCCCCAAAAACTAAGGTGCGTCTTATACTCCAGAGCGTCTTATATTCTGAAAAATATGGATATGTTGTTTTTGGTGTCTCCAGGATCACCATGGGCAAGGAATTGCAGGAGGCCAAGAAAGCAATTCGGCACACGCAGCATAAACTGGCAGAAGAGTCAGCGGTGAGGATCAATCGGTCCTGCTTTGTATGTAAAGGGATGGGTAACAGTATGTGGGAATGGCCTTGGGATACAGGAGGGAGAGTCAGAGACCGGAAAACCAGCATGTAAAAGGTATGTCAGCTCAGAAAAGGAGGCAGAGTGTGGAGGAGGTTTCAGGAGGGACCCTCCCTAGTTTTCCAGAGGGTAAAAGCAAAGGAAGGGAGGGGAACTTTCAGACTTGCAAGATTCTGTTAATGGAACCGTACTATAAAGTTAGCACTAGTACTCAAGGTTGTGCTTCTTCTCTGAACTACCTCAAACGGCTAACAGAAGGGAAGCAAGAGAAATTGGCTACATCACCCATTACTAGAATTAGAGGTTCACCCATGGCTTTCAACTGGGCATGGCTAGCCTAGTGAAGAGAAGGACCAGGGGACACAGGATAGCAGTCTTCCAATATTTGAGGGGCTGCCACAGAGAGGAGGGGGTCAAGCTATTTTCCAAAGCACTGGAAGGCCAGACAAGGAATAATGGATGGAAACTGACCAAGGAAAGATTCAACCTAGAAATAAGGAGAATTTTTCTGACAGTGAAAACAACCAACAAATGGAACAGAAGTTGCCTTCAGAAGTTGTGGCAGCTTCATCCCTGGAAGTTTTCAAGAAGAGACTGGACTGCCATCTGTGAGAAATGGTCTAGGGTCTCCTGCTTGGGTGGGGGTGGGGGGGGTTGGACCAGATGACCATTGGATGAATCCTAAGTTGCATTAACAAGGGATACAATAAAAATCAAGTGAGGTACTAATACCTCCCTATAAAGCCTTAGTAAGACCACACCTAGAGTACTGCATCCAGTTTTGGTCACCACAATACAAAAAAGATATGGAGACTCTAGAAAGAGTGCAGAGAAGAGCAACCAAGATGATTAGGGGACTGGAGGCTAAAACATACAATGAACGATTGCAGAAACTGGGCATGGCTGCTCTAGGGAGGAGAAGGACCAGGGGAGACATAGTAGCAGTCTTCCAATATTTGAGGGGCTGCCACAGAGAGGAGTGGATCTACTCTACAAAGCACCTGAAGGCCAGACAAGGAATAATGGATGGAAACTGAGCAACCTGGAAATAAGGAGAAATTTTCTGACAGTGAGAACAATCACCCGATGGAACAGAAGTTACATTCAGAAGTTGTGGGAGCTTCATCACTGGAGGCTTTCAAGAAGAGATTGGCCTGTCATTTTTCAGAAATGGTTTCCTTCTTGGGCAGGGGTTGGACTAGATGACCTACAAGGTCCCTTCCAACTCTGTTAATCTGTTTTTTAAAAAACGTATAATAGCTCTAGAGCAGGCATTTTCGTTTGTTTTCTCTAGAGCAGGGGAAATCTCCAAACCTGGCAATTTGAAGACTTGTGGACTTCAACTCCCATGCTGGCTGAGGAATTCTGGGAGCTGAATTCCTCAAGCCTTCAAGTTGCCAAGTTTGGAGATTTCCCCTGCTCTAGAGAAAACAAATGAAAATAATTCTATGCAGGAGCCTTTCTTCACTTTGTCTGTTGTTAGAAAGCCCCAGATTGATAGCTGTCAGGTTTTTGTTGCTCTTTAAAAAAAAAAAGTTAGACCTTGGAGAAAAACAAACCCATCAATGGCTTTTAGCGGAGACAAGCCGTTATTATTTTGTAAGTAGCTCAAGGCAGACAGTATATTTAATACTCTTCCTCCTATTTTTCCCATAATCACCCTATGAGGTGGGCTGGACTAAGAGATGGATTAGGTCAAAGTCACCAAGATGGGTTTTATATCTAAGGGGGAACTAGAACTCACCATCTCCTGGTGTTTGGCCCAAAGGCACCCAGTTTGGCTTTCATGCCTAAGCCAGGACTAGAACTCACCATCTCCTGGTGATTGGCCCAAAGGCACCCAGTTTGGCTTTCATGCCTAAGCCAAGACTAGAACTCACCATCTCCTGGTGATTGGCCCAAAGGCACCCAGTTTGGCTTTCATGCCTAAAACAGGACTAGAACTCACCATCTCCTGGTGATTGGCCCAAAGACACCCAGTTTGGCTTTCATGCCTAAGCCAGGACTAGAACTCACCATCTCCTGGTGATTGGCCCAAAGGCACCCAGTTTGGCTTTCATGCCTAAGCCAGGACTAGAACTCACCATCTCCTGGTGATTGGCCCAAAGGCACCCAGTTTGGCTTTCATGCCTAAAACAGGACTAGAACTCACCATCTCCTGGTGATTGGCCCAAAGGCACCCAGTTTGGCTTTCATGCCTAAGGCAGGACTAGAACTCACCATCTCCTGGTGATTGGCCCAAAGGCACCCAGTTTGGCTTTCATGCCTAAGGCAGGACTAGAACTCACCATCTCCTGGTGATTGGCCCAAAGGCACCCAGTTTGGCTTTCATGCCTAAGCCAGGACTAGAACTCACCATCTCCTGGTGATTGGCCCAAAGGCACCCAGTTTGGCTTTCATGCCTAAGGCAGGACTAGAACTCACCATCTCCTGGTGATTGGCCCAAAGGCACCCAGTTTGGCTTTCATGCCTAAGGCAGGACTAGAACTCACCATCTCCTGGTGATTGGCCCAAAGACACCCAGTTTGGCTTTCATGCCTAAAACTGGACTAGAACTCACCATCTCCTGGTGATTGGCCCAAAGGCACCCAGTTTGGCTTTCATGCCTAAAGTGGGACTAGAACTCACCATCTCCTGGTGATTGGTCCAAGGTCACCATATGTTGCAGTTGGTCCCCTCAGCTCTTTTCTCAAGACACACCATTCCATTCCTTCTTCCAACCTCTTTGTTTAAATTATTATTTTATATTTTTCATCCCACCTTTATTCTTTTATCCATCTAACAAAGAATATCCCAGCACTCTAGATTCAAAGGCGTAAGAGTGTTTGGGAATGTGGAGGTCCTACCTAGTCCTCATTTCCTTAAAGCAAGTTCCAATTTTGGTCGTAAGTCGAGGACTACCTGTACATTTTTCTCCCCTGGGGCTACAGATATTGCTGTCCTCCCAAGGCCATCTTCAAGAGGTTGAATCCGAGAATTCCAAGCTACAGTTACAACTCAAAGAGCTGAATGAGGAATACCGCTCACGCCTTGTTCAGTACATCACAGATCTGGCGGTAAGTATGTCTCATTGTGTGTGTGTGTGTGTGTGGGTGGGTGTGATTCCTGATGCCCCTCTCAACTTGCTTCACCCCATTAAAGCAATCCAAAACAGGAGAAACCCAAATATTGCCAGAATCAAAAGAAAACTACCCCACTTTTGGGTGTCATGGAATAAATAAGTAACTATTCAGCGGTTCGAAACCCTGGTGCCGCATAACGGGGTGAGCTCCCGTTACTTGTCCCAGCTTCTGCCAACCTAGCAGTTCGAAAGCACATAAAAAATGCAAGTAGAAAAATAGGGACCACCTTTGGTGGGAAGGTCACAGTGTTCAGTGTGCCTTTGGCATTTAGTCATGCCAGCCACATGAGCACAGAGACATCTTCGGACAGCGCTGGCTCTTCGGCTTTGAAACAGAGATAAGCACCACCTCCCTAGAGTCGGGAACGACTAGCACGTATGTGCAAGGGAAACCTTTACCTTTACCTTATCCCCATGTTGCACCTGTCATAAGAAAATTCTAATAAACGAAACAAAGACAAACCATAAGCAATAATTTTTACTTTAAGATCAGAGGTTTATTGTTTCTAATAATTTGGTACAGAAGAAAGAAATAAAAGATATAATAGCAGCAGCAAATTCACATTATCAAATTTTTGCAAATGTGGTCCAGTGATATAGCAGTCCCTGCAAGGACGGCTATTGGGCAAGGAGCCCATCCTCATCTCAAGCCGCATCTCTTATACCCATGATGGTGAACCTATGGCATGCGTGCCAGAGGTGGCACGCAGAGCCCTCTCTGTGGGCAATTGTGCCATCGCCAGCTGCTCTTCCGGTTTCTGGTGTGCACATGGGTACTGGCCAGCTGGTCTTCACGGGTGCCAGAGCGCCAGAAAATGGCCTGAAAAATGGCCAAAAAACCCCTAGGTTGTTTCCCGGCCTTTTGGGGGGTGTTTGTTGGACTGTTTTCAGGCCATTTTCTGGCCTGAAAACAGTCCGAAAAACAGCCTGAAAATGGCCTGGAAAACCGCTTGAAAATTGCTCGAAAAACAGCCTGAAAATGGCCCAAAAACCAGCCAGAAAATGGCCCGAAAAACAGCCTGAAAACGGCCTGAAAAACCACTTGAAAATGGCCCAAGAAACAACCTGAAAACAGCCCGAAAACAGTCTGAAGACCAGCCCGAAAACCAGCCTGAAAATGGCCCCAAAAACAGCCTGAAAACATCCCGAAAAACATCCTGAAAATGGCCTGAAAAACATCCTGAAAATGGCCTGAAAAACGGCCTGAAAATGGCCAAAAAACAGCTTGAAAACATCCCGAAAAACAGCCTGAAAACAGCCTGAAAATGGCCAAAAAACAGCCTGAAAAAAATCCAAAAAACATCCTGAAAGTGGCCCAAAAAACATCCTGAAAATGGCCTGAAAAACAGTCCGAAAACCAGCCTGAAAATGGCCCGAAAGCCAGCCTGAAAATATCTCAAAAAACAGCCTGAAAACGTCCCCCAAAACAGCCTGAAAACAGTCTGAAAACCAGCCCGAAAACAGTCTGAAAACCAGCCCGAAAACTTACTGATGGGTCAGTAAGCAGTTAATGCTAGAATGCCCCATTCTCTCGTCTCACCAAAAGTATTTGTATTTCAAGGAATACACCGATAGTACTTCGTCAACAGCTAAAAGGGAACCCACTCAAATGAAGCGTTTTGTGGACAGCATGTTGAAAGACATCCGGGCTTCCTATAAATCTCGGGAGGAACAGCTGGCCAGAGCTGCTCGTAGTTACAAGAAGCGCATGCAGAATTTGGTCAAGAAGCATGAGGGTCTGCTCATCGCCTACAGGTAAGAGAGGGGGCCAAGGTGGAGGACAGGAAACTCCAAAACCTAGATTGAGACCCAGAAGATGTTGCATCTTCTAAAATACCTGGCTCTGCGGAGTCCTTGGTACTCTCTGAGTTTAGTAATTTGCTTGCAGTCATTTTATTACCCAACTTGGTAACATCATCAGTGCTAGTATGGGGCTTGCTCCAGGGGTGGGTTTCAAATTTTGTTACTACTGGTTCTGTGGGCGTGGGTTAGTGGGCGTGGCAGGGGGGAATACTGCAAAATCCCCATTCCCACCCCACTCCTGGGAGAAGGATATTGCAAAATCTCCATTCCCACCCCACTCCAGGGGAAGGATACTGCAAAATCCCCATTCCCACCCCACTCCAGAGGAAGGTTACTGCAAAATCCCCACCTCTGGCTTGCTCCCTATTTATATACAATACCTTGCTTTGTTAGACACTGTACATACTTCCGGAGGGAGATTATTCCATAGAATGGGGAGCCGTTTCAGGAAGGTCCTGCTCTCTCAGGCATGTCCCAAGGACCTCATCAAGGAAGGGAACTTTCAGCATCCCCCTGTATCAATGATGGGAGGCAGATAGGCAAATTAAACTCAGATACAGATTCACAGTTGAAAGGGACCTTGTAGGTCATCTAGTCCAAACTCCCCACCCAAGCAGGAGACCCTACACCATTTCTGACAGATAGCAATCCACTGTCTTCTTGAAAGCTTCCAGGATGAAGCTCTCACAACTTCTGAAGGCCACTTCTGTTCCATGGGTTGGTTGTTCTCACTGTCAGAAAATTTCTCCTTATTTCCAAGGTTGAATCTCTCCTTGTTTAGTTTCCATCCATTCTTCCTTGTCTGGCCTTCAGGTGCTTTGGAGAATAGATCCACCCCCCTCCTCTCTGTGGCAACCCCTCAAATATTGGAAGACTGCTATCCTGTCTCCCCTGGTCCTTCTCTTCACTAGACTAGCCAGGCCCAGTTCCTGCAACCATTCATTGTTCCAGCACAGTGTTGGAAGATGCTTTAGTAACAGTGGTGGAATTCAAACTTTTTACTACTGGTTCTGTGGGCGTGGCTTGCTGGGTGTGGTGTGGCTTGCTGGGCATGGCAGGGGAAGGATACCGCAAAATCCCCATTCCCTCCCCACTCCTGGGGGAAAGATATTGCAAAATCTCCATTCCCACCCCACTCTGGAGCCAGACAGAGGTGGCATTTGCCGGTTCTCTGAACTACTCAAAATTTCCACTACCGGTTCTCCAGAACCTGTCAGGACCTGCTGAATAGCTCCCCTGTTTAGTAACCTTTCTGGTACTATCTTATGATCCTTATAGCCGAGACTGTAGGTCTGGGGTCAATGACATGTTTGATTGGCGACAGGATACAACGTGAGCAAATCCGGTTGCTGGGCTCTCACGATCTGGATCCTGGCCCACCGGAGCACCATTTCTCCATCACGGACGCTGAGCTGCTGACCAACACCTCGCAAGAGTTAAATCGGTTGCGGGAAGACAAAGCCAATCTGGAGGGACAACTCTATGAGTTGCAGATGAAGGTGAGTCTACAACGTTCTGACCTCAGCCAAGGTCAACCACAGGCGGCCACTTGCTGCCAACCATTTTTCAAGTTGTGCTCTGCGCTTCGAGTCGAAGGTTTAAATTGCTTTGGACAAAAAAGCGCCAACTCATTAAAACACCCATGTCTGTAACTAAGTTCACAGGGCTGCTTTAATGAATCACCCCGTATTTCATAGGTGGGATTCACTTATCTTCCCTACCGGTTCGCAAATGTGAGTGCACGAGGAGTTCTGTGCACGCACTTTGCTCATGTGTGTGGCTTGCACGCATGCGCACGACATCAAAATGTGCAGAAATAGGACGGCATAAAAACCGGTATGGTTTAATGGTGGTTTTTGGTGATATTCTACTGGTATTCAAACCAGTAGAATATATATATATATATATATATATATATATATATATATATATATATATATATATATATATATATATATATATATATATATATATATATATATATATATATATATATATATCTTTCTTTCTTCTTCCTTCCTTCCTTTCTTTCTTTCTTTCTTTCTTTCTTTCTTTCTTTCTTTCTTTCTTTCTTTCTTTCTTTCTTTCTTTCTTTCTTTCTTTCTTTCTTTCTTTCTTTCTTTCTTTCTTTCTTTCTTTCTTTCTTTCTTTATTACATGTATTTATATGCCGCCCTTCTCCCAAAGGACTCAGGGCAGCGAACACAAGTTAAGAAACATGTACAATAAAATCTAACTTTAAATCAAATAACTAATTAATGATAAATAATAAACCCAGAATCAGAGTCAGCCTATTTGCTTGAACAGCCAAGTCTTCAGCTCCCGACGGAAGGAGCAGAGATCAGGAGCCATCCGGAGCTCGGTAGGTAACTCATTCCAGAGGGTGGGAGCACCCACAGAGAATGCCCTACCCCTGGACACCGCTAGATGACATTGGCTCACCGTCGGGACCCTGAGGAGAGCGGCCCTATGTGAGTGAACAGGACGGTGGGAAGCAGGCAGGAGAAGATCCTGTAAATATCCTGGATCTAAATCATGTAGGGCCTTATGGGTGAGAACTAGTACCTTGAAGCGGACCCGGAGAACCACTGGTAACCAGTGCAGCTGACTCAGGAGGGGTGTTATATGGGAGTAATGAGGGGCTCCCGTAACAACCCGTGCGGCTGCATTCTGGATCAGCTGGAGTCCCTGGGTGCATCTCAGGGGCAGGCCCATGTAGAGGGAATTGCAGTAATCCAAGTGGGAAGTAACCAGGGCATGAGTGACTGTGCGAAGGTCATCTCGGTCCAGGAGAGGGCGCAACTGGCGCACCAGGCAAAGCTGTGAGAAGGCCCCCCTGGTCACGCCATTAGATGGTCTTCTAGGGACAACCGAGCATCCAGGAGGACACTCAAGTTGCGAGCCCTATCCACGGGGGCAAGAATACCACCTCTGACGTACTTGCACTCTTCTACAATTGTCAGACTCGGATCTAAAGCATTGCCTTACCCAATTGTGGGCAGCCCTGGAAAAAAAAAATGAGCATTCCGATTCTGAGATTTTGGGAGACTCATAGCCACAAGATTTTTTCCCTAAAGGAGAAGACATGGAATCAACATTCCATAGTCCAAAATGGATCCTTTCATTGATAGTCTTTTAATTAACAAGAATGGACTTAGATTTAATCCCAGTGGGCTTAGATTTTAATCTGCTCCATGGGAGGAAGAGGGGAAAAAAACTTGAGTATATGATTTCATCCGACTTAGTTTGCAAGCTATGATTTATGACTTGGTCCCTTGGGTGGACCTCACTGATCAGAGGTGATTCAACAAACCATGGTTGAACGCATCATCATCATTCTTGCAAAAAGTCTTTGCAGGATGGTTTGGCTCAATACCGAAGCAGTTCCAGTTTGGCGTAACGGTGAATTTGCTGAATCAGAAGCTGGGCGACTGGGAATTCTAGTTCCATCTTAAGACATGAAAGCTAGTTGGTGACTTTGGAGCAGTTCCAGGGGTGCTGAGGGTTCGTAGGGGTTCGGGAGAACCTCTAGCTAAGATTCTGTGCAGTTCGAAGAACCCCCAAATCCCACTCCTAGCTGACCACCGCCCACCCTGTCCCTCCCTTCCTAGGAGTCCCCACACAGCCCGTTTTGGATGCAAGTAAGTGTAGGGCACGCGTGGAGGCTCAGAGAGGGCAAAAACGGGCCTATCAGAAGTTGAACGGGCCCATTTCCAGCCTCCAGAGGGCCTCCGGAGCCTGGGGAGGCCATTTTCGCCCTCCTGGAGACTCGAGGAAAGCCTCTGGAAACTGGGGAGGGCAAAAATGCCCCCCACCCGCCATCATGCAGGAGGCCGACTAGGCCACACCCACCATGGCCACGCCCATCCAGTAACCGGGCAGAAAACCCCTTGTTAAAATTTTTGAAACCCACCCCTGGGCAGTCCCTCCCTCTCTCGGTCTCAACCCAACCCACCTCACAGGGTGATTTTGAGGAAAACAGCAAGGGAGATCACTGTGCACATCTTGAATTGTAATAAAATAAAGACAGGACACCCATCTAATCACAAATTCATTGGTTTTTTTCCCCCCGTTTCTGTTGCTTTAGGTAAAACTAAGTGAAAAAATGATCTCTGGAACCTCTTCTCAGTGAGTATGTCTCCCTCTCCACGGGGCTCCTATGAATTCAAATCTTTATCACAGCCAAAATTCAGAGAGAAAAGACACAACTGAAAAACTGAACAGCTAAGATAACATTAAGCAAAAGATAATACAGTGGTCCCCAACTTATGACCTCAACGGGAGCCCAAAGTTTCTGTTACTAAGCAGGATGGGTGTTACGTGAATTTTGTCCCGTTTTACGACCTTTCTTGCCACAGTCATTAAGTGAATCCTTGCAGGAGTTAAGCTAATAACCCGGTCGTGAAGTGAATCTGTCTTTCCCGTTGACTATGGTTGTCTCAAAACGGGGATCGCATGACACTGACAACTGTCACAAGTACAAGCCAGGTGCCAAGCCTCCGAATTTTGATCACATGATCACGGGGAATGCCACAAAGGTCGTAAACAGGGAAAACGGTCTGGAGTCACTTTTTTTCTATGCCATTGTAACTTGAAATGGTTGCTAGATGAATGTAAGTCGAGGAGGCAGCGGGGGGGGGGAGGGGGTTCTCATGGAGCCAGCCTACCCCATGGTTATGCCGCTCAGAATAAGAATTGGAAGGGACCTTGGAGCTCATCTAGTCCAACCCCCTGTCCAAGCAGGAGACCCGACACCATTTCTGACAGATGGCAGTCCAGTCTCTTCTTGAAAGCCTCCAGGGATGAAGCTCCCACAACTTCTGAAGGCAACTTCTGTTCCATGAGTTGATTGCTCTCATTGTCAGAAAATTTCTCCTTATTTCCAGGTTGAACCTCCCCTTGTTCAGTTTCCATCCATTATTCCTTGTTTGCCCTTCAGGTGCTTTGGAAAATAGGAAGGAAGGAAGGAAGGAAGGAAGGAAGGAAGGAAGGAAGGAAGGAAGGAAGGAAGGAAGGAAGGAAGGAAGGAAGGAAGGAAGGAAGGAAGGAAGGAAGGAAGGAGCTTGACCCCCTTCCTCCTCTCTGGGGCAGCCCTTCAAATATTGGAAGATGCTATCCTGTCTCCCCTGGTCCTTCTCTTCACTAGACTAGCCAGGCCCGGTTCCTGCAACCGTTCATCATATGTTTTAGCCTCCAATCCCCTCATCACCCTGGTTGCTCTTCTCGGCACTCTTTGTAGAGCAGGGGGTCCCATCATTTTCTATACCCTGCAGCCCTAAAACGCACCCCTTACACAAATAAATAATTATATGCATATAATTATGCACATGAGCTACCATTTTTAAACCCAAGTTTTCGCACCTCCTGGAATATTGTCTCTCCACCCCCACCCCCCAGGTAGGGAACTCCTGTTGTAGAGTCTCAATGAGGGGCCCCCGTGTCCCCCACAGCCATGTTTTGACCCCTTCGCAAAAGGCCAAAAGATTGGAGAGCTTTCCTCAACTCAGAAGGCAAGACGTTCCACAATATTTATCACGTTTTGCAAAAAGGGAGCAGACCCAAAGCCCACCCCACACCCACCCACAATAATTTAAAAAAAAAATCGCAAAAAAAAAAATTGGTGGGCGTGGTGTGGCTTGGTAGGCGTGACTTGGTGGGCGTGGCAGGGGAAGGATACTGCAAAATCCCCATTCCCTCCCCACTCCCCATTCCCCACAGGAATGAAATCCAGCAGGTTCTGACAGGTTCTGGAGAACCGGTAGCAGAAATTTTGAGTAGTTTGGAGAACCGGCAAATACCACCGCTGGCTGGCCTCAGATTGGGGTGGGAATGGAGATTTTGCAATATCCTTCCCCCAGAAGTGGGGAGGGAATGGGGATTTTGCAGTATCCTGCCCCTGGAGTGGGGTGGGAATGGGGATTTTGCAGTATCCTTCCCCTGGAGTGGAGTGGGAATGGAGAGTTTGTAGTATCTTTCCCCTGCCATGACCACCAAGCCACGCCCAGAGAACCAGTAGTAAAAAAATGTGGATTTCACCACTGATTCCCACCCCACTCCAGGGAAAGGATACTACAAACTCCTCATTCCCACCCCACTCTGGAGGCAGCCAGAGGTGATATTTGCCGGTTCTCCGAACCACTCAAAATTTCCGCCACCAGTTCTCCAGAACCTGCTGAATTTCACCCCTGAAAAAAAAAATCCCTTTCAAACGTGCATACAGAAAGACCGCGCATGCAGGCGGAAACCTAAGTAGGCGCCCAGCCTTGAAGTATTTATCTATCGATCCTCTTTCCTAAACCACAGAGCATGAAGCATTTTCAATGGAAGCATTCACAATTAAGCCCCGGCTACATCATTAAAACGCCCGGGAAACAAAAGTGCTAGTCTCACATTCACAAAACGGGCACAGGCCGAACACCAAAACGGGGAGGGGAAATCCCAAGCCTGTACATGATTAATGCTTTATTTTGCCTATCTGGCCAAAAAAAAAGAGAAAAAAAAAAGCTGTTTGAGAGGCCTAACGCTAAACGCCAACCTAAAATAAAATTTAAAGGGCTGATTGGTGCAAACAACACCAATTTATCTGCCTTTATAAACCGCTTTTCCGAGCCAGACCTGGCTGTTAAAAAAAATGTCAATCTCTCTTTCTTTTAAATTTGCTGAAAAAAAGAGAGATGGAGAATTCCTGGCAGCAACGGACAACCCTCCAGAGGGAGCTCTGGGTATCCCAAATCCGTGTGTCCCCCCCCACCCCGAACATGTAAATTGGAGCACAATGCATTCCTCCGTTCATTCCATTCTTTTATTACAGTCAGAATTCTCCAAACATCAAAAGTGACCTATATTTTACTTATGCGAGACTCGGACCAACTCGGCCGAACTTTCCCACGGCTCGCTCACATATTTCCCCACGATGAGATCACTTAGACTCAACACCCCGCAAGTGAAGTGAGGGGATTTGCTCCTTGAAGGACAAAAAAAAAAAAAACAAAACCCTCCAGAATGGAAATATAAAAGATGGGCGAAGGTCAAGAGATGGTGGGGCCTCCTTCCCAGTGTTTCTCACCTCCATTTTTTTTTTGAGAGAAGGCTTCTCTTGTGTAGAAACTGGGTTTGTACCCAGTTTGGCTCAATCTTGGGATGTTTAAAGTAAAGGTAAAGGTTCCCCTTGCACATATGTGCTAGTCGTTCCCGACTCTAGGGGACGGTGCTCATCTCCGTTTCAAAGCTGAAGAGCCAGCGCTGTCTGAAGACGTCTCCGTGGTCATGTGGCCGGCATGACTCAACGCCAAAGGCGCACGGAACGCTGTTCCCTTCCCACCAAAGGGGTTCCCTATTTTTCTACTTGCATTTTTTTTACGTGCTTTCGAACTGCTAGGTTGGCAGAAGCTGGGACAAGTCACAGGAGCTCACCCCATCACGCGGCACTAGGGATTCGAACCACTGAACTGCTGACCTTTTGATTGACAAGCTCATCGTCTTAGCCACTGAGTCACTGCGTCCCTATCAATGACTTGAGTGGCACAGCAGCTTAAGCAGCAGCTTAAGTGGTGCTAAAGTGACCCCAGCTGCCTGCAATTACTGCAAGTTCGAATCTCACCAGGCTCAAGGTTGACTCAGCCTTCCATCCTTCCGAGGTAGATAAAATGAGGACCCGGATTGTGGGGGCAATAAGCTGTCTTTGTGTAAAAAAGAACACCGCTTGTGGGGGACGAAAGCCCTACTAAGCAGGTATATACAAAAGTATGACGGCTATTGCTTAATGCACTGTAAGCTGCCCTGAGTCTCCGGAGAAGGGCGGCATATAAATCGAACCAATAAATAAATAATAATAAATAAATAAATTACCCAACTAGTTAACATCTTCAGTGCTACAAAGAGGGCTTTGCCTTAGGCAGGGGGAGAGCGATGAACCCATCAACTTGATATCGGCCCTTCCTTCCTTTCTCCCTTCCCTTCCAGCATTTCTCCTTCTCTCCTTCCCTCCCTTCTTTTCCAGTCTTCCTTCATTCCTCCCTCATTTCCAGGTTTGTTGGTACTACAACTCCCATCCCTTCAGACAGCAGGCGGTTGTAATCCAGTGGTTACCACAGGTCTTCTCCAGGGATAAGTTTGCAGGTTTGGAGACATCTGAGCTTAAAGTGGAACCCAGGCATCATCATCATCTTCTTCTTCTTCTTTTAACGACCCCATAATCCATTGGGTGGAGTCTGGGCAACTGAATGGAGCTAGCAGTGTGGCCAGATGCCCTTCCTGTCGCCAATGAGGAGTTTTGTACAGCAGATACATTTGCATCGTGCCCAGGAAGAGAAATATCTGCCTCTACCTAGGATCAAACTCACAACCTCCTGATTGTGAGGCGAGAGCTCCACCTCTAGGCCATTACACCAATGTGGAACCTAGGCCTGCAAAGCAGATACTCTATTGCAGAGCCAAATTAGTAGGCATCTCCCCGTCACAACTCTTTCTCCTTGCTGTTCATTGCTGTCTTCTTCCTCCTCTTTTCATTCATCAGACCTTTGTCTAGGCTGCGGATTTTCCTCCCGGCTCTCAAGGTTATTCTCACAGCCCTTTTCCCTGGCTGTTTCAATATCTTTTACCTAGATCAGTTACAAAGAGCCTGGATAGCTCAACAGGCTAAAAGCAGACTAAAGCCTGTTATTAACATCCAGCTGTCTGCAATTACACCAGTTCGAATCTCGCCAGGCTCAAGGTCGACTCAGCCTTCCATCCTTTCTAAGGTGGGTCAATTGAGGACCCAGTTTGTTGGGGGCAATAAGCTGACTTTGTATAAAAAATATACAAAAAGTATGAAAGCTATTGCTTAACGCATTGTAAGCCGCCCTGAGTCTCCGGAGAAGGGCGGCATATAAATCTAATTTAAAAAAAAATCAAGTAGCTGCAAGTAACCTAATCAAGTAACCTTGGCGAATGTTAAAGTTGGTTGATTGATAGCAGTGTTCCAATATTTGAGGGGCTGCCACAGAGAGGAGGAAGGGGGTCAAGCTATTTTCCAAAGCACCTGAAGGCCAGACAAGGAATAATGGATGGAAACCAATCACAGAGAGATTCAATCTGGAAATAAGGAGGAATTTTCTGACAGTGAGAACAATCAACCCAAGGAACAGAAGTTGCCTTCAGAAGTTGTGGGAGCTTCATCACTGGAAGCTTTCAAGAAGAAACTGGACTGCCATCCATTAGAAATGGTGTAGGATCTCCTGCTTGGTTAGGGCAGGTAAAGGAAAAAGAACGCCGTGCTAGGAGGAGACTCTATGGTGGGAGAACCAGACTTCTGGTCAGCTCCAGAATTGAACGGGGGCTTCCAGTTAGGCCCTTTGTGGCTCTTTGAGTATAAGGTTGCCGACCCCTGGATTAGTTAATGGCTTAATGTTTTGAGAAATACGTGAATTCAGTAGTCAAGGTAAAAGGGTTATCCGTGCACATTCCTGACAGCATAACAACGGTGCCTCTTTTTAATTCACAGTGTCCTCCCTGTCCCTCCTCTGTTGGAGGGTGAGGGCTGGGCTGAACTCAGGAAGCAGCTACGGGAATTTACCCACACTACTCAAGTAAGTAAAACTCTCCAAGAATGTGGTAATGTCCATCAACAAAAGGGCTACGCATACATTTTTCCAAGTCCCCCTATTGGTTGATGAGATATTGGTACGCGAGAAAGACCTTGGGAGACCCGTCAATGAGATTTTGCATAGGGAACAATCAGATAAGAGACAGCATAGCCCAGAGATGGTTAGTGGGCAGGTCAAAAGACTCAGAAGGGACCCTCCCTTAGTTACTTGGGCTGTGAAGAAGATGGGGGGGAGGGGGGGCGGAGAAGGATTGTACTTTCAAACTAGCAAGATTCTGTTAATATAGGTTTACAATAAAGTAGAGTCAGTTTACCTATCTTACAATTCTCAATGTATAATTTTCTTCCACTTTATCGCTAAAGGATAATCTTGGAAGCTGAACAGTTTTCCTTTCCTTCCCTCTTATACCAGAGAGTCAATCCTGAGTTTCTTTCTCATTCTCTGAGTTGTTTTCCCATTGGTTGCTACATGATAATATTTCCTTCGAGACCATCTCTGTACTTGTTAACGAACTGTGAGAATAACCTTAAGGAAGAGCCACTTGTCAAAGCAACTGTCAGATAAGAGAAGTCTGAGTCGCGAAAAAGAAAAGTAATTCGAGAAAACGTCTCCAATTTTATCGTCCCTCCCTAGTTCTTGTTCTACATTAAATTGTTTATTTATCTAGTTATTAGATGTATTATCTTGGACCCTTTACGCATGACGGGAAAGAAAGCATCTCTAGGAGCCTAGGGAGGGTGAAAACGGCCTTCCCCACCCACCCTGGAGGCCCTCCGGAGGCAGGAAACAGCCTGTATCCCTACTTCCGGGTAGCCCAGAAGGCCCATTTTTTGCTCTCCCCAGGCTCCAGAGTCTCTCTAGGAGTCTAGGGAGGGCAAAAACGGCCTTCCCCACCCCCCCAGAAGTCATCTGGAGGCCAGAAACAGCCCATTTGCCGTTAGGACTGGAAATCAGCAAACGGGCCATTTCCGGCCTCCGGAGGGCCTCTGGGGGTATAGGGAAGGCTGTTTTCGCCCTCCCCAGGCTCCTAGAAAGGCTCTGGAGCCTGGGGAGAGCAAAAAAATGGGCCTGTCGGGGCCACTGTGCCGAAAACATGGGGAGCGTGGCGGGTCGCGCAAGCGTGGGGCAGGGCTCATAGAATTATGGGTATGGGCACGCATGTGCAACCCTTCACACTCCCCGTTTTTGGCATGCGATGGCAAAAAGTTTAGCCATCACCGCCATAGTCTTTTGAGACTGAAGGTTGCCAAAAAGATTTATTTGCCAGCTATCTCGCCTCGAGGTGACTCTTTAGGATAAAAACAAGGAGGAAAGAGGCACACTCAAAGAGTTTCAAGAGTCTGCAACTCTATAATAAAAGTAGGTTTAGTATTTACAACTGGGGTTCAAGTCTACTGTACTGTGAAGAGCCGAGAGTTCTTCTCTACTGGCATCCTTCATGATCTCTGCTTCCCTTCCCACGACTTCAGGTGGAACTGGAAAGGGAGAGAAGCCAGCTGCTGGCCCGGGCGATGGTAGCAGAAGAGCAGGTTGTTGAACTGCAGGAATATGTGGACAAACACCTGGTGAGGTGAGACCAAAGGCAAAACTTTTCTTTGGGTCTATAGCAGGGGTGTCAAACTCAAGGCCAGCGGGCTGTTCTCCGGCCTGCGGGGTGATTAAATCTGGCCCGCGGAGCTGGCCTGGGAATATCAAAGGACCGGCCTGCTGGAGGCCAAAAATGGACCGTGGGGGGCTCTGGTACAGCCCATTTTCGCCTGGCAGAGTACTGGGAGGCAATGGAGGGTGAAAATGAGGCAGAGGGGGCTATGCATCTCCCCCAGGTACCCCGTTTTGGCTGGCAGGGTGCTAAAGGAGGTGTCCATCCCATCTCCCCCCACTCTCCACCCTCCTTCTCCACCGCAAACTACAATGCTGATCTGGCCCTTGAAGAAATCCAGTTTGACACCCCTGGTCTATAGCATTGTCAGTCTTCATCCTGAGCTTATAAAAATTCCAAGATGAGAGCTTCAGGTCTCTCTGGTTCCCAAATGCTGAAGGAAGACACAGGTTAAATCTCTCCCAGGTGAGTTCATTTATTCGCCTGTCTCCTGCTCTCTTTGGCCTCCTTATTTTTCACACTGGAAGCTGCTGGATAATCTGGATTCTCTCAGTAGAAGTAAGTACCCATTATCTCCTCTTTGCTTCCATTGCAGATACAAGCAGGAGATTGTGAGAATGCGCAAACTCCTAGGAACAGACGGATCTCAAGCACTGAGTGCTGAAGCACCTGAGTTTCCAGTATTTTTGATGTCCCAAAGGAACCTCAGCAAGGAAATGTAGTTTTCTACATTTCTACAGGGGAAGGGTGGTGGTGTCACGTGTGCATGCGCCCTGCCCCTACACATGCATGCGCAACCCCCCTACACTCCCAGCATGCAATGGCATGGTCCCACCGGAAGTTGGCAAACAGGCTGTTTCTGGCCTCCGGAGAGGTGGGGAAAGTCGTTTTCGCCCTCCCCAGATTCCTAGAAAAGCTCTGGAGGCTGAGGAGAGAGAAAAATGGGCCTTCCCCACCACAAGATGAGGTCCTCCAGAGGCAGAGGAAACAGTCTGTTTTCCTACTTCTGGTGGGCCCAGAAGGCCTGAAAATCAGCTGCCCGGCGCATGCATGCACGCCGGAGCTGAGCTTGCATGCCCACCGATATGGCTATGTGTGCCATAGGTTTGCCATCATGGCCCTATACCTGTGATGGCGAACCTATGGCATGGGTGCCATAGGTAGCACGCGGAGCCATATTGGTGGGCACGCAAGTGTTGCCCTAGCTCAGCTCCAGCGCGCATGTGCGCCCTGGCCATCTGATTTTCAGGCCTTCCAGTCCCACCGGAAGTCAGGAAACTGGCTGCTTCCGGCCTCCGGGGGGGATGGGGAAGGCTGTTTTTGGCCTCCCCAGGCTCCTAGAGAGCCTCTGGAGCCTGGAGAGGGGAAAAAACGGGCCTACTGGGCCCACCGTGCCATCACATGCCAAAAGCAGGGGGAAGTGTAGAGGAGGGTCACATGTGCATGCTCGGGAGGGCGGGGCACATTGAAACATGGATGTGGGCACCCATACCTGTGACCCCCCATGCTCCCCCCGCTTTTGGCACATGATGGCAAAAAGGTTAGCCATTAAGGCCCTATACCATTTCAGACAAATGACTTTCCAGTCTCTTCTTTAAGAACTGCAGTGATGTAGCATCCACGATTCCTGAATGCAAGCTATTCCACTGCTTAATTGTTCTGTGTCGGGAAGTTTCTCCTTAATTCCAGGTTGCTTCTCTCCTTGATTAGTTTTCTTCCACTGTTTCTTGTTCTTCCCTCTGGAGCTTTGGAAAATATCAGACTCCTTGCCGATGTTCTCAAGAGGCCTAGACACTTGGCCTGAGTAACAACTGGACCTAACATCTGGTACACATTTATCCCCAAGAGATAGGAGGAAGAAAAAAAGGCATGAAGTTTTCCACAGCAGCCAAGTGGGTTCCTGGCTGAAATTTAAGCTTCAAAAATGTGAATGTTTTGTTCAACGCTACTCCAAAATTCCGGAATTTGTCTGTTTATGAAGAGCTTTTGGATAGAACACTGTGTATATATATATAAAGATTGTGTGTGTATTAAGAGGTGATTATGCATTCTTGGAAGGACATCCTGTATAACTTAAAACAAAATCTGTCCACACTTTATTTTGACTTAGTATGGAAACACGAAGATCAAATATGATTCCGTTCGGTCTGTGTTTGATTTGTTGATTAAAAACCGCCTGTATAAATATGATTTTAGTCTCACTTCACTTATTTTCAGTTACTGTACTGTATTACACTATTTCACCTCCCCCCACCCCATTTCTCTTTTCTCTTCTTTTTAGACGTACCGTTTAGCTTTCTTCCAGCATACATTATATAGCTGTGATGGCAAACTTATGGCACATGTGCCAAGTTTAGCTCTGGCGCACATGTGCGCACTGGCCAGCTGATTTTCGGGTCTTCTGGACCCACCAGAAGTAGGGAAACAGGCTGTTTCCTGCCTCCGGAGGACCTCGGGATGGTGGTGGTGGGGAAGGTCCATATTTTTCTGTCCCCAGCCTCCAGAGCCTCTCTAGGAGTCTGGGGAGGGCAAAAACGGCTTTCCCCACCCCCTGGCAAATGGGCTGTTTCTCATTTCTGGGGGGAGGGGTTGGGGAAGACCATTTTTGCCCTCACAAGAATCCTAGAGAGGCTCTGGAGGCTGGGGACAGCAAAAAACGGGCTTTCCGGTTGGCAAACGGGCTGTTTCTGGCCTCTGGAGAATCTCCAGGGGGGTGGGGAAGGCCGTTTTCGCCCTCCCCAGACTCCTAGAAAGGCTCTGGAACCCAGTGAGAGAGAAAAACAGGCCTACCGGGCTATCACGTGCCAGGAGCAAGGAGAATGGAGGACACACATACATGCGCGGGGCGCATAGAATTATGGATGTGGGCATGTGCGCGAGCTCCCCACCCCCCTCCTGGCACGCGATGGCAAAAATGTTATCCATCACTGTTATATAGCATCGGCAGTACTGAATAGCGCAGCTTGACATTTGTAAATATTGTATTTGATGGGTATCACTGGTACAATTTACTGTAAGTAAAACTCAATTCAGTTATAGCAACAATTTAAAAAGAAAAAGAGAGAATTTAGCACCAATGTTTGCTTTATCCTCACAGCAAACTTGCAAGGTAGGGTAGATCAAGATACAACAGGCGACCCCAGACTGTTCACTAAGTAATTTGGGGAGACATGAATTTGAAGCTCACGCTTGGACAGTCAACCCAACGTGACATGAGCTCTTGAATAACCCACAAAGAACATACAGGTAGTCCTCAACTTATGACAGTTCATTTAGTGACCATTCAGTGACAATGGCTCTGAGAAAATGGACTTATGACTGTTTTCACACTTACGACCATTGCAGCACCCCCACGGTCCCGTAATCTCATAAAAAATTCAGATGCTTGGCAACTGACTCGTATTTATGACGCCTGCCGTGTCCCAGGGTCATGTGTGATCAGCTTTTGTGGTCTTCTGATGAGCAAAGTCAATGGGGAAGCCAGATTCATTTAACAACTGTGTAGCTAACTTGTTGTGACCTAGGCTTCCTGAGTCATTGAAACACAGAAGTAGTCCCAAAAACCTCTTTTATTGCAACAGCTGTGAATTACGTTCATTCACAGCTGAGTCCCGATTTGTTGCAAAAAGTCCTTTGGGAGAAGTCCTTCGGGATAATCACCAACCTTTATCTCCCTTGACACCCTGCCAAAGACCACACAGATTCCAGAAACAGAGATGCCGACTGGGAACAGAATTAACATTGCTTTCCTGCAAAGTGCCCACACTCCTCTTTTAAGCCTTATGGGGGGGGGGGGGCAATCATTGCCAGGCCTTACTCCTGAGTCATCCCTTTTGTTTTAACTGTTTGTGCCTTCTGGCAGCTCTGCACATGCGCACACTAGGAACAGACTCTTTGCTGTCCGACTCTGAAGGTTCTGGAGTCCGCACATAACTCCCAGATGGCCCTGGCCCCATCTCTGCCTCCAACGCAGAGCCTCATCTGGGCCTTCCCCAGACTCCAGGACTGGCCCATGTTCCTCCCCAGCCTCCTCATTGTCCGACTCCGCTGCCAGCTTTGCAGGTTGCTGGCGGACCACAACATAACTGAACAACTAAGTGATTCACTTAACAACTGTGGCAAGAAAGGTCGTAAAATGGGGCAAAATTAACTTAACAACAGAAATCTTGGGCTCCATCATAATCGTAAGTAGAGGACCACCTGTACTTCCCACTGAATTGCCTTCATTTCCATCCCATCCTATTCCGAGCACTTAGATTTATATACCGCTTCATAGTGCTTTTACAGCCCTCTCTAAGTGGTTTACAGCGTGTCAGCCCTTTGCCCCCCAACAATCTGCGTCCTCATTTTACCCCCTCGGAAACAGGGAAGGCTGAGTCAACCTTTAACTGGTGAGATTCAAACTGTCAAATTGCAGGCAGCAGGCAGTCAGCAGAAGGAGCCTGTAGTACTGCACTCTGACCACTGCGCCACCGGATGAAGAATGGAGAAATGGAAACACCCCACCCCAATGGAGAAAGGGACACCTCAGCAAAGATGGGTGGGTTTTTGTTTTTGTTGAGAAATTGGCCTTGACTTGAGCCAGTCCAAGGTGACTTGTTCTCACACTGAGCTCCCTTCTGGTTCATCCTTCTTCAGTTGCCGGACCACCTGGACATCATAGGCCCAGGCTTGGTTCACACCTTCCCCAGCTGTGTCGGTGTGGGTCCAGTTGGGGAGAGGAAACCGCCCAGCCACCACCCGAGCATCTTCTGGTAGTTCCGTCAGTAGCTTTTTCTCCAGAAGCATCAGCTAGGAGGAAGAAGAGTAGAGATGTCCTTCTGAAGGATCTATTAGTTAATACGCAATAAAGATAGGTCAACAGAAGAGAGTATTTGTAGCTCAGTGTTGAGCCATAGGGTCCTCGGTGATCTCTGAGCTTGGCTGCAGATGTTTCATTACCCAACTAGGTAACATCATTAGTGCCCGAAGGAAGTGTGGTTTGGGGGGGGGGCAGGAGGAGGAGGAGGAGGAAGAAGAGGATTGTGGATTCCTTGGTGTTCTCTGAACTTGGCTGTTGTCTTGTAGATGTTTCATTATCCAACTACGTAACACCTCTGTGGTCTGGGTAATATCACACCACTGATGGTGTTACCTACCCTTTTCCCCAAAAAATAAGACATCCCCTGATAATAACCAGGGGGGCCTTCGCATAGGTGCGTCTTGCGCCCTTTTCTAGACCGAGATGCCTCTCTCAGAATGAGTGTATATTAACAGAAAATCAGGGGTGCTCGGATACCAATAGGGGAAATATTGGACAACAACGGAGAGAGAATGGAGGGAGGAGTAGAGGGTAAGATAGGAGGGGAGAAGGAGAGAGAGGAACAGAAGAAAGGGAACAGGAGAGGAAGAAAGGGAGGGGGAAAAGAGTAGGAGAGAAGGTTAGAAAGGGGGAGAAGAAGGGAGGAGTGGGGGAAAGGAAGGGGAAGTAGAGGAGGAAAGAAGAAAGTAGAAAAGGATAGAAGAATAGGAAGAATAGAAAGATAGGAAGGGAAAGAGAGAAGGAGGAGGATTGTTCTAAAATAAGGGAGAAGAAAAGGTAGAAGAGCAACCCGGAATATAATTTAAAAATCTTTTTTTCTTTAGAAAATATATGTCTATGTGTGATTAACTATGGATAAGAGAATGTACATTTACAATATGTTTATAAGAAATAAAATAAAAAAGAGAGAGAGAGAATATATCTGCTGAAAACAACTGTGCATTAGCGCCAGGAAGGGCATCTGGCCAGTCAACACTCAGCTCCATTCAGTTGCCCAGGCTCCACCCGGCAAGGGATTATGGGGTCATTAAAAGATGATGATGATGATGATGATATGCTGTGCTAATCCCTGGTTGGCCTTACAGTGAGGACAATTAACCAGTGAAACTGTCTGCATTCAGATATTGTGGCTGCTCCATCATTGGAGGTTTTTAAGAAGAGACTGGACAGCCCTGTCTCTGGAATGGTATAGGATCTTCTGCTTGAGCAGAGGGCTAGACTAGAAGACCTCCAAGGTCCCTTCCAACTCTATTCTGATTCTGATAAGAAAGCTTTACTCATGTTTTGTTGGATAGCCATAATGCTTGGGTACACATCAGGGGTGAAATCCAGCAGGTTCTGACAGGTTCTGGAGAACCGGTAGCAGAAATTTTGAATAGTTCAGAGAACCGGCAAATACCACCTTTGGCTGGCCCCAGGAGTGGGGTGGGAATGGAGATTTTGCAATATCCTTCCCCCAGGAGTGGGGAGGGAATGGGGATTTTGTAATATCCTTCCCCCAGGAGTGGGGAGGGAATGGGGATTTTGTAATATCCTTCCCCCAGGAGTGGGGAGGGAATGGGGATTTTGTAATATCCTTCCCCCAGGAGTGGGGAGGGAATGGGGATTTTGCAATATCCTTCCCCCAGGAGTGGGGAGGGAATGGGGATTTTGCCATATCCTTCCCCCAGGAATGGGGAATGGGGATTTTGCAATATCCTTCCTCTGGCATGGGATGGGAATGGAGATTTTGCAGTATGCTTCCCCTGCCATGCCCACCAAACCATGCCCACAGAACTGGTAGTAAAAAAATTGAATCCCACTACTAGCCCACCTATATTTCTATGCTAGAATGCACGACTTAGAAACTCGAGGGAGGACTTCACACAACACGCTAAGCTAAATCGGAAGAGAACGCTTGATGGCTACAAAGCAGGACACAGAAGACAGAGGCTTTTGAGAAAGAAGTCTCGGGGGTCAACATCAGGAAGCCCAGAGGAAGAGGCTGCCTTTCACACCCCAAGTGCACTCGTGCCCCTACTAAATTAAACTAAACATATCCGGCTTGTACAACGGCTAAAGGCTAAACCTCAGGAGAGTTCACTGATGCTCTGGTTAAAAAATTTATACATTCGTTTTTCGTTTATTTATAACTATCCTCGATCCGCTATCGCTTGGCAGATGTCCCCTCCTTTCAAAGAACATAGCTTCACTTTTTTTTAAAAAAAGAAGAAGAAGCAGCAAGCCCGTTTCTTCCTTGAAAGTGCAATAATGAAAATACTTTAGAAAGAGATAAAAGGAAGGGAAAAATTAAATAATGGCTGAAATAGGAGTTGAAGTATAATTGCTAATTGAGGAAACAAAAATGGTAGAAATGGAAGTGGGTACACAGCAGTGGTGGGTTCCTCCTGGTTCAGCCCCCCAAGCTGGTAGCGGTGACGATATGATGTCAGCAAACTGGTTCTGCCCCCCCGCCCCACCCCCACCTCCTGCGCCCCACCCCCACCCCTTCCACTACCTCGCATCTGCATGGATATATATTTTTGGAGGAAAAAAACCACTTCTGGAGAAAATATGATACATACCACACTAGGTGCCAGGAACACAGTTACATTCCGACAATCGGATAAGTTCACCTTAAAAAAAAAAAAGGCAAAACATAAATGAGAAATAAAAAGTTTACTTTTTGTGCAATGTTGAAGGCAGTTTCTATTCAAAAAATCTGGAGCAAAAAGGGGAAAAAAATATCTTTCTCGGGCCAACTCACTGGGTGTCTCTTCACATTTCACTCACAAGCCATAAATAATAATTGGCTTGGCTTTGGCTCAGAAACCAAGAGATTTTGGTCTGCAAATGGAGAACTTCAGGAGTTTGAACCCAGCCAAGTGTACCGTATTTTTCCGAGTATAAGACGCATCTTTTCCCCCCCTAAAAGGGGGTAAAAATATAGGTGAGTCTTATACACTGAATGTAGCCCTGCCCACCCACTGGCCCGGGGATGACCAGAATGACCTTTCTGACAATTAAAATCAATGAGGAAGCCAGATTCACTTAACAACCATGTTATTAATGACTAAAGAATGTTCTTCCTGCACCAACTCGGGAAGCTCAAACTGCCCAAGGAGCTGCTGACTCAGTTCTACAGAGGAATTATTGAGTCTGTCATCTGCACGTCTATAACTGTCTGGTTTGGCTCGGTAACCCAACAAGACAGACACAGACTTCAGAGGATAGTTAGAACTGCAGAAAAAACAATGGCTACCAACCTGCCTTCCCTTGAGGGTCTGTATACTGCACGAGTCAAAAAGAGGGCTGTGAAAATATCTACAGACCCATCACTTCTTGGACATAAACTGTTTCAACTCCTACTCTCAAAATGATGCTATAGAGCACTGCACACCAGAACAACTAGACACAAGGACAGTTTTTTCCCGAACGCTATCACTCTGCTAAACAAATAATCCCCTCAACACTGTCCAACTATTCACTAAGTCTGCATTACTATCAATCTTCTCATCGTTCCTATCACCCATCTCCTCCCACTTATGACTGTATGACTATAACCTTGTTGCTGGTATCCTTTCAATTTATATTGACTATTTTCTAATATGATTTGATTGCTTATTTATTGCCTATGACTATCATTAAGTATTGTACCTTATGATTTTTGATGAATGTATCTTTTCTTTTTATGTACACTGACAGCATATGCACCAAAGACAAATTCCTTAATTTGGCCAATGAAGAATTCTCTACTCTACTCTACTCTACTCTACTCTACTCTACTCTACTCTACTCTACTCTACTCTACTCTACTCTACTCTACTCTACTCTACTCTACTCTACTGCACGAATCAAAAAGAGGGCTGGGAAAATATTTACAGACCCCTCGCATCCTGGACATAAACTGTTTCAACTCCTACCCTCAAAACGACGCTATAGAGCCCTGCACACCAGAACAACTAGACACAAGGACAGTTTTTCCCCGAATGCCATCACTCTGCTAAACAAATAATTCCCTCAACACTGTCAAACTAGTTACTACGTCTGCACTATTAATCTTCTCATCGTTCCCACCACCCATCTCCTTCCACTTATGACTGCATGACTGTAACTTTGTTGCTGGTATCCTTACAATTTATATTGATATTGTTTCCTGATTACTTATTTCTACCCTGTGACTATCATTAAGTGTTGTACCTTATGATTCTTGACGAATATATCTTTTCTTTTTATGTACACTGAGAGCCTATGCACCATAGACAAATTCCTTGTGTGTCCAATCACACTTGGCCAATAAAGAATTCTGTCTATCTATCTTCTATCTAACGGAACAACTGTGGCGATTCATTGAACAACCGTGGCAAGAAAGGTCGTAAAACGGGGCAAAGCTCACTTAATGAAATGTTTCACTTAGCAACAGAAACTTTAAGCCCAATTGGGGTCGTAAGTCGAGGATTTCCTGTACACTCAACTGGGTTTCAATGTCTTGGCATTATGCTCAGAATTTGTCTATGGAGATTCTCAGTCCTCCAGGTCATGGGTGGCCCAAAGGGGCTTTTTCAAGAGGCAACTAGACTTCTGGTTTTTCTTTGAAGACGTTTCGCTTCTCATCAAAGAAGCTTCTTCAGCTTTAACAGGATGGTGGGGAATGGAAGGATTTATACTCCTTGCAGACAGCTGGTCAGTTGCATTATTCAGGTGACCCTGAGGTCACAAATAAACTTCCAAGTGGCCTCGAGGACTCTTTAAAGGTAAAGGTAAAGGTTCCCCTCGCACATATGTGCTAGTCGTTCCTGACTCTAGGGGGCGGTGCTCATCTCTGTTTCAAAGCTGAAGAGCCAGCGCTGTCCGAAGACGTCTCCGTGGTCATGTGGCCGGCATGACTCAATGCCAAAGGGGCACGGAACGCTGCTCCCTTCCCACCAAAGGTGGTCCCTATTTTTCTACTTGCATTTTTTACCTGCTTTTGAACTGGCAGAAGCTGGGACAAGGAACGGGAGCTCACCCTGTTACGCGGCCCTAGGGATTCGAACCGCTGAACTGCCGACTTTTTGATCAACAAGCTCAGCGTCTTAGCCACTGAGCCACTGCGTCCCTATCAATGACTTGAGTGGCACAGCAGCTTAAGCGGCAGCTTAAGTGGTGCTAAAGTGACACCAGCTGCCTGCAATTACTGCAAGTTCAAATCTCACCAGGCTCAAGGTTGACTCAGCCTTCTATCCTTTCGAGGTAGATAAAATGAGGACCCGGATTGTGGGGGCAATAAACTGACTTTGTATAAAAAAGAACACCACTTAGGGTGGGGAGGGGCGAAAGCCCTTCTAAGCAGGTATATACTAAAGTATGAAGGCTATTGCTTAACGCATTGTAAGCTGCCCTGAGTCTCTGGAGAAGGGCGGCATATAAATTAATTTTTTTTTTAAAAAAAATGACCCTCTAAACTGACCAGCTGCCCACAAGGAGTATAAATCCTTCCATTCTCCATCTAGTCAGAGCTGAAGAAGCTTCTTGGATGAGAAGAAGCAAAATGTCTTCAAAGAAAAACCAGTTGCCTCTTGAAAGAAAAAGCACTTTTGGGACTATGCTCAGAATTCCAATGTCTTTCCCTTTTTTCTCACCTTCCAAAGGTCTTCCTTGTAGTAAGAAACTTTTCCGTAGCACCCAGCTTTCCATGCACGATAGTTAGAAAGTCGCAACAGCCATGGATTGAGTTCATAGCCAACAGCTGGCCTGAAGCCTTGTTTGTAAGCTTCCAGGACCTGCAAATATAAACCAGGTTTGCTTATTTCCTGCATCTGTATTCTTCAGAAGCAAAGGGAGCTGTTTTCCAGAATATCCAAAAGGTTATTCTATTCTATCTCCAAGTTAATTTTTAATTGGAAATCTCCCAGAAGCGAACCTCAAAATTTTGAATGGCGTCGTCTTTCCATTTGTTAACAGAGTTTGGGAGAATTTTACGATCTCAAAAGAGAACCAAAGATTACATAACTCTTGATATAGCAACAGAACCAACCCACAGAAGAAGAAGAAAAACCAATATAACTGAAATATACAGCAGTGGCCAAAATTGTGGAAACCTTTTTGGGAAAAGTGTATTTTTGAGGTTTGATGGCACCACTGGGTTTTTTTTTTGGAGTTTTAAGATAATCGTATTCCACTGCTGGAATGGCTTGGGAATAGCCCAGACCTTAACCCAATGGAAAATCTATGGAGCCGACCAAAGCAACTTGTTAGTCAGAAGTGACCCAGCAATAAAACCCAGTTAATAGAAGCAATCCTTAAATCTTGGTTTCACATGAGAACAGCTGCAAAGCTAAAAGACTTGGTTCACTCCATGGGAAGACCTTGTAAGGCCGTAATTCATGCTAAAGGTTCCCCAGCTAAGGATTAACTGACATGGGGTTCATTTTTGTATATCTCGTTTTTTCTACGTGTTTCACTTTTCTTCTTTTTACTGTAACTGCTATTCTAATAGCAAATCCTTCCT
Organism: Coluber constrictor foxii; assembly: GCA_038048745.1. Taxonomy (NCBI): domain Eukaryota; kingdom Metazoa; phylum Chordata; class Lepidosauria; order Squamata; family Colubridae; genus Coluber; species Coluber constrictor. Next base: position 11,436,718 of record CM075973.1, read on the forward strand.
AAAAGTTATTGTATTACATTCTTGATAAAATTATCTTTCCACTGATATATGATTTTATGGTACTACTCCCAAAAAATAAGTGGTATTATTAGCTAGTTCAAGAAAATACACTTTTCCCAAAAGGTTTTCACAATTTTGGCCACTACTGACTGTATGTATGTATGTATGTACCTACCTACCTATATCTCTATCTATCTCTATCATTATCTATCTACTACCTACCTATCTAGCTATCATTATATCTATCATTATCTATCTACTACCATCTCTATCTATCTATCTATCTATCTATCATCTATCTATCTATCTATCTATCTATCTATCTATCTATCTATCTATCTATCTATCATCTATCTATCTACTATCTACTATTTATATCTATCTATCTATCTACTATCATCTATATCTATCATTATCTATCTACTATATCTATCTTTATCTTCTATCATCTATCCATCTCTATCATTATCTATCATCTATATCTATCTATCTATCTATATCTATCTTCTATTTAACATCTATCTCTATCATTATCTATTTACTATCATCTATCTATCTATCTATCTATCTATCTATCTATCTATCTATCTATCTATCTATCTATCTATCTCTGAAAAATAGCTCTAAAGGAGGATAACGAGCAACAGGACAAATTAAACTTTCCCAGACTGTAACTGATTTTAAGGGAAGCAAACGAAGCTTTTTTTTAAAAAAATTAAAAATTAAAGTTTAAAATACAAAATTACAACAAAAAAGATAAGGATCAACAGAAAAAGTTTAAAAAATGGCACAAAACCATGCTCTAAATAAATGAATTTTTTAAAAAGGTTACTTCCAACTCTCTTCAATATGGATACAGTTACCTAATAAAAGAAACTTCTCTTTCAGTTTTACAAAAGAAAAAAAAGATACAAAACTAAAAATATACAGATATTCAAATCAAACCATCAAATAGTAACAGCAACAATGTATAATATCTTCAGCAAAAGCAGATTTTCTTGAAATCACGGGTCATGAGGAAAATAGGAAAAACAGGTCAGACTCCAGATATCCTGGCCAAGTTAGAGGTGAGCAAACTTTATCCACAATTTTTTCTTTGTTTCAGACCCTGTATCACCCTTTGTTTGCACCCCCAAAATTCCAGCCTCATGGTTTCCTCTCGTTTTCAGGCAGAAATCAGAATAAAATAAAATTGTTATCTAAAAAAAAGAAAAGGACCCATTTCTCAAACATCCTATCAAGAGAACCAAAAAACCACTCACTCCCTCATGCTTCTAATACAGGTAGTCCTTGATTTATGACCACAATTGAGCCCAAAATCTGTGTTGCTAAGCGAGACATTGGGTAGGTGAGTTTTGCTCAGTGGTGAAATTACTTAATTTGTTACTACCGGCTCTGTGGGTGTGGCTTGATGGTGGTGGTGGGTAATATGACTGGGTGGGCGTGGCCAAGTGGTGAGTTTCAAAATTTTTTATTACCGGCTCGGTGGGTGTGGCTTGGTGGGCGTGGCAGGGGAAGGATACTGTAAAATCCCCATTCCCTCCCCACTCCAGGGGAAGGATACTGCAAAATCCCCATTTCCTCCCGATCAGTTGGGACTGGGGAGGCAGAGAATAGATGAAGGCGGGGCCAGCCAAAAGGTGGTATTTACCGGTTCTCCGAACTACTCAAAATTTCCGCTACTGGTTCTCCAGAACCGGTCAGAACCTGCTGAAACCCACCGCTGGTGTCCAACTTCTTTTTTTTTTGTTTTTAAACTTTTAAAAGCATTTTTTCTACAACCTCTTCGGCCGAAGAGGTTGCAGGAAAAAATTGCATTTAAAAGCCTCTGACGATCCCAGCTGAGCTGTGCGATCATCAGAGGCTATTTTTTTTTTTTTACTTTTAAAAGCATTTTTTCGGACGAAGAGGTTGTAGAAAAAATACTTTTTAAAGTTTTTTTAAAAAAACCTCTGATGATCGCGCGGCTCAGCTGGGCATGGGAGGGTGGGGAGTTTTGCTACCAGTTCTCCGAACCACCTGCCGCCATCGCTACCGGATCGGGTGATCCAGTCCGAACCAAGAGCATTTCACCCCTGGCTGGAAGGAACTTCACAAGTGAACAGCAAAATATCTTTTATGAACCAAACAGGACTTCCCCATTCAGTAACAGTAACAGAGTTGGAAGGGACCTTGGAGGTCATCTAGTCCAACCCCCTGCTCACGCAGGAGACCTGTACTAGGGATTCGAACCGCCGAACTGCCGACTTTTCTGATCGACAAGCTGTGTCTTATCCACTGAGCCACCTAGTTTGCCGTGTTCTCAGAAGAACACGGCAAAGCAACGAGATTTTTTTTTCTTTTTTGCATAAAGCTTTTTATTTTTTTAAGATATCGAAAGTTTCATTTTCCATTAAACAGCGCGTTGTCTGGGTATAAATAGTTTGAAAGACAGGAGCCTGGATAGCTCAGCAGACTAAAGCATTGTAATTCAACACCAGCTGTCTGCAATTACTGTAAGTTCGAATCTCACCAGGCCCAAGGTTGACTCAGCCTTCTATCCTTTCTAAGGTAGGTCAATTGAGGACCCAGTTTGTGGGGGCAATAAGCTGACTTTGTATAAAATATACAAAAGTATGAAGGCTATTGCTTAACGCATTGTAAGCCGCCCTGAGTCTCAAATTAAATCAAATTTTTTTAAAAAAACGAATCCTAATGTTTACAACAAAAATTCATGATCCTGAGATTAATTCTATAACAATAAAGAGAATCACCATCTTATTTACTTCTCTACTTTAACCAATCTCCCTTATTTCATTGCATTGCATTTCATTGTGACAAGCTTTTCTTACAATTCTGCCATCCCCGGAACCCAGATCTACGATCTTCCCAGAACGACCTTTGAGTAACTGCATCACATTCTCGATTTGTTTAGCACTTGCTGGGACGTAGGGGACCTGAGGGAGAAAAGAGAAACCGGTATTCTACCCTGAAGTAAATGCCTGTGGAGATTCTCTGTTATCCAGGTCATGAAGGATGACATCCTGAAAAGGACTAGGGAAGACATGATAGCAGTCTTCCAATATCTCAGGGGCTGGCTCAAAGAAGCGGGAGTCAAACTATTCTCCAAAGCACCTGAGGGCAGGACAAGAAGCAATGGGTGGAAACTAATCAAGGAGAGAAGCAACCTAAAACTAAGGAGAAATTTCCTGACAGTAGAACAATGAATCAGTGGAACAACTGGCCTCCAGAAATTGTGAATGCTCCAACACTGGAAGTTTTTAAGAAGAGGTTGGACAACCATTTGTCTGAAATAGTGTAGGATTTCCTGCCTAAGCAGGGGGTTGGACTAGAAGACCTCCAAGGTCCCTTCCAACTCTGTTATTATATATTATATATAGTCATCCTAAAGGTGCTTTTTTCAAGAGGCAACTGGACTTTCTAATTTTTTCCTTGAAGACGAAGCATTTGCGCTTCAATTTGAGATGAAGACAACACAGACTCATCCCCAACAGCCTGTGTTCAACAGTGAAGGCACACAGGGCTGAAAATGTCCTGCAGAAAACACAGCTCCACAACACACAGTCCTTTCAACAGTTCAAAAAAGGTTTCGCACCCATTTGCACAACTCAGGTGACTGAGGATACAGACAAACCTCCAGGTGGCCTCAATGACTCTAAGGTCAAGGTTCCCCTCGCACATATGTGCTAGTCGTTCCTGACTCTAGGGGGTGATGCTCATCTCCGTTTCAAAGCCGAAGAGCCAGCGCTGTCCGAAGACGTCTCCATGGTCATGTGGCCGGCATGACTCAACGCCAAAGGTGCACGGAACGCTGTTCCCTTCCCACCAAAGGTGGTCCCTATTTTTCTACTTGCATTTTTTACGTGCTTTCGAACTGCTAGGTTGGCAGAAGCTGGGACAAGTCACACTCCGTTACACGACGCTAGGGATTCGAACCGCTGAACTGCCGACCTTTCGATCGACAAGCTCAGCATCTTAGCCATTGAGCCATAGCGTCCCTTAGTCAATGACTCTATAAGAATGCAAATAACCAGCTCTGTCTGCAAGGAGTATAAATCCTTTCATTCTCTATCATCCAGTCAGAGCTGAAGAAGCTTCTTGGATGAGAAGCAAAAGGTCTTCAAGGAAAAACAAGGAGGTCCACTTGCCTCTTGACTTTTGGGACAATCATGATCTGGATGATTGAGAATCTCCACAGGCCTTCCTACCATATTTTAAGAGTTTTGACTTCAAAAATCCCCTCCAGCGCTCGACATGTAAAAGTCGAGGATAGAGGGGAAGAAAGTAAAATCCCTTTTAACGTGTCCTCACTCCCCCATCCCCATTTTCTCCCTGGCCTGCACAACTCAGTGCCATTCTCCCCTTTAAAAGCCTTATTCAGTCATTTGGTTTTACCTGCAGTTTTAAGGGCACCTTGCGAAAACCGGGCATAAGAATTCCTGCCCATACGACATAAGCCGTCGGGCCTGTGCCGGCTGCAATTTGCAAAACACCCCAGCCATCTATTTTCTTGCCTTGCAGTTCAGCGGCCAGCTCTTCAACATCTTCTGGATCCATCTTTTCTGTAAATTAATTCCGTTTTAGCACTAGTTCAGTAGATGTTAAAATTGTAATTTTAGTTGTCCTAAAAACCTCCTTTTCCCTCTTTCCATATGGGGTTGGTTTAATAAATCTTAATAAATCTTCTCAAATCTTAGTTAAATTCCCAGGGACTTTACAAACACATATTCAGAGATTTTGCTTGGCCACTGCACCAAACATGTTTTCTTTTGCAAATCAAGATTTTTGGATATTTAATCAGAACCTGCCCCAAAAGCAGATGGTTAAGACTTTGACGAAGATCTGAAAACAAAACTTTTGCTGCGTTGTACATCCTGCCACAGTATAAACTACTACAATAAACAGCCCTGAACCTTAATCCCTCTCTCAGCCTGTCCTACTTTGCAGGGCTGTTTGCCACAAGGGAGGAGAACAATATAGTGTCCCCATTTAATTGCAAGAATGCATGCAATTCTCTGCCCAGCACTGACCATTGCAACTTTGAGCTCAGTACAATTGCAAGATGGATGGTCTGGAAATAAAATACAGCTGGTTCTCGACTTATGGCCACAATTGACCCCAAAGTTTTGTCATTAAGTGAGACATCAGTTAATTTTGCCCCATTTTACGAACTTGCTTGCCGCAGTTGTTCAGTTGTGAAATGACTCTGGCTTCCCTGTTGAACTTTGCTTGCCGGAAGATCTCAAAATTTGATCACGTGACCGTAGGACACTGCAACTGTCATAAATATGAACCAGTTGCCAAGGGTCCAAATTTTGATCACATGACCTCAGGGTTGTAAGTGTGAAAAAATGGTCCTAAGTCACTTTTTCTCATTTTCAAGCCCCTTTTTTTCAATGGTCGTTAAGTGTCTTCTTTGAACGGTTACTAAATGAACTATTGTAAGTCAAGGACTACCTGTAAGGCAGACAGAGAAGGTGGCTCCAGGGCAAGGGCAGAGTGCACATCCCCAGCTGGGGAGAAAGAAACAGATTTCCAACCATACCAAGAGAAAGAGCTACTGCAGATTTGCACCCAGATGCCTGCTTGGTCCTTCCCTCCCTCCCTTCCTTCTCCTCCCCCCACCCCTCCCGTCCCTCTTCTTTTTTTCTTTCTCTCTTCCTCTTTCCTTCCTTCCTTTCTTTTTCTTCCTCCCTCCCTCCCTCCCTTCTCTTTCTTCCTTCTTTCTTTTTCTTCCTCCCTCTCTCTTTTTCTTCCTCCCTCTCCTTCTCTTCTCTTCCTCCCTCCCTCCTTCTCTTCCCTTCCTTCCTTCTTTTTCTCCCTCCCTCCCTTCCTTTACTTCCTCCCTCCCTTTTCTTCCTTTCTTCTTTTTCTTCCTCTCGCCCTCCCCTTCCTTCCTTCCTTCTTTTTCTCCCTCCCTCCCTTCCTTTTCTTCCTTCCTTTTCTTTTTTTTTCCTCCCTTCTCTTCCTCCCCCCCTCCCTCCCCCCTCCCTTCCTCCCTCCCTTCCTTTTCTTCCTCCCTCCCTCCCTTCTCTTCCTTCCTTCTTTTTTCTCCCTCCCCCTCCCTTCCTCCCTCCCTCCCTCCCTTCCTTTTCTTCCTTCCTTCTTTCTCTTCCTCCCTCCCTCCCTTCTGTTCCTTCTCTTCCTCCCTTCTTTTTTCTTCCTCCCTCCCTCCCTTCTTTCTTTTTCTCCCTCCCTCCCCTCCCTTCCTTTTCTTCCTTCCTTCCTTCTTTCTCTTCCTCCCTCCCTCCCTTCTCTTCCTTCTTTCCTTCCTTCCTTCCTTTTGAATGCAAATCCAATCCAAGTCTCCCTCTTCCCCCTCCCCCTCCCACTCCTCCTCCGCCCCTGGACCCCTCCCAGAGCTTCTTCGCCCAGACCCGCTTCACCTCCGGGAAAGGCCCTTCCTCGAGAGCCACGTGGCTCGCCCTCGGGGGAGCCGCGCGGCGGTCGGACGCTCCGGGTGGAAACGAGCGAGACGGGGAGGTTCCGTTCCTCCCATGCCTTTTCGAAGAGGAAAGGTTGCAGGCAGGTCCGCTGAGCTGGTGGAAAGTTGCGCGCTCGGTGCTGGGTGCAGGATTGCGCGCTCACTGGTGGTGCATCAGAATAGAATCAGAATGGAGCTGGAAGGGACCTTGGAGGTCTTCTAGTCGAGCCCCCTTCCCCTCAAGCAGGATATCCTATACCATTCCAGACAAGTGCCCGTCCAGTCTCTTCTTAAAGACCTCCAATGATGGAGCGTCCACAACTTTGGAGGTGACCCATTCCACTGATCAGTCAATCAATCAATCAATCAGAATAGAACTTGGAGGTTTTCTAATCCAGCTCCCTATTCAACCAGGAGATCCTATCCCATTTCAGACAGGTGTCTGTCCTGAAACCTCATCTTAAAAACCTCCAGTGATCCACATCCACAACTTCTGGAGGTGATCCGTTCCACTGATCAATCAGTCAGTCAGTCAGTCAGTCAATCAATCAGAATAGAACTTGGAGGTCTTCTAGTCCAACCCCCTGCTCATACAGGAGACCTGTACTAGGGATTCGAACCGCTGAACTGCTGACAAGCTCAGTATCTTAGCTACTGAGCCACCTAGTCAGACTCTAGATGCATCCACAACTTCTGGAGGTGACCAAAAAACTGGTGTTATTAGCCATCAAATCTCAAAAAGACGCTTTCCCCAAAAGGTTTCCACAATTTTGGCCACTACTGTATTTGTCTGACTGGCTAAGATCAGCCGAGTGCCAAGATCAGAAAGATTGCCCTTCCATCATCCTTGGTCCGCCTCCTACGAGTGAGGCCACGTTGCTTTTTCCATACAGAAATTCCACCTCCTGGGATGCTCAGTTTATAATTCTTGCTGCTGATCTTGGACCGACAGTGTTTATTTGCATAGCATGGGATGAAGGACAGTTAATTCAAGGAGATTAAACAGCAGGTTTCCCACCACGTAAGATGCCTTTAGGGCTGTGTTGGGTGATTGATGTCTTTCTTTTTCTTCTGACCCAAGGATCATATTGGCCACGTGGCCCAAATGCCTGATGCCGAGAGCCATGATGTACATTAATTTCATCTCCCTCCCTCCCTCCCTCCCTGTGTCTCTCTCTCTGTTTAAACAGATTAACAGAGTCGGAAGGGGCCTTGTAGGTCATCTAGTCCAACCCCTCGTCCAAGCAGGAGACCCTACACCCGTGATGGTGAACCTATGGCACGCGTGCCACAGGTGGCATGCAGAGCCCTCTCTGTAGGCATGTGTGCTGTCACCAGCTGGTCTTCTGGTTTCCAGCCGGCCAGCTGGTCTTCGCGGGCATCGGAGCATCAGAAAACGGCCTGAAAATGGCTCAAAAAACAAGCCATTTTCAGGGCTGTTTTTCTGGCCGTTTTCAGGGCTGTTTTTCAGGCCATTTTTCAGCCTGTTTTTCCAGCCATTTTCAGGCCTGTTTTTCAGACTGTTTTCAGGCTTGTTTTTCAGGCTGTTTTGAGGCTGTTTTTCGGACAAAAAACAGCTAGAAAATAGCCCCCAAAGTAGTAAAAAAAACCAGGTATGTGTGTGCCGCCCAGCTGGTCTTCAGGTTTCCACTGCTCCGGCGCATGCACATCACTGTTCGCCATCACTGCCCTACACCATTTCTGACAGATGGCAGTCTTCTCTTCTCGAAAGCCTTCAGCGATGACATTTTTGCAAGATAGGTTTGGTTCTTAAGCAGTGGTGGGATTCAGCCGGTTTACACCACTTCGGGAGAACCGGTTGTTACCTTTCTGAGCAGTTTGGTGAACGGGTTGTTGGAAGAAATCATTAGGGCAGAGAACCGGTTGTTCAATTATTTGAATCCCACCACTGTTCTTAAGCACGCCAGCTTCTGTCTGGCTTGCTTCAACGTCGGACGACCTAAAGAGACAGCAGAGAGAAATCAAGCTAGCCCTGCCTATAACTGGCCGGCATGGAAAACAGGGCTAGAGGTCAGGGTAGGACCCTTGGAGCTGCAGAGAAGGAAGTCCAACTGTTACCCCTGCGAGGTAGCCCAGTCAAGAGGCAGAACCAAGAGGACCAACAGAAACAAATATTTGTAGCTCAGAGTTGAGCGGTAGAGTCCTCGGTGCTCTCTGAGCTTGGCTGTTTTTTGGAAGACGTTTCATTACCTTACTACGTAACTTCATTTGTGCTAGAAGGGAATGGGGCTTGCAGAATGGAGGAGAAAGGGAATGGGAGAAAGGGAGAAAGGGAGGAGGAGGAGGAGGAGGAGGAAACTGAGGGGTCCTTGATGCTCTCTGAGCTTGGTTTTTTCATTACTGAACTACGTAACATTATCAGGGATAAAAGGAAGTGGAATTAAGGAAGAAGAGAAGGAGGAGGAGGATTGTGGGGCCCTTGGGGCCCTCTCTGAGCTTGGCTATTATTATTATTATTATTATTATTATTATTATTATTATTATTATTATTATTATTATTATTATTATTATTATTATTATTTATTGGATTTCTATACCGCCCTTCTCCCAAAGGACTCAGGGCGGTGAACAGATTAAGATACATGTAAATATATTTCATAAACAGTAAATAATAAATTAAGTCAACTTGGTGTATCTACTAAGACCTTGGCATAGAATTTTGATGTTTATGCTAGCCCTGCTTGTTGAAATAGAAAGGTCTTCAAGGCACGTCGGAAAGTGCGAAGATCTGGGATTATTCGTATTCCAGGTGGTATTTTGTTCCAAAGCGTAGGTGCCCCCACAGAGAAGTAACATCATCAGTGTTAGAAGGCAGTGGGATTTCCTCTTTGTTTATACAAAGGTGCCAATAGAAGAGAGAATATTTATAGCTCTGGACTGAACTGAGTTGAAATCCACGCAATTTAACATCGCTGAGATTGAGAGTCCCTGCACTAGAGAAACCCAACAGATGTTTTAAGGGAGGCAATCTGCTCTCGGTTTGCTTCCCCCCCCTCGTTCATTTTCAGGCATTTCTCTTCCATCATCAGCCCAACTTTTTATCCTCACCCCAGGACTGTCCAGCCTCCAAGAGGATATGCAGAACAGCTGGCTGTGTGAGTTTGGAACCACAGCTCTTGTCAGAGAAGTTTGACTTTTTTTTTTTTTTAAAGGAAGGGGATTAAATGCAAACCACAGTTTTCGTTCCAGTGAGAAGATTTTTAGCTTTCCGAAAAAGGGAGCATCACACATGAGTTTTTCCCACCTACGCACATTCATGTGGTGGAAAGTCTGGCTTATATCAGGCAGACGCAGCTGACATGAATTCCAAGGTCATACCAGTCATCGAATGACACCCCTGATCCGCAGGGCGAGGATTCGAAGGTTTTATAGCTTGCACTGTTTATTTTTTAAACAGAATTTTCCCGACCAAACTTGCCAAAGGGATAAACTTGGTTCTTACCAGTCAGGAGTGTGCAAATCTCTAATGCCTTGGTAAGGCCACACTGGGAATGCTGCATTCAGTTTTGGTTGCCACAATGCCTCCCACCGGCCGGTTCGCTCCCACAGAGAGGGCCTCCTCAGGGTGCCATCAGCCAGACAATGCCGGCTGACGACCCCCAGGGGGAGAGCCTTCTCTGTGGCAGCTCCCACCCTCTGGAACAATCTTCCTCCAGAGTTAAGAACAATTTCCGACCTCCCGACTTTTCGGCGGGCTTTAAAAACATACTTTTTTTCAGCTTACCGGCTTAGCCTGATTCCTGTTAAATATTTTAGTATTTTTAGAGTTTACTATCTATTTTAAATTAATCCGTTTTAATTATTGGCTAATTTATATTTGTTCTTTTTATGAAATTTTAACTTTTGTGTACTTGGTTTTTATTTGGCTGTTCACCGCCCTGAGTCCGCAAGGAGAAGGGCGGTATATAAATCTAAATAATAACAATAACAATAACAATGTAAAAAAGATGTTGAGAGTCTAGAAAGAGTGCAGAGAAGAGCAACGAAGAGGATTAGGGGACTTTCAGTGAGCCCAGAAGGCCTGAAAAATCAGCTGGCCGGGGTGTGCATGAGTGCCAGAAGTGAGCTAGGCTAACACTTGCATGCCCATTGAAATGGCTCCGTGTGCCACCTGTGGGACGCGTGCTGTAGGTTCGCCATCACGGCTCTATGCCATCCTATTTAGGCATAATTTTGAGGCTGGGCTCATTCATGGAAGGCGCGTGCACCAGCAAAGCGCATGCATGGAAAGCTGGGTGCATGTGTGGACGGGGTACGTGCGAGCGAAACAAGCGGGCACACACACATACATTTGGGAACCAATAGGGAAAGTAAGTGAATATCACTCCTGGTGTTGCACAACTAGGTAAGCTTGCATCCTTACTTCAGCGCCTGCCAACCTAGGAGTTCGAAAGCATGCAAATGAGAGTAGATCAATAGGTACCACTTTGATGGGGAGGTAACGGCCTTTCATATGCTGCAAGTGTCTAGCCATGCTCGCCACTTGACCAATGGAAATGTCTTCGGACAACAGTTGGCTTCCGAAAAGCTAAGTCAATGGGGGAAGAAGATGGATTCACTTTAATGACTGTGTTTTTCATTTAACAACCATGGCCAAAATGGTTGTAAAGTGGAATGCAACTCACTTAAACCTGTGTTGAGTTTTATTTATCCGAAAGGAAAATGTTTTTTTTAACCGAAAAATAATTCACCTTTGAAACAGAAGGGTCTTCTGAGACCCACTGAGAATATGTAAAGAAGAAAAGACGGGGAATTTTCTGTACTCTTTTTGGGGGTATCTGTGTGGATTGCATTAAATTCAGGATTTTTCCACTATTAAATAAATACAGCATTCCTTAACTGGACTTGGAAGGAGGGCAAGTAGGGGAGGTTAATAAATCATGTGCAGAGTGGAAAATGTGGGGAAAGAAACGTCTTCTCCAGCATTGGGGTGGCTGCCAAAAATTGAACGGCAGGGACTAAGAAAGGGAAAAAGGGGGCTTATAAAACATAATTAACCATAGAATTTGCTTCTATTAGATGCAGTGATGACAAGCAATTTAGATAGTGGATAGAATTGCTTCCCAGAGGCTTGTTTTGTGGGAAAGATGTAAATTGCCTTATTTATTTATTTTTTTAGCCCACGTTTTCTTCTCTGCCTCTTTGTCATCTGCATCCAACTAGGAGTGGGTGGGTGGGTGAGTCCAGGTGCAAGATGGCAGCTCTGTTTGTGCCATCAGAAGAAAATGTTGAGACTCTGGAAAAAGTGCAGAGAAGAGCAACAAAGAGGATTAGGGGACTGGAGTCTAAAACATACGAGGAACAATTGCGGGAACTGGGTATGTCTAGGTTTTTTTTTAATTTGATTTATATGCCGCCCTTCTCCGGAAACTCAGGGTGGCTTACAATGCCCTAGGGGAGACATGATAGCAGTGTTCCAATATCTCAGGGGCTGCCCCAAAGAAGAGAGTCAAGCTATTCTCCAAAGCACTGGAGGGCAGCACAAGAAGCCATGGATGGAAACTCATCAAGGAGAGAAGCAACTTAGAACTAAGGAGAAATTTCCTGACAGTGAGAACAATGAATCAGTAGAACAACTTGCCTCCAAAAGTTGTAAATGCTCCAACACTGGAAGTTTTTGAGAAGAGATTGGATAACCATTTGTCTGAAGTGGTATAGGCATGAGAATAGAAGACATCCAGGAAGGAAGGGAAGGAGGGGTTAATCTGAAAAAAATCCAAATTTTTTTACCACCAGTTCGGCGGGCGTGACTCAGTGGGCGTGGTATGGCTTGGTGGGCGTGGCAGAGGAAGGATACTACAAAATCCCCATTCCCACCCCACTCGGGGGCTAGCCAGGGGTGGTATTTGCCAGTTCTCCGAACTGCTCAAAATTTCCGCTACCGGTTCTCCAGAAACTGTCAGAACCTGCTGGATTTCACCCCCGGTCCAATCCCCACCCACCCAAGCAGGAAACCCTACACCATTTCTGACGGATGACAGTCCAGTCTCTTCTTGAAAGCTTCCAGGGATGAAGCATCCACAACTTCGAAGGCAACTTCTGTTCCATGTGTTGATTGCTCCCACTGTCAGAAAATTTCTCCTTATTTCCAGGTTGAATCTCTCCTTGTTCAGTTTCCATCCATTATTCCTTGCCTGGCCTTCTGGTGCTTTGGAAAATAGCTTGACCCCCTTCCTCCTCTCTGTGGCAGCCCCTCAAATATTGGAAGACTGCTATCCAGTGTCCCCTGGTCCTTTTCTTCACTAGACTAGCCAGGCCCAGTTCCTGCAACCGTTCATTGTATATTTTAGCCTCCAGTTCTCTCTTTGTTGCTCTTCTCTGCACTTTTTCTAGAGGGAGGATGGAGGGAAAGAGAGAGAAAGAGGAGGGAAGGGGGAGGGGGTGGGGAAGGGAGGGAGTGGGAGAGAGAGAACCTATCTCACTCTGAAGATGTTCAAGGCAACCACTTCCAACCTGGGATCCCACCCCAAGATTCCCATGGGACCATCCCAGGCGGGGTGGGGGCAGATCTTGCTGCTATCACCTTAAGTGAAAGGGGTGTGTGTGTGTGTTTGTGTTTGTGTGTGTGTTAAAAAGCAGAAGGGATCCTACGAAGGGAAAAGGCAGATAAGATGTGACCAAATCCAGCCCCTGGAAACAAGGAACCCCCTCCTCCGATGCCTGGTTCCCTCCAAGTGACCTCTCCTTTTTTTAAACCCCCCCCCAATTGTAGGTGGATCTTCTTCGGCCTCCTAAATGAGGAGGGGCTGGTGAGTGCCAGCTTCACCCACTCCCATCATGATTACCCAGAGGATACATCTCCCCCTCCCTCTCTCCTTCCCTCCCCTCCTTTCCCCAGTTCCTCACCATCTTCCCACACACTCGGATTTTCCCACAGCCCCAGCCTTCCATCCTTCCCAAGCCTGTTTTTATTAGTGGGGGCAGCAGCGGGGTGGGGGGAGAGGGGGGCTGAGGAGCGGGAAACTAAGCCGGGCATCTGAATGTAACACAGCACGGACAACCGCAACAGGTGGCGTCATTTTCAGAGACAGCCAAGAGGTGGGAGGGAGGGAAGCACACACAGCCATCAGCACAAGGGAATTAATGGGGAAGGGGAGAAGGGGAGGAGGTGTGTGCAGAGATGGGCCGATATAGGGGCCCCGAGGGTGGAAAATCCATCTTCCTGGCAAGGAGGAAGAGGAGGAGGAAGGAGAAACTTAACGGAATCCCGCAAGGCTCATTTTTCACCTCAACCCAATGGTCACACAGGGCATTTTCCTGCAGGAAAGAGATCCCCCCCCCCCAACAAAAAGGGTTTCTCCATGTGCTTCTGGGTGTCAATGTTGGGGAGAACATGGAACTATCTGGGGAGGGGAAAGAAATTGGAGAGAGAAAGGAGAAAGAGAAAGGAAGGAAGGGGAGGGAAGGAGGAAGGAAGGAAGGGGAAGGGAAGGAAGGAAAGGGAATGGAGGAAGGGAGGGAAGGAAAGGGAAAGGAACTGAGGAATGAAGGAAAGGAAGGAAGGGAGGGGAGGGAGGAAGGGAAGGGAACGGAGGAAGGGTGGAAAGAAGGAAGGAAGGAAAAAGGAAGGGAGGAAAGGAGGGAAGGAAGGAAAGGGAACGGAGGAAGGGAGGAAAGGAAGGAAGGGAGGGGAGGAGGAAGAGAGGGGAGGAGGAAGAGAGGGGAGGGAGGAAGGGAAGGGAAGGGAACGGAGGAAGGGTGGAAAGAAGGAAGGAAGGGAAAAGGAAGGGAGGAAGGAGAGGAAGGGAACAGAACAGAGGAAGGGAGGAAAGACAGAAGGGAAAGAGAAAGGAGGGAAGGAAGGGGAAGGGAAGAAGGAAGGGGAGGGGAGGAAAGGGAAGGAGAAAGGGAAGGAAGGGGAAAGGAACAGGAATGATGAAAGGAAGGAAGGGGAAGGGAAGGAAAGAAAGAAAGAAGGAAAGGCAGGAAGAAGAGAAGGGGATGAAGGAAGGAAGAGGAAAAGAACGGAGAAAGGAAGGGGAAGGGGAAAGGAGGGAAAAAAGGGGAAAGGAGGGAAGGAAGGGGAAAGGAAGGAAGGAAGTAGAAAACCCTGAAAATTCCCTCACTTTGGGGGGGAAATGACACCTCCCAAATCCTTTCCTTGAGGCGCTCAGTTAATGTGTCATCCAAAATTCTTGTGGGCCACCGCATAACCAAGTCATTACAGGCAGAGTCCCTCTCCAGCATTGCCAGATTGAACGAAAGAAAGCGACAAATCTATTTTGGGAGTCCCCCCATCCTGCCAAATGCACAGAGTGTGTCTTGCTTTGCGCTGACTTCACACAAAGGAGAAAACTCTTTCGATCCCAAGGATGTTGCATCACACACATCAGGACATCAGTCAAGGAAACAGCTTAGGGAAGAATAACCTGGCAATCCCATACGGTGCATAAGAGGTGCTCAGGAATATATTTATTATATTTCCTTTTTCACGAATGGCTCACAGGCTACAGCGTGAGAATCAGCGTTCCACGTTAAAATTGAAAGTCCTTTACTGTAATTCAAGGAACCACCAAGGAGGAAAGCACGAACACTTGGCAGGGCGAGCTATTCTTTGCTGTATAAACAAAGTGCAAACCCCACACTCCCTCTCACTTGATGAGGTTATCTAGCTGGGTAATGAAATGTCTACAAGAAAGCCACCGAGCTCGGAGAGCATCAAGAACCCTGCCGAGTTACAGATATTCTCATCTATTGAAAAATCCTTTTGTCTTTTCCTCACATGCTGTTTTATCTTAGTATAATTGTCCTCGTGTGTTCTGAATAATAGTCTAATGGACTATTGGATAGGTAATTCTCAACTTATGGCCAGCCACTTAATGGCTATTTGAAGCTACAATGCTCCCACCCCAAATGTAATTATGACCCAGATTTGAAGTTTTGATGGCCCTGTCGAAGCGTGAATCAGCCTCGTTCCATCCCTGGGGAAACTGTAATTAATTAGAGGTGAATGGATCTTGTTTTCCATGGTGTATACTCTCAAAGAAAGAAAACCCGAAATATAAATACAAAGAAACATTTTTATTGTGAAAGTAAAAAACCTAGCTAACTACATCTTACCGGCAGTCTTATCTCAGAGACGGACAAAGGAAAAAAATAAATCAGGAAGTTAGAAAGAAAGAATGTAGACATGCGCAGTAGCTCAGAAATCACAAGACCATCTTATCTCTGTTGATAAAAGTTCTCTGGCAAGCTACTGTAATGCTCAGAATGGAAGCTCAGCTGGCAAATACAAATAACGCAGTGACAGGCCCCATGGTTACATATCTGCATTTTTGGCATATGGCCTGCATTTATGGCCATTTGCAGTGTCCCTTGGTCACAGGACTGCAGTTTATGATGATTTTTGTAAACTAGCGTTTACACTTCTTTTTTTTTTTCTGGCAAAAAAACCCGTCCCGTAATAAACAATGTGCTCCCAAACATAGGCTCGCATTTATGAAGGCAAGATTTAATGTGATCCCCTCGAATGTCCTCGACAGTAGGCTTTCGGGGGGAGTAAAATCCTCCTATTGTGCATGTGATGGCCGATCCCCAGAATCTGTTTCACATTACATTCGTATGTCCCCACTACCGAGACATAAGATCAAGACTCATTTCCCCTTTTTCCCAGAGATTCCCTGGATCACCTGATCTGTTCAGCCTTTATTTCCTACTCCAGGATGCAGACCCTAATATAACTTCAAAGGTGGCAAAAAATTTTGCTGCAGTCATGGCGGAAAAAAAACGGGGGAAGAGACCGGTAATTCCTATGGCAGAGGATCACTAGTATTGATAGTACAGATTGTATCTGAGGTAGTAGATGGTGCATTGTCGCATGATCTATTTACAATTGTAAAATCTACCCCCCCTTTTTATATGTATTTAATTTGGTCTCTGACCGCAATAAAAGCTATCTATCTATCTAACAATGTGCTCACTTAACAACTATGGTGTTCATTTAATGACCGCTAGGAAAAAAAGGTCATGAAAATCAGGGACAGTCCTATGATGACTTGCTTAATGATTTATGACCGCAATTGTGGGCTCAATTTCAGTCATAAGTGGAGGACTTCCTGAATTGCCAAAACTGAAATGTGTATTGCATTCTTTTCCTCTTTGCTTAGGCGTGGGAACTAAATATTTGGTTTCTTTTTGGAATCTGTCCATCTCTCTCTCTCTCTCTCTCTCTCTCTCTCACACACACACACACACACACACACACACACACACACACACACAGAGTGAGAAAGTGACATCAGTTATAGCAATAAAAGACACTTAGTCAAGCATAAGCATCTGTAGATGCTCAAAGGGAAAAGGAAGTGGAAGCCAACTTTATTTTAATTTCTCTCTCTCTCTCCCCACCTCCCTCCCTCCCTCTCTCTGTCACACACACACAGACACAATCTAAGAACATATGGACCTCTTCACTCTGATCTTTTTTTCATATTGAAATTGTATAGGAGTCTATTTATAAATCCGGTCTTTCGATGGCGTTGATGAAATGTTAGTTAACCCACTCGGGAAAGGCATTGTGATCAATTGGGAACCAGAAAAAGGCCTGCTCCTTCAGTCCCAGAAGGATGGTGTTTCTAAATTCAGATTTATTTATTTATTTATTTATTTATTTATTTATTTATTTATTTCTTTTTTTAAAGCCCTTTTACTAATCTCTACTTTTCCTCTTGGAAAAAGATTTCCAATGCAATCCATCCATGTTATCCATGCTATCGCTTCATATGTGGCTCTCCTCTCCATCCCTTTTTTCAATTACAGTAAGGATAAGCTATATTTTATTCCTTGGAGAAATTCACGAGTCGGCCTTAAATTTCAGGGTTTCCCAGTCTTCACAGTTTTTAAGAAGGATGGATTTCAACTCATGGTCTCCTGGTGATTGGCTCAAAGTCACCCAGCTGGCTTTCATGCCTAAGGCAGGACTAGAACTCACCATCTCCTGGTGATTGGCTCAAAGTCACCTAGCCGGCATTCATGCCTAAGGCCGGACTAGAACTCACCGTCTCCTGGTGATTAGCTCAAATTCATCCAGCCGGCTTTCATGCCTAAGGCAGGACTAGAACTCACCATCTCCTGGTGATTGGCTCAAAGTCACCCAGTTGGCTTTCAGGCCAACCAGGACTAGAACTAGAACTCACAGTTTCCTGGTTCCTACACCAGCACCTCAACCATAAGACCAAACTAGCTCAAACACTTCCATGGTGGCCTGTCCCATCACAGCTTTGGAGAAATTGAATATATAACAGCAATACTTATTGATGTCACACTTAGACTAGGTAAGATAACCTGATATTTTGGCCAGGTAGCTTTCTTCAGGACCCTGGACAGAGGTGCTGATTGATTCATTGCCAGCCTCACAAGGGAGAGATGTTGTCTTAGCAAGATGTTGAGATCTTTTTGAGTTGGTTTGGAGGTTGATAAGGATGGCCTTACTTTTCATACGGCCAAGTGGGCTGTGGCAATTGTCCAGGTTGGTATATTGTAGAAAAACGAGGCTCTTAAAATTGAGGTGTAAATGAGGCCGAGAATACCATGAATTGGAAAACTAAACATCTTCTAACTAGGAAAGTCTAAAAGGGATGCGGTGGCACAGTGGCTAAGATGCTGATCTTGCCGATCAGAAGGTCGGCAGTTCAGCGGTTTGAATCCCTAGTGCCTCGTAATGGGGTGAGCTCCCGTTCCTTGTCCCAACTTCTACCAACCTAGCAGTTCAAAAGCAGGTAAAAAATAGGGACCACCTTTGGTGGGACGGTCACAGCATTCCGTACACATTCGGCATTGACTCATGCCGGCCACATGACCACAGAGACGTCTTCGGACAGCGCTGGCTCTTCGGCTTTGAAACGGAGATGAGCACTGCCCCCTAGAGTCGGGAACCACTAGCACATATGTGCGAGGGGAACCTTTACTTTTTAAAAGATGCGTGGACTTCAACTCCCAGAACTCCCCAGGTGTAAAACTGGATGCAACTCACTTAAAAACTGTCTTGCTTAGCAGTGAAAATTCTAGTCCCAATTACGGTCATAAGTCAAGGACTAGCTGTCAGGTTGGTTCCACTCATTGCTTAACCCAAACCCCGAGGGGTCCTGGGTGTTCTCTGAGCTTCGTTATTTCATTGTAGATGTTTTATTACCAAAACTAGGTAAGATCATCAACGCTAGCATCAAGCTCAGAGAGTACGGAGGACCTCACAGTTCAACCCTGAGCTACAAATATGCCCCTTTATAAGTCCAAAACGCCTTTCTTTGTAACTTTATTGGTGTTGGTCCTATCCTCCTGAGGCAATAAAATCCACCACCTCTTGTGTGACAACACTTCGTATACAATGGTTCCTTGCTTCTTGTCATTAATTCCTAGAAGACCATCTAATGGCCATGACCAGGGGGGCCTTCGCACAGGTTCTCCTGGTGCGCCAGTTGTGTCCTCTCCTGGACCGAGATGATTACTGCAATTCCCTCTACATGGGCCTGCCCTGAGATGCACCCGGAGACTCCAGCTGATCCAGAATGCAGCCGCACGGGTTGTTACGGGAGCCCCTCATTACTCCCATATAACACCCCTCCTGCGTCAGCTGCACTGGTTACCAGTGCTTCTCCGGGTCTGCTTCATGGTGCTGGTTCTCACCTATAAGGCCCTACATGATTTAGGTCCAGGATATTTACAGGACCTTCTGCCTGCTTCCCACCGTCCTGTTCGCTCACATAGGGCCGCTCTCCTCAGGGTCCCGACGGTGAGCCAATGTCGTCTAGCGATGCCCAGGGGTAGGGTGTTCTCTGTGGGTGCTCCCACCCTCTGGAATGAATTACCTACCAAGCTCCGGACGGCTCCTGATCTCCGCTCTTTCCGTCGGGAGCTGAAGACTTGGCTGTTCAAGCAACTAGACTGAATCTGATTCTGGGTTTTATTATTTATTATTAATTAGTTATTTGGTTTAAAATGGGATTTTATTGTACATGTTTCCTAACTGGTGTTCGCCGCCCTGAGTCCTTTGGGAGAAGGGCGGCATATAAATACATGTAATAAATAAATTACTTCTGGGAGGTGAATGAGCACCAAAAACGATGCCCGCCGAACAAATTTCTCCCATAAGGAATAATGTAGTGAGTCACAAAGCAGCCAAGAACGATGCTGGAGGTTTTTAAGACAGGACTGGTCTGAAATGGTATATGATGCTTTCCTGCTTGAACAGGTGGTCCCTCCCAGCTCTATTCTCATTGATTGATTGAAGTTCTAGCTTGTGCACGGGTGGGCTGCTTGGCCATTCGCAGGGTTTCGGGAGAACCTCTACTTAAGATTCTGTGCAGTTCGGAGAACCCCCAAATCCCACTCCTGGCTGGTTCTGCCCTGCCCACCCCACCCCTCCCAGGAGTCCCTAAGCGGCCCGTTGTGGATGCAGGTAAGTAGAGGGCGCACGCAGAGGCTCAGGGAGGGCAAAAAATGGGCCTACCGGAAGTTCGGTAAGGCTAGGAACAGACCCATTTCCGGCCTCCCGAGGGCCTCCGGAGCCTGGGGAGGCTGTTTTCACCCTCCCGGAGGCTCGAGGAAATCCTCCAGAGCCCAGGGAGGGCAAACCACACACACCCCCACCGCTGGCGCAGGAGGAACACTAGGCCATGCCCACCATGTCCATGCCCACCCAGAACCGGGGCAGAGAACCCCGTGCTAAAATTTTTGAAGCCCGTCCTTGAGTTTGTATGTTGGGCCTACCAGAAGTTTGGTAAGGATAGGAACAGGCCCGTTTCTGGCCTCCGGAGCCTAGGGAGGCTGTTTTCGCCCTCCCAGAGGCTCAAGGAAATCCTCCAGAGCCCGGGGAGGGCAAACCACCCACCCCCGCCGCTGTGGCACACTAGGCCATGCCCACCATGTCCATGCCCACCCAGAACCGGGACAGAGAACCCCTTGCTAAAATTTTTGCCCCTGAGTTTGTATGTTGAGTACCAAACCAACAAGGAGTACCGGGGCTAAATGTACCGAGTCAAAATGCGTCGAGTACCAAATTCGATGAGTTTTCGAAGCAGTTGACTCACCAAGCAACCACTTGTATTTGAAGACGGTCTTCATGATTCTTTATGCAAATACCAAGCAGGTTAATAGAGAAACCAAGTTAGGCACGTTGGATAATTACAATCACACAACCCTAAAGTTTTGCAAGTGGTAGCAGGGCTGGGAACTATTGCAAGAGCACAAGACAGAAGGTTACACTAACATAAACAATCTGGAGGCTGAGCAAACCCCCGATCCCTTAACCATGGCGACTTCTCCAATTAGACAGATCTAGCTGGCAGGTGCAGTCAATTACTCTAATAGCAAGCAGAAAATCAGACAAAACTATAAAGCGGCCATAAATAAAGAAGGAATTAGAGGAAAAAGGAGAGGGGGTGGGGAACGGGAGAAAAGCAGGAGGGAAAGAGGAAAGCAGTGAGAGGAAGATCTGGGAAGAACAGGGGTCATGCATATAAAAGAGGGAAGGACGGAAGGATTGATTTGCTGGTCTTCACTGAACGCAATAAATTAAAACAAGAAAGTGAATAATAAATAAAGTGGTAAAAAAATAAAAAGGCAATTATGTAAAGAAGGAAGAAAATCAGGGGATGTGTTCACAAGTGTATCTGAAAGTTCTATATCAACTTGTCCAAAAATGGTGGCTATATAATGACCATTAGGACGCTATATAATAACCCTAATCCTATATAATAACCCTAGGGACGCAATGGCTCAGTGGCTAAGACGCTGAGCTTGTCGATCAAAAGGTCGGCAGTTTAATGGTTCGAGTCCCTAGCGCCGCATAATGGGGTGAGCTCCCATTACTTGTCCCAGCT
Organism: Coluber constrictor foxii; assembly: GCA_038048745.1. Taxonomy (NCBI): domain Eukaryota; kingdom Metazoa; phylum Chordata; class Lepidosauria; order Squamata; family Colubridae; genus Coluber; species Coluber constrictor. The sequence goes on from CM075973.1 coordinate 11,457,979, forward strand.
TCTGCCAACCTAGCAGTTCGAAAGCACGTAAAAAATGCGAGTAGAAAAATAGGGACCACTTTTGGTGGGAAGGTAACAGCGTTCTGTGCGCCTTTGGTGTTGAGTCATGTCAGCCACATGACCACGGAGATGTCTTTGGACAGCGCTGGCTCTTCGGCTTTGAAACGGAGATGAGCACCGCCCCCTAGAGTCGGGAATGACTAGCACATACGTCCGAGGGGAACCTTTACCTTTATAATAACCATAGCTAATCTAAATTGATAACCAATATTGTTTCTTCATTTTTATCCTGCCTTTGTTACTCTTATAAGTAACTCAAGGCAGAAAACTTAATGTAATACTCTTTCCTCTTTCTTCTTTTCCCAACAACAGCAACAACCCCATAAGGTGGGTTGGGCTGTGAGCAGGGGTGAAATCTACTTACCTTCCCTTCCGGTTCAGAAGTGTGCACGAGATGCTGCAATGATCATCAGCGTGAAAAAAAAAAGGACAAAAATTCATTTTTTTCATCACCATTATGATTTTGAATGGTCACTAAACGAGTGGTCGTAAGTCAAGGAGGACCTGTATTTGGTCAAGTCACCATGTAGTTTCTGAACAGAATTTCTGCTATATTAAAAATGAGTGCCCCTTGTGGCTTGCACCAAAGCTGCTCTTAAGCATTTATGGCAGTGGTGAAATCCACATTTTTTTACTACTGGTTCTGTGGGCGTGGTGTGACTTAGTGTGCGTGGCAGGGGAAGGATACTGCAAATTCTCCATTCCTGCCCCACTCCAGGGGGAAGGATACTGCAAAATCCCCATTCCCATCCCATTCTAGGGGAAGGATACTGCAAAATCCTCATTCCCTCCCCACTCCTGGGGAAGGATACTGCAAAATCCCCATTTTCTCCCACTCCAGGGGAAGGATACTGCAAAATCCCCATTCCCTCTTCACTCCAGGGAAAGGATACTGCAAAATCCCCACTCCTGGGAGAAGGATATTGCAAAATCTCCATTCTCATCCCACTCTGGGGCCAGCCAGAGGTGGCATTTGCTGGTTCTCCAAACTGCTCAAAATTTCTGCTACCGGTTCTCCAGAACCTGTCAGAACCTGCTAGATTTCACTCCTGATTTAAGGGTTTATTCATACATTTGTCCACTGTTTAAAAAAAAACAACTTAAACCTTATGAAAGGATGTAAACAAACAAACTGGAAAGATTATGAAACAAAAAAAATCCAGATGGCTTTTAGAAATTTGGGGGCAAGCTTAGAGCAAGGAAGAAACTTAGAGTAAGGAAGAAGCTTAGAGTAAGGGAAAAGCTTAGAGTAAGGGAGAAGAACCTCCTATCTAGTTGTTAACTATCATTTAAGGCCAGGATGTACATTTGAGCCCTGTCAGTCAACCCAGCATTATCCTTCAAAGTTCCACTCAAAGGGGCCACCGAACAATACCCCAAGAAGCCGAAAAAATGCAAAGCAAACCATCTTTTACAGATTTGAAATCCAGGAGAAATTCAACATTGGAGGGCAAATTAAGATTTTTTTTTTCATCCTGACCTCCTTTCCTCCATTGTCCTGGCTCTCCCTGATTTTCAGTGGTTGACCCTCGCCTGCCATTCAAAGCCCAAGCGTGACCCCACCCCCACCCCACCCCCAACCATCTGAGAGAAAAAAAAAAAGCTGGGACCTGTGATTAAAAAGCATTGGAGGCCCCAGAGAGGGGAAAACATGCAATAAATGGTCGAAGGGTTTTTGCAAAGAGTCCCAAGATTGGAGCAATTAGCAGATTGGAAGCACAGAGAGAGAGAGGAAAAGAAAAAAACTGGGCTTAATGAGAGCAAAGTTTCATTCCAGCCTTTCGTTCCCTCCCTCTCTCCCCCCTTCCCTTGCTTTCCCTGCGCCAACCCCTTCCCCTTTGCAAATCTCCAGGCTTTTTCTCAGAAGTTGTAAAGCAGTAAAATAAATGTCAGGAATTTGTCACTATGCTGAGCTCGATCCCGCCTTCCCCAGCTGTCAGAGGCCCCCGTGGACTGATCAGTGGGAAAGTTTGGGGGAATCTAACAGATGCACAAATTCGACAGGGAGTTGTGGGGGGGGGGGGTTGATCCGGGCAAGAATGCCAAAAGAGGATAAGTTAGTTCTGGCAAACTAGCCAAGTCTGATATTTTTGCAACGTTCTTCAAAAAGCATAAAACTGGACCAGTGCTGGTCCGGGCACTGTTGGTTCAAAGGTTGCATTTACACAATCTCTAAACGAACTACCCAGAAGCCAGAATTAGCGGGGTTGGGATGCTTGAGAAAAATAAATGAATAGTAAAAGGGGTTTCGAACACACGGCAGGGTAAATGTAGCCCCTTTCCGAGCTTTTTAAAGTGGCCGTGTCTATTTCCAGTCCTAAGAAATGATGTAGGTGTTTTAAAGAGTTGCAGATAGAAGCAATGTTGATGCAACCCCTTCTCATGCACGAATGAAAATGAAAATCAAATGAAAAACTGCAGAGATTTGTCTCTGAGTTTCTCGGTCATCCAGATCATGGTTATCCCAAAAGTGCTTTTTTCAAGAGGCAACTGAAAGGAGTCTTGGTGGAGCAGCGGACTAAAGCGTTCTTAAATAGCATTTAGCTGCCAGCTGCCTGCAATTACTGTGAGTTCAAATCTCACCAGGCTCAAGGTTGACTCAGCCTTCCATCCTTCCGAGGTAGGTAAAATGAGGACCCGGATTGTGGGGGCAATAAGCTGACTTTGTATAAAAAGGAACACCGCTTAGAGAGGGTCAAAAGCCCTACTAAGCAGGTATATATAAAAGTATGAAGGCTATTGCTTAACGCATTGTAAGCTGCCCTGAGTCTCCGGAGAAGGGCGGCATATAAATTGAACCAATAGACAGACAGACAGACAGACAGATAGATGATAGATAGATAGATAGATAGATAGATAGATAGATAGATAGATAGATAGATAGATAGATAGATAGATAGATATAGATGATAGATAAACTGGACTTTCTGGTTTTTCTGTGAAGACATTTTGCTTCTCATCCAAGAAGCTGCTTCAATTTATTACTTCAAAGAAGTAATTTTAAAAAAATCTTAGATTGTGCAGAAATGAATAGATTAACTCTGATGGTTAAAGATAGAGAAGACTCAGAATATTTTAAAAGATGGAATGATTTTTATTATTGGTTGGAGAAGAGATATAAACGATTAATTATATAAGCATGTAAAAATATGTGATGAGTTGAATATTATGTTAGTGATGAATGGATATTGTGGACTGGATAAGGATCAAGATAGAAGTAATGAGAACTGTACAGAAGAAAAAAGAACCTTGGACACAGGAAAGAGAAAACCGATGTATTAAGTGTTTGTTTGTCTAAAAATTAAAAAAAAAACTTTTTTAAAAAAAGAAAAAAGAAAAGGCACTTTTGGGACCGCAGGGATTTGTTTAGCAACCATGGCAAAAAAAACAAAAAACAAAAAAAGGTCATAAAAATCAGGCACACCACCCTAAACCACCGTCTTGCTTAGCAACATAAACTCGGCTCCGAAATGTGGTCATAAATTGAGGACTACTTGAAATGTGGTCGTAAATTGAGGACTAGGTGCTGGATTGCAGCTAGGCATTCAGAGTCGTAAGTCAAGGACTGCTTATATGCTCTCCATCTTTCCTTCGCTTGGCCGTCGTTTTGTGGCCAAAGGAAACGGACTCCGAAGATCGCTCCGTGGCTTCTTCCGTGGCCTTGACATTGCTCCACTATGTTCCTTGCTAAATGGCCTTCTCCAAATCCATATTATCGCTAACCCTCGACATACAACAATTCATTTAGTGACCGAAGTTTCAATGGCACCGAAAAAAAAGGAACGTCTGGCTGTTTTTCACACTTACGACCGTTGCATCGGCCACGGCCACGTGATCAAAATTCGGACCCATGGCGACTGACTCCTAATTGATTAACCGTGGCCGTGATCCCAAAGTCACGTTCGCCACCTTCCCCGACCAGCAAAGTGAATGGAGAAGCCAGATTCTCTAAACGAGTGTGTTACTACTGCGAGAATTGCAGCGAATTGAGAACTTCCCTTAACGACCTGTGGCAAGGAGAGTCATAAGACGAGGCGAAACCCACTTCACCAATGTCTCGCTTAGTGACAGAAATGTCGAGGCTCATTTCCGGTCGTAAGTCGAGGATTTACACAGTCGAGTAGACCTGACTAGGTGGCTCAAGTGGCTAAGACATTGAGCTTGTCGACCAGAAAGGTTGCCAGTTCAGCGGTTCGAATCCCTAGGACAGATCTCCTAGGGTTGGGCTGGATGACCTCCGAGGTCCCTTCCAACTGTGTTACCGTTACTGACTTTGCAGTATGGCAGTTGACTGGGCCTGAACTCTGCCTAAGCATCTCACGGACACCTTCCTGATGGACCCCGTGTTTTATTTCAGATTAGCCCCCCACCCCCACCCGCCCCCAGCTGTTCCCCTTCTCCTCCACCACCCAACGTGTCCCCTCCACAAAAGGACGCCGGAGAGAAACGGTCATCTGTCCTGCCCGAAATTCTTTTCTTCCAGAAAAGCTTTTCACTGGGATGGGAGCGAGGGAGGAGGTGGCATTCAAGGCTTTTGAGGCACCCTCTTTTATGATTCACGTATTCAGAACTTTTATCTCCTGGTGGTGGTGGGTGGGGTGGGGTGGGGGGCAGAGAGATGGTTCCAAGGGGGGCTTTGAAGGGAGAGAAGTGAAAGGCGGGCGATGAAAAGGGGGAAGAAATGGCGGGAAACCGTCTCCTCAGAGGCCCCATTGTGCGGCTTTGCAAAGCCGAACCCCTGCGAAGACACAGGGGCTTCATTGGAGAATCTGCCCCACACATTCCTGGCTTTTTCTCCGCTCGGCGTGATTTTATTTCCAGGGGTTGTGGGGGGGAAAAAAATCATCTCTCAGAAGGTGGTGGTTGTTTTTTTCTCCTGCGGGTTTGAGACACTGGCTGCAGGTTTTGCAGGATTTACGAGAAAATGGGACAGCAAAATTCTTTACCCCATTTTAGAAAGGGCAAAGCAGATCAGAAACATACATGCCTGAATCTCAGTCCCTCCACCACTTTTTTTTCCATCAAAGTTTTTTATTTTTATTTCTCATAAAACATATATAAATGTACAATCTCTTTAACCATTCTTATCACACATTTTATCTTGTGGTTTCCCTATTGGTTCATTCTTCATCCTAAAAGTTTAAAAGACATTCGGAGTTGCTCTTCTATCTTTCCGTATCTCCCTTCTTCCACAACAACCCTTCCTCTCCTTCTCCCCTCTTATCCTTCCTTCTTTTATTATTTTCAACTTTCTTTTTTCCTCCTCTCCTTCCCCTTCCTTTCCCCCACTCCTGCCCTCTTCCTCTCTTTCTAACCTTCTCTCCTACTCTTATTTCCCCTCTCTTTCTTTCTCTCTTTTTCTCTTTTCTCTCTCTCTTTTCCTCCTTTCTCAGCCCCCCACCTTGTCATTCCTTTTGAGGTCTGTTTTTTTTTAAACCCCATCCTCAGAAACAGACTCTCCCCCCCACCCCAGGCTATAACTTTGCCCTGCTCTTCCCATGACTTTAAAATGATTTTGAAATCCTCCATCTCCATAAACACCCCCGGATATTGGTGAAGAATATATGCAATTGGAATATTAGGAAATTTTTTAGCAGCAATAGAAGAAAAGATTTGTAGCTCAACATAAAATTATCCCTCCTGTCAATGACTACTTCAGTTTCAACCACAACAATACACGAGCAAATAATAGATACAAACTCAAGGTAAACCATTCCAAACTCGATTGCAGAAAATATGACTTCAGTAACAGAGTGGCCAATGCCTGGAATGCACTACCTGACTCTGTGGTTTCTTCCCAAATTCCCAAAACTTTAACCTTAAACTGTCTACTGTTGACCTCACCCCATTCCTAAGAGGTCTGTAAGGGGCGTGCATAAGTGCACCAGTGTGCCTACCATCCTTGTCCTAATATTCCTTTTTACTTACTCTTTTAATGTATTCAAATTATGTTTATACTCTTACCTGTTATCTTATATATGCTTGACAAATAAACTTGTGATTATGATTAATTGGGGAGCCCTTGGTTCTTTTTGAGTTGGGTGGGTAGGTTTCTTGCAAAAAAACAAAACAAAACTCCCAAAAGAACTACCAACTCAGACAAACAATCAAATAGTAAAGCATGAGTTTAAAAAAGGGCTGTGAAAATATCTACAGACCCCTGACATCCTGGACATAAAGTGTTTCAACGACGCTATAGAGCACTGCACACCAGAACTACTAGACACAAGGACAGTTTTTTTCCCCGAATGCCATCACTCTGCTAAACAAATAATTCACTCAACACTGTCAAATAATTTACTAAAGACTGTATTACTATTGTTCTTCTCTTCCTTACTAGTATTAAAGGAAATGGAAAAGGTTATTCTTTTATAAATGGTATTAAATGTAATAACGAGGTGTGAGATTCTCTCTCTGGATGCAAAGTGGTAACACGTAATCAGTAAAGACAAGGTATTATGACTTGCTAAACGCTCCCCAGGAAACAGAAACTTATGCTCTGGGCGAAACAACTATAGGTAAAAGAGGAACATCCACCCAAGGTGAAAATTACAAGCAAGCAAGATAAGATAATGGCTGTTAGATGGAAATTGTCAAGAAGACCCTTTAAAATGTAAAATAACTTGGAGAATGACTTTAGGAGAATCAAGGGGAGATGTGATGGTGGTGGGCTTATTAGGCGTGGCGTGCATTGGTTAGGAATATAAAATGTATAGCTTGAAAACTGCTTTTTCTACTCTTTGTACTCAATGCATTTGGGAAGGGTCTAAGAGGCCACGCTTGTAACCGCTTTTCTTTTTTTTTTCCATGTTTTTTTCCCCAATAAATCTTTGATTTTGTTAACCAGACTTGTCTTCGAATTGTGAGTATCAAATTGGGGGTTTTAAATCTCCCAGTATCTATCTCTTCCCACTTATTACTATAACCATGTTGCTTGTATCTTTCAATGATATTGTTTTTATTTGTTTCCTAGTATGATTTTATAGCTTATTAGTAACTTTGACTATCATTAAGTGTTGTATCTTTTTATTCTTGATGAATGTATTTTATTCTCCTTATGTACACTGAGAGTCTATGCACCAGAGACAAATTCCTTGTGTGTCCAATCACACTTGGCCAATAAAGAATTCTATTCTATTCTATTATGGCTGTATGACTGTAATTTTGTTGCTTGTACCCTTACGATTTATATTGATATTGTTTCCCGATTGCTTATTTGTACCCTATGACTATCATTAAGTATTGTACCTTATGATTCTTGATGAATGTATCTTTTCTTTTATGCACACTGAGAACGTATTAACCAAAGACAAATTCCTTGTGTGTCCAATCACACTTGGTCAATAAAGAATTCCATTCTGTTCCATTCTGTTCCATTCTGTTCCGTTCCACTCCACTCCACTCCACTCCACTCCACTCCACTCCACTCCACTCCACTCCACTCCACTCCATTCCATTCCATTCCATTCCATTCCATTCTATTCTATTCTATTCTATTCTATTCTATTCTATTCTATTCTATTCTAAAAATAATAGCCTAATCAAAGACTCATCAAGAACATTCCCACCAACAGTTGCAGGACAACACACTTGTATATAAACCTAGAACCAGCCCCTTTCTCCCCTAGCACTGATGATGTTATCTAGCTGGGTAATGAAACGTCCGTGAGAAAACAACTAAGCTCAGAGAGCACCACGGACCCCACAACTGTCTTAACTTTAGGGCTCCTGTGCGTAGTTAGAGTTCTGAGTAGAGCCCTCATGATCTAGCATGCATACAGCAGAGCTTCAAGCTTGTAATAGTAGGTAGACTTCAAGAGGAAGCTTATCAGGCAATTAGACCTAGTCATTAAAAACTTGGCATGTGACAAGTAGAATATGATGTGTTTATTTTTGCTTTTGGGTTTCTTTGTGACTCATTGTGTTTTTACACATTTATCATTTTTTTAAATAAATAAATAAATAAATGTACCCTGTTTCCTTTGGAACAAGGTTTTGCTGATGGAGCGTTGTTGAACATGTCCATTGACCTCGCTTTGCAAAGCATCATAAATTATGGAGACTGACCTCTTCTGCATTGTCCTCTTGGTGTAAGAGAAAAACAAACCTTGAAATCTCCCTGAAGGACAAGGGAGAAGAAAATGTAACTAATAAAAGAATATTTGTAGCTCAGGGTTGAACTTCAGAGTCCAAGCTCTCTGAACTGGGTGATTTTCTTGGAGGAGGAGGAGGAGGAGGAGGAGTTGAGAATGAGGAAGGGGCTTGGTGAAGAAGAGGAAGAGGAGGAGGAGAGGAGAAAGAGGAGAAAAGAGACAAGGAGGAAGGAAGGAGAGGAATGAGAAGAGGAAGGAGCAGGGGTGAAATCTAAAATTTGTTACTACCGGTTCTGTGGGTGTAGCTTAGTGGTGGTGGGGTAATGTGACTGGGTGGGCGTGGCCAATTTATTTTTTTTTACTTTTAAAAGCATTTTTTCTACAACCTCTTCGGTGAAAAGGTTGTAAAAAATGCTTTCAAAAGGTTCTGACGATCACAGCTGAGTTGCCTGATCGGCAGAGACTTTCTTACTTTTAAATGCCTCTAAAGATCAGGCAACTCAGCTGGGATCGTCAGAGGCATTTAAAAGAAAAAAAGGAGTTTTTTTTTTTAAAAGCCTTTGATGAACGGGTAGTAAATTTTTTTACTACCCGTTCTGTGGGTGTGACTTGGTGGGCGTGGCAAAGGAAGAATACTATAAAATCTCCATTCCTCCCCACTCCAGGTGAAGGTTACTGCAAAATCCCCATTTCCTCCTGATCAGCTGGGACTTGGGAGGCAGAGAACAGATGGAGGCGGGGCCAGTCAGAAATTTTACTACCGGTTCTCCAAACTACTCAAAATTTCTGCTACTGGTTCTCCAGAACTGGTCAGAACCTGCTGAAACCTACCTCTAGCTTTATAGTGCTTTACAGGCCTCTCTAAGCATTTTACAGAATCAGCCTATGGTCCCCAACAATCTGGGTCCTCATTTGACCCACCGCGGAAGGATGGAAGGCTGAGTCAACCTTCACCCTGGTGAGATTCGATCTGCCAAACTGCTGGCAGCCGGTGATCAGCAGAAGTAGCCTGCAGTACTACACTCTAACCACTGCACCACCGTGGCTCTCTAGTTCTCTGCCTGCTTGGCATGGCTGGATTTAGGCAATCCTCCAAGCCATTTTAGATAGGATGAGTTTTTATGACGCCTTTGAGCCAGAAGAACCTCAAGCCAAAAACCCTCACACATTCCATCCCACCCTTTTCATGGCTGCAAATATCCAAGTTTGATTTAGCTCCAGGGGTAGAAAATTGATCATACATTTAGCAAACTCTTTGACCTCTATGTCAAATGAAGGAAAAGGGCCTCTTTTTTCATCACACTGGCATGGAGGCGCGGAGAAGACCTTGAGCAAAGGACATCTGCAACTCCTCTGCCACTTTCCTAACACTTACGTGGAGGTTGTAGGAATCACGGGCAAAGTGGGGTTTACCTTGGAAAGATAGAAAGCTATCCATCAAGGAGAATATTTGTACCTCATGGTTGAAATGAGGGGTCCTTGGTGCCCTCTGTTTTCTTGCCGATGTTTCATGACTGAACTAGGTAGCATTAACAGCGCTGGAAGGGAAGGGTTATGGAGAGAAGGAGGAGGAGGAGAAGGAGAAGAGAGACAAGGAGGAGGAGGAAGAGGGGAGAAGGAAGAAGAGGATTGGAGAGGAAGAAGAGAGAAGGATGAAGGGAGACACAGAAAGAGAAGGAGACTGGAGAAAGAGAAAAGAGACAAGGAGGAAAGGGGAAGGAAAAGGATTGGAAAAAGAGAAGGAGAAGAGAAACAAGGAGGAGGGGGAGAAGGCGGAGGATGATTGGAGAGGAAGAAGAGAGGAGGAGGAGGGGAGAAACAGAAAGGGAGTGGAGAAAGAAGGAGGAAAGAGACAAGGAGGAAAGGGAAAGGAAAAAGATTGGAAAAAGAGAAGAGACAAGGAGGAGGAGGAGGAGGAGGAGGAGGAGGAGGAGGAGGAGGAGGGGAGAAGGAAGAAGAGGATTGGAGAGGAAGAAGAGAGAAGGATGAAGGGAGACACAGAAAGAGAAGGAGACTGGAGAAAGAGAAAAGAGACAAGGAGGAAAGGAAAAGGATTGGAAAAAGAGAAGGAGAAGAGAAACAAGGAGGAGGGGGAGAAGGCGGAGGATGATTGGAGAGGAAGAAGAGAGGAGGAGGAGGGGAGAAACAGAAAGGGAGTGGAGAAAGAAGGAGGAAAGAGACAAGGAGGAAAGGGGAAAAGGATTGGAAAAAGAGAAGAGAGACAAGGAGGAGAAGAAGGAAGAAGAGAATTGGTGAAGAAGAAGATGAGGATGAGGAGAAAAGAAAGAAGGGAGAAGAAGAGAGACAAGGAGGGGGAGGAGGAGGAGGGGAGGGATAAATGAAATGGCTGTGATTCTATGTATTTCACGCATAATTTTCCCATCGTCAGAGAAAATGCAGATAACTTTCCAGGGAAAACATTAAATTCCTCCGCGACCACCTTAAATTTTCTTTCATTTTGCTTGTCTTTCTGCTGGCACAGGTTGTGGGTTTTTGTTTTGTTTTTCAAAAAGTTTTTCTACAGCCCTGAAATGTTGGCTGCATCCCAAACACCACTCTGGAATGAGGGGGATGTGGGAAGTGGAGCGGGAGGTCGCCGCTAACCGGGGGGGCAGAGGGCAGCGAAAACAAGAATGGGGGGGGCTGCAAACAGGGGAGTGGGGAGAGGAGAGGGTGGGTTGGTGGGAAGAAGAATAAATATTTTCTCTTTGGCAGAAAAGGAGATCTGCTTTGGCCAAAAAAACAAAACAAAAAAAAAAACCCCAACCCTCAAACTTAAATCAAAACAATCTCTGCTAGGCAGAAACCTCACCGGATGCGCAGAGTATTAAATGCAATAATTTAAATGGAAAAGAATGCACGAGAGACGGGGAAGACAAGCCAGCATTTCTGTTGTTCTATTTACTATCTTCTCTCTCCCTTGTTTCCTCCCGCGACATTTTCTGCTTTTTCATCCTGTTGGGTCATTTTCTTGGTGCATTTCCAATGTGACGTTAGAAAAAATAAAATAAGGATTTCTTCAGGTATGGACCCTCATTTGGACTTAGGTAGGATACTGTTCTTCCTTAGAAAGTATAAAGCATAATCTTAGTCCCGCAAAAACCTCTTTTATTTATACGGCTTTTATTTATAGACTGTAAATGAAATTACTTTCATTTACAGTCTAGCAAGGCTTGATAAACAGTCTTTCAAGAGGAAGGTTATCAACACCCCACCTATCTCATGTGGAGAGCAAATTGCCAGATGCAGGGCAAGGCCAAACTTGGCACAGAGTCACAAACAGAACTTTCAAATCTTGAATCGGCCAGATGAATTAATTGCTTCCTGCAAAAGCTCACATCCCATTGGCTTCTCTTTTATGTCTTATGGGAGGGGCCAATCATCTCCAAGCCTTACTCCCAAGTTGACCCTGTTTTCTTAATTGTTCCTGTGTCCTGGCAGCTCTGCGCATGCGCACACTGGGAACAGGTCACGCTGTTCTGCCTCACTGAGGTCAGACTCCAGAGACTCCGGAGGAAGCAAAGAACTACCTTGGCCTTCACTCCCTCTCTGCCTCTGACTCAGAGGCATCGTCCGAGCCTTCCCCAGGCTCCAGGACTGGCCCACGTTCTTCCCCAACCTCCTCACTGTCTGAATCTACTGCCAGCTCTGCTGGCTGCTGGCACACCACAACAGATACCCATCTAAATGGAGCCAGAATGGTGCTGCAACTGAACACAAGGGCTGCAGAAGGGATCTCTTTCCAGGGTGCCGAGGGACTGGCAACATTGCAATAGCTCCAGTGGCTTACCCGCATGTCATTTCGCTGTGGTGCATATAGGTCACATATCCCTCTACATCTTTCTTCACTATCAAAATTGACGTGTAACTAGGTACAGGGTCTTTACAAAACTAGAATGCCCTGCAGTTTTAGAGTCATGGCTCCTCTGCAGAATTAGGAGTTTTGGCTTGTGGGCACATAGAGCCTGCAGCTAACCCACATCGTCTTGGACCAGGGCTGTTTTCGTTAGCCGGCTTGGTGACCTTGAAGCAGCGTCTCAGGGAGATACAAAAGTTACTTCCGCTTTCCCCCCTCGAGCATTCCCCCTCCCCAGAGTTCATGGCAGATTGTCACCACGTGGTAGGGAAGCATATAAGTCAGCCTAAGGTGGCAGCTGACAGACTGGACAATTCGTTGTCTGAAACGACGTAGGGCAGGGCCCCCCAAATTTGGCAAGCTTAAGACTTTTGGACATCAAAGCACAGAATTCCCCAGCCAGCCATGCTTTTGAAGAGTATAATCTATCATGCTGGCTGGGGAATTTGGGGACTTGAAATTCGCAAAGGTTAAACTTGCCAAGTTTGGAGACCCCTGGTATAAGGTCTCTGCTTGAAAAAAGGGGGGTTGGGTTAGAAGACCTCCAAGATCCCTTTCAACTGTTATTGTGTTATTCTGCTCAGCAGCCAAAAAAGCCAATGTAGTTCTAGGTTGCACCAACAGAGAGGTAGCATCAAGATCATGTAAAGTGACAGTACTGTTTTATACTGCACTGGTGAGACCACTTGAAATACTGTATCCAGTTCTGGCCACCACAATATCAAAAAGATGGTGAGGAGGAGATGATGTTCTTCTGGTTAAAAAAAAATAATAGATGGGCGAGGGCTGGAAAGCCAAAATGGGGATGTTTTCCCTTCCAGGTTTTTCCTGACTCAGGAAACGTGGTGGAATTGCTGACCTGCAGATGAAGGAGTGCAAATGAAGGGAAGTATTTCTATTCTTTGAAGATATCTGGTGGTGGATCTAATGACCAGATGACCACAAAGAATAGGAATCCTTCCATTCCCTTCCAATCAGTTAGAACTGAAGAAACTTCTTGGATGAGAAGCAAAACACTTTCAAAGAAAAACAACAACAAAGAAAGTCCAGCTGCCTTTTGGAAAAAGCAGTTGGATGACTGAGAATCTCCCCTTCCTTCCTTCCTTCCTTCCTTCCTTCCTTCCTTCCTTCCTTCCTTCCTTCCTCTCCTCCCTCTCTTTTCTTCCTCCTCTCCTCCTTTTCTCCCTCCTCCATCTCCTCTCTCCCTCCCTCTCTCCCATCCATCCATCCATCCATCTTCCCCAGGGCTAAGGAGGCTCGCATCTGAGACACTTTCTCAAGTTACTTACTGGCCCAGACTCTGGTTTCTTTTATCTGATGATCGTCTTGGTTGCAGCTCTTCACAACCAGTGATTCACTTATTGACTGCAGTTAAAAATGGTCATAAAATCAGGTCTGGCCAGGTGATGACTCACTTACAGTTCGCCTTGCTTAGCAACCCAAATCCCAATCTCCATTGTGGTTGGTTGTAAGTCAAAGGGCTACCTGTAGAATCTCTGTTGCTCCAGCATGGCTGCCGTGTTAACTTTTTTTTTTGACCACATCCTCTGGTGACGCAGTGGCTCAGAGGCTTAGATTTGTCGATCAAAAGGTCGGCAGTTCAGCGGGTTGAATTCCTAGTTCCGCGTAATGGGGTGAGCTCCCGTTACTTGTCTGCCAACGTCGTAAGGACGTAAGAAATGCAAGTAGAAAAATAGGGACCACCTTTGGTGGGAAGGGAACAGCCTTCTGTGCGCCTTTGGCGTTGAGTCATGCCAGCCAGATGACCACGGAGACGTCTTTGGACAGCACTGGCTCTTCGGCTTTGAAACGGAGATGAGCACCGCCCCCCTAGAGTCGGGAACGACTAGCACATATGTGCGAGGAGAACCTTTACCTTTACCTCTGAAGGTCTGAAGGATACCCCTTGGAAAATACACAACAAATCCCTAAGAAGCCATCTCAGATTCAAAGTTGAGAACTCGGACAATTCTTTTAATTATACCCTTCAAAAGATCAATACAGTCTTTTTTAAAAAAAACAGAAAAAACACATGAAAAGAAATTGCAACCAAGAGTCTCACTCAGCCCTTGATCTCTTCTCAGACATTAACAATACGTATAAAAACGGTACTGAACATTTTACAACTCTTTTCCGTATCAAAAACTGGCATTTTGTTTTGCCTAAAATCCTCTACAATGGGCTAAAAAAAAAGAGAGAATTATTTGGTACCCTTTCTTGCTACTGTTGGCGATTCATCTTATATTAACATTTCACTCTCCGAAAAAAAGAAAAAGAAATAGAGACCAGACATACACATTACAATATAATTTTAGACTGAAAACAAAGAACGAAACTACACATTTGGTATCGTGGTCACTTTAGTGCACATATGACACACTTCCTGTGTCGGGGAACTAAAAACAAATTTAAAGGGCTGGCCGGCATTTAGATCACAGGTGTCCAACCTTGGTAACTTTTAAGATTTGTGGCTTGCAACTCCCAGAATTCCCTAGCCAGCATATGGAATTCTGGGGAACTCTGGGAGTTGAAGTCCACAGCTCTTAAAAGTTGCCAAGGTTGGACAACTGTGATTTAGATGTTCAAGGACTCTCAATCAATGCTAACCTCGATTTTGCATTTCAGATTACAGCCGGTGTCCCCTCTGAAATCCATCCTGTTCTTTCAACGAAGACCTTCAGATGACCTTTCGCTTGAATGCAAAATCTGGCCTTCCTTATTCTAGGAAACACGAGGAAGGCCATTTCCCTCGTCAGTATGCGTTTCCAAAAATCCTGTCCAGCTGAGATAGACCCATTGAGACGATGTCCTTGTATCACATTACCTATATAGCCATGTACTTCCCAGCAATTCATAGCATCAACTAGTACTTGCAGATAGCAGCCAATTTTGGATGACTTTCAAAAAAAGCTAAGCAAGGTTGGGTCTGGCTTATTTTAGGATGGGAGATGCCCAGAATATTCCCTGGGTAATTATTGATGGAAGTGGGGTGTCAACTTTTCACTCTAATATTGCCAAGGAAAAAAAACACAGATGTGTTCGGTGAGTAACAAGCCCATTGGGCTCCATTTGAGAGAGACGGGGCAAGCCGCTTGAATATAAAAAGAGAAGAAAGTCCATTGCCTTCTAACACTGATGGTGTTACGTTGTTGGGTCATGAAACATCAAGACGACCACCAAACTCATGGAGCCCCAAGGGCCCCACAGTTGTTCAGCCCTGAACTACAAATGTTCTCTTCTACGAGAAAGACATTGCTTGCAGAAAGAAATGTTTACACCCAACCGTTGTTGCAATGAAGTTACTGTTGTGTAATATCTGCACCACGACTGGAGATGTCGTAAGATATTATAAATTGCTGGGAGAAAAAATGGCTTGGGAGCCCAATAATTCAACTCAAATGTTTCTCAATCTTGTCAAGGTTAAGATGGGTGGATTTCTTGGGGGGTTCTGGGAATTGAGATCCACAGGTCTTAAAGCTGCTAAGTTTACGACATACTGATCGAACTCATGGCATCCCAATCCGAGGTGGGTTTCAGCAGGTTCTGACCAGTTCTGGAGAACCGGTAGCAGAAATTTTGAGTAGTTCAGAGAACCGGTAGTAAAAATTCTGACTGGGCCCGCCTCCATCTGTTCTCTGCCTTCCAAGTCCCAGCTGATTGGGAGGAAATGGGGATTTTGCAGTAACCTTCCCCTGGAGTGGGGAGGAATGGGGATTTTACAGTATCTGTCCCCTGGAGTGGGGTGGGAATGAAGATTTTACAGTATCCTTCCCCTGCCACGCCCACCAAGCTACACTCACAGAACTACTAGTAAAAAATTTTGAAACCCACCACTGACCCACCAATGATTTAGTATGTTGGCTGCATTTGAGATTTTGAGGGTTTGGGACACACTCCTGCATGACCGTCCTTGGGGGACATCCAGCCACAACCTACCCTTATGTGGAAACAGACAGGCCTCTTCATCAGCCACCCCCACAAATGTTACCCCCACATTCTTTTCACATTTTCATGGTGCGTGAGCACTTTTCCCTAACAACACATTGAATTGCGAAGATTCCAATTTTGTGGTAGCTCTTTTCTAAGGGAGCATCTGGAGAGAGAAAAGCAGGGAGGAAGCAGGCTTCCAGCATCTCAGTTTCCTAAGTGGGTTCATGTGCTACACAGATAAAATTTAAAAAAAAATCTTACAAAAAATAAATTAAAGGAGTAAATGAGATACAGAAAATGGACATCTTCTGCAGGCAGTTGATGGCAGTTTTGGATTTGCTAGCTGCCCAATCGAGTAAACTTGTGCGTTATTTTAAAAGGTTTAGGGAAACCAGGGTGCGGGGAGGACTAGTGCAAAGGAAAGGCTTGTTCTGGCTTTCCTTCCTTCCTTCCTTCCTTCTTTCCTTCCTTCCTTCCTTCCTTCTTTCCTTCCTTCCTCGTCCTCTTCTTCCTTTTTCCTTCTTCTTCCTTCCTCCTGTCTTTCTTTCTTCTTTCCTTTTTTCTTTTCCCCTCCCTCTCTCCTTCCTTCCTTCCTTCCTTTTCTTAAGACTCCCATTTTATCAAAGCATTTATTCCTATTTGTATATATTTTCTATCAAGGAAGGAAGGAATTAAAAAAGGAAGGCTAGGAAGGAAAGCCAGAAAGGGAAGAAGGAAGGAAAGAAGGGAGGGAGGGAGGCTACATAGAACACATCAGAATAAAACAAGATGATTTAGAACAGTGTTTCCCAACCTCAGCAATTTTAAGTCTGTCTGGGAACTTTTGGGACTTGAAGTCCACACATCTCAAACCTTGCCAAAATTGGGAAACAGTGATCACTGCCCAACTGTATCTATGTAGAATAGCAACGGTGATAACCATCACACCCGTTTTCACGGGCAGGTTATTTCAACGGAACCAATTTACCTTATGCATCACGGCTGAACGCATGCAAAACAATACTTCATGGGGCACATCAGTCACACCGTTAATCATTTCCAAGCGGTAAAAAGAGAAGGGCCTGTTTCTATGAGATTTAGCAGCATTTACTATCCCCAACCTTACCATGAGGGGCAACTGTGTCACAATGAAGGGTGTTATGGCCCCTATTACAAATTTAACCCGGTGGCTCTCTCAACCTGTGGCCCACGGACACTTGGGAGGCTCACGGGGGTCCACAAAAGTGTGAAAAAGTGTTATGATTTAAATCTTAAGTCTTGGGGGGGGGCAGGTCGGTGGCCGTGGTCTGTAGCCACAAAAGGTATTTAAAGGGGGCCGCTGGTGAAGAAAAGCTTGAGTACTACTGGCTTAACCTATTTGTAACAGCAAAAGCCTGCATGGATTGCAGCTACAGAGTGTTATCCTGGGTGTAAGATTCGATCTAGAAAAGGGGTGCCCAATCCCAGGTCCATGGATCGGCACTGGGCCACGGCATGCCAGAACCCAGGCCACGCAAATAAGCGATGCCCCATCCACAGGATACAGGCATCACACAAAACCACGTCCCCTCTGGTCCAGGGGAAAACCTTTCTCCACGGAACCAGTTGTGCGTCCCTGATCCTTTGTGCGTGTGGTTTTTCATTCCAGTTTATACCTTGGGATATTGTGTGAAGCAGCCTACTCTACCCGGGACAGAGGTACGTTGAGAGAGGCTAAAACGGTCGCCAAAAAGTTTTTTTTTCCTTTTTGCACACTGAGATTTGCAATGTCGTTTTAACGACTTACAAACAGCTTGTCGCAACTTACAACATGTTTGTTTAGTGACGGTTTGAAGTTACAACGGCACTGAAAAAAAGACTGCTTTTCACACTTAATGACCATTGCAGCATTCAGATGCTTAGCAACTGACTCGTATTTATGACGGTTGCAGCGCCCCTCTTGGGACCTTCCAACAAGCAAAGTCCACCAGGAAGCCAGATTCACTTAACAACCATGTTAACCAGGTCATAAAATGGGGCAAAACTCCCTTAACCAATGTTTCACTTAGCAACATAAATTTTGGGCTCAATTGTGGCCGTATGTCGAGGAGGACCTGTACTTGTTACTTCTTCGTGAATTAAGAAAATGTATATGGCCGTTCAGCTCACTCACGGTGACTCCGGCCAGTTTAAGAGAAACATTATGAAACCCCTGAGCTTCAAATTCATGAAAAAGTCCAACTCTTCATTTTCGTGGTTTGAAGAAGAACAATTTCAATAAAATAAAATAAAATAAAATAAAATAAAATAAAATAAAATAAAATAAAATAAAATAAAATAAAATAAAATAAAATAAAATAAAATAAAATAAAATAAAATAAAATAATAAAATAAATAAAATAAAATAAAATAAAATAAAATAAAATAAAATAAAATATAAAATAAAATATAAAATTAAATTAAATTAAAATAAAATAAATAAAATAAAATAAAATAAAATAAAATAAAATAAAAAAATAAAATAAAATAAAATAAAATAAAATAAAATAAAATAAAATAAAATAAAATAAAATAAAATAAAATAAAATAAAAATAAATCCAATCAGACTGCATATGCTCCCTTTCCAAATTTTTGTGCTGGGCCCAAGAATTGTTTTTGTTCATGGGTGTGCATCAGCCAATTATAGTTAGTTTTACTTAACAGTAACAGAGCTGGAAGGGACCTTGGCGGTCATCTAGTCCACCCCCCTCTCACGCAGGGGGAGACCTGTACTGGGGATTCGAACAGCTGAACTGCCGACCTTTCGGATCAACAAGCTCAGCGTCTTAGCCATTGAAGTGAGTGCACCCAATTCTCTCTCTCATTTGGCCTCCAAACCCAGCACAGGTAACTCAAGATAACACTGGGAACCGTTGACAAAGGGAAATCTAGTCAATAAATGCTTTACGCTGCCGTAAATTGATTAGGCTGTAAGGCACCCTGAATACACAGCACTGTTGTTGTTGTTTTTAAATTGGTGACAACTGACACTTTACTTAGCAATAGAAATTCTGGTGTGCCAATTGTGGTCGTAAGACAAGGACATTACCCCCATTCTGCATAATGGTGTTGAGAAATCAAGCAATTAGCACCAAGGTGATGGTGGAATTGTTACATGGAATTTGGGTTGATATGCATCCTCTCTTAGCTCTCTCTCTCTCTCTCTTTCCCACAGGCAGGAGGGCAACTCGTCCATTCATAGGTGGGTTCCAAAACTCCAGAAAACCACTACAGTGCAATAAAAGAGATTTCAGGAAGTCTTAGCTGCCTAAGGAACAGGAACCCTAAAGAGAAGATGGTAGGCAGTCCAAAAGGTGCTTTTTCCAAGAGGAAATTGGACTTTCTTGTTTGTCTTGGAAAACGTTTTGCTCCTCATCCAAGAAGCTTTTTCATCTCTGGATGGTGGGGAACGGAAGGCCATCCACTTCAGAGCTGAAGAAGCTTCTTGGGTGAGAAGCAAAACGTCTTCTATGAAAAGCAAAACAGTCCCGTCGTTTCTTGAAAAAACACTTTTGGGACAACCCTGACCTGGACGATTGAGAATCATCCATAGACAGTCCTACAAACCTACCGATTTGGTCCACCTCCCCAGCTACACCAAATAATTATCATGGGATTTTAAGCACAATTTTGAAATCACAGACTAGATTTTTTTTTCCCAAAAAAAAAGTGTCAGTAATGAAGGTGCATTTCTGCAGCCAGCATCACCTTCAGGCGTTCGTCTAACATGAAGTTATGTCCAATTCTTTTTGATCTCTAGGATTGGCCTTTCTCAACTTTAAAGAATCTTGGGAACAGCAGTTCCAGGGGTGAAATCCAGCAGGTTCTGGAGAACCGGTAGTGGAAATTTTGAGCAGTTTGGAGAACCGGTAGTGGAAATTTTGAATAGTTCGGAGAACCAGCAAATACCACCTCTGGATGGCCCCAGAGTGGGGTGGGTATAGAGATTTTGCAATATCCTTTCCCTGGAGTGGGGAGGAAATGGGGATTTTGCAGTATCCTTCCCCTGGAGTGGGGAGGGAATGGGGATTGTGCAGTATCCTTCCCCTGGAGTGGAGTGGGAATGGGGATTTTGCAATATCCTTCCCCTGGAGTGGGGTGGGAAAGGAGATTTTGCAGTATTCTTCCCCATCACGCCCACCAAGCCGCACCACACTCACCAAGCCGTGCTCACAGAACCAGTAGTTAAAAAAAAAATTGGATTTCACCGCTGGGCAGTTCTATGATGGTTAGCTGTGATTTTAAAATTAGGGGCCAGAAAATTGAATGCCCTCTAAAAATGCTTTGGACTTTTAGTTTTATCAGCTCCCAAAACAAAAATTGCAAGTTTTGGTTGGAACTGTAGTCCAAAACATCTAGAGAACATCACAACACATTGGAATTCCCAACAAATGTGAACCACCAGGATTCTTTGAGTACTATGGATTAAACAGACATAAACCCAAAATAATCTCGGTGTACATTATATTCAGAGGTTCCTTCTTTCCTAGATCAATCAACACAAGGAAATATTCTTCTGGTAATGACACAAAGAAGGTATTTTCCTGGCAATAGGGTTGACCTGCTTTTTCTGATAGGATTCCAGTGCTATCAATACCTGTATAATATTTCTCCGCATATCAGGAGCTGTTCAATTATTATTTTGGAAGAACAAGAGCTTAATTGAACACCTAAAAGGGTATTGCCATGGAACATGGACTCTTGAGGATTTTCACAGTGCATTAAGCTATGGTTGGATTAACCCCAGTTTGCTAAAGAAACTACAACTGGCTGGATTCACACACACCGCACCAAGCCACAGTTAGTTTGTTTTTTAAAAAAACAAAAACAAAGGATGTGTATATATAGAGTAAGTCACAATTGGCTGGGTTTGTGTGATAGATTGAGCCCCTACCAAAATTCAGTAGAATGTGTGAATCCAGTCTGGATTTTATTGAGAATCGGTGGCCAGGAAGTCAAAATCAGGCAATTTTTATGAAGAAAAGTTGGTGGCTGAATCCAGATTATTTGAGCAAATCTCGCCACATCATTCAGATATCCAGATCTGGATTTCAATCAACCCATTTTCACATTTGTGTTATTTTTGGGGGGAAGTGGGTGGGAAGTATCTCATTTGAAGTTGTTTAAAGCTTTGTCCTCCCTGTCTGAATTACCAAGAGATGGATATATTTTTTGAAAAATGAAAATGAATCGAATTGAAGATGTGTCCTTTCCTGTCACATTTTTTGTCCCTCTTTCTGGCATGTTGGAAGCATGGTATCGTCTTCCTCCCCTCTCCTGAAAATATCTGGCTCTTCATTTAGTTTAGGATGGTCCCCTTGGATGAGAGAACCTAATGCTGATCAGCCACGCAACCCCCAAAGAGAAAATTGAATCATCTCCTGGGCTTTCTTGACTGATCATGGATGAACAGTTGAATGGATCATCCTTTTAGACCTGAAACTCATGGTCCTTCCTGTTGGCTTGGTGATGTATCTGCGGACATCCACAGTGAGGTGGAAGAGGTGTGGCTTGCTGCAAACTCGGGAATAATTAAATTGGCTTTCATGGGTGGTGAAAAACTCAAAGCACCAGAACTCCATGTCTCACCTCATCCCCATGTTTGGAAAGTTCTGAAAGCTTTTGTCTGCTTCGTGATGTTCCCCAACTTGACCCAGAGAACATCTCATGAGGTTCCTCTCAGACTTGGCCAAGACAACTCATTCGCAAGAGAACCAGGAAAAGAGTTATGTAGGGTTGGTAGAACCATTTGGTCTCCCAGAGGAAGGAAAGAGCTTGTCCTGCTTTGGGTCTAAGGACAAGGGTTCTCCTCCCATGGCCAAGATGAGGACGACTGATTCTGGCTTGATCACAGCCCCAGAGGCTTCCCGTCTTCCTGAGCTCTTCTCGCCTCAAGTCAGTCCAACGAGACTTCGCAGGGGTTCTCGTGAGCCTGTCGTGCCTCCTCATAGATGCGGATGAAGTCTTTGTATCGGGGAGCACAGGTGAGCCAAGCCTCTGCAAAGTGCATCCACCCAGTGAATAAAAAACTGCCTGGACCGGGTTTCACCCCACATCGTAGGAGGGTGTGGATGTTGCCCGTGGATTTTCCAGATTTGCCAACCGGTTGAAACAGAGCAAACTTCTGTCGATGGATCCGTGTGGCGCTCACACCGATGATGGATTCTTGGGCTTCCCTGTTGTTGGAGACGGACTTGATGTTGCCACGGATAACTGCAAGGAAGATTGAGAAGGCGGAAGGGAAAATGATCATAAAGAAGGCCAGCGACTATTCAATGTCCACCCCCCTCTCTCTTTTATAAGATCATTCCAAGCGGCAGACCAGAAAGCAGAAGAGCAAATCAGGTCCAAGTGATTCTAGGCTTAAACGCTAAGCTATGGTGAGCTTGATCAGAGTTTACTAAATATATCCCCAATGCAGGGGTGACATTCACAAATTTCAGCAACTGGTTCTCTGCCCGCTTGCTGGGTGGGCGTGGCCATGATGGGCGTGGCCTACTCAGCCTTCTGCACCACAGTGGTGTGTGTGTCGGTGGGTGGGTGGGTGTTTTCATCTTCCCCAAGCTCCGGAGGCTTTTCTTGAGCCTCCAGGAGAGCAAACATGGCCTCCCCTAGGCTCCATAGGCCCTCTGGAGGCCGGAAACAAGCCCATTTCGGGACTTCCGGTAGCCCATTTTTCAGCCTCCCCAGGCTCCAGAGGCTTTCCTTGAGCCTCTGGAAGGGCGAACACCCGCCCGGGCTCCAGAGGCCCTCTGGAGGCCAGAAATGGGCCTGTTTCCAGGCTTCCGGAACTTCCAGGAGGCCCGTTTTTCACCCTCCCAGAGCCTCTGAGCAGGCCCTGCATTTACCTGGCATCCAAAACAAGCCGCATAGAGACTCCTGGGAGGGGCCAACTAGTCCTTGCAACTACCGGTTCGGTGAACCAGATGTATAATTAGCATCCGATTCTCCCGAACCAGTCCGAACCGGCTGAATCTGCCCCAATAGCATAGGTCCACACAACTCTGTAAACTCGTGTGTTTCAAAATTGGCCACTTTAAGCGGTACGGACCTCATCTCCCAGAATTCCTGCCCTGGGGAACTGTGGGAATTGAAGTCCACGTCTCATAAAGCGGCCAACTTTGAAAATCATTGCCCTAAACCAGTGTTTCCCAAAGTGTGGTACGCGTACCCCCAGGGGTACGGGATGAGTTTGGTGGGGGTACGCGTTGCACCGGAGTTCAGTGGGGATCACGTGGGAATATCCACTGCACCGTGCTTAGCTGCGCCCACAGAACAAAGAAAGAAATAGGCGCGTATTGCAGTTTTTACACGGGAACTGGGGCCATCATACATCGTATCGCAACTCATTATGGCGGGAACTCCTGCACATCCTTCGCGTAGCTCTGGTTCGGCCACTTTTAAACTGCGGGAACATTAACAGTTAACGCTGAGCCTCGGAGCTGTTTAAAAGCCGGAGAATTGCAGTGTTATCTAACGGTTAGACAGTCTTGTGAGGCGTGACACAGCGTGAATATACTGCACTTCGTTATAGAGACAACTTACTTCTTTAATAGTTAGTTCCGGGCGCCTGTTATCGTGCTTTAGTAAGTTCCACTGATTTTGATTATTTTTATAAAATACAATTTTTATCCCTAACAGAGATTATGGATCGCTGGTTGAAATCTGGAACTACTAAACCGAAAGAAAGTAATGATTTTTATTAAAGCACATGTTTTTTATGAGGGGTACTCAGCGTTACTCAGCAATTATAGAAGGGGTACACATATGTCAAAAGTTTGGGAAACACTGTCCTAAACCATAAACTGTGTTTTCCAAGCCACAATGGCTAGGTTCACAAGAATTGCTGAACATGAGTTCAAGAGCTAAATCTTTAGTGTAACGTCTGAATCCACTGTAAAAGTATCAGCGTTAAAACGTATGAGTAAAAGGGGCTCTGTATTTCTCCCCTCCCCCCGCTTTTTTTTTTAGATAAGAGGGAGACTTGAGATAAATTAGATAAGTTTTCATAACACCACCTGGAAACTGGGTGAGTTACAATCCAGTATTCGTGAAAAATGCTGTTTTGGAAAACCTAGGAAACCTAAAGCATTTTGGGGTGCAAGCAGTGGCATCCTTTAGAAGCCAGACCCCAGACCCATACATGGGGGGGGGGTCCTTGGTGCTCTCTGAGCTTGCATATTTTCTTGCAGATGTCTCATGACCCAAACTAGTCTGAATAACACTAATGATGTTACCAGAGAGCACCAAGGACTTCACAGTCATTGTCCTCTTCCTCCTCTTCCTCCTCCCTTCTCTTCCACTCCACAAACCCACTCCTTTCTAGCACTGCTGATGTTACTTAGTTTGGTAATGAAACATCTGCAAGAAAGCCATCAAGTTCAGAGAGCACCAAGGACCCTTCATTTCAACCCTTGAGCTTCAAATAGTCTCCTTTATTGACCCCACGAATCACTGCATCCACACATTATAAGTCTAAGGACATCCTCACTACATGTATTGTAATCTCTCTCTCTCTCCAAATTCTCTCCCAATGACATTTATGATTTGGGGGTTCATCCACCCCAAATTTCTTGCAAACTAAGTGATTTTCCAAGAAGAAAAGTCTTGATAGTTGATGGAAAGACAACCAGAGGAGGAGCTAGGTGGATTTTCATTAAATAAAAATAAAAATCATTTTTAGATTAGAAGTGGGAATTGCTGGCTCTCCAGAAGTTGCTAAGCTAGGGATGAAATCCAGCAGGTTCTGACAGGTTCTGGAGAACCGGTAGCGGAAATTTTGAGTAGTTTGGAGAACCGGCAAATACCACCTCTGGCTGGCCCCAGAGTGGGGTGGGAATGCAGATTTTGCAATATCCTTCCTCCAGGAGTGGGGAGGGAATGGGGATTTTCCAATATTCTCCCCCAGGAGTGGGGAGGGAATGGAGATTTTGCAGTATCCTTCCCCCAGGAGTGGGGAGGGAATGGAGATTTTGCAACATCCTTCCCCCAGGAGTGGGGAGGGAATGGGGATTTTGCAGTATCCTTCCCCTGGAGTGGGGAGGGAATGGAGATTTTGCAATATTCCCCCCCTTTTTTTAATTTAATTGAGGACCGAGTTTGTTTTGGGGCAATAAGATGACTTTGTATAAATATAAATATACAAAAGTATGAAGGCTATTGCTTAACGCATTGTAAGCCGCCCTGAGTCTCCGGAGAAGGGCGGCATATAAATCAAATTTTTTTAAAAAAATAATTTATATGCCGCCCTTCTCCAGACACTCAGGGCGGCTTACAATGCGTTAAGCAATAGCCTTCATACTTTTGTATATACCTGCTTAGTAGGGCTTTCAGCCCCCCCAAGCGGTGTTCTTTTTTATACAAAGTCAGCTTATTGCCCCCACAATCTGGATCCAATCCTTCCCCCAGGAGTGGGGAGGGAATGGAGATTTTGCAGTATCCTTCCCCTGCCATGCCCAAGCCACACCCACCAAGGCATACCACACCCACAGAACGGGTATTATAAAAATTTGGATTTCACCACTGTGCTAAACTACAGGTCCCAGCAACCTTCCCCATTAGAGGGACTAACTAGATTTCTTCAGAACTATAGTTGAAGCACATCTGAGGTCCAATAATCCCCTCCTATAATTTTGACCCCAGAGAAGGTCCATACTAAATCCAGATCTTGAAGTTTCCATGGCAGATAAAGAGAATCGGTTTGTCAATCACTCTACAGCACATTTGATCTCAACCCTGAATTGAGACACTATCAAGAATCAACTTAACATGCAGTTTTATTACGTCTCAACACGATCAGGAATCCACACCACAAAATACAGGCCGCCCTTAATGACTGTAATTTCTGCCTATTATTTCTCTGAGTTCAATCCTAGCCAGGCTCAAGGTGGACTCAGCCTTCCATCCTTTCTAAGGTGGGTAAATTGAGGACCCAGTTTGTGGGGGCAATAAGCTGACTTTGTATAAATATACAAAAGTATGAAGGCTATTGCTTAACGCATTGTAAGCCGCCCTGAGTCTCCGGAGAAGGGCGGCATATAAATCAAATTAAAAAAAAATTGAGCCCAGAAGTCATAGCCGTCATTAAGCAAGTCACCATGTGACTGCACCCAATTTCGTGGCCTTTTTTTGAACGCTGCCATTGTTAAATGGACGCAGCAATCATTAAGAGTTGTTTCTAGTGGGAAACTGAATAAGTCAATGCCAGTTTTGGGCCAAAAAAAAAATGTCACACCAATGGGGGTTGTGGGATGCCGCAAATGGCCATAAATGTGGCCCCGGTGTTCTTAAAAACTTCCACTGATTCTGATTTCCGGGTGGCAAAGGGGCCTCTCTCGGAGAGGCATCTGGTGGGCATTTCTTGGCTGACCCCTCTCTTAATCGGTTGCAAGCGGCTGTGAGAATTGTTAGGATTCCGCCAATCCCCCTCGCTTGAAAATGCCTTCGGTTGCCTCCCTTCAAACCAGCAAGGAGCCTCTCGGAGGTCTCCCGATAGGCCCCTGATCTGATCTGGCGTGACAAATCCGCCTGTTCTCTTGTCTGACTTGCCAGTTGCTGTAGCAACCCCAGAGCTGGGCACTCGCAGACGCTGTGACCTCTTTCTTCCGCTGTTGAGGACTGCAAATGGGGCGGTGGGGGTGGGGTGTTAGCCTTTGCAAGGCTGCAAGAAGCAAAACGGAGTGGAGGGCGGGAGAAGGCAGGTGGATGACCACAAGTGTTGCAAAGGGGGAAATACAAGCACCGGACATCTCCAACTACTTTTCTTTCTTTCTTTCTTTCTTTCTCTTTCTTTCTTTCTCTTTCTTTCCTTCCTTCCCTTCCTTCCTTCCTTCCTTCCTTCCTTCCTTCCTTCCTTCCTTCCTTCCTTCCATCCATCCATCATCTATCCATCTAGCATATCATCTCTCTCTATCATTATTTCTGTCTGTCTATTATCCATCCATCCATCCATCCAATCTATATCATATATCATATCATATATCATATCCATCATCTATATATTATATATCATATATCACATCTACCTACCTGCCTACCTACCTATGTACCTAATCTGTATCATATATCACACCCATCATCTCTCTCTCTCTCTCTCTCGTCTTATATTTTTTTGAACCCCGAAATAAGCGCTTGGCCTTATTTTTTGGGGGGTCTTATTATTTTGGGGCGCATGGAGCAAGATGGGGCTCCTCTTGCCGTTTTACCTGATTTCCAGCTCTGCATTTAAATATTTTCAGGGAGGGCTTATTTTAGCGCATGCACTCAAAAGCCCAATTGGGCTTTTTATCAGGGGAGGTCTTATTTTAGGGGAAACAGGGTATCTATCTATCTACCTACCTACCTATCTAATAATTTATATGATATAATCATATATCCTATCTATCTATCTATCTATCTATCTATCTATCTATCTATCTATCTATCTATCATCTATCTATCTAATAATCTATATCATATAATCATATATCATATCATATCTATCTATCTATCTATCTATCTATCTATCTATCTATCTATCTAATAATCTATATCATATAATCATATATCCTATCCTATCAATCATCTATATCAACTATCTATCTGTCTGTCTGTCTACCTATCTATCTAATAATCTATATCATATATAGATCATATAGCATATATCCATCTATATCATCTATCATCTATCTATCTATCTATCTATCTATCTATCTATCTATCTATCTATCTATCTATCTATCTATCTAATAATCTATATCATATAATCATCTATATCATTTCTATCTATCTATTTTGTAATCTATTCTATCTAATATATATAGCTCGCTCTCTAATATATATCTATCTCTATATCTATCTATCTTGTAATGTACTCTTACATAGCTCTCTCTAACATATATAGATCTATCTATCTATCTATCTATCTATCTGCCTTACACGATTGCGGTGATGACCAAGGCGAGAAGGGTTGAAAACGTAGGGTGATGTTGGCGGAGGGCGTGTGCCCACTTTGGAAATAGTTTGGAAGTATTATCCTTGAGAAGCGCCGTTCCTCTTTGCTATTTGGTAAAGTACCCAACTTTTTTGCAGACTTCCCACCCAAAGTTTTTTTTATTATTATTATAAAAAAATCCATTGCATTAAAATTAATGAAAATCCTTCTCTATTTAATTCCCTCCCCCATGATTGCTCATTAAAAATTGTGACTCTGTGGCAACATTTAGAAGTGGTGAGAGGGTCTTTAAAACTTGGGAGAGTATCTTAGATCATTAGCAGGATTAGTTTGCTTTAAAGAAAGCTAGTCTCCCCTCATTTCATTTTCCTTGGTTTATGATAGTGAAGAGACCCCAAAAGTGCTTTTTCAAGAGGCAACTGGACTTTTGTTTTTCCTTGAAGACATTTCACTTCTCAACCAAGAAACTTCTTTGGTTCTGACTGAATGGTGGAGGAGGGAAGGATTTATGTTCCTTGCAGTCATCTGGTCGTTAGTACTCTCTTAGCATTCTGACAGAGAGTACTAATGACCAGATGACTGCAAGGAACATAAATCCTTTCTTCCTCCACTATTCATTCAGAACCAAAGAAGCTTCTTGGATGAGAAGCAAAATATCTTCAAGGAAAAACAAAAGTCCAGTTGCCTCTTGAAAAATGCACCTTTGGGACAACCATGACCTGGATGATGGAGAAGCGCCATCGATGGCGAAGAGAGCAGTCAATTAACACCGGAGAAATTCTACTCACCAAAATCACTTGTGCAAACGGCCATCAGGATTTCGGTGTTGTTACACGGACGGCAAGTCCCTGCATCTTTGAAAGGGGGGGAAATGAACGAAGAGTCACTAAACAGCAACGGTGCCCATAACCAACATACAGATAGTCCTCGACGTACGACCTTGCTTTTTTTAAAATATATTTTTTTATTTACACATTTTTCTTTAACATATAGAAGTATGTAAGCCTGGCTAGGTGGTTCAGTGGCTAAGATGCTGAGCTTGTCGATCAGAAAGGTTGGCAGTTCGGCGGTTCGAATCCCTAGTATAGGTCTCCTGCGTGGGGTTGGACTAGACGACCTCCCAGGTCCCTTCCAACTCTGTTTACTGTTACTGAATTTAATAAACTGTTAGTAAGCAGTGCATTGCCTGGGTCATTTTACATATACATAATTCTAGTAACAATAATATTCTTTATTTATATATAATAGTGTTCTTCCAGTTTCTAATTTCCACCTTTATTATCTAAACATTGATAAAACAAATCCCAAGTTAAAAAGTATTCTTTATTTTCTTTGTCCTTTATCTTTAATGTTAAGCAGTGATGGGATTCAAGTAATTTAAACAACCGGTTCTCTGCCCTAATGATTTCTTTCAAAAACCAGTTTGCAAAACTGCTCAGAAAGTTAACAACCAATTCTCCCGAACTGGTGCGAACCGGCTGAATCCCACCACTAATGTTAACCTATCCATTTCCACACAATCTAATATTTTATTGATTGTATTTTCATCTGTAGGCCTTTCCTCATTTTTCCAGTATTGTGCAAATACAATTCTCGCTGCTGTCAAAGCATGCAATATTAAATATACATTCCCTTTGTCATAATTTTCTGGCAATATGCCCAACAAAAATATTTCTGCCTTTAAATCTATATGTTGCTTTATCATTTTCTCTAATCGTGTATGTATTTTCCTCCAGAATTTTTTTTTTTTGGCCTTTGGACATTGCCACCACATATGATAGCACTAACCTGGTTATCTGATTGCATTTCCAACATTGACTTGCGACCTTTCCTTTAGCTATTGTTCAAAATTACAACGGTGCTGCAAAAGGTGACTTATGACTGTCCTTGTTCTTATGACCAACACATCATCTCCGAAGTCATTAAGTGAACGTGACTTCCCCCAATGGCTTTGCTTGTTAGAAGCCGGCTGGGAAGACAATCCCATGATTCTGGGATTTCTGCTACCGGTTCTCCGAACCATTTGCTGCCATCACTACCGGATCGGGCGATCCAGTCTGAACCGTGAGCATTTCACCTGTCATGGATGCTCTGTGTATGTGCAAAAGGGCCACGCACGCACTTACAGTTCCGAACTGGTAGAGAAGGTAAGTGTAACCTACTACTGGTTTGCAGGTTCATTACATCTGCTGAAGCCTCCTTAAAGAAGCTCTCCGTCCACCCACCTCAAAACCTTTCTGCACTCCACTATTAAATAGATACACCTCTTCCCTTAGCACCCATTACAATTATTTTTTAATACAGGTCAATCAAACCTTTATGGTCAATGCACAACATGTGTACAATGAAATTGAATGAGCTTCCCTTGGTGTAGCCCCTCCCGAAACACAAAAATACATCTCGATAAGTCAATAAATAAAAGAAATAGAATCCCTAAACCCAAAATAAGGAATACCGAACACACATTCCCATATACCTATATGTATGTAACATTATGTTATTGGTATGAACATGTTGCACATTGCACTCGTCCTGCAAGTCCATCATAAGATAAAGGTAAAGGTTCCCCTCGCACATATGTGCTAGTCGTTCCCGACTCTAGAGGGCAGTGCTCATCTCCGTTTCAAAGCCGAAGAGCCAGCGCTGTCCAAAGACGTCTCCATAGTTATGTGGCCAGCATGACTAAATGCCAAAGGCGCACGGAACGCTGTTCCCTTCCCACCAAAGGTGGCCCCTATTTTCCTACTTGCATTTTTGATGTGCTTTCGAACTGCTAGGTTGGCAGAAGCTGGAGCAAGTAACAGGAGCTCACCCCATTATGTGGCACTCGGGATTCGAACCGCTGAACTGCTGACCTTTCAATCGACAAGCTCAGCGTCTTAAGCCACTGAGCCACTGTGTCCCCTATCTATCCTATTATTTATTTATTTATTTATTACATGTATTTATATGCCGCCCTTCTCCCGAAGGACTAATTAAACCTAATATTAAACCTAATGGTGGTGTTACGTTGCGTTTGGAAGTCTGACGGACCACAGATAAAACCTGTTTTTCAGCCTGTTTGTTCGGCTGGCTATGCTCCTATATCTCCTGCTTGATGGTAGGAAAGTAAAGAAGTACTGACCAGGGTGTGAATCATCCCTGAGGATTTTCCTCACTGTCGAGGCAGCAAGTCATGGTGATTTCGTCCAATGAGGTCAGGGGACAGCCCATAATTTTTTGCACTGTGCTCATCACCCTCTGTATTGCCTTTCTAACCGCGGCTGTCAAGCCAGCATACATACCGTAATCCAATATGTAAGGACGGTTCCTATCGTAGACCGGTAAATGGTGACCCTCAATTTGCGAGCACTTGTTTAGTGGTGATTTGAAGTCACAATGGCGTTGAAAAAAGTGAGGTACGACCAGTACTTACACTTATGGCCATCACAGCATGCTTGTGGTCATGCAATCAAAGTTTGGCAAGCGGGCATCTCATTAGGACAATTGCCTTGCGGTGGCTCAGTGATCAGAATGCAGTATGGCCTGACTTAAGCTCATTTGTGGCTACATAGGGATTCTAGGCTGATCCCTCTTTTAATTCCTCCTCCTGGCTCTGCCAGGCCTTCTCCTACATCATCTTCTTTTAATGAGTCTATAATCCCTTGCATCGGGGTGGAGTTTGGGCAACTGAACAGAGCTGAGTGTTTAGTGGCCAGATGCCCTTCCTGTCACCAGTGCAGAGTTTTTTTTTTCTTCAGCAGATATATTCTCATTGTGCCCAGAGAGAGAGAAATATCTGCCTCTACCTAGGATCAAACTCACAGCCTCCTGATTGTGAGGTGCAAAATCCACTTCTAGGCCGCCGTACCACTCCAAATGTCTGTCAGGTTTGGGATTCCGTGTTCACTTTGGAGAATTCGGTTACGGCTGGATTACTAAGGACCTTAGGACAGATAGTTCATACATCTACCGTTTCCTCAAAAATAAGACATCCCATGATAATAAGCCCAATCGGGCTTTTGAGCGCATGGCAATATGGCCAAGCGCTTATTTCAGGGTTCAAAAAAATATAAGACAGGGTTTTATTTTTGGGGAAACATGGTAGGTTAAGATACATTTCCCTGTCCAACATTCCCACAAGATTTTGTCCTGAATTCAAGCACATTATAATGGTATGTGGGGAGGAACTTGGGAGACCAGATGAAGAGATGCTGCCAAGGCAACAATCAGATAAGAGGCAGCTTAGCCCACAACTCAATAGTGGACAGGGCAAGAGGTTCAGAAGAGACCTTTCCTAGTTTCTCAGGCTGAAAAAAGATGAAGATGGTACTGAGGGGGGTCCCTTGATGCTTTCTGAGTCTGGTTGTTTTCTTGCAGATATAAAATAACAGAGTTGGAAGGGACCTTGGAGGTCTTCTAGTCCAACCCCCTGCTTAGGCAGGAAACCCTACACCACTTCAGACAAATGGTTATCCAACGTCTTCTTAAAAACTTCCAGTGTTGGAGCATTCACAACTTCTGCAGGCAAGTTGTTCCACTGATGAATTGTTCTCACTGTCAGGACATTTCTCCTTAGTTCTAAGTTGCTTCTCTCCTTGATGAGTTTCCAACCATTGCTTCTTGTCCTGCCTTCAAGTGCTTTGGAGAACAGATTGACTCCCTTTTCTTTGTGGCAGCCCCTGAGATATTGGAACACTGTTATCATATCTCCCTTCGTCCTTCTTTTCATTAAACCAGACATACCCAGTTCCTGCAACTGTTCTTCCTATGTTTTAGCCTCCAGTCCCCTGATCCTCTTTGTTGCTCTTCTCTGCGCTCTTTCTAGAGTCTCCACATCTTTTTTACATCGCGGAGACCAAAACTGAATGCAGTATTCCAAGCGTGGCCTTACCAAGGCATTATAAATTGGTATTACTACTATCATCTAGCATTGATAGTTACCTATTTGGGAAATGAAACAACTTCCAGAAAAACCACCCAACTTATTCTGAGCTACAAATATTCTCCTTTAGAGGATTGTACTTTCAGACTTGTGAGTGTTGTGTCCACCGGCAGCCTGAGGAGCTGGCAGTGGAGTCGGACAGTGAGGAGGCTGAGGAAGAACATGGGCCAGTCCTGGAGGCTAGGGAAGGCCCGAATGAGGGCACTGTGTTGGAGGCAGAGATGGGACCAGGGCCATCAGGGAGTGAAATGCAGACTCCGGAGCCTCCAGAGGCTGACAGCAGAGAGGCAGAGGAACAGGAGGAGCCTGTTCCTAGTACACATGTGAGAAGAGCTGCCAGAAGGCAAGAGCAGCTGAAGCAAAAAGGACAACTCGGGAGGAAGGCCAAGATGACTGGCCCCTCCCATAAGGCTTAAAAGACCAGCAATGGCTCTTGGGCTCTTTGTCGGAAAACAACGTTGATAAGATTTGTTTCTTGTCTTGCTGCATTTATTTCTTGTCGGCGTCTTCTGCTTCTGAACTTTTGCCAAGAAAAGGATTTGGCAGGTTGCCAAAGTAGACCAAGGTTGGTGATAAGGCTGAAGACTTGTGTTATGAAGAATTTGTTTTGAATTAGTTTGGACTACGCTGAGAATGAGTTAATTCTCAGCTGTTCTAATAAAATCTGTTTGTTTAGAACTGATTGCGTCTGATAATACCTACTGTATTTTCCTGTGTATAAGACTACTTTCTAACACACAAAAATCTTCTCAAAAGTCAGGGGTCGTCTTATACGCCGGGTCTCATTCTCCTGTAACCAGGCAGACCAGCCCGAAAGGCTCTGACGAGCCTTAAATGGCTCTGAGGAGGGTCGTTTTATATGCCCAGTCGTCTTATACGCCAGAAAATACGGTACTTGGGCCTACGTCACAACAGCAAGATTCCATCATTGTAGCTTTACCATAAAGTAGAATTAGCCCATCTGGTTGTGATTCCTATCCGGTTCGTCCCCCGCAAAGCCAACCCAAACGTACCTTCCACACTGAGGTTCCTCCAAGGCCAGGAGAAGTGGGCATTCCACTCGCCCCGCAACTCGTAACGGAAAGCTGCGATTCGACGGCTGATGTCTTGGTGAAGAGTGGACTGGAGGAAGAGGGCCACTTTCTCTCCGGACAGCCACCTGAAGCAGCGCACCTTGGGCTGCAAGGCGGCTTCCATCTCCGAGAGGAGCAGTTCCAAGACTCCGTCCCGTTCCAAGTAAATCTGGGCTCCCCGGAAGCTGCTGGAGGACTTGATGCAAGCGGTGACATGCTGCGGTTTCTCTTTGCCGGCGGGGCCCGTGGGCAGGCGGGGAGACAGGCTTAGGCGCAAAGCTCCAGCTGGATACAGCCATTCCAGGGATCCTTCAGCGCAGTGCAAGGAGATCTGTTCGACGCTGCCAGATTCCTGGGACAGACCACTGCAAGGGAGAGCAAGGCAGGGTTAGCCGAAGGAAGGGGGGACTTGGTCTGACTGGCGTGCTTCCTCAATCTGGCGCCCCTGGGCACCCAGGCACGACTCCCAAATGTACCTGGTCCAGTTTCCTGTTTTCAGGAGAGAACTGGACTTTCTGGGTTTTTTTTTTTTTGAAGACATTTTGCTTCTCATCCAAGAAGCTTCTTCAGCTTCAGGTCCTGTCCTATCCTATTTTCTATATTCTATTCTATTCTATTCTATTCTATTTTATATTTTCTATTCTATTCTATTCTCTATTTCCATATCCTATCCTATCCTATCCTATTTTTCTATACTCTATTCTATTCTATTCTATTTTGTTTTATATTTTCTATTCTATTCTATTCTATTTTCTGTTTTCTATTATTTTCTATTCTATTATTTTCTATTCTATTCTATTATTTTCTATTCTATCATTTTCTATTCTATTCCTATTCCTATTCTCTATTTCCATATCCTATCCTATCCTATTTTCTATATTCTATTCTATTCTATTCTATTCTATTTTATATTTTCTATTCTATTCTATTCTCTATTTCCATATCCTATCCTATCCTATCCTATTTTTCTATACTCTATTCTATTCTATTCTATTTTGTTTTATATTTTCTATTCTATTCTATTCTATTTTCTGTTTTCTATTATTTTCTATTCTATTATTTTCTATTCTATTCTATTATTTTCTATTCTATCATTTTCTATTCTATTCCTATTCCTATTCTCTATTTCCATATCCTATCCTATCCTATTTTCTATATTCTATTCTATTCTATTCTATTTTATATTTTCTATTCTATTCTCTATTTCCAGACCCTATCCTATCCTATTTTCTATATTCTATTCTATTCTATTTTATTTTATATTTTCTATTCTATTCTATTCTATTTTCTGTTTTCTATTATTTTCTATTCTATTATTTTCTATTCTATTCCTATTCCTATTCCTATTCTCTATTTCCATATCCTATCCTATCCTATTTTCTATATTCTATTCTATTCTATTCTATTCTATTCTATTCTATTCTATTCTATTCTATTCTATTCTATTCTATTCTATTCTATTCTATTCTATTCTATTTTATATTTTCTATTCTACTCTATTCTCTATTTCCATATCCTATAGATCTCCTGCTTGAGCAGGAGGATGGAGTAGAAGACCTCAAAGGTCCCCTCCAGCTCTATTCTGATTGATTGATTGATACCCCAAAGCTGGGGTCTCCAACCTTGGCAACTTTAAGACTCAACTTTAATTAAGGAATTCTGGGAGTTGAAGTCCACAAGTCTTAAAGTTGCCAAGGTTGGAGACCCCTGCCCCAAAGCAAACTTTAGGGTCTATCTTTTTCCCACCGTGTAATCTCAACGTTTCCCATGGGATCCCCATCTTCCAATATCTGGGATTTGTGGCTGCTCTGAGGTTATCCATGTGCTTCCCCCTTTGGACCCTCCTGGGAATGTCGTGGTCGGCTAAGCCAATCAGTTCCACATTTCTGCCTTTTTCATCATCATATGTGGGTGATGGCTATGACTCAGCCAACCCCCACGGCCCATCTGCTCGGAGGCTGCATCCTTAGATCCTGGCCCACTGTCCGACTGGTCCTCCTCCACCCCTGTCTTGACCATCGGAGAGGGTGGGAAAGCTTTGACAGACGCCTGCCATTTTCACCAAGCACCGTGACTCATCCCGCTCATCTCCTGCAAAGGATCAAGCCTGCCGAGAACCAGATGTGGCAGCTGTGTCCCTCCCCCCCTCTGCCCTATTTAATCACCAAAAAAAAAAAAGCAGCTCTATTGAAGCTCCTCATCAGAAGCTCCATAGATAATGAGGCTTGAGGACCATTCTTTAGGAATGAAAGGCTGCCTGATTCCCAGGGATGTGTCCACTTCGATACTCAATGTTGTAAACAATCTCAGGATTCCGAAACTCCTTAAATTTCCCTTCTTTCTTTCTCTCTCTCTCTCTCTCTGTCCCCCCCTGTCCCCCTCTCTTTCTCTGTGTGTCTCTCTCTGTCTGCCTGCCTGTCTCTTTTTCTCTCTGTCCTCCCTCTCTGTCTCTGTGTGCGTGTCTCTCTGTCTGTCTCTCTCTCTCTCTCTCTGTGTGTCTCTGTCTCTGTCTCTGTCTCTATCTCTGTCTCTCTCTGTCTCTGTCCCTCTCTCTGTCTCTCTCTCTATCTGTGGGTGTGTGGGTGTCTCTGTCTCTCTGTCCCTCTTTCTGTCTGTCTCTGTGTCTGTCCCTCTCTCTGTGTCTGTTGCTCTCTCTCTCTCCCCTCTCTGTCTCTGTCTCTGTTCCTCTGTCTATCTGTGTGTGTGTCTGTCTCTCTCTGTCCCTCTCTCTGTCTGTCTCTGTCTCTGTCCCTCTCTCCGTCTCTCTCTGTCACCCTCTCTCTGTCTGTCTCTCTGTCTGTCTCTGTCTCTCTCTGTCTGTCTCTCTCTGTCTCTCTGCGTGTGTGTTTGTCTCTGTCTCTCTGTCTCTGTGTCTGTCCCTCTCTCTGTGTCTGTCCTTCTCTCTCTGTCTGTCTCTGTGTCTCTCCCTGTCTCTGTCCCTCTCTCTCTCTGTTCCTCTCTCTGACTTTGTCTCTCTGTGTCTGTCTCTCTCTCTTTCTCCATCTGTCCCTCCTGCTCTCCCTCTCTCTGTCCCTCCCTCCCTCCCTCTCTCTCTCTGTTCCTCTCTCTGTGTCTGTCTCTCTGTGTCTGTCTCTCTGTCTTTCTGTCTCTCTCTCTCTTTTTCTGTCTGTCTGTCTGTCTGTCACTCTCACTCCCTCCTGTAAACAGTTCTGGAGTCATTTTCCACCAGCTGCTTGGCCCACAGACCCGATTTTTCCCTGTTTTCTTTTTAAACAGTCTACAAAAGGGAACAGGAGAAAAACAAAAGAGGGAGTTACTAATGGTATTAGCTTAATTTCTCGCATGTGGGAGCTCAAAACGATTAACACATTCGCGCCCCCCCACCCCACCCCTGAATCTCTCTGCCAAACCAAAATGTATTATCCTTTGGTGACCAAGAAATATGTGGTGGTGGGAGGAGGGGAAGCAAAGAGGATTGGAAACAGCCAGATTAGAGTGAAATGGCTTGCAATTATGAGATCGGTTTGTGGGGGGCGGGGAGCTTCTCCCCCAGCCTCCCAGATTTCTGTTTTCTCCTTTCTCTTTTCAGCTTTCAAACTTTCAAGACATTTCCCAAAGCCATCGCACAGCCGGGAGTGCCGGGTGGCTGAGAGTCAAGGGTGATGTAATTTAGTTCTGCCATCCATCTGGGGAAGATCAGCCTTTTCCCATCCCAAGAGCTTGCAGATCTATGGGGTCCTTGGCACCCTCTGAGGTTGGTGGTTTACTCACAAGACGTTTCATTACCAAACTAAGTAATATCATCAGTCTTGCAAGAAAGCCACCAAGCTCAGAAAACAGCACCAAGGATCAGCTATGAGCTGCAAAGAGTCTCTTTTATAGCTTGGTGTTGAGACTTTGGAAAGAGGGCAAAGAAGTACAACAAAGAGGATTAGGAGTCCGATGGTGGCTAAAAAAAATCGAAGAACGATTGCAGGAACTGGGTACGTCACGGGTGACATGATAGCAGTGTTCCAATATCTCAGGAGTTGCCACAAAGAAGAGGAGGTCAAGCTATTCCCCAAAGCACCAGAAGGGAGAACAAGAATCAATGGACGGAAGCTAATCAAGGAGAGAAGCAACTTAGAACTAAGGAGAAACTTCCTAACCGTCAGAACAATGAATCAGTGGAACGTCTTGTCTTCAGAAGTTGTGGGTGCTCCATCAATGGAGGTTCTTAAGAAGAGACTGGACAACCATTTGTCTGTAATGGTATAAGGTTGGCACAGGAATAGAACAACAGAGTTGGAAGGGACCTTGGAGGTCTTCTAGTCCAACCCCCTGCTTAGGCAGGAAACCCTACACCACTTCAGACAAATGGTTGTCCAACCTCTTCTTAAAAACTTCCAGTGTTGGTAGATTACCCAAATGCCATGGATAGCAATAAAATGAAAACCCACAAAGACCTGCTAAACAACATGGGGGAACTAAGAACAAGGCAAGAATTGAAGGAGATGGGTACAGACATGGACTGGTGGCCGTATGCACAAATTAAATCAAGATATAAAAAAGATTTGGCTCAATTTGGATTCCAAAAAGGTCAAACTGAATTAGATAAAATTTTGCAAGGGACACAGGATAAACTAATTAAAAAAATTTATAACCACCTACGAGGATACAAATTAGAAGAGGTAGTGAAAGAAAACATAACCTGGGCAAAAAATTTCGGCTATAGTATTGAATTAGACAAATGGGAAAAATTATGGACAATAAACTATAAATTGACAATGTCTGTACCTTATAAAGAGAACCTCTACAAAATGTTTTATAGGTGGCACGTGCCACCAGCCAGATTGGCAAGAATGTTCCCCGACACTTCATCAACGTGTTGGAAATGCAAACTCCATAAAGGCACCTATTATCATATGTGGTGGACCTGCCCAATGGCAAAACAATATTGGCAAATGATTAGATCGCAGATAGAGGAAACAACACAGCAAAAGATAGAAATAAGACCAGAAACCTTTCTACTTGGAATACTAAAGGGACAATATGAAAAAAAAATAACATGCTTAATCATACACATGATAACAGCAGCGCGAATACTATATGCACAATTTTAGAAGAGTAGTGACATACCGACAGAAGATAGGGTAATTAGCAAAATCATGGAATGTGCAGAATTAGATAGACTCACAAAGGAACTACAAAATAGGGAGGAACTATTATCTAGCATGGAAAAGGTGGTATTGTTGGTTGGAAAATAGAAAAGGGAAAAAGGACTAGGAAGTACCGTATTTTCCGGCGTATAAGACGACTGGGCGTATAAGACGACCCTCCTCAGAGTCATTTAAGGCTCGTCAGAGCCTTTCGGGCTGGTCTGCCTGGTTACAGGAGAATGAGACCCGGCGTATAAGACGACCCCCGACTTTTGAGAAGAATTTTGTGTCTATAAGTAGTCTTATACGCAGGAAAATACAGTAAATGGAACGACCAAATATAGAAAGAGGAAAGCAAATTACACATATAAGTCAATAAAGAACTATAAAGATAGATAGAAGGGAAAGACCAAATAAGGAGGAGTCAAGTCATGAATAAGAATACAGACTACAGTTGTGATAAACTGGACAAATATTTGAATTCATGTTTATATGTTTATATGTTTTGTATGTTTTACTGTTTTGTTTAGTCTGTATATATAAATAAAAATTTACAAAAAAAAAAAAAAACCTTCCAGTGTTGGAGCGCTCACAACTTCTGGAGTCAACTTATTCCACTGATTCATTGTTCTCACTGTCAGGAAATTTCTCCTTACTTCTAAGTTGTTTCTCTCCTTGATTACTTTCCACCCATTGCTTCTTGTCCTGCCTTCAGATGCTCTGGAGGGTCTCTTGTGTCAGGTTTCGAGGTCGTCTCAAATAAATTGCATTTCAAACAAAGTCTTTGATGAAAAAAGTCTTATTTATTCAGCACGACATTTCTGGCTCCGACTCATCGTAGCCAACACTGACTTCCGACCCAAAAACCCTCCCTTTCCTTTCTCCACTCCTCTGCACTCATTGGCCATCTTCCAAGTCACTCTACCCCTAATCTACTGCTCCAGCTCAAAGGAATTTCCCCCCCTCCCATCCCATCTCCCAGGGGATATTATCTCCAGGGAAAATAAGTAGGCGAAAAGCCAAACGTCTCTTTCCAGATGCCTCCGCTTCTCCTTCTTATGTCAGCACGAGCATAAATGCACACTTGAAGTGCTGACCTCTTGCTTAAATGGAGGATTGGATTAGAAGACCTCCAACTCTGTTATTCTGCTAGGAATACAACTCCCAGAATATCAATCAACCCATGGAACAGAAGTTGCCTTCAGAAGTTGTGGGAGCTTCATCACTGGAGGCTTTCAAGAAGAGACTGGACTGCTATCTGTCAGAAATGGTGTAGGGTCTCCTGCTTGGGCAGGGGGTTAGACTAGATGACCTACAAGGTCCCTTCCAACTATATTAATCTGTTAATCCCCAACCAGCACGAGAAGAGACTGCTCTATGCATGTGAATTTTGCTCTGCTTGATGTTACCCTTTTTTAACACCTTGTCTTATGCTTTTCGTTCTACCATTTCCCATTTTAGCAGTTTGATTCTAAGCTTCTTGAACAGAAACGTTTTTTAAGGATTAGTGTAACTATTTCTTTTCTTTCCCCCATGTTCCTCTGGCAGCCCAAAAGCAGAATAATACCGGGAAGTTCTCCCCTCATTCCAGGCTCACAACAACCCTGTAAGGGAGGCAGGACTGAAAGACGTTGGCCGGTTCCATGTCAACCACAGAGTTTTGGGAGTTTTAATGGGAGTTTTAATCTGGGTCTCCATAACCATGCAGGTAGTCCTCGATTTATGACCACAATAGGAACCGGAAAATTTATTCTTAAGTAATACAGTTGTTAAACGAGACATCATGTGTCTACATCCAATTTTATGACTGTTTTTGTCACGGTCGTTAAGTGAGACTCACATGACAGAGACAGTGGGGCTGTGAAGCTATCAAAAATGTATGATGATTGTCAAGTCCCCGAATTACGATCACATGACCCTAGGGATGCTAAAATGGTGATAACTGCAAGGACACATTTTTCAGTTCCATCATAACTTTGAACGGTTGCTAAACAAATGGTCATTAAGTGAGAACTACCTGTAGCTCAGCATCTTTAATTCCTGCATCATAGGACATCATCATTATGAATGGGCGCCCTATAATTCCTTCCTCTCTGTTATACAGGCTCTAAGCAGTTGTCTAAATGATTGCTAAGAGTCAGCGCTGCCTTTGATAGTACATAATCAGTAGTGGGTTTCAAACTTTTTTACTACTGGTTCTGTGGGTGTGGCTTGGTGGGCGTGGCAGGGGAAGGATACGGTAAAATCTCCATTCCCACCCCACTCCAGGGGAAGGATACTCCAAAATCCCCAGTCCTGCCTCGCTACAGAGGAAGGATACTCCAAAATCCCCATTCCCTCCCCACTCCAGGGAAAGGATACTGCAAAATCTCCATTCCCACCCCACTACAGAGGAAGGATGCTCCAAAATCCTCATTCCCTCCCCACTCCAGGGAAAGGATACTGCAAAATCTCCATTCCCACTCCACTACAGAGGAAGGATACTCCAAAATCCCCATTCCCTCCCCACTCCAGGGAAAGGATACTGCAAAATCTCCATTCCCACCCCACTACAGAGGAAGGATACTCCAAAATCCTCATTCCCTCCCCACTCCAGGGAAAGGATACTGCAAAATCTCCATTCCCACTCCACTACAGAGGAAGGATACTCCAAAATCCTCATTCCCTCCCCACTCCAGGGAAAGGATACTGCAAAATCTCCATTCCCACCCCACTCTAGGGGAAGGATACTCCAAAATCCCCATTCCCTTTGCACTCCAGGGGAAGGATACTGCAAAATCTCCATTCCCACTCCAGGGGAAGGATACTGCAAAATCTCCATTCCCTCCCCATTCCTAGGGGAAGGATATTGTGAAATCTCCATTCCCACCCCACTCTGGGGCCAGCCAGAGGTAGTATTTGCCGGTTCTCCGAACTACTCAAAATTTCTGCTACCGTTTCTCCAGAACCTGCTGGATTTCACCTCTGAAGGAACGCCAATCTCTCCACCCCCTTGGAGTTGATTCATCCTTTCTAGAGGGAAAACGTAAGAAGAATTTACTGAGACTGATGAAAAGGGACATATCATAAAGATGGGTCATTTTAACTGGAGAGGGTTGCCCATTTATTTCAGGGAGTGTCTTGAAAAAACCAAATTGGTTATGTCTCATGGCATACCTGACATATCTTTTGGGAGAGGGGGTTAGCCTGCTTTTCTTCCTAAAGGGTAGGTGATGAAGGAGGTGGTTTGTCCTAGAGCAATGTGAAAAAAAATCAATTTGGGGATTTGGGGATCTCAAAGACTATTCAGTTGGAATTATCATTGAAAGTGGTTTAGTTCAATCCCCCAGATCCAATCAAGGAGCTTTATTGGGTTGAACATTGTGGATCCAGCCATCACATTGGATGGGTTGATAATTGTGGATCAAGTTATCATATTGGATGGGTTGACAGTT
The DNA here is from genome assembly GCA_038048745.1 of Coluber constrictor foxii. Taxonomy (NCBI): domain Eukaryota; kingdom Metazoa; phylum Chordata; class Lepidosauria; order Squamata; family Colubridae; genus Coluber; species Coluber constrictor. The sequence goes on from CM075973.1 coordinate 11,500,378, forward strand.
AGAGAGCAAACCAGCAAATTGGATGGGTAGATTGGAGATTTTGCAGTATCCTTCCCCTGCCACGCCCACCAAGCCACATCACAGCCAACAAGCCACACCCACAGAACCAGTAGTAAAAAAAATTTGGATATCACCACTGCTTTAACGCTACTTTTAAGGACAATAAACAAAACATTTCGGACAGGGAAGATAAGATGCTTTGAGAGAGGCGTGAAGGAATCCATTTAGGCTGAAACGGAAGAAATCCTTCCCTCAATAGGGATGGAGGCCTCAGACACAACCTGTCCCTCAGTTTTTTATGCTGCTCGGGCCTCAGTCCCCAAGAGAATCAAGACCAGTTCACAGCATTCACCAGGAAAGTCACACTCAATGATCCACCTGAGAGAAGGATTTAGGACAGGGCTCTGCAGTCTTAAACACTCAAGAGCCATTTGGACCTGTTTCCCACAGAAAAGAAAACACCGGGAGCCACAAAACCCTTCCCATGCCTGACTATTTCTTGAGAGGCCACAAAACTAGCATATGTAGTTGAATTAAACATTCTGTTTTCTGCTGAAACTTTTCTTTTCTTGGATTTATCCATGGTTGCCCTACCGGGGGTTGAAAAGCTCAATAAATAGCGTGCCGACGGATGTCACACAGGTTGTGACGCATGTTTTGAGTGACAGGGAGCTACAGCAGAAGGGTGAAAGAGCCACATGCGGCTCCAGAGCCACAGGTTGCTGACCCCTGATTTAGGAGTAACATCTCTCTGCCTACTCACCTAAGGAGCCCATTCAGATTAAGTGAGAAACAACCGCCCACCCTCTCCGTCCCAGGACAAAGAGAGGGTCCCCCTAACCAACTTGCTCAGATTGAAGAAGACGACAAGTGGTACCTTGGCACTCATCATTAACTTGTTCCAGGAGGCACCATGAGTACCAAAAACCATGAGCACCAAACACAATTTCTCCCATAAGGAATAATGTACAGTAGTGGCCAAAATTGTGGAAACCTTTTGGGAAAAGTGTATTTTCTAAAACTAGCTAATAACACCACATTTTTTTTCGCTAGTACCATAAAATTATATATCAATGGAAAGATAATTGAATCAAGAATGTAATGCATTAACTTTGATGAAGGATTTGCTATTAGAACAGCAGTTACAGTAGAGAGAAGGAAAGTGAAACACGTAGAAAAAACGAGATATACAAAAATGATCACCATAGAAAAAACGAGATGTACAAAAAGTATCACCACGTCAGTTAATAGTTGGGTAACCTTTCGCATGAATTATAGCCTTACAACATCGTCCCGTGGAGCGAGCCAAGTCTTTTAGTTCTGCAGCTGTTATCATGTTAAACCAAGATTGAAGGATTGCTTCTATTAACTGGGTTTTATTGCTGGGTCGCTTCTGACTAACCAGTTTCTTTAGTCAGCTCTATAGATTTTCAATTGGGTTAAGATCTGGGCTATTCCCAGGCCATTCCAGCAGTGGAATACGATTATCTTGAAACTCCAAAAACAAAAAAAAGTGGTGTTATTAGCCCTCAAACCTCAAAAATACTTTTCCCAAAAGGTTTCCACAACTTTGGCCACGACTTTAGTGAGTCACAAGGCAGCCAACATCAACAGGTTCTAGCTTGTGCATTGAATACCAAAGAAACTCTGAGTACCGGGGACAACATATCAAAATGTGCAGAGTACCAAATTTGATGAGCTTCAAAAGCAGTTGAGTACCGAGGTACCACTGTACTAGGATTAGCAGCGAAATGTTTCAAACCAATAAGACAAGAAATCTCCAGTTGGCATGACTCAACTTCCAGACAGTTCTACCTGGATGGGCTGAGAATCTTCATCGGCACTTTAACCACTATACCACACTGTCACCCGAGATGGACTGAACTGTCAAATTACACCAAGCAGCACTGACTCGGCTAAAGATGCATCACAAGAACTAAAGCCCCTTTACTTTAATTTCTCCCCAAACCAACTCATTTCATCTAGAATACCCTTTTCCAACACACAACCCCTTGGAGCGGGTGGCACCAAGATGCCCCCAGAACAGCATTTGTGGCGGCAATCTAGGACACCCCCTCCACTGAATAGATAGGCGCATTTAAAAGATGCTTGCAGTCAAATTTTTTTACATTCCTGCCTAGCGATGCTAAGGAACTAATGACTAGCCGGCATGGCTGTTATATCAGAATAACCGAATCTGAGAATTGGAAGGGATCTTGGAGGTCTTCTAGTCCAACCCCATATCATTCCAGACAAATGACTGTCCAGTGTCTTCTGAAAAAGCCTCCAGTGGTGGGAGCACCCCAACTTCTGAAGGCAAGCCCGTTCCACTGGTTGATTGTTCTCACCATTAGGAAATTTCTCCTCAATTCCAGGTTAAATAAATAAGTAACTTTATTGTCATTGTACGTGTATACACAGGATACCCATACAACAAAATTCACTTAACACCCAAAGACCAGGTCCAACACACATAATAATCCCCAAACACCCCCCCACTCACCCACCCCAAATTCCCCACCCCTAAACCACCCAAACATCCACCCAACACACCAAGGTTGCTCCTCTCCTTGATGAATTTCCATCCATCGTTTCTCGTCCTGCCTTCTGGCGCTTTGGAAAATAAATAAATAAAAAACCCTCCTCCCTTTTTTATGGCAAACCCTCAAATATTGGAACGCTGCTATCATGACACCCTTAGTCTCCGAGTCTCTAGCACAGTATTTCTCAAGTTGGGCAACTTGAAAATGTGTGGATTTCAACTCCCAGAATTCCTCAGCTGGCTCTTTTGAGTTTAGAGCAGGGATATCTAACTTTGGCAATCTTCTTGTGGATTTCAATTCCTTAGAATTCCCGTCAGCCAGACAAGTTGGGGAATTTTGGGAGTTGAGGTCTGATTTATTTATTGGTTTATTTATTTTATTGGTTCGATTTATATGCTGCCCTTCTCCGGAGACTCAGGGCGGCTTACAATGCGTTAAGCAATAGCCTTCATACTTTTGTATATATCTGCTTAGTAGGGCTCCCCCCCCCCCCCCCCCCGCAAAGTGGTGTTCTTTTTTTATACAAAGTCATCTTATTCCCCCCACAATCCGGGTCCTCATTTTACCCACCTCAGAAGGATGGAAGGCTGAGTCAACCTTGAGCCTGGTGAGATTCGAACTTGCAGTAATTGCGGGCAGCTGGCAGCTAAGTGCTATTTAACAGCACTTTAGTCCACTGTTCCACCAGGCTCCTGGTGCTCCTGGTGGAGCAGTGGTCCGCAAGTCTTAAAGTCGCCAAAGTTGGGTACCCCCTGGGCAAAGAAATTCAGAAACTCCAGTTTTAGGAGCCAAGAATGGTGATGGGAAAGGAGGGGATGCGGAAAGCATATCTGGGGGCGACTCTCCGGAAGACTCTTGGAGGGCAGTTAAGGACCCCATCTCAAACACACAGCCTCTTCTCCACCCCCGCGTGGCGGATCGGAGTTTTGCAACCTGCCCCGGCTGGAAAAACCTACACGCAGCCAAAATGCGCCCGGAGAATTGCCCCAGGCTCCAAAACTCCGCGGCTCGACTTCCCTCGCCGTCCTTACCTTCCCCTCCAACTGCACTGATCCTCGGAGTAATTGCAAAAAGTCGGGTCCAAGAGAAGGAGAAGAGCGAGAAAGCGCCGGATCCAAGGCATGCTTCCACGGACTTCCCTGGCGAGGAAGGAGGGAAAAAAGGAAAGAAAAGGAAAGGAAAAGAAAGGAAAGGGGGAAAAAAATAACACGGAACGGTGCAAAGCGCGGAGTTCAAATATAAAGCCAGGGAAGCCGCCTCTGCAAACGCGTGGGAAGCCTCAGCCGCCCCGCCGGCTCTCCATCCCCCATCGCCGCCGCTTTCCCAGCCTTTCCGAGAGGCTTTGGCTTCCGCTGCTCCCCTTTTTCTCGGAGGGGTGGTCGGTGAGCGGGCGCAAAGGTTCGCTTTCTCGCTCCCGGTGGAAACGGGATGAGAGATGCGCCCGAAGAAGCGCTGGTCACTTTCCAGCCAAGCTCAGGGATCAGCCGGGGCGGGGCCCCGGAGGAGGGAGGGGAGAGATCGCCCAATCAGAGCCCGCCTGGGGGAACTTGGAGCCAACCGTGGGGGATTTGGGGAGGGGGGAGCCGAAAAGGAGTGGGGGGGGGATAGGATGTGATGCAGCCGTTCGGGAGAACAATGCGATTCAGGCCCCCGGTGTGGAAAGAGAGGTCCTTGGGGCTCTCTGAGCTTGGCTGGGGGGGGGGGGGGTTGCAGACGTTTCATTACCTAACCAGGGAACAGCATCAGTGATATGAGGGAGTGGGGTTTGTGGAGGAGGAGGAGGAGGAAGAGGAGGAGGAGGAGAAGAAGGAGAAGGAGAAGGAGGAGGAGAAGAAGAAGAAGAAGAAGAAGAAGAAGAAGAAGAAGAAGAAGAAGAAGAAGAAGAAGAAGAAGAAGAAGAAGAAGAAGAAGATGATGATGATGATGGGGAAGGGGAAGAAGAAGAAGAAGAAGAAGAAGAAGAAGAAGAAGATGATGGGGAAGGGGAAGAAGAAGAAGAAGAAGGAAGAAGAAGAAGAAGAAGAAGAAGAAGAAGAAGAAGAAGAAGAAGAAGAAGAAGAAGAAAAAGAAGAAGAAGAAGAAGAAGAGGAGAAAGAGGAAGAAGAAGAAGAAGAAGAAGAACAACTACTACGGGGTCCATGATGCCCTCTGAGCTTGTTTATTTTCTTGGAGGCGTTTCATTACCTAACTAGGGTACATCATCAGTGTTAGGAGGGAGTGGGGTTTGTGGAGGAGGAGGAAGAGAAGGGAGGAGAAGGACTACGGGGTCTGTGGTGCCCTCTGAACTTGGTGGTTTTCCTGCTGATCTTTCATTACCCATTATCCATCAACACTGACAGAGCAAGCCACTAGAATAAAAACTGAGAGCAAAGCCCACTCCTTACTGATGATGTTACCTAGTTGGGTAATGAAACGTTTGCAGAAAAACAACTAAGCTCAGAGAGCACCAAGAGCACCATCATAAATATATGCCAGTTGTTAAGTGCCCAAATGTTGATCGCTTAATCGTGAGGATGCTGCAACAGTTGTAAATGCGAGGACTGGTCATAAGTCATTTTTGTCAGTGTGTTTGTATCTTCAGTTACTAAAAAAAATGGTTGTAAATCAAAGATTACCTGTATTTAGCTATAGAGGCAATTCTCGTTTTCTATTAGATATCTCCTAACACTTTGATACGCGGTGGCTCAGTGGCTAAGACACTGGCTTGTTGATCAAAAGGTCGGCAGTTCAGCGGTTCGAATCCCTAGGGCGTGCTTAATGTTGAGCCCCCGTGACTTGTCCCAGATTCTGCCAACCTAGCAGTTCGAAAGCACATAAAAAATGCAAGTAGAAAAATAGGGACCACCTTTGGTGGGAAGTTAACAGCGTTCCGTGTGCCTTTGGCGTTGAGTCATGCCGGCCACATGACCACGGAGATGTCTTCAGACAGCGCTGGCTCTTCGGCTTTGAAACAGAGATGAGCACTGCCCCCTAGAGTCAGGAACGACTAGCACATATGTGCGAGGGGAAACTTTACCTTTAACACTTTGGTAAGCAAGTGTGACACTGTTGTGTATTTCTAAATTTTGAATTCCCTTTTTGAGTGGGAAAAACATCACGCTCATCAGCCAAAAAAAAAAATAAAAAAAATACAAAACTTTTTTTTGAAATTGTTTTCAGCTTCTTGAAAGATGCCAATATTTTTCTCCTGGGGGACAAAGAATCAACCTGAAGCTGAAGTGAACAATCTGGCTTAATCACCATTTTTTTTAAAAAAAAGGGGGGATTGAAAGAAAGAACCTGGAGGCAATTAAGCCAGGCCAACGAAAGGTTAGTTGTCCACAACTTTTCGTGGTTAACTTTTCGTGTTTTTTTTTAAAGAGAATTTTCCCACTGCTTGCTTTAGATGTGCTGAGAGCCAGCATGGATTTATGAGAATGGATCGGCTTGCCAGCCTCTTTTTGGTTTCCTGTACTTCCAGTTTTTATATAAATGAGATTTTAGCTGCTCCTTTGCACGAAGCAATCCATTAAAGTCAGCATCTGTTTGTTTAAAGGTTGTTTTCTTTTCGAAGAAGGCTGGGTCAGGGGGAACGGGGAGTAATCTAGCAATTTCGGTTAAGAACCGCCACGATCTGACTCACATTTTTTGGTCACTAGAGATCGGACTGGATTAAACCCAAAGGAATTTTTATCCAAGCGCTCTAAAGGATTGAAGTGATGCAGTCTAATGCCGGTGCGATTGACTGATGATATGAATTTGAAAAAAACTGGGCCCAACTTCTCTTAGCCTTCTGATGCTTGTTCTGATGATTAACCCTCTGAACACCAAAGAAAAAGACTAAAACATTTTCTGAGTTATTAAAAAACAACAACTACACAAGCCTCTTTTCCCAGACAGCCTTGTCCCAGATCCTGCCATTAATTATTTTTTTCCACCGGAATGACTGCCCACCAAAATATTTGATGTAAACACGGCACAATTGCAGGGCGGGTGATCTGGGCAGGGTCCACGGGGAAGGCAAAATGGAATGAAAAATAGACAATGCTACATTTGGAGGGAGCAAAAGGGAGGGGGAGGTGTGCCAGAGCCGGGGGAAGGAAGTGAGAGAAAGTATTCTGGAGGCAGCCTGATACTGGAATGAATCAATAGGTTGGAATCCAAAGAAAATGGGTAAGAAAGAAAGAAAAAGAAAGACAGAGAAAGAGAAAGGAAGGAAGGAAGGAAGGAAGGAAGGAAGGAAGGAAGGAAGGAAGGAAGGAAGGAAGGAAGGAAGGAAGGGAAAGACAGTGAAAGGAAAGAAAGAAACTGAAAATAAAAATGAATGAGAAAGAAAGGGAAAAAAAGAAAGAACGAAAGTGAAAGAGAGAAAGGGAAAAAAAGAAAGGGAAAGGGAAAAAGAATGAACAAGAAAGAAAAGGAAAAAGAAAGAACAAAAGAACAAAAAAAGAAAAAATGTGAGAGAAAGGAAGGAAAAAAAAGAAAGGGAAAGGGAAAGGAAGAATGAACAAAAGAGAAAAAAGGAAAAGAGAAAGAACAAAAATAAAAATAAAAATGTGAAAGACAAAGAGAAAGGAAAGGGAAAAAAGGAAGGGGAAAGAATGAATGAAAAAGATAGATAGATAGAAGATAGATACATACATAGATAGATGAGAGAGCTACACACACACACTTACAGATATATACATATAGATAGATGATAGATAGATGATAGATAGATAGATAGATAGATAGATAGATAGATAGATAGATAGATAGATAGATAGATAGATAGATGGATGAAGGGAGAGAGAGAAAAAAAAGAAAGAAAGAAAGAAAGAAGAAAGAGCAAGCAGATTATAAAGCTTTTAAATCAATCAAAATAAAAAGGCCACGGAGGGAAATTAATGGATATGGCCAGACCTATTTTTACTTTCATGGCCGTTTCATTATTCTTAGCTGAAAATTGGTTGCTACTGAGGAAGAGGCTTTTGATCTTTGATCAATATTAATTTATAATGAGTTGTGTTCCTTAGCGGTCCATATTCGAGCCAGAAACCAAAACCAAACCAAACAAAACAGATCCTTCCAATGCCTTTATTTGTTTGTTTGTTTTTCCATGACTGCCCAACTCAACCAAGTGACTCCGGGCGGCTGACAATTCTAAAATTTTATAAAACAATCAAAACCATTTTTTAAAAAAACAACAACATCAGAACAATTAAAAAAAACAAACCAACACCCACAAAATAAATATGATGCAAATAGAAGCCGTGAGGATTAACCTTTGCTGGTCTCCTGAGTGGAAATGTCAAAAGAAGAACAAACTTTTCAGTAAGAAAGTATTGTGGAGAAGGGCGAGGAACGAGCACTCTGTCCTCCATCCACTCTGTGTACAAGTGGTACAGGATTTAGAATTAGTTAGAATAACAGAGTTGGAAGGGACCTTGGAGGTCTTCTAGTCCAACCCCCTGCTTAGGCAGGATACCACTGATGGCTTACCATTTTGCCATCGCCTGCCAAAAGCGGGGGGTGGTGAGAAGGTCGTGTGAGAGTGTGCCAATACCCATAATTCAATGTGCCCTGCCCCCCATACAGGCGTGCAACCTCCACACGCTCCCCCCATTTTTGGCACGTGATGGCATGGTGGGCCCAGTAGGTCTGTTTTTCGCCCTCCCCAGACTCCAGAGGCTTACTTGGAGCCTGGGAAGGGTGAAAACGGCCTTCCCCATTCCCCCCCCCCCCAGAGGCCCTCCAGAGGGCAGAAACAGCCCGTTTGCTGACTTCCAGTGGGACTGGAAGTTTTTTTGCCCTCTACGGGCTCCAGAGCCTTTCTAGGAGCCTGGGGAGGGTGAAAACGGACCTTCCCCTCCCTCACGGAGGCTGGAAATGGCCCGTTTGCTGACTTCCGGTGGGCCCAGAAGGCCCGAAAATCATACATGCCATAGGTTCACCATCACCACCCTATACCTATACCTATGCATTGTAAGCCGCGCTGAGTCTCCGGAGAACGGCGGCATATAAATCGAACTAATAAATAAGTAAATAAATAATAAATATACCATTTCAGACAAATGGTTATCTAATCTCTTCTTAAAAACTTGCATTGTTGCAGCATTTGTCTGAGTTCAGATCAGGGGTGAAATGCTCCCGCTTCGGACCGGATCACCTGATCCGGTAGTGATGGTGGCGGTTGGTTCAGAGAACCAGTAGCAAAAATCCCTGGCCATGCCCACCCAATCGCCCGGTTGCCCGTTTGCCGCTTCTTTTAAAAAATGCTTTTTAAAGGTTTTTTAAAAAAGGCTCTAACGATCCCAGCTGAGAGGCGCAATTTTACTTTTAAAAGCATTTTTTAAACAACCTAAATAGGTTGTAAAAAAATGCTTTTAAAAGTAAAAAAAAATAGCTTGCGCGCCACAGCTGATGCGCGCATGTGTACCTTGCATTTGGTGCATGGTGCGTACGGCGCATGCACAGCCAGCAAAACGAGAGTAAACCAGTTCAGATTTCACCACTGGTTCAGATGCTTTCGAAGGGCAGGGGTCCAACGTGGTTTTTGAGCGGGAACACAAGACTCCGGAAAACGGAGGCGAAAGGGAAGGCAGGCGGGAAAGAGGGAAACACGGCAGAATGGAGAAATTCGGAGGGCCGACGATGCTTCCTCCATCAATCAGGGCTCCAGAATGAGGAGAAAGGAACAGGGTTTCTGCAGGACGCTCACGGGGTTGAGACAGGATGCTGGGAAGGAAAGGCCACCCGGAATCCAGTCCTTCATTGTTGCTCCTTCCACGCTCATAAATCTGATGGGTCACAATGAGGGAGGGAGGGAGGGAGGGCTGCTTGGTTGGGCCTGCCCTTTTCACCGACATTGCAAATCTTCATGAGCCAGGCTTGAGCACATCTGGAACGGCTGGAGTTAAAGATCAGTTTTTCCTTGGGCCAAGGTAAACAGCCTCCTTTGTAAAACATCTAAGACATTTACAGAGCTAATCAAGAATTGTCCACCAAGGAACCTACAGGTACATCATGATAAATGTCTTAGAAGGGTTTTCTAGGGTGTGTAGTAAAGTTGGGGAGGGGGTGTTCTAACAGAGTTGGAAGGGACCTTGGAAGTCTTCTAATCTAACCCCCCCACCCACCCAAGCAGGAGACTGTACACCATTTCTGACCGAGGGCAGTCCAGTCTCTTCTTGAAAGTCTCCAGTGATGAAGCATCCACAACTTCTGAAGGCAACTTCTGTTCCATGGGTTGATTGTAATCACTGTCAGAAAGTTCCTCCTTTATTTCCAGGTTGAATCTCTTCTTGATCAGTTTCCATCCATTATTCCTTGTCTGACCTTCGGGTGCCTTGGAAAATAGCTTGACCTCCTTCCTCCTCTCTGTGGCAGCCCCTCAAATATTGGAAGACGCTATCCTGTCTCTCCTGGTCCTTCTCTTCACTAGACTAGCCAGGCCCAGTTCCTGTAACTGTTCTTTATATGTTTTAGCCTCCAGTTCCCCTAATCATCTTTGTTGTTCTTCTCTGCACTCTTTCCAAAGTCTCCACATCTTTTTCGTATTGGGGTGACCAAAACCGGATGCACTATTTCAGGTGTGTTTTTATGCTGTCTAATAATTATCTAATAATTAATAATAATAATAATAATCAAATAATTTAACAACCGATTCTCTGCTCTAATGACCAGTTGGGTGGGCGTGGCCATGGTGGGGTGTGGCCAGGGGGTGTGACAGGCAGCACTCGGCCTCCTGCACCCCCCCCCGGAGCAAAAACGGGCCACAGTGGCTGGGGGCGGGGAGGAATGTGCCGGCCCCTGTGCCTCTTTTTGGGCCTAGCCTTCCTGGGAGTGAAAACAGGCCGTGGGGGGGGGACACTGCACCCTCTGCCCCATTTTGGCCCTGGGAGGCCTCCCTGCACTTACCTAGGAGCCAAAATGAGGCACAGGGGAGACTCTTGGAAGGGGCGGAGGTCAGCCAGCAATTTAACTACCGATTTGCCCGAACCGGCTGAATCCCACTACTATCTACAGACCTTGGGCTCCATCATTTCATTTCCACCGAGAAGTCACACCAGTGATAAGCATTCAGCTTCAGGACAGAACAGCCAAAGGAGGCCCATGGGTCTCTCCTTCAGTGGTTTCCTTCAGTTCCCTTTTATGATCCTCATCATCTCAGGGTTCAAAGCCCCGGAGTGGGGGGAGGGGGGTGACACAGGGCAAAAGTCACAGGGGTCACGGGGTGAGGGGCACACGAGCTAAAAAAAGGAAACCCCCCCTCCCCATTGGCTGTCTTTAAGCCTGTCTAACATCAAAGCCCCATCTTCATGATGGGGCTGGAAATATGAATGGGGGGACCCTTTCTCTTTGCTCCTCCATTCCTTTCGCTGCCCCTGGGGGCTGCGTCTGCCAAATTTTCACAGTGGTGTGTGCATTAGAAGACCATTAAGAATGCAGGATCATTATGCATTAAAAAGCACTTACAGATGTTTGCCCTTTCCAGAGTTTGAGTCGGTAGGCAGGAAGAGAAGTTGATGGACAAAGAAGGAAGAAAGGGGAAAACAAACACTGCCTCCAAAAATGAGAAAAGTTTATACCCTGCAACATGAAGATCGACCTTTTCACTTAATGCAATAGCCTCCACCGAGCAGGGTTTGGTGATGATGTTCTTATCCATTTTGTCTGACTCTTGATTCTATGGTCCAGGTCTCTCCACTTCTGGTGACAACTTTGATGGTGTCCAGCCACCGTGTTCTTTGGTAGTTTGATTTCCTTTTACCACTTTGCAGACCCCTCGCATCCTGGACATAAATTGTTTCAACTCCTAGCCTCAAAACGACGCTATAGAGCACTGCACACCAGAACAACTAAACACAAGGACAGTTTTTTCCCCCGAACTCTATCACTCTGCTGAACAAATAGTTCCCTCAACACTGTAGAACTATTCACTAAGACTGCACTATTATTAATCTTCTTATCATTCCTATCACCCATCTCCTTCCACTTATGACAGCATGCCTGTAACTTTGTTGCTTGTATCCTTACGATTTATATTGATTGTTTCCTAGTATTGCTTGGATTGCTTATTTGTACCCTATGACTATCATTAAGTGTTGTACCTTATGATTCTTGATGACCTTAGAAAGGATGGAAGGCTGAGTCAACCTTGAGCCTGGTGGGATTCGAACTTACAGTAATTGCAGACAGCTGGAGTTAATCACAATGCACAATGCATTAGTCTGCTGAGCTATCCAGGCTCTTGGCCAACAAATAATTGAGTTCTATTCTATTCTATTCTACTCTACTCTACTCTACTCTACTCTATTCTATTCTATTCTATTCTTCTAAACTACTCTTCCCTTCCCTTCCCTTCCCTTCTATTCTAAACTCCTCCCAACGTATCTCAAAGGTGCTTTTTTTTCAAGAGGAAATTGGGCTTTCTTATTTTTCTTTGAATATGTTTCACTTCTCATTCAAGAAGCTTCTTCGGCTCTTTTTCGCTTCTTGGATAAGAAGCAAAATGTCTTCCCAGAAAAAACCAGAAAGCCCAGGGACAATCATGACCTGGATGACTGAGAATCTCCATAGGCATCTTCCCAACATAATTGCTTTTTTCCAGAATCTACAAAAAAGAAAAAGTTGGCAACCTGAATCACATGAGCAGGTCCTAGGGTGGGGAGTAATGTCCATAATTCATAGATTCACCTTCCCTTTCACCAATTCAGCAGTGGAAGTAGAAAGAATTCTGAACTGGTATATAGGTTGTCCTCACTTTACAACTAATATTGAGACCAGAATTTCTGTTGATAAGCAAGGTGCTTGTTAAGTGAGTCGAACCAATTGTATGACCTTTTTTTAACAGATGTAAATCAGGCCTGCAGAATTGTAAATGATCACCAGAGGGCAGCAAAGGGTTCCATGTCTCCTTGCTGCCCTCTAGTGGTCAGTGAGGGGTTTTTTTTTGCAGCACAGAGCTTGTTCGCCCTCCTTAATTCTCAGAGCTGGCTCATGAACTGGGGTTAGCTGTGGCATGCGGTCCTCTGAAGAGCTGTGTGGCCAAGAAACCGAATCTTTCGCGGCCTACCCCTTCTCCTTTTGTCCATCCGAGAAACCTGGAGGCCGGCCAGCCTCTTTCCTTCTGTCAAAAGCTTCCGAAACATGGATTTCTTTGCACCTCAAGCGCTGGCTTAATCACTTTGAAGCCTTCACGTCCTTCCTTACAGTAAGCCAGTCTTTCGGGCTTTGCTTGCCAGCTTTCTTTCTTTTGTTTGCTGACTTCCACCCAGCTCCCCGCGTTAAATTTATGAATTCCAATGAGCCTGGGAAAAACAAGCTCTCAGCCACCCCCCACCCCCAGCTCCTACCCTCCCAGTCTCTCTCTTTCTCGCAGCCAACACATCTTCATTCTGGCAAGGCATTGCTGAGGGATGAAGTAAGGGATGGAGCCGAATGACGGTTCTGCATTCAGCCAGGAATTGGGAAAGTTGAGTTGGGTGGGTGGTTGCCCAGCCAGCTCAAACGGATTTCTCTGCGCTGCTGGAATTTTAATTCAGTCCGACGTGGTCTTGCTTTTTCTGGGCAGAGAAGGGCACTTCTAAGACGTTGAGTCTTTCCTCTCGTTGAGGAAAGGTGTAGGCGAAAAGGGAGTACAGCTTTTCTCCTGATCTCTGTCCCTTTCTACAGTTTGCCTCTTCCTGTTTGCGAAGAGAACATCTCCAGAGCTCTGGAAAGTTTTCTTCATAAAATACAGGATGGAGATAAATAAGAAGTATAGTAAAAGTTTGCCCTCTGGAGCGCATTGTTTGGTATATCAACCAGAGCATCTGTGTCTGTGGCACAGATTTTCATACTCTGCAGATTTTGCTCATTCCTTACAACCTGTTGTGTTTCTCTGTTAAAGTGGTGTTTCTCAACCTTGGCAACTTTAATGTGTGTGGACTTCGACTCCCAGAATTCCCCACCTAGCATCCCTTTAAGATATGTGGACTTCAACTCCCAGAATTACCCAGCCCATGTGCTTTTAAGACATGTGGACTTCAACTCCCAGAATTCCCCAGCCAGCATCCCTTTAAGACATGTGGACTTCGACTCCCAGAATTCCCCAGCCAGCATACCTTTAAGATGTGTAGACATCAATTCTCAGAATTCCCTAGTCAGTATCTCTTTAAGATATGTGGACTTCAACTCCCAGAATTCCCCAGCCAGCATCCCTTTAAGATATGTGGACTTCGACTCCCAGAATTCCCCAGCCAGCATCCCTTTAAGATATGTAGACTTCGACTCCCAGAATTCCCCAGCCAGCATCCCTTTAAGACATGTGGACTTCGACTCCCAGAATTCCCCAGCCAGCATACCTTTAAGATGTGTAGACATCAATTCTCAGAATTCCCTAGTCAGTATCTCTTTAAGATATGTGGACTTCAACTCCCAGAATTCCCCAGCCAGCATCCCTTTAAGATACGTGAACTTCAACTCCCAGAATTCCCCAGCCAGCATTCCTTTAAGATATGTGGACTTCAACTCCCAGAATTCCCCAGCCAGCATCCCTTTAAGATACGTGAACTTCAACTCCCAGAATTCCCCAGCCAGCATCTCTTTAAGATATATGAACTTCAATTCCAGAATTCCCTAGTCAGCAAGCTTTTAAGACATGTGGGCCAGTGATAAAATCTACTTACCTTCCCTACCAATTCGGAAGTGCGCGCTCACTTTGGTCATGTGTGTGTGTGTGTGTGTGTGTGTGTGTGTTATATGCACGCTTGGACCCTCTGAGCATGCACAGAGAGTCAAAAACAGGTTACTTCCTGGTTAAAACCAGGAAATAACGACATCCAGGTGGGTGGGCGGAGCCTCATGCTGCCGTTGCTATTTGTTCTCCAAACCACGTACCACCATCACTATCGGTTCCGCCGAACCAGCCCGAACCGGTAGCATTTCACACCTGATGGGGACTTCAACTCCGAGAATTCCCCAACCAGCATGAAAACTCACCAACCTGGGCCAGCAGCTTCTTTATTCCTCCTCTCCTTCCATCCGTTCAGTTACTAGAGCAAACCCAAGTTTCAGCTCAATTTGGCGCAACCTCTTTGGCCCTAAAAGGAATTTTTTGCCAAAGTGTCAGTGGTTCAGGGTTGGGTTTAAATAAATATTTCTCTCGGGAAAGTTTGCAAGCCATGTGTTTTTTACCCCTTCCCATTCTGCACTCCGTTGGGTGGGTGGGATCCATAGCTGTATTTTGGCAAGATCCTTGTCAGTTAACGAGCTTATTTGGCTCAGATTTCCTCTTCTTTTTACTGCCTGTTTCTTTTTTTCCTATTGCTAAATTGGCTGGGGGAATCTGGCAGTTGAACTTTTGACTTGTTGTCATGGCTGGTTCTTATTGGATTAATATTATTTCACTCCGACTGGCCTGTGTGCACACAGACGCAACACACAAAAGAAGTTGTAGTTTCCGAAGGACGGCGGCCAGGTCTTGCCGTCTTACCGTGTTTCCCCAAAAATAAGACCCTGTTTTATATTTTTTTGAACCCCGAAATAAGTGCTTGGCCTTATTTCCGGGGAGGTCTTATTATTTTGGGGCGCATGGAGCGAGATGGGGCTCCTCTTGCTGTCTTACCTGATTTCCAGCTCTGCATTTAAATATTTTCAGGGAGGGCTTATTTTCGGGGGGGGAGGCTTATTTTAGCGCATGCGCTCAAAAGACCGATTGGGCTTATTATCAGGGGATGTCTTATTTTCAGAGAAACAAGGTAGAAGAGAGAACATCAAGTAATAGAGTACAGCCCCTGGGCCGGATAGGTGCAATGAATGTCTGTGTTGCTGCAGAGAGTCTCCCCCTTCGGGGTCTTTTTTTTAAAAAAAATAAAGGAGCCTGGATAGCTCAGCAGACTAAAGCCTATTATTAACATTCAGCTGTCTGCAATTACTGTAAGTTTAAATCTCACCAGGCTCAAGGTTGACTCAGCCTTCCATCCTTTCTAAGGTAGGTCAATTGAGGACCCAGTTTGTGGGGGCAATAAGCTGACTTTGTATAAAATATACAAAAGTATGAAGGCTATTGCTTAACGCATTGTAAGCCGCCCTGAGTCTCCGGAGAAGGGCGGCATATAAATCAATTTTTTTTAAAAAAGGATGCTCCTGCAGTATGGATTTACCTCAGGATGCTCCTGGTGTGTGGATTTACCTCAGGATAGGAGCCTGGATAGCTCAGCAGACTAAAAGCATTGTGATTAACACCAGCTGCCTGCAATTACTGTAAGTTCGAATCTCACCAGGCTCAAGGTTGACTCAGCCTCCCATCCTTTCTAAGGTAGGTCAATTGAGGACCCAGTTTGTGGGGGCAATAAGCTGACTTTGTATAAAATATACAAAAGTATGAAGGCTATTGCTTAACGCATTGTAAGCCGCCCTGAGTCTCCGGAGAAGGGCGGCATATAAATCAAATTTTTAAAAAAATTAGTTGAATCCCTTTCAGATATTTTTTTTGGAAAGCCTCCAGTGATGAAGCTTCCACAACTTCTGAAGGCAAGTTGTTCCATTGCTCTCACCGTTAGGAAATTTCTCCTTAATTCTAGGGTGCTTCACTCCTTGGTTAGTTTCCATCGTTTCTCTTCTTGCCTGGAAAATAAGTTGAACCCCCTCCCCTCTTCTTTGTAGGAGCCCATCAAATATTGGAACACACTGCTATCATAACACCTCTACTCCTCCTCCTTTTTTATTATCTTTTAAATTAATTTGTTTTAATCTATGGCTATTTATATTTGTTCTTTTTATGAAATTTTAACTTTTGTGTACTTGCTTTTTAATTTGGCTGTGCACCGCCCTGAGTCCGTAAGGAGAAGGGCGGTATATAAATCTAATAAAACTTAAACTTAAACTTAAACTTTTCATTAAACTAAATATACCCAATTCCTGTAACCGTTCTTCGCAAGTTTGAGCCTGCAGCCTGCTAATCAATCATGTTGCTCTTCTCTGCACTCTTTCCAGAGTCTCAACATCTTTTTTATATCACACGGTGACCAAAACTGGAGGCAATATTCCAAGTTCATAATCTGCTATTAAAATGTCCTTCGTGGCTTCCAGAAATGCTTTTCATGGGTGGTAAGGAAGAAGGAAAACATGTGTTTTATGCTTTCCTATTTTGACCCGTCTTCTTCCTGTAGTAAACTTCAGAATATGGCTGGCCTGGCTTTGATTATCCTTGTTGTAGTCCGCCAGCAGCCTGTGGAGCTGGCAACTGAGTCGGACAGTGAGGAGGCTGTGGAGGAACATGGGCCAGTCCTGGAGTCTGGGGAAGGCCCAGACAAGGGCTCTGCATCGGAGGCAGAGAGGGGGCCATCTGGGAGTGATGCACGGACTCTGGAGCCCCCAAAGTCAGAAATCAGAGAAGCAGAGGAACAGGAGGAGCCTGTTCTTAGTGCACACATGTGCAGAGCTGCCAGAAGGCAAGAGCAGCTAAAGCAAAAGGGACGACTCAGAAGTAAGGCTAGGAAATGACTGGCCCCTTCCATAAGGCTTAAAAGAGAAACAGAGGCACTTGGGCTTTCTGCAGGAAAGCAACGTTGCTAACTCTGTTTCCAGTCGGCGTCTCTTGTTTGTTTCTGAACTTCATGGGGCTTTGCCAAGTAAGGCCTTTGGCAGGATGTCAAAAAAGATAAAGGTTGGTGATTATCCTGAAGGACTTCTTCCGAAGGACTTGTTTTGCTACTAATTGGGACTCAGCTGGGAATGAACGTAATTCCCAGCTGTTACAATAAAATAGGTTTGTTTGGGACTAATTGTGTCTTGTAATGACTCAGTAAGCCTACGTCACAACAATTCTCTAAGGCTGGAGAGAAAAGAGAAGGACAAAATTTGAACTCGAGAGAAATCCATTTTCCCAGGAGTTGTGGGTGCTCCATCACTGGACGTTTCTAAGAAGAGATTGGGCAACCATTGGTCTGAAATGAAATGTATAAGATCTCCTGATTGAGCAGGGGTGGCTGGAGTAGAACAGGGGTCTGCAACCTTAAACATTCAAAGAGCCATTTGGACCCGTTTCCCACAGGGAAAAAAAAACAAACACCGGGAGTCACAAAACCTGGGTGGGCGTGGCCAACTCCACATCACTCACCCCCGCCCAGTCACATGACCCCCCTAGCCACACCTACCCAGCAGGTCATGAGAGCATCTTTGGCGAGGACGCTCCTGCTTTCTCCGAGCCTGATGCCCGGGGTGGGTGTATGCAGTTCGGCGGGGCCAGCCCCCTTTTTCCGCTGCCCTGAGCTTCTTAAAGCCACGGCTGGATGCTGCAGGCCCATCCCTCTGTCCGTCGTCCCGTCCTCCCGGATCCCATTCCCACTCCAGCAGCCCTCGTTTTAGCGAGGCCAGCGTCAGTCGCGGCCGAGTTGGGCCAGTTTCTCGGGGCAGAGAGCAAGTTGTGCGTCTCCCCAAGCAACCGAGACACACCCAGCACCAACAAGGGCTGGAAGAAGCTCCAGAAAGAGTGAGGCGCCAGCAGCCCCAGCCGCTTCTCCATCCCCCGCCATCACCCTTACCGTCTCAAGCCAGGCGAGGAGTGACTAGGAGGGGAGGGCGAGGAGCGGGGCCAGCCAGTGATGAGACAGAGAGCCGCAGCAGAGGGCCGAAAGAGCCACATGTGGCTCCAGAGCTGCAGATTGCCGACACCCAAACTAGAAGACCACCAAAGTCCCTTCCAACAGATCATTCTGTTATCTGGGCAATTCACACTACCTGGATTCTGCTTCAATAATGCTAGTCGTGAGGATTTTGATCCTACAGATGTTTCCAGCTGCTATTCTTTCTGTTACCGGGAGCAGAAATAAAGGATTCAATGTCAACCCAGTTAACAAGCCTGAAGTTTATTCATCTCCAGTAAAGCATGACCTAACCCTCTTCAGCTCTTTCTCTTCTCAGCGCCTAATTTTTCCCGTTGCTATGGAGTGACATTGTTCGAACCAACCAAGGACTGTTCTGAACGAGCTAGGGCCAGAGGGTGAGTGAAGACTTCTAGTGACTGTTCTCACCCACTACCTTTTGACTGCCCAAGCAGCTTCATTTGGTTAAACAAGAGAGAAAGGAGAAGGAGAGAAAGGAGATGATAAGGTGCGGGGGGGGGGGGAGAAAGAAAGAGAACGAGAGAGAAGGGAAGGGAAGGCAAGGGAAGGAAAGTGGGTCCCATAATCCCCTTTTGCAACCTTCTGACAAGCAAAATCCATGGGGAAGCCGGAAGCTAGAATACTACATCAAGTTTTGGTCACCACACTACAAAAAAGATGTTGGGACTCTAGAAAGAGTGCAGAGAAGAGCAACCAGGATGATTAGGAGACTGGAGGCTAAAACTTACGATGAATGGTTGCAGGAACTGGGCTGTCTAGTTTAATGAAGAGAAGGACTATGGAAGACATGATAGCAGTGTTCCGATATCTCAGGGGCTGCCCCAAAGAAGAGGGAGTCAAGCTATTCTCCAAAGCATTGGAGGGCTGCACAAGAAGCCATGGATGGAAACTCATCAAGGAGAGAAGCAACTTAGAACTAAGGAGAAATTTCCTGACAGTGAGAACAATTAATCCATGGAACAATTTGCCTCCAGAAGTTGTGAATGCTCCAACACTGGAAGTTTTTAAGAAGATGTTGGATAATCATTTGTCTGAAGTGGTGTAGGGTTTCCTACCTAAGCAGGGGGTTGGACTAGAAGACCTCCAAGGTCCCTTCCAACTCTTATTCTATTCTATTCTATTCTATTCTATTCTATTCTATTCTATTCTATTCTATTCTATTCTATTCTATTCTATTCTATTCTGATTTGATCAGGTGGCCTTGGGGACAGTGCAATGGTTATAAGTGTGAAAAACAGTCCTATGTCACTTTTTTTTCAGTGCTGTTCGAAAAGTCACTAAATGAACTGTTGTAAGTCAAGGGCTATCCTTTTTTTTTAAGCTTTTTAAAATTTTTTTTACAAACATATCAATGTGTGGACAGTGTGATCGCTGAGTGCCACATACTGTACATTTTAATACAAATAAAATAGTATTCATTGTATTCGTTTCATTTAGCAAGCTTGTATAATCCTCGTAATAATAGACATGTTTTTATTAAATTATAATCTTTCATTCTTTAATCATTCAATATTTCAATGTGTCATTTCTATGCCAATCACCCTATTCTAAGTGTCATACCTTTTGATACAAATTTGTTGTTGTTATTAGTTGCGAAGTCGTGTCCGACCCATCACGAGCCCATAGACAACATTCCTCCAGGCCTTCCTGTCCTCTACCATCCTCCAGAGTCCATTTAAGCTCACGCTGACTGCTTCAGTGACTCCATCCAGCCACCTCTTTCTCTGCCGCCCCCTTCTTCTTTTGCCCTCACTCTTTCCCAGCATTAGGCTCTTCTCCAGGGAGTCCTTCCTTCTCATTAGGTGGCCAAAGTATTCGAGTTTACTCTTCAGGATCTGGCCTCCTAAAGAGCAGTCGGGGTTGATCTCCTCTAGGACAGACCCATTTGATGGCCTTGCAGTCCAAGGGACTCACAGGAATCTTCTCCAGCACCAGAGTTCAAAGGCCACATATTATTAATCATAGGTATTACTTTTAACAAGCTTATACAATTCTAATAACAGCATAAACATTTACGCTAAATTAAAATCTTCCATTATTGGCTTGTTCAATTTATAATCCTTCATTATTTAGTTATTCAATATTGCAATATGTTTTTCGAGGTAAAGGGCCATCTGTAGTCACTCATCAGGACTACTTGTATTCTGTTCCTGCGCCTTCGCGCGGGGCCAAATTCAAACAGCAGAGGGCAGCATTGCACAGCTAATCCAATGATGGAATTTGAAATTTGTGCCTTGGAGTCAGCCTGGATCTGACTACCTGCTTGGATAAATTAGAATAGAATAGAATAGAATAGAATAGAATAGAATAGAATAGAATAGAATAGAATAGAATAGAATAGAATAGAATAGAATAGAATAGGTGGAGTGGAGTGGAGTGGAGTGGAGTGGAGTGGAGTGGAGTGGAGTGGAGTGGAGTAGAATAGATAAAAAAACAGAACAGAACAGAACAGAGTAGACTAGAATAGAGTAGAATGGAATAGGAATAGAATAGAATAGAATAAGAATAGAGTAGAGTAGATAAGAATAGAATAGAATAGAATAGAATAGAATGGAATGGAATGGAATGGAATGGAATGGAATGGAATGGATTGGAATAGAATAGAATAGAATAGAATAGAATAGAATAGAATAGAATAGAATAGAATAGAATAGAATATGTAGTAGAGTAGAGTAGATAAGAATGGAATAGAATAGAATAGAATAGAATAGAATAGAATAGAATAGAATAGAATAGAATAGAATGGAATGGAATGGAATGGAATGGAATGGAATGGAATGGAATGGATTGGAATAGAATAGAATAGAATAGAATAGAATAGAATAGAATAGAATAGAATAGAATAGAATAGAATAGAATATGTAGTAGAGTAGAGTAGATAAGAATGGAATAGAATAGAATAGAATAGAATAGAATAGAATAGAATAGAATAGAATGGAATGGAATGGAATGGAATGGAATGGAATGGATTGGAATAGAATAGAATAGAATAGAATAGAATAGAATAGAATAGAATAGAGGTGGAAGAGAACCTGTCCTATAAAATTTCAGATAAGTGACTGTCTAACCCAACCTATGGCACACGTGCCAGAAGTGGCAGGAAGGGGCATCTTTCCTGGCACGTGAGCTGTCGCCCAACTCACCTGCACCTCCGCATGTGTGCGCGCCCCAGCTGGTTTTCGGGCCTCTGGTGTGCATGCGCGTAATTCAGGGGACCCAGCTGGTCTGCAAGTGCATTTGCGCATGAGCACGAGGGTACCGGTGCGCAGTGTGTGCCTGCATTGAAAACCACGCAAATGCGCAGATGGTGCAATTGTGCATGGGGGAGGAGCCACGCATTAGCACAGGTGGCACGCCCACATGCAAAGCACGGACCTGCTCAGCACTCAGTGAGCAAAAGGTTCTCCACCACTGGTTTTGATTCTTCTTAAAAACCTCCAGTGATGGAGCACCCACAATTTCTGGAGGCAAGCTGTTCCACTGGTTAATTGTCTTCCCTGTTAGAGATCTTCCTCTCTCTGGGCACAATGAGAATATATCTGCTGAAAAAAAACTCCACATTGGCGACAGGAAGGGCATCTGGCCAGTAAACACTCAGCTCCATTCCGTTGCCCCGGACTCCATCCCGATGCAAGGGATCATGGGGTCGTTAAAAGAGGATGAGGATGATGAGGCATAAAAACAATCTTAGCCAGATTCCTAAATTCCGATGAACCGAGTAGTAGTTCCTCCTCACTTTTTGCAGCCAGAAGCAGAAGGCCTGGGCTAATTTTTTTTCTCCCCCTGCTCCAGCTTTTATCCTAACTAATGACAAGCGTTTGCATATTCATAATATCACTGTGCGTCACCCTAGCTTTGACTCACCAAAGATTCTGAATGGAATGGCGTTCTTTCAATGAGAAGATCAGGCCTCTGACACCCTCATAAATCGCTGTGGCTTAGAATAACCATCTCCGTCAGGCAGACGTGCCATCTAATAATTGTTCCATCTCAACCATTTAAAAAAACAAAACAAAACCCCACTTTAGAATCATCTCGTTGTTCAAAGAACAGTTGGAAACCATCAAAGGGAGCTGGAACCAGGAGTGGGCTTCAACAATTTTAGCAAGGGGTTCTTTGCTCGGGTGCTGGGTGGGTGTGGCCAGGGTGGGTGTGGCCTAGTCAGCCTCCTACACCACAGCAGGGGGGGGTGTTTTTGTCCTCCCCGGGTGCTAGAGGCTTTCCTTGAGCCTCCAGGAGGGTGAAAACGGCCTCCCCAGGCTCCGGAGGCCCTCTGGAGGCTGGGAACAGGCTTTGTTTCTGGCCTTCTCGAACTTCCGGTAGGCCTGTTTTTCGCCCTTCCCGAGCCTCCATGTGCTTCCTGCACTTACCTGCATCCAAAGTGGGCCATGTGGGGTCTCCTGGGAGGGGAGGGCAGGGGAGGGTGGGTGGGGCCAGCCAGGAGTGGGATTTGGGGGTTCTCCGAACTGCACAGAATCTTAGCTAGAGGTTCTCACGAACCTCTGCAAACCCCCAGCATCCCATCCCTGGCTGGACCCATCTTTTATTGTGTCGGCCTTTGTCAGCCTTTTAAGATAGGTGAAGTCAAGACACAAGAGCAGCTCTGATTTCAGAAATGTTCTTTATCCTTCTACGATTGAGAGCAACCGAACGTTGAATGTCGATCTTCCTCTTTCCTATATCTTGTACCAAACGAGTCTAGGCAGGATTGTTTTGAGTTGTTTTTCTTCTTTCCAATGGTTGGAGGAACTACTGCGTTTCCCTGAAAATAAGACCCGACATCTTCAAGGCATGTGATCCTGTCCACCATTAAAAAACCATCTTTCCGAAACAGCCACCATGTTTTCAGCATCTTTCTCCCCACTTGGAACGATACCCTGTTTCCCCGAAAATAAGACATCCCCTGATAATAAGCCCAATCTTTGAAACACGTTGGAGATTTTCTCAAAAGCACAGGTAATCTCGACTTAAAAACAGTTTATTTAGTCACTATTCAAAGTCGCAATGGCACTGAAAAAAGTGACTCACGATTGTTTTCCACAGTTGCCACCTTTTAGATTTAGATTTTAGATTTTATTGAATTTATATACCGCCCTACTCCCGAAGGACTCAGGGCGGTGTACAGCCATAAAATAAAACATATAAATACAAATTTTAAAATAGACTAAAACGAAATTAAATAATTTGGCTGAAAAATTTAAAATCCCAATAATTTAAAATAAATTTAAAATTCCCATTTAAAAGGGGGGAAATGACTTAGGTCAGGCCGGCTTGATGGAATAAGTGAGTCTTGAGCGCGCGACGGAAGGTGCGCAAGTCCGGGATCCTCCGTATCTCCGGGGGGAGCTCGTTCCAGATGGTAGGTGCCCCCACAGAGAAGGCTCTCCCCCTGGGGGCCGCCAGTCGACATTGTTTGGCCGACGGCACCCGGAGGAGCCCCTCTCTATGGGAGCGTACTGGCCGGTGGGAGTCTATTGGTGGTAGTAGGCGGTCCCGTAAATAACCAGGTCCTAAGCCATGGAGCGCTTTAAAGGTGATACCCAAAACCTTGAAGCGCACTCGGAAGACCACCGGGAGCCAGTGCAGCTCGCGCAGGAGAGGTGTTACACGGGAGTGCCACATCGCTCCCATAACCACCTGCACGGCCGCACTCTGCGCCAGTTGGAGCCTCCGAGTGCTCCTCAAGGGGAGCCCCATGTAGAGAGCGTTACAATAGCATTTTAGTTTAGTTTAGTTTATTAAATTTATATATCGCCCTTCTCCTGACGGACTCAGGGCGGTGAACAGCCAAACATTAAAACATTAAAATACAAGCAATATAAAAGTTAAAAAATAATCTAAAAATAATCTAAATAATCTAAATAATTTTGAGCGTTACAATAGCAATTTGAAGCATCCCCATAGTCACGTGATCAAAATTTAGACACTTGGAACTGGTTCATACTTATGACCGTTGCTATATCCTGGGGATCTGTGTCACATGATCCCCCCTTTGGCAACCTCCTGACAAGCGAAGTCCATGGGGAAGTCAGATTCGCTTAACAGGTGTGTTACTGCACCTTATCAGCTGCAGTAATTCACTTAACAACTTGGGCGAGGAAGGTCGTAAAATGGGGCAAAGCCCGCTTAACAAGCGTCTCACTCAATAACAGAAATGTTGAGGCTCCATTGTGGTCGTCAGTCGTAAAAACTGCCTGTAAAATAGTTGCTACGATTATTTTCCTCTGACCCATTTCTCCCTCCAAAGGATAATGGTAAAGGTTCCCCTTGTACATGCGTGCTAGTCGTTCCCGACTCTAGGGGGCGGTGCTCATCTCCATTTCAAAGCCGAAGAGCCAGGGCTGTCCAAAGACATCTCCATGGTCATGTGGCTGGCATGGCTCAATGCCAAAGGCGCAGGGAACACTGTTATCTTTCCACCAAAGGTGGTCCCTATTTTTCTACTTGCATTTTTTTACCTGCTTTCGAACTGCTAGGTTGGCAGAAGCTGGGACAAGGAACGGGAGCTCACCCCATTACGCGGCGCTAGGGATTCGAACCGCTGAACTGCCGACCTTTCAATTGACAAGCTCAGTGTCTTAGCCACTGAGCCACCGCATCCCTTCCAAAGAACAGTTTCTCCTATACCTGAAAAAAAGCTAGAATGGATCCTTTGAAGAATCTAATCCACCTACACCTCTCATCCAACAGAAATAACATGGAAATATAGACACAGTTGCTTGTCAAGCATGATTTCAACCATCATAAATTAAGGATGAGCTGCTGCCATTATGTGGGCCCGGCAGAAGATGCCTCTAAGACGTTTTTAGCACCTCCTGTTCAGCTTTTTCACTTCGGCATATAAAACCTTTGGGAAAATCTCTGTCTTCCTTTGACCCAACTCTGGCACGAAGTCATTTTAATCCCGCAAATTTGAGAAGAAGAAAAAAATCCAGAAGAGGTGAGATTTTTACACTTGCTTAAAACAGCACACTTAACTGGAGGTGAAGAGGAGAAAAAAAAACCCCATAACCCTGAATTTAATTTGTCGTCTTTCTTCTCTCAAAGGGGGAAACATTTAATATTATGTTAGACTTTACGATTCTTTTCTCGTTCTTTTCTCATGGATAAAGCAGAGTGCTATATTTCTTGCCGAACTGGTTTCCTGGTGACCTCAATACTGAGAGGATGGCAGTTAACAGGTTAACAGGAACAGAGTTAGGGATCTAGATGACCTCCCAAGGGATCTTGGGAGGTCATCTAGTCAAACCCTCTGCTCATGCAGGAGACCTATACTAGGGATTCGAACTGCCGAACTGCCTACCTTTCTGATCGACAAGCTCAGTGTCTTAGCCACTGACTTACCCTCCCCTCTGATGCCAAAGGGAGTCAAGAAGGAACAAACTTCAGGGGTTTTTTTTTTCTCCCCCCCCCCCTCCCTCTCTCTCACACCTTCTTTCCTTCCTGGGTTAATTTATGATTTGCTAATGGCTTTTACATTCCTGCTCCAAAATCAGCTTTGCAATTCTCTACGGAGCAATGTTTTTCAACCTTGGCAACTTTCAGAGGTAAGGACTTCTTCAACTCCCAGAATTCCTCAGCCAGCCAGGTAGTCAGAACAGAACAAATTAACAGAGTGGGGAGGGTCCTAAGAGATCTACTAGTCCAGCTCCAGCAGAAGACCCCGTGATGACGAGCCTATGGTACACATGCCACAGGTGGCACGCAGAGCCATATAAGTGGGCATGTAAGCCTGGATAGCTCAGCAGACTAAAAGCATTGTGATTAACACCAGCTGTCTGCAATTACTGTAAGTTCGAATCTCCCCAGGCTCAAGGTTGACTCAGCCTTCCATCCTTTCTAAGGTAGGGAAATTGAGGACCCAGTTTGTGGGGGCAATAAGCTGACTTTGTATAAAATATACAAAAGTATGAAGGCTGTTGCTTAATGCATTGTAAGCTGCCCTGAGTCTCCGGAGAAGGGTGGCATATAAATCAAATTAAAAATAAAATAAATAAAATAAAATTGCCCTAGCTGAGCTCCGGCGCGCCAGCTGATTTTCGGGCTGTCTGGGCCCACTGGAAATCCGGAAACAGGCTATTTCTGGCCTCCGGAGAGCCTCCAGGGGGATGGGGAAGGCTGTTTAGCCCTCCCCAGGCTCCAGGAGCTTTCTTGGAGCCTGGGGAGGGTGGAAACAGCCTTCCCCATCCCCCTGGAGGCTCTCCGGAGGCCAGAGATAGCCTGTTTCTTGACATGGGGGGGGGCGCAGGGTGCACTGAATTATGGGGGTGGGCATGTGTAGGTGTGACGCCCCCAGCTCCCCCCATTTTTGGCACATGACGGCAAAAAGGTTAGCCATCAATGCCCTATACCGCTGATGGCTAACCTTTATGCCATCGCGTGCCAAGAGCAGAGGAAGCACATGTGTGTGTGTGTGTCACATGCATGCATGCCCACATCCATAATTCTATGCTCCCTGCTCCCGTGCATGTGTGCCCCTCCCCACGCATGAGCGTGCAACCACCCCCCCTGTGCTTCCCCCCATTTTTGGCACCCAATGGCACAGTGGGTCCAGTAGGCCTGTTTTTCACCCTCCCCAGGCTCCAGAGGCTTTCTAGGAGCCTGGGGAGGATGAAAACGGCTTCTTCCCCACCCCCTCCCAGAGATCCTCCAGAGGCTGGAAACATCTCGTTTGCCGACTTCCAGTGGGACCGGAAGACCTGAAAATCAGCTGGCTGGTGCACACATGTGTGCCGGAGCTGAGCTCGCGTGCCCACCGATATGGCTCCATGTGCCAATTGTGGCACATGTGCCATAGGTTCACCATCACAGCCCTAAAACATTTCAGACAAGCCTCCAGTTGATGGAGCACCTACAACTTCTTAAGGCAAGCCATTCCGCAGGTTTATTGTTTGCGTTGTTAGAGAATTTCTCCTTAGTTCTAAGTTGCTTCTCTCCTTGATGAGTTTCCACCCATTGCTTCTTGTCCTGCCCTCAGGGGCTTTGGAGAATAGCTTGACTCCCTCTTCTTTGGGGCAGCCCCTGAGATATCGGAAGACTGCTATCATGTCTCCCTTAGTCCTTCTTTTCATTAAACTAGACATACCCAGTTCCTGCAACCGTTCTTCGTATGTTTTAGCCTCCAGTCCCTGAATTCTCTTTGTTGTTCTCCTCTGCGCTCTTCCCCAGAGTCTCAACAATCCTTTTTATATTGTGGAGGACCAAAATTGGATGCAGTGATCCAAGTGTAGCCTTACCAAGGCATTATAAGTCCTCGATTTTTGACCCCGCTTGGCATCAAAATATCGCTTTTCTAAGGCAGGTGTTTGTTAAATGAGCTGAGCCTGATCTACTTTGCCACAGTCGTTAGGCGAATCACTGCAGTTGGGGTGGTCGTTAAATGAATCTGGCTTCCTCCATCGACTTTCCATTTTGGAAGCTGGGTAGGGAAAGCCGCAAATGGCGGTTACACAACCCTGGGATGCTGCTACCATCATAAGTACAAGCAGCCAAATGTTGACCATGTGACACCGTGGATGCTGGGATGGTCGTAAGCCTGAGGAAGTCACTTTTTCCTCTACCATTGTAACGTTGAATGGTCATTAAGCAAATTGGTTGTAAATCGAGGACAATCAAGGATTCCCCCTCAGCCATGGCAACCCTCTGGTTGACTTTGGGCCAGTGACATCTTTTCAACCCAACTTACCTGTCACAGTTGTTGTAGTGGAGAAAACACACAGAAGATCATCATCATCATCATCATTTAACGACCCTATAATCCCTTGAGGGGTGGAGTCTGGGCAACTGAATGGAGCTAGCAGAGAGTTTACTGGCCGGATGCCCTTCCTGTCACCAATGCAGAGTTTTGAGAAAACTTCCGCAGATATATTCTCGTTGTGCCCAGAGAGAGAAATATCTGCCTCTACCTAGGATCGAACTCACAGCCTCCTGATTGTGAGGCGAGAGCTCCACCTCTAGGCCACCGCACCACTCGACACAAAAGATAATATAGGTCTAAAAAATAAACCTATGTAGGGGCTGGCAGGGCGAGAAGCTGCCCCGGAAAGTCAAGATGAGGGGATGAAAATATTAGATCAAAGAACGGAGAGAGCCATAGGAAATTTGGGCGCATCGCGAAGCCCAACCTACATCGCAAAGCTGTTGTTGAGGAAGGGAATCGGAGGCAGAACTATGTACACCCCCTCCCCGAGGTCCCAGGTTATAAATACCATGAATGAATAACATAAATAAACCCGCTTCACCACAGTAGCCTCTTCGCCAGTGAAGGAAGCTGCCTTCTGAACTCTAGGCTAAAAATAGCTTCCAACTCTCCATCTCTAGCTGTGAGATATAGATGTATATATATATACACATACACACACACACACACACACCAATATATATATATATTCATCCCTTGTATTGCTAGGAGACTGGGAGGCAAGCATTGCTAGGCGACACTAGTTGCCATGGTGACAGCTGGGTGCCTGAGTCATCTGCAGTGCAGTCTATCTTGAGCTGGGTAAATAGCGATGGAGCTGCTGGTAGAGATTTCACACTCCTGCTTGTGAATGTGTTTCTTTCTGGGAGGGAATCACGGAGGAAGGTTTGACTAGGCAGGCATCGGTCTTCCTTCCTTCCTTTCTTCCTCTCTCTCTCCCTCTCTCCCTCCCTTCCTCCCTTCCTTCTCCTTCTCCTCCATTCTCTCCTCTATTTTCTCCTCCTCTCCCTCCATTCTTTCCTCCTCCTCCTCCTCCTCCTCCATTCTCTCCTTCTCCTCCTCCTTCTCCTCCTTCTCCTCTCCCTCCATTCCCTCCTCCTCCTCCTCCATTCTCTCCTTCTCTTATTCCTTCTCCTCCTCCATTCTCTCCTTCTCCTCCTCCTCCTTCTCCTCTCCCTCCATTCTCTCCTCCTCCTCCTCCATTCTCTCCTTCTCTTATTCTTCCTCCTTCTCCTTCTCCTTCTCCTTCTCCTCCTTCTCCTCTCCCTCCACTCTCTCCTCCTCCTCCTCCTCTCCTCCTTCTCCTTCTCCTCTCCCTCCATTACCTCCTCCTCCTCCTCCTCCTCCTCCTCCTCCTCCTCCTCCTCCTCCTCGAAACCTAAATATTTTCTGAGGATTATACTGAGATCAGAGAGGCATCATGGCTGGGGCTAACACTTGATATTAGGAAAATGCAAACCTAGGATCAAGCTGGATCTGGGGATTTGTCTTTCAGACCGCCATGCAAACGAGAGTTGATGTGTTTGGTTGCTCCTCCACAACCTGCTTTGTGAGATCCCTACACACCTAGACGGCTAGCATAACTGGGAGTCAACCAAAATAGGAGAGATTATTTTTCCTGGGAGCACACTGTCCAATGCGCTCAGAATTGTCCCATCTCAACAAAGCTTTCCAAATCACCAAACTGCCCAAGGCCTTGGGGTCCATGTTATCATTGGCATTTTCTCCTAACACCAGCTACTAGGACTACAGCCTCTTCCAGGGTGGGTGGGTGGGGAGTAAAAATAGCTGCAACCACACAATTAAGTCCTGTTCCTTTTTAATGTGCATCACAGACTGCTGGATTGCGATCAAAGTTTCTCTGTAAACCAAGTTCCTTTTCCTACAAGTCCATCTCGTCAGGGCTCTTAGCCCCAAACTTTATCTTTCATAATCAAAGGACCATGTTTAATGCCAAAACGTAAGGATGATTAGGGGACTGGAGACTAAAACATATGAAGAATGGTTACAGGAACTGGGCATGGCTGGTCTAGTGAAGAGAAGGACCATGATAGCAGTGTTCCAATATTTGAGGGGCTGCCACAGAGAGGAGGGGGTCAAGCTATTCTCCAAAGCACCTGAAGGCCAGGTAAGGAATCATGGATGGAAACTGAACAAGGAGAGATTCAACCTGGAAATAAAGAGAGAATTTCTGACAGTTAGAGCAACCAACCCATGGAATAGAAGTTGTCTTTGGAAGTTGTGGGAGCTTCATCCCTGGAAGCTTTCCAGAAGAGAGTGGATTGCCATCTGTCAGAAATGGTGTACAGTCTCCTGCTTGGGCAGGGGGTTAGACTAGATGACCTACAAGGCCCCTTCCAGCTCTGTTAATCTAATCCATACATCCATCCATACATATATACATATATATGTTTTTCTTTAATCCAGGTTTTTCCTACGTAACCAAGATTTTTCTGCAAGCCTAGTTGAGTGAAATCACATTCACTATTTTTGGGGCTTTTTTTTCTTCTTTTCCTTCTTTTCCTTCTGGCAGCCAGAATATATATATACATATACATATATATATAGTTTGCATTTGTTTCTCCTATCTTTTCTGTACCATCATTTCCCCCCTTTCATGTCATGAAGACTCCGTCAAGAAAATGTGGACCTGAAATGGCCTGTGAGAACAACCTTGGGAGACAAAAGGAAGAAGCTCAGCCTAAACAACGTTGTGATACCAGAACTCTCAGCCATCAGATGGAATGGGAAAGTGGAGAAAGCATTTCAGAAAGGACCCTCCCTAGTTCTCCAGAAAGTAAAGGCAGGGGGAGGGAAGAAGTACTTTCAGACTTGCAAGATTCTGTTACTTCAACCTTACCATAAAGATAATGTTAGTATTTGTGGTTTCCTGAATGGATTACCTCAAAGAACTGATAGTACCATCTGGATGTTATGTTGAAAATACCAAAGGTTTTCTGAGGGGTGTTTTGACTAACAACACATGCATACAATCCAGAAAGATGCTATCATGGCCTCTCATTCTAGCTTCTCTTTTCTTTCTGCTTCTCACATAGTATTTCCCACACATGATACTCTTAGAAGCAGCTGCCACTTAGTGCTTCTAAAACATCAATGTACATCATATGCAGGGGTGGGATTCAGTTAGTTCGGACCAACCGGATGTAAATTTTAACCTTGAAAGGACTGGCTTAGCTTGACCACCTCATTCCGCCTCTCTCGGGAGTCTCCATGCAGCTCATTTTGGATGCCAGGTAAATGCAGGGCCCACGCAGAGGCTCTGGGAGGGTGAAAAACAGGCCTACCGGAAGTCTGGAAACGGGCCTGTTTCCGGCCTCCAGAGGGCCTTCAGAGCCCAGGGGAGGCTGTTTTCACCCTCCCGGAGGCTTGAGGAAAGCCTCTGGAGCCTGGGGAGGGCAAAAATGCTCCCCCCTGCCATGGTGCAGGAAACCGACTAAGCCACACTAAAGTAGAAGCGGATAAAGTGGGACCGTTTGGATGACCACTGGATAATTTTATATTCACTATATTCTAAAAGATATTCTAAAAGCAACTATATTCTGAAGGCAGGAAATACCACCAGCTAGAGAAAATACAACATCAGCATGAACTCCCTTGATACTCTAAGTGACCCCCTAACTTGTCAGAAGAAAAGGGAGCATCCTCATGAAACATAGTCAAGAGTGATTAGGCCAGAGAATAGCACCTGGACGAGAAGCAAATACCAAAAGAAGAATTTGTACTTCAGCCAATTACAAGAAGAATTATGAGTGTTGGATAAAGATAATGTAAAATCTTAGTAATTAGGAGATGTCAATTAAAAATAACAAATGTATGTTAACCATATATGGGAAAGTTGCTGTGTTAGCAGAATCCTTTGTTTAAGAAAGTATATGTGTCATACAAGCATGGAGACATTACTCTAAGCCAAGATTGGAACCTGGCTTTTGAGTCTTTGCGCAAATAAAACCTCTCTCTCTGACTGACCCATGTTGCTTGGTCACTTCATTCCATAACAATTCCCCCATGGCCGTGCCCACCCAGCAACCGGGCAAAAAATCGATTGCTAGAATTTTTCAATCCCACCTTTGATCATATGTGTATACCAGCCCTTCCCAATATGCAAGTCTTCCAGAGATATGGACTTCTCAGCAAGGGACTGGCTGGCTGGACAATTCTGGAGTTGGTTCATAAACAATTCTGGAGTTGGGCACCTAGGTCGGGAAAGGGGAATACAATTTCCAGTTGTCTCTCGCTACCATTGCCAAGTTGACTGGAAAAGTTTATTTTTTAGAGGGTGATGTTAAGAAAGATCCATTTTCATATTTCTTGAGTCGGTGATCGCATCATGAGCTAATCAAATGAGCCGATTTGTTGGCATACAGTGATTTTTTTCCCCTAATTTTTCCTTTGCATACATACACACAGATAGCAATAGCAATGGCACTTAGACTTATATATTGCTTTACAGTGCTTTGTAGACCTCTCTAAGCGGTTTACAGAGTCAGCCTCTTGCCCCCAACAATTTTGGGTCCTCATATTACCCACCTCGGAAGGATGGAAGGCTGAGTCAACCTTGAGCCAAGTGGGATTTGAACTGCCAAACTGCAGGCGGCTGGCAGGCAGCAGAAGTAGCCTGCAGTACTGCACTCTAACCACTGCACCACCGTGGCTCATGATGGGAAACATATTGCTGGGCTCACAATATGAAGAACAAGGAGCAAGAAACCAGCCCTTGCCAAAACATTGTTTGAGTTGCTTTTGGGCTTAAGGAAACATTCCTGACTCCATTCATACAGTTGTATGGATCAATAGTAAAGTAAGTTCAATAGAATGCATTTCTTTAATTGTGCACACACACACACCAAAATCTGAGTACTTTGCATGAGAGGGAGCTACCAAGCTGCAAAGCCACCTTTTTCTTAAGGTAAGTTGAAATTCAAGAGCACAAATAATGTTGCAGGAGTTTCCTGCAATACACAAACTCCATAAAACTACAGCCTTTAAAATTTCTGAAGTTAAAATTAAGGGCAGTTGTCAATAGGTTTGAATTAAAAAAAAAAGATGGATATCAAATGTCCATTGATTGGTGCAAATCTGAAACCCCGATCATTCATCTAAGAGGTTTAAAATGTCTCCAACCTTTACAAGAGATAGTAGATGGAGCTGTTAAACTGAGGAACACATGATTGCAATAAGTATTTTTTTTAAAAAAATGACACAAAACAATAATGCCTCTCTCTCTATATATATATTGCATGTTGCATGAGGCTGATTTTTTTTACTCCTTCCAAAAAAAAGGCTATTGAATTTCATTTTCAAATACCGTACAGCTCACTCATTAAGTTGATTTAGCTTAGGAACTCAGATAATCTCATGTGATCCCAGAGGCCGGCCGGCAGTTTTAAACTGATGCTGTTTTTGTATGCTGTCAGATTTATCGGATAATCTATGCCAATATATTCCATCTCTCTCATGCCTGTTTTTTCAAATGTTTCAATTCACCGCATGAAATATATATATATATTTGACTGTTACAGGGAGGAGTCATGAGATGAGGGCGTGGCTAACTGAAGAAGACAAACTAGTCAGAAATAGATCTATCTTAGTCTCCCTTAAGTCTCACAACAGACAGCAAAATGCTGCTTTGATGTCTGATAAAGCCTAGAAACTAGTGAATGAGATTTCACTGAACTATGGCTGTAGAAACATCTTGATTTATGTAGGAAAAACTTGGCTGAGAGAAAAATACATACATACATATATGTACACAGAATGGAAAAGAAACAACTGTATAATTTTTCTTATTCCATCCTTCCATTCAGAATTTTAAAAAAACGTCTTTCTTGCTTTCAAGTTGTTTTCAGCATCAAATCGATTCAGCCAGAAACGGAGGGCCAGACGGTCAGGTCAATTTCACCCTTTGGCTGACTTCTGTAGCACTGGGAGAGCAAATATTCTCAAGGATCAGAAAAGAATGATAAAGGTCTTCCCTCCGCGTGCAATTTGGTACCTTTCTCTAGCTTTTTTTTTTTTTAACATGGACAAAGATGCTGATGTTGCATTGGAAACTGAACATGGTTACGTTGCTCTGGGTAACTGTTTAGAACAGGAAGTGATCCCTCCTTTGTAATTTGCATCCTTCCCTTTTTTGGTCCAAAGCTGATAAGGAAATGTTTTGAATGCTATGTGATTTTGAAAACTGAATTAACATTTAGCTACCCCAGAACTCTGAAGTTTAGCCACTCAATTCTAATCAAATCTGATTTGTACACTAAGTTTAGGAACAGAACAGAACAGAACAGAATAGAATAACAGAGTTGGAAGGGACCTTGGAGGTCTTCTAGTCCAACCCCCTGCTTAAGCAGGAAACCCTCCACCACTTCAGACAAATGGTTATCCAACATCTTCTTTAAAACTTCCAGTGTTGGAGCATTCACAGCTTCTGGAGGCCAGTTCTTCCACTGATTCATTGTTCTGACTGTCAGGAAATTTCTCCTTAGTTCTAAGTTGCTTCTCTCCTTAATTAGTTTCCACCCATTGCTTCTTCTCCTGCCCTCGGGTGCTTTGGAGAATAGCTTGGCTCCCTCTTCTTTATGGCAGCCCCTGAGATATTGAAACACTGCTATCATGTCACTCCTAGTCCTTCTTTTGATCAAACTAGACATACCCAGTTCCTGCAACTGTTCTTCATGTTTTAGCCTCCAGTCCCTGAATCCTCTTTGTTGCTCTTCTCTGCACTCTTTCTAAAGTCTCCACATCTTTTTTACATCGCGGAGACCAAAACTGAATGCAGGATTCCAAGTGTGGCCTTACCAAGGCCTTACAAAGTGGTAAAAACACTTCACATGATCTTGATTCTATCCCTCTGTTTATGCAGCCTAGAACTGTGTTGGCTTTTTTGGCAGCTGCTGCACATGGCTGGCTCATATTTAAATGGTTGTCCACTAGGACTCCAAGATCCCTCTCACAGTTACTGCTATTGAGCAAGGTACCACATATACTGTACCTGTGCATTTTGGTTTTCTTGCCACTCAATTCTAATCAAATCTGATTTGTACACTAAGTTTAGGAATACCCAGAGGTTATAGTGAAAGGCAAAATCTACTGTGAACATCAACTCACTTCATCAGAGATTCATAGTAAATCTGTATACTTACATATAGACTCATTGATGACCTAGAGATGTAGAGTAAATTTACTTAGAAAGCATCACTTCAAAGATGCGTAGATGTTCTAAGAGAGGAACTACATAGATACATGTCATTTCATAAATGTATAGAAGACCTCATAGATGAATAGAGGAACCAACTTCCATGCATCATTTCAAAACTGCAGAGATGAGCTCATAAATACCTAGAGGAATCATTCATTCATTCATTCATTCATTCATTCATTCATTCATTCATTAGTTCGATTTATATGCCGCCCTTCTCCGGAGACTCAGCGCGGCTTACAATGCGTTAAGCAATAGCCTTCATACTTTTGTATATACCTTGCTTAGTAGGGCTTTCAGCCCACCCGCCCCCCTAAGCAGTGTTCTCTTTTATACAAAGTCATCTTATTGCCCCCACAATCCAGGTCCTCATTTTACCTACCGTGAAAGGATGGAAGGCTGAGTCAACCTTGAGCCTGGTGAGATTTGAACTTGCAGTAATTGCAGGCAGCTGGCAACTAAGTGCTACTTTAACAGCACTTAGTCCACTGCGCCACCAGGCTCTATATGGATGCATCACTTCATAAATGCACAGATATTCTTACAAATACATAGAGGAGCCTACATAGATACATCAGATCTGCAGAGATGACCTCATAGATATCTAGAGGAATCTATGTGGATGCATCACTTCCTAAATGCACAGATGTTCTCATAGATGCAGAGGTAAATAAATCTGCCTAGATGCACCACTTTAAAGATGCATAGATGTCCTTCTAGAGAGGTATAAAGGAATCTACCTAGACGCCTCGTTTTCAAAACTGCAGAAATGACCTCATAAGGTATCTGGAGGAATCTATATGGATGGATCGCTTCATAAAGGCACAGGTGTGTCTCTCCAAAGAGGCAGGCATGACAGGGGAAAACAACAAAGTGTTACAGAGACAGAGGAGATCAAAAGGCAAGAGGGGGAAGGCTTGCTTAAATGTGGTCCTTTGGCTCAGAGGGATATTTTTAGGAAGCCAAACTACAAAAGCAGCTGTTTGCCAGGACAATGCAAACTCCGTCCCTTTGGTATCTGCAGTGTGATGTCCTATGGCTGTGATGGCGAATCTATGGTACATGTGCCAGAAGTGGCACACAGAGCCATCTCTCCGTTGCTCTTCTGGGTTCCAGCACACGCCTGGGTCTTCATGCACGCAGGCGCATTAGAAACTGAATGATCAGCTGAGCTTCCAGTTTGTAATGCGCATGTATGTGTGCACCGGGGAACTGCTCTTCCAGTTTCCAGCATGCACGCACGTTCCCGTTTTGGCCAGGGATGGGTTCTAAATTTTTTTATTACTGGTTCTGTGGGAGTGGCTTATTTTGTGGGTGTGGCTTATTTTGTGGGTGTGGCTTGATGGTCATGTGATAATTATTTAGGATTTAGCAGAGGTACTGGTCTACCAGGCTTTTAACTGCTTGCAGAGTTGTACCGATCTACCCATTTATTTTTTGCAAGCATTGATCTACCCATTTATTTTTGCAGGCACCAGTCTACTCATTTGTTTTCTTTTACCACTGATCAGCTGTAAGGCGGCCCTTTGAAGCCCCCACAATGGGCCTCTACCCATCAGCTGGGACTCAGGAGGCAGCAATAGATTGGGGATGGGGCCAAATAAAAGGTAAGAATAATGCAGGGGCAGGGAGTGCGTGGGGGTGAGATGGGTTGGGCAGAACCAGTTTGGTGATGTCATATCGTCACCACTACCAGCTCGGGAGAACCGGGCCGAACCGGGAGGAACCCACCACTGGTTTTGGCATTCGGTGCCAGAAAGGGTCACCACCACTGCCCTATGCTCATCCGAAAGAGGTGGAAGTTTGAATCACAGTGACACGGCTGTGTGCTTGGGTCATTTTGCTGAAAGCACCATAACCTATAGACGGCTCTATCCTGCCTTGAGAATCTATTCAACAATCTGGGGGTGGGGGTCCTGCTTTCTGTTTGGGGTGTGCGTGTGTTTCTTTAAAACTCCTCTATTGCCAAACATTTTTTAATCCTCTCTGCTGCCATTGTACTATCTCTGATACTATTGGGCTTAACCAATAGAAGAGAGTACTGTATTTGTAGTTCAAGGTTGAATAGAAACGGAATTCTTTATTGGCCAAGTGTGATTGGACGCACAAGGAATTTGTTTTTGGCGCATAAGCTCAGTGTACATGAAAAAATACATTCATCAAGAAGTGATGGTCATAGAACACTTAAGCGATAGTCATAGGATACTAAATAAGCAATCGAACCATACTAGGAAACGAAACAAAGCAATATAAATTGTGAAGATACAAGCAACAAGGCTATAGCCATAAGTAGGAGGAGGACTTGGTGCTCTCTGAGCTTGGTGGTCTTCTTGTAGAGGTTTCATTACCCAACCAGGTAACTTCATCAGTGCTAGTAGGATGTGGCTAGTAGGATGAGGAGGGGGAGGATAGAAAGAGGAGTGGGAGGAGGAGGAGGAGGACAACGACAAAATGTGCCGTCCTTGGTGCTCTCTGAGCTTGTTTTTTTCTTGCATGACCCAACTAGGTAATATCATCACTACTAGAAGGGAGCAGGTTTTGCTTTATTTTTATATGCAAGTGGTTTGTTCCTAACAGAGAGCATATAAGCAGGAAGTGAACCCCGTTCCCTTCTAACACTGATTATGTAACCTAGCTGGGTAATGAAACATCAGCAAGGAAACAATCAAGCTCAGAGAGTATCAAGGACCCCAGACATAGTATTGTGCTTCAATGTCTCATGTTCCCCCTGATGAGTTGTTCAACATGGGCTTTATTGGTTGTGAAAGATGGGTCCTGTAGTCAAATAGATGGAAAGAGTACCTCTTTTGGCTCTGATTTAGTGTTCTGTTGCTTCGGAATCCTTTTGATGTTATTATTTGTTAGGGCTGTTTGTCACTTTGTCCCTTTCCTATCTCTATCCCAACGCCAAAAAATAAGAGCCTGTGTAGCGTAGAGGGCTAATGCCTCCTACTAAAGGCAGCAATTAACACCAGCTGCCTGTAATTTCTGTGAGTTCAATCCTCGCCAGGCTCAAGGTCGACTCAGCCTTCCATCCATTCTAAGGTAGGTCAATTGAGGACCCAGTTTGTTGGGGGCAATAAGCTGACTTTGTATAAAATATACAAAAGTATGAAGGCTATTGCTTAACGCATTGTAAGCCGCCCTGAGTCTCCGGAGAAGGGCGGCATATAAATCAAATTAAAAAAAAAAAAGGGTTAGAAAATAGGATAAATGCATGTAGATTACAAAACCAAGATCCAATGCCAATCACCCTCATAAAACCTCTCATTGATAAATTTAGTGTAACAGAAGGTCAGAAGCTCCAGATGTATTACATCAAATAGGGATGTATTGGCAAGTGTCAAGTTTTTCTTGTCAAACTTGTGGATTTAAAAAAAAAATCTGCGCTCACATTTATAACCACTTTGACGCAGAAGCATTATTCTTGGAAGATTACTCAACAAAGGGAATTTTGCAATTAATTTCCTTAATATAATGCAGTTTTCAAGGTGCCTTTCATGAATGAACCACAAGACACATCTTTCATAGCAGATTTCCACTTATCAATGGGATACTTTCACTGTTGGTAAACCACGTGGCAAGATTCAGGGAATGGCCAATGCTGAACGACAGCCATGATTCTGACAGCGTATTGGTTGTAAAATGCGTAATTAGAGAAGTTTTCATTCAAATGGAAAAACAAGACCATTTTCTCCAGCACTTCACTGTGTTCATCAGATTATTTCTTCTTCTTCTTCTTCTTCTTCTTCTTCTTCTTCTTCTTCTTCTTCTTCTTCTTCTTCTTCTTCTTCTTCTTCTTCTTCTTCTTCTTCTTCTTCTTCTTCTTCTTCTTCTTCTTCTTCTTCTTCTTCTTCTTCTTCTTCTTCTTCTTCTTCTTCTTCTCCTTCTCCTTCTCCTCCTCCTCCTCCTCCTCCTCCTCCTCCTTCCCCTTCTTCCCCTTCATCTTCGTCTTCGTCTTCTTCTTTCTTCTTCCTTGCCTTCTTCTCCTTCTTCTCCTTCTTCTCCTTCTCCTTCTTCTTCTTCTTCTTCTTCTTCTTCTCCTCCTCCTCCTCCTCCTCCTCCTCCTCCTCCTCCTTCTCCTTCCCCTTCCCCTTCTTCCCCTTCTCCTTCATCTTCTTCTTTCTCTTTCTCTTCCTCTTCCTTTTCTTTTTTCTTCCTTGCCTTCTTCTCTTTCTCCTTCATCATCATCATCTTCTTCTTCTTCTTCTTCTTCTCCTCCTCCTTCTCCTCCTCCTCCTCCTCCTCCTCCTCCTCCTTCCCCTTCTTCCCCTTCATCTTCATCTTCGTCTTCTTCTTTCTTCTTCCTTGCCTTCTTCTCCTTCTTCTCCTTCTT
Organism: Coluber constrictor foxii; assembly: GCA_038048745.1. Lineage (NCBI taxonomy): Eukaryota > Metazoa > Chordata > Lepidosauria > Squamata > Colubridae > Coluber > Coluber constrictor. Next base: position 11,539,742 of record CM075973.1, read on the forward strand.
CTCCTTCTCCTTCTCCTTCTCCTTCTCCTTCTCCTTCTCCTTCTCCTTCTCCTTCTCCTTCTTCTCCTTCTTCTTCTTCTTCTCCTCCTCCTCCTCCTCCTCCTCCTCCTCCTCCTCCTTCTCCTTCCCCTTCCCCTTCCCCTTCCCCTTCTTCCGCTTCTCCTTCGTCTTCGTCTTCTTCTTTCTCTTCCTCTTCCTTTTCTTTTTTCTTCCTTGCCTTCTTCTCCTTCTCCTTCATCATCATCATCTTCTTCTTCTTTTTCTTCTTCTTCTTTTCTTCCTCCTCTTCCTCTTCTTCCCCTTCTCCTTCTTCCCCTTCTCCTTCTCCTCCTCCTTCATCTTTGTCTTCTTTTTCTTCTTCTTTTTCTTCCTCTTCTTCCCCTACTTCTCCTTCTGCTTCTTCTTCTTCCTCCTCCTCCTCTTCCTCCTCCTCAACTTTGGCCTTGGACCTCTTGAACAACTTCTTAATTTTATCAGCGAAAGGCTAAACTGACCCACACGGCAGTAACCATGGGGCAATTTACGGCCAACGAGCTGCTGAATCCCTTGGGTTTTCCATGGCCTGCAGCAAAAAAAAAAAAAAAAAAAAAAATTGGACTGATTCTGCCATGGCCAAACTCTAAAGGCCAGAGGGAAAAGATATTCTTCATATCTTTAATCTAATTTCCATTCTCTGGCCCTGTCCATAATTTACCGAGGTCACCGGGGCGAGTCAGCGATCCTGCTGGCTCTTCAAGCTACATTTCTTGACAGTTAATCATTTCCCAAGCAGGGCTGATTCTTCTGAAAGAAACAAGTGCAGGGAAGGGAAAGAAAAGAAAAGAGGGGAAGTATGTTTGCAGCTCATTAACATTTCATGTCTCAGCTTCTGAGCAGGGATGCGTCTTGCATGCACTAAATATCAAGCAGGGATGGGGGAGGCGGTTGCCAATTGGGAGGACATTTAGCTCCATTTGTGTGTGTGTGTGTGTGTGTGTGTGTGTGTGTGTGTGTGTGGACCGAAGAGAGTCTGTTTATTTGCAAGCAGCCCATCCCCCCACCCTTCAGACTACAACTCCCATCACACCTAGCCAGCAATCTGAATTGGAGGTAGGTTTTAGCAGGTTCTGACCAGTTCTGTAAAACCCATAGCGGAAATTTTGAGTAGTTCAGAGAACTGGCAAATACCATCTCTGACTGGCCCCGCCCCAGGGGTGAAATCCAATTTTTTCCCCCACCGGTTCTGTGGGCGTGGCTTGGTGGGCGTGGCAGGGGAAGGAAATTGCAAACTCCTGGGGAAGGATACTGTAAAATCTCCATTCCCTCCCCACTCCTGGGGGATGGATACTGCAAAAACCCCATTCTCTCCCACTCCAGGGGAAGGATATTGCAAAATCCCCATTCCCTCCCCACTCCAGGGGAAGGATATTGCAAAATCTCCATCCCACCCCACTCCAAGGGAGGGATATTGCAAAATCCCCATTCCCTCCCCACTCCAGGGGAAGGATATTGCAAAATCCCCATTCTCACCTCACTCCAGGGGAAGGATATTGCAAAATCCCCATTCTCACCCCATTCCAGGGGAAGGATATTGCAAAATCCCCATTCTCACCCCAATCTGGGACCAGCCAGAGGTGGTATTTGCCGGTTCTCTGAACTACTCAAAATTTCCACTACCGGTTCTCCAGAACCTGTCAGAACCCGCTGGATTTCACCCCTGCCCTGCCCCCATCAATTCTCTGCCTCCCGAGTCCCAGCTGATCGGGAGGAAATGGGGATTTTGCAGTATCCCTTTCCTGGATTAGGGAGGGAATGGAGATTTTGCAGTATCCTTCCCCTGCCACGCCCAAGCCACCACATCCACCAAGCCACACTCACAGAACCGCTAATAAAATTTTTTGAAACCCACCACTGATCTGAACCCAGAGCAAGTTTCACTCAAATGGAACCTGCCTTTGTTCAGGTAAAGGGGGGGGGCTCTTCACCTACTCGCTGTAGAGAAATTTTCACGCTCTTCCTTACTGCATTAAATGCATTCAGTTCCCTAAGGTTCCCTTATGCCATCAGGTTTGAAATTTTGGGCTTGAACAATCTGGAACATGGACCGTCTGCGGTATGATCTAAAGCAAAGTACACAAAATTATCTGCTACAACAGCTTACCTGTCAATGACTTCTTCAGCTTCAACCACGATATATACACGGGCAAACCATCGATACAAACTCAAGGTAAACTGCTTGAAACTTGATTGCAGAAAATACGACTTCAGCAACAGAATGTCGGAATGCTCTTGCTGTGACCCAGGCCCACGTAGTTGATATTAAATGCAAACAGTTGCAAAAAACGAACTGATTTTATTAAAACAGCTGAGAATTAACTCATTCTCAACGTATTCTAAATGAAATGAAAGCAAAGTCCTTAAAACACCAGTCTTTAGTTTATCTCTGACCTTGGGATAATTAGGCAAACTGCCAAAGGCTGTTCTTGGCAACAGTTCAGGAACAGAAGATGCTGACAAGAAAGAAATGCATTCAAACACGAAGCAAATCTCTTAACGTTGTTGTCCGGCAAAGAGGCCAAGAGCCATTGCTGGTCTTTTAAGCCTTATGGGAGGGGCCAATCATCTCTTGGCCCTACTCCCGAGTCGTCCTCTCTGCTTTAGCTGCTCCTGCCTTCTGGCAGCTCTTCTCATATGTGCACTAGGAACAGGCTCCTCCTGTTCTTCTGCCTCTCTGCTGTCCGCCTCTGGAGGCTCCGGAGTCTGCACATCACTCCCTGATGGCCCTGGCCCCATCTCTGCCTCCGATGCAGAGCCCTCATCCGGGCCTTCCCCAGCCTCCAAAAAGAACACTGGTTAGAGGGGGCCAAAAGCCCTACTAAGCAGGTATATACAAAAGTATGACGCATTGTAAGCCACCCTGAGTCTCTGGAGAAGGGCGGCATATAAATCGAAGTAATAAATATAAATAAATAAATAAATAAATAAATAAATAAAAAGACCCCTCTGTCCCAGAGAAGGTCTTTGTGTAGAAAACAGTCCCTCTAACTAAAGCATCCAGCAAGTCAAGGAAACGTAGAGAAACGTACAGATAACCTTGATGAATCTCGATAACCTTGGCCATTTGGAGCTGTTATGAGAGGGGGAAAATACGTAAAGTTGCCGTTTGGAAGATTTATTGCTCATGACTGGGTGGGGTCCCCAAACGTGGTGACTCTAAGACTTGTGGACTTCAACTCCCAGAATTCACTCCAGGAACCATCTGGAAGTTGCCAGGTTTTGGTGACTCGTTGCTCATGCCTAGATACAAGAATCTAGTCAACAAATGGTCAGCATTAAATTGGCGGTAGATAAAAGCCAACGGAATTCAAGAGAGAGGTTGACATTTGGACTGTTTATGTTCATAGAAAATATGAATAAAAATAACTTAGAAAGAGCACGGAGAAGAGCAGCAAAGATGATTAAGGGGTCTGAGACTCCGGAGGCTTTATTTTATTTTATTTATTTTATTATTTTACTTTATTTTACTTTATTTTACTTTACTTTACTTTACTTTACTTTACTTTACTTTACTTTACTTTACTTTACTTTACTTTACTTTATTTATTTATTTATTTATTTATTTATTTATTTATTTATTTATTTATTTATTTATTTATTGGTTCGGTTTATATGCTGCCCCCCTCCGGAGACTCACGGTGGCTTACAATGCGTTAAGCAATAGCCTTCATACTTTTGTATATACCTGCTTAGTAGGGCTTTCGGCCCCCTCTAAGCGGTGTTCTTTTTTATGCAAAGTCAGCTTATTGCCCCCACAATCCGGGTCCTCATTTTACCTACCTCGGAAGGATGGAAGGCTGAGTCAACCTTGAGCCTGGTGAGATTCAAACTAGTAATTGCAGGCAGCTGGTGTCACTTAACACCACTTTAATCTGCTGTGCCACCAAGGCTCTTGATTGTATGATGAACGATTGAGAGAACTGGGAACTGGGTATTTCTAACCTATTAAAGAGATGGAGAGTGCAAAAGTTGGCTTGAAATTCAACATTAAGAAAACTAAGATCATGGCATCCAGCCCTCTCGATTCCTATCAAAAAGGTGGGGAAGAAAGGGAGGTAGTGACAGATTTTATTTTCCTGGGCTCCAAGATCACTGCAGATGGGGACTGCAGCCAAGAAATTAAAAGACGCTTGCTCCTGGAGAGGAAAGCTTCGGCAAATTTAGACAGCATACTAAAAAGCAGAGACATCACCCTTCCAACTAAAGTGCGTATAGTCAAGGCGATGGTTCTCCCAGTTGCAATGGATGGCTGTGAAAGTTGGACCATAAGGAAGGCTGAGCGCCAAAGAATAGAGGCCTTTGAACTCTGGTGCTGGAGAAGACCTCTGCGAGTCCCTTGGACTGCAAGGCGATCCAACTGGTCAGTCCTAGAGGAGATCAACCCTGACTGCTCTTTAGAAGGCCACATCCTGAAGAGGAAACTCAAATACTTTGGCCACCTAATGAGAAGGAAGGAGAAGAGCCTAATGCTGGGAACGATGGAGGGCAAAAGAAGAAGGGGACAGCAGAGAACGAGGTGGCTGGATGGAGTCACTGAAGCAGTCGGCATGAGCTTAAATGGACTCCAATGGATGGTAGAGGACAGGAAGGCCTGGAGGAACGCTGTCCATGGGGTTGCGATGGGTCAGACATGACTTTGCAACTAACAACAACAAAGAAGGATAAGGGAGGACATGATAATTGCCTCCCGATACTTGAGGTGCTGTCACAAAGAAGAAGGGAGAGACTTGTTCTCCAGAGGACCTGAGGGCAGGACAACAAGCAATGAGTGGAAGCTTGTTAAAGCTAGAATTAAGGATTCATTTCCTCACAACAAGAACAATTAATCAACGGAACACCTTGTCGCCCAGAGTTGTTGGTGCTCCCTCACTGGAGGTTTTCAAGAAGAGACCAGACAGCCATTTGTCTGGAATGGTATAACGTCTCCAACCCAGGGGGTTGGACTAGAAGACCTCCAAGGTCCCTTCCAACTCTTATTATTATCCGTCTTAACATGTTAAGCTTGGTTTAGGTTAACCTTGGTTAGGCATTTAGTTTTAGGTATTGGGCCACTCTTAGTAGCAGGGGTGGGCTGCTGCAGGGTCTCAGGGGTTCGGGAGAACCTCTAGCTAAGATTCTGGGCAGTTCGAAGAACCCCCAAATCCCACTCCTGGCTGGCCCCACAAACCCCACCCCTCCCAGGAGTCCCCCCAGGGCCTGTTTTGGATACAGGCAAGTGCAGGGTGTGCACAGAGGCTCAGGCCTACTGGAAGTTTGAGAAGGCCGGAAACAGGCCTGTTCCCGGCCTCCAGAGGGCCTCAGGAGCCTGGGGAGCCCATTTTCGCCCTCCCGGAGGCTCGAAGAAAGCCTCTGGAGCCTGGGAAGGGCAAACACCAGCACCCCGCCATAGTGCAGGAGGCCAGCTAGGCCACGCACACTATGGCCAAGCAGCCAGGCAGAGAACCCCATGCTTAAATTTTTGAAGGCCATCCCTGATAACGTCTCCTGCCTGAGCAGGGGGTTGGACTAAAAGATCTCCAAGAAGATCTCCCTCCAACTCTTATTATTCTCCGTCTTAACATGTTTGGCTTAGTTTAGGTCAGGGGTCAGCAACCCGTGGCTCTGGAGCTGCATGTGGCTCTTTCACTCCTCTGCTGCGGCTCCCTGTCATTCAAAATATGCGTCACAACCACCAATGTGCAACACCCGCTGGCACACGATTTATTTTTTCAACCCCCGGTAGGCCAACCATGGATCAATCCAAGAAAAGAAAAATTTCAGAAGAAAACGGAACGTTTAATTCAACTACATATGCTACTTTTGTGGCCGTTCAAGAAATAATCAGTCTCGGGAAGGGTTTTGTGGCTCCCGGTGTTTTCTTTTGTGTGGGAAACGGGTCCAAATGGCTCTTTGAGTATTTAAGGTTGCAGGTCCCTGGTTTAGGTGAACCTTTGGGTTAGGAATTTAGTTTTAGGGATAGGGTCACTCTGGCTCGTTTGGTGGGCTTCTTGTCGGAAAACCCATCCTTTTCTCTCCTTCCTCTCCTCTCCTCTCCTCTCCAAGTCCACAAGACGGCGAAATCGCAGGAGCCATCTGGCTGTCACTCAAGGGGGGCTAAATCGATTTCACGTCAGGGCAAGGGGAGAGAAAGCAAGGCGGCCCTTCTCCCCCCTAAAAGGGTGGGAGAGGCAGAGCTGAACCAGATGGGGGGGGGGGGAATAAGAGGTTCCCTTGCAGAGGCGAGCTCAATTTTTAGAAATTCACTCACGTTGCCCCCACCCACCCACCCACCCTCTTCCACTGCGGTTGCTATGGCGCTTGCTTCCTGGAGCTGAGTCTGTCCCACCAGGAGGGCACCCAGCTCATCAAATTCGAGGCGGGGAAGAAGGGACGAGCCACATATGGTGTCCCTGCCATATGCCACGCACCACCCCAGCGTCGGCCCTGACGATGTCTTCCTCCCAGGTGTTGTTGGGACTAGCTTCTCCCTGGAGCCCAGGCCCGGCTGGCAAACACCACCCCCACACCCCACCCAGCTCTCGGCCTGTCAAGCCGGGAGCCTGATTACCCTTCCCCTTGATTATTTAAACAGCAGGTCAGGTTTCTTAATTGGGCAGGCGTGCAAAATGGCTGGGAGGGAGAGAATGCCAGGGGCCGGGATGAAAATAAAAACTGTTTCTCTCCCCACTCGCTTGCTCGCTGCTCACATATCACCCCACCCCTCTTCTCTCATCACTTCTCTTCTGTTTTTCTCCTCCCACCCCACCTCACCTCCCTGGATCAAGATAGCATCTTTCTTAGTGCCTGTTAAATCATGCAACATCCATTCCCTGTTAAATCATGCAACATCCATTTCGGAAGGCGATGCCAGGGGAAGCAAAATAACCATAAAGCCATATCTCGTTGCTTTTATTAGCAGTCCTGTCCATGCATTAAGGATTCTTCCTCCTTTGAACTTCCTCGGATTTTTTTTTTATTTTTTAGAGTGAGTGGGTGGGCGGGATAGACAAATAGGGCCCCCCACGGCAGCTCCCTTGATGCAGGCAAAGACAAGCTACTCCCCAGACGGATTTTATTTTAAAGGTGTTGAGATTCTAGGAAGGGTGCAGAGAAGAGCAACAAAGAGGTTTAGAGGAGGCTAAAACATATGAAGAAAACAGGAATTGGGGATGTCTAGTTTAATGAAAGGGGGATGTGGTGGCTCAGTGGCTAAGACACTGAGCTTGTCAATCGAAAGGTCGGCAGTTCAGTTGTTCGAATCCCTGGTGCCGCGTAATGGGGTGAGCTCCCGTGACTTGTCGCAGCTTCTGCCAACCTAGCAGTTCGAAAGCACATAAAAAATGTGAGTAGAAAAAATAGGGACCACCTTTGGTGGGAAGGTAACAGCGTTCCGTGTGCCTTTGGCGTTGAGTCATGCCGGCCACATGACCATGGAGACGTCTTCAGACAGCACTGGCTCTTTGGCTTTGAAACGGAAATAAGCACTGCCCCCTAGAGTCAGGAATGACTAGCACAGGGGTCAGCAACCTACAGCTCTGGAGCCGCATGTGGCTCTTTCACCCCTCTGCTGCAGCTCCCTGTCACTCAAAATATGCATCACAACTGCCAATGTGCGACACCCACTGGCATGTGATTTATTTAGGTTTTCAACCCCCGATAGGCCAACCACAGATAAATCCAAGAAAAAAAAAGTTTCAGAAGAAAACAGAACGTTTAATTCAACTACGTATGCTAGTTTTGTGGCTGCTCAAGAAATAGTCAGGCACGGGAAGGGTTTTGTGGCTCCCGGTGTTTTCTTTTCTGTGGGAAACGGGCCCAAATGGCTCTTTGAGTGTTGAAGGTTGAAGACCCCTGGACTAGCACATATGTGCGAGGGGAATCTTTAGTTTAATGAAAAGAAGGACCACGGATGACATGAGAGCGGCGTTCCAATATCTAAGGGGCTGGCACAAAGAAGAGGGAGCCAAGCTATTCTCCATAGCACTAGAAGGCAAGATAAGAAACAACATTGCTGTACTTTCTCTCTTCTTTCCCTTTCCGTCAATTTCATTCTCTTTATTCTGTTTTAATTAAACAAACTGTGAAAGAATGTAAAGTCAGCCTGGGGAAAGAGCTGCTGAAATTGTGAAGGGAGGAAGAGGTTCAGAAAAGATGACTCCGTTCCGAGAAAAAGGAAAACATAAGAAAGAAGCTCAAGAAAAACCTATCTTGATTTTGCTTGGTAGCAGAAACTCTGAACCACTTTCCGGATTCCAGTTATTCAACTCTAAAGGTCCTTCCTGGAGTCTTTGTTGCTTCTGTTTCTCAAGCTCCTTTGAAAGGCTGAGTTCAATTTTGAAAGCCAATCACCGTTTCTGTCCAATCCGTGTTATTCCAAATAAAATCAAGTTAAGGTTATTTTGAAGTTGGGGATTTTTTTTTTAACTCCATCATGTTTTCTGAATTCCACCCTTAATGCTTCCATTGTTCCTTCTCCTTTCCCAAGGCTACATCTCCAAACAGAACATAGAACATCATCAGAGTTGGAAGGGACCTTGTAGGCCATCTAGTCCAACCCCCCATCCAAGTAGGAGACTCGATACCAGGGGTCCCCAACCTTTCGAACCTCAGGGACCACTAAATTCATAATTTTAAATCTCGCGGACCACTAATATGATATGCCTAATGACCGGCTGGGTGGGCGTGGCAAGATGGTCATGTGACCAGGTGGGCGTGGCCAACGCAATGTCCCTCGTGTCGAGGGGCACCTCGCCGGCCTCTACTCACCCCTCCCCTCCCAGCCACTCCTCGCCTCCCCGCCCAGGCTCCTTAGGGCCCCAACAGGAAGCAGTTGCTGGAGCTAAGCAGCCACCACGAGAAAGAGTTAGCACAACAGCTCAGTTCAAATTGGATCTGACCGAGAAGGAGGCTCAGCAGAAGCACCTCACTGAGGACTAGGAGCATAGGCTTTCCAAGCAGAGGGAAGACCTGCGGGAGTGCAAGGCCAGGTGCCGGCGCCTGGAGGCTCAGTAGGCTGAGATGGTCAGCCAGTTCCAGGCCATGAGGCAGTCCCACTGGAACGAGGCCCTCCGGCTCTTTACCACCAGTGGCGCTTCCCTCTAGCCTTCACCCAAAGCCCCACACCAGGAGGCTGAAGCAGACCCCGAGTAGGAATTTCTGCCTCCCTCTGACCCACACAAAAAGACCCCGAAGGGGAAGACTCTCTACAGCAACACAAATGTTCATTGCACGTAGGGGCCGTAGTTTGAGGATCAGTGGTGGGTTGCTTCTGGTTCTGTCCGGTTCTTTAGAACCGGTAGTAAAAGCAGCGGGAAGCTCCGCCCATCTGCCTGGACATCATAATTGACTATCTGCGCATGCACGCGCATTCCCATTGCAAACCAGTACTAAAAGTAAGTATAACCCACCCCTGTTGAGGACCCCTGATTTAGTGCAACATTAAAAAATGAAAATAATTTTTCTGGATCCTACAGCCTTCCAGTCTCTTCTTGAAAGCTTCCAATGGTGAAGCGGCCACAACTTCTGAAGGCAGGTATATACAAAAGTATGAAGGCTATTGCTTAACGCATTGTAAGCCGCCCTGAGTCTCTGGAGAAGAGCAGCATATAAATTGAAATCATCATCATCATCATCATCATCATCATCCTGTGTTGTCCCAATTGTAATTGGAGCCCTTGGAGCAATACCCAAAGGGCTACCCTGCTATTTAGAAATTCTAAATTTACTGGACTTGAACATTTTGATTCTACCAAAAACCACCTTACTCGGAACAGCTTACATCCTCCGACGATACCTTAACAGTTCCTAGGTCCTTGGTTAGGACTTGAGCTGCTGAGCTATTAACCAGCCTCAAAGGCTGTGAATCTCACTACAGATTAAATAATAATAATAATAATAATAATAATGATGATGATGATGATGGTGATGATGGTGATGATGATGATGCATTGTGTGCTGGCGACGCACACCCCTGGTTTAGCAAAGGGGGTGGGGCGGGGGAAGTCATGATACGTCATATGACAACAACGTGATGATGCGAGTTTGACACCCTTGGACTCTAGTTTAATGAAAAGAAAGACTAGGGATCATACAATAGATTATATGATGCCTGACTAGGAGGCTCAGTGGCTAAGACACTGAGCTTATTGATCAGAAAGGTCGGCAGTTCAGCAGTTCGAATCCCTAGTACAGGTCTCCAATGTGAGCAGGGGGTTGGACTAGATGGCCTCCAAGGTCCCTTCCAACCCTCTTACTGTTAACTGATAGCCGTGTTCCAATATCTCAGGGGCTGGCCCAAAGAAGAGGGAGTCAAGCTATTCTCCAAAGCACCAGAAGTCAAGACAAGAAGCAACAGATGGAAATGAACAAAGGAGAGAAACAACCTAGGACTAAGGAGAAATTTCCTGACAGTGACGACAATTAATCAGTGGAACGACTTTATTTATTTATTTATTTATTTATTCTAATTTTTATACCGTCCTTGTCCCGAAGGATTCAGGGTGGTGTACAGCCACGATAAAACAATATAAGTTACAAAATTTAAAAGCAATTAAAACAAATTAAATGCTTTTGGCCCTGCCGTTAAAAACCCACAAGTTTAAAACACCCCCATCCAAATTCTTTTTAAGCCAGTACAGCCTGTTGAAATAGCAGAGTCTTAAGGGCACGGCGAAAGGTACGCAGGTCAGGGATCATCCGTATCCCCGGGGGCAGTTCATTCTGGAGGGCGGGTGCCCCCACAGAGAAGGCTCTGCCCCTGGGGGTCGCCAGTCTACATTGTTTAACTGATGGCACCCTGAGGAGTCCCTCTCTGTGGGAGCGTGTTGGTCGGTGGGAGGCCATCGGTGGCAGAAGGCACTCCCGTAAGTATCCAGGTCCTAAGCCATGGAGTGCTTTAAAGGTGGTAACCAACACCTTGAATTGCACCTGGAAGACCACTGGGAGCCAGTGCAGTTTGCGCAGGAGAGGTGTCACATGGGTGCATCAAGTCGCCCCATAACCACCCACGTAGCCGTGTTCTGGACCAGCTGGAGCCTCCGAGTGCTCTTCAAGGGGACCCCCTTGTAGAAAGCATTACAGTAGTCCAGACGTGACGTGATGAGGGCATGAGTGACCATGCGCAGGGCGTCTCAGTCCAGAAAGGGACACACAATTGGTAAATCAGGCAAACCTGATAGAAAGCCCCCCCTGGCCACAGCCGTCATATGGTCGTCTAAAGACAGCCGTGCATCCAGGAGGACACCCAGATTGCGAGCCCTCTCCGAGGGGGCCAAGAAGTTGCCTCCAGAAGTTGTGAATGCTCCAATCCTGGAGGCTTTTAAGAAGAGGTTGGACAATTGTTTGTCTGAAATCGTATGGGATTTCCTGCCTGAGCAGGGGGCTGGACTAGAAGACCTCCGAGCTTCCTTCCAAGTCTGTTCTTCTCTTAATAAGGCTTAGCAAGATTCCGAACGCAAATTGGCTTCAATCCCGTCTTAACCTGATGGTTTGGGTTATAAAAAGCTCCTTTGCTGCCCTGTTACCAACCATACACGCTGTTCATCCATCAAGATCAATCCCTCCCCCTTCCTGCCTTCCAACTTGACCCTGACCCACTCCTCTCCTCTGCCTTTGGCTGCTGCCCTTTGCCTATCCAGCATCCTCTGGAAGACCCAATGTTTGATTTCCCTTTTCTTTCAAAAAAAAAAAAAGGAGGGGGGGAGAAAGAGGGTCCTAATTAAAACAAGGCGGGGTGAGTGGAGGGAGACCTTCTGTTTCTCTCCATGGAAGGCTTGTAATCTCTTCTTGGATCTTAGCCAGGAGGTGGGGGGGGAGAGAGAGAGAGAGACAGAGACAGAGACAGAGAGATTGACACAGAGAGAGAGAGAAAGAGAGAAAGACACAGAGAGAGAGAGACCAACAGAGAGAAAGAAAGATACAGAGAGAAAGAGAGGGAGAGACACAGAAAGACAGAGAGACAGAGAGACAGAGAGAGAGGGAGGGAGGGAGAGACACATAGAGAGAGAAAAAAGAGAGAGAGAAAGAGAGAGAGAAAGAGAGAGAGTGACAGAGAGAAAGAGACAGAGACACACACACACACACACACAGAGACAGAGAGGGAGGGAGGGAGGGAGAGAGGGAGAGAAAGAGAGAGGGCGAGAAAGAGACAGAGAGAAAGAGACAGAAAGGGGGGGAGAGAGAGACAGAGAGAGACAAAGGGAGGGGGGAGAGGGAGAGAAAGACAGAGAGAGGGAGGGAGGGAGAGAGAGGGAGAGACACACACACACACACACACAGAGGGAGGGAGACAGAGAGAGGGAGGGAGAGACAGAGAGAGAGAGAGAGAGAGAGAGAGGGAGGGAGAGAGAGAGGGAGGGAGAGACAGACAGAGAGAGAGAGGGGGGGGAGAGAGAGACAGAGACAGAGAGAGAGAGAGAGAGAGAGAGAGAGAGAGAGAGAGAAAGAGAGAGGGGGGAGAGGGAGAGTCAGAGAGAGAGAGAAAGAGAGACAGAGAGAGAGAAAGAGAAAGAGAGAAAGAGACAGAGAGAGGGGGAGAGAGAGAGAGACCGAGAGAGAGAAAGAGGGGGGGGAGAGTCAGAGAGAGAGAGAGACAGAGACAGAGACAGAGAGAGAGAGAAAGAGAGACCAGCTGCCGGAGAGCGAGAGCGGCATGATGGATAATCAGGCTCGTGTGCCTTTAACTGGCTTTGCTTGAGGACACTTGAGTGTCAGGCTAGCTAGGAAGTGTGGATGTGCGCGTGGACGAGTGTGTGTGTGTGTGTGTGTGTGTACGTGAAGGCAGAGAAGGAGGGAGGGAGGGAGAACGCAAGGAGAAGTGGATCCTGCGCCTTGCTTCCTTGCTGTCTGGATAGCTGCTCATCATCCCCACCATCCTCATTCTTGGGGTTTTGTTTTGTTTTTTTGTGGGCTTTTTTGGAATCCCAGTTGCTCTTCCTGTTGCTGTTATTTTGGTTGCAATGGGGAGAAAAGGAGAGGCCGCTGGGGCTCCCGTTTTTCCATCACCTTCCCGGTAAGACCCTTGCTTCTGATCAAGCAGGGATGCCTGTCTTGGGAGCCCCACTTTTTCCAGATTCTTCTTGGCTTCGTGGCTGAGCAAAACAACGGACTGGTGGATTATTGCCTGCTGTAAGAATAAGGGAAGCTTTCCACGGCCGGAGAGAAGAAGAAGAAGAGAGGAAAAGAAGACCCAACCAGCCATCAGCACAACAAGCGAAGATCCGGCTCAGGTTGACTTAGCTGGGTTAGAAAAGAAGAAGAAAATTGAGGGGCCTTCCTGCTTCGCCACTCCTGCGAAGTCCTTTTTGTCGGCTCCCCCACCCACCCCCTTTTTTTTTTGTTTTCTCCAACAGAAGGATTGTGATATATTATTTTGCCCACCCTGCTCTGGCTGCCGATTGCAGTGGGTGAGGAAGGGATGAGCTAAGACAACGGTCTTGGAGGTAAGCATGCTAATTTGGGGAGTGGGGGGGGGGATTGAAGCGGTTGGGCTACCAAGCTCCCTTCTCCCATCACTTAAACCTCCCCTCCAGATCTCAAGATCGGATCTTGAGATCCGCAGGATGCATGCCGTCAGGGTCTTTCTCATACATCTGCCCCGTGGGAAGGACGCGCTCGGTTGCTTTCATCTCCCTTTTTCAAGAAGACCTTCCAGATTGGGATGTGAGGTTGGTGTTACATAAGGACTAGCCGTCTTGTGCTCCTGAGCAGGGGATGGGGGGGGGGGGGGAGAAGAGGGGATGGGGGGAGAAGGAGGGTCTTTTGCCTTTGCAGTCCAGATCCCCTTCAAAGGATTTCCTCTCCCTCCGTCTTGGGCTTTTGGTGCATTGGATGGAAAATTTTGAGTGGCCGGCTCTGGAAGCCAGCTCATGGAAGGATGGGGCAGGCAGGGTGGGGCAATGATGTTGTGTTACCCTGTTATTTTGAGGAAGGGATGCCGAGAGGGAGGAATTGGAGGCACCTTTTGGTGGACAGAGCTTCTCCCCGATACCCTGGGTTGATGGAGAAGCTATGGAGGAGCAATGGTGAATTGCATACCCATGTGGCTTTGGAAAGAAGATAGAGAGCCAAGAAATGAATCTTGGCCAAGCTGTTTGGGATTTGGCCCTCAACCACAGTTGGTAGAACCGTCTCTTTTAATTTTGACCCTTTCCTGCTAGATGGACCTCCCTTCCTCTCTCTCTGTCTCTAATTGAAGATCTAGTTTGAGTTATAGCTCTCTAGATTTAATCTTGAAGAACCACCACTGAACCTGAGAATGACTTCTGTCCACAAAATTGGCCTGCTTGGATAGAGTTCAGGGCCCCTGGTCTTCATCTAAGGTAACCCTTTTTTTTTAATGGACACCTGGCTCTGTCATTTCTTCTTCTTCTTTGAATGCCAACCTGGATCACCAAAAGGTGACCATTGATGCTTTTCATAACATCCAGAGAAGCGCTCTAGAAAAACTTCACCTGTTAGATTCTTGAAGATATCTCTTTGGTAACCACATTAGGACTGTTACAACATTATTACAAACCACATTTCTTACGGGGTTTTAGACAACCAAGGATTGAGATCAGGAATAATTTGGTGCACAGAGGTAAGAGGGAGAGAGGGAGAGGGAGAAGGAGAGAGGGGGGGAGAGAGAGAGAGAGAGAGGAAGAGGGAGTGAGAGGGGGAGAAAGAGAGAAAGAGAAGGAGGGAGAGGGAGGGAGAGGGAGAGAGACACACACAGAGAGAGGGGGAGAGAGACAGGGAGAGAGGGAGAGGGAGAGACAGAGACAGAGAAAAGAGGGGACAGAGAGAGGGAGGGGGAGGGAGAGAGACAGAAAGACACAGAGAGAGAGGAAGAGAGAAAGAGAGACAGAGAGAGAGGAAGAGAGGGAGAGGGAGAGGGAAAAGGAGAGGGAGAGGGAGAAAGAGAGGGAGAGGGACACAGAGAGAGAAAGGGAGAGACAGAGAGGGAGGGAGAAACACACAGAGAGAGTGAGAGAGACACAGAGAGAGGGAGGGAGAGGGAGGGAGAGAGGAGGGAGAGGGAGAGAGAGAGAAGGAGAGAGAGAGAGAGAGAGAGAGAGAAGGAGAGAGAGAGAGAGAGAGAGAGAGAGCACCCCAGCACATGTCAATAAATAGATATTTGGCTGGATATTATTTTTTTAGAAATGCCACTGACTTTTTCCTCTTTTCGGGAAAGAGGAAAAGAAAGAGATTATTCCGAATGTGGGTTCTCTGTGATGCTAGCTCCCTTTCTGGATAGAAGAAATTCTTGGTTCCTCTCCTCCAAATGTAAAGGGTTCCGTCTTTCCAGAATCTACTGCATCCTGGTTTGTCTTTAGCAGGCGAACATGTGGGACCCAAAGAAATATCCTCCCCATTTAAAAAGGAGCGATAAGGTTGCTGGATTGGAAACACACACACCCCATGCCTCCTGCATTTTACTGCCCAACTGCATCAGCGTAGAAATGCTTTCCTTTAGATAGGCTAAAAGCACACAACGAACGGGTTGTGGGGAATAGGTTTGTCTCGCTTAATGAAGAGGACTGGCTGTGACACGATAAAAGCTTTCCGGGACTTGAGGGGCTCTCATAGAGAACAGGGGATCGACTATTCTCCAAAGCACCTGAAGGCAGGACAAGAAGTAATGGGCGGAAAGCTGACCGAAGAGAGATCCAACCTAAAATTACGGAGAAATTTCCTGACAAGTGAGAACAATCAACCAGTGGAAACGCTTTCCTCCGGAAGTTGTGGGAACTCCATCACTGGAGGTTTTCAAGAAGAGAATGGACAACCATTTGTCCAGAAATGGTCTAGGACAGTGATGACTAACCTTTTTTGCTGTTGCGTACCCAAAGCTGGGGGAGTGTGGGGTGGTCACACGTGTGCGTGCCCACACCCATAATTTTATGCGCCCCCCCTCCATGCATGTGTGCACAATTCCCCATGCTCCCCCTGCTTTTGGCATGTGATGGCACGGTAGACCCATTTTTTGCCCTCCCCAGGCTCCAGGGGCTTTCTAGAAGCCTGGGGAGGGCAGAAACAGCCTTCCCCACCTCCCTGGAGGCCATCTGGAGGCTGGAAACAGCCTGTTTACTGACTTACGTTGGCCCCGAAGGCCCAAAAATCAGCCGGCCAGCTCACATATGCATGCTGGAGCCGAGCTAGGGCAACACTTGCGTGCCCACCAATATGGTTAAGTGTGCCACCTGTAGCACATGTGCCATAGGTTCGCCATCACGGGTATAGGATCTCCAGCCATGGGCACAGGGTTGATCTAGAAGACCTCCAAGGTCCCACCCGTCCAACTCTGTTTTCTGTATTCTGCTTTATATTGTATTGAGAAGCTTCATCTGTTGGCGTTGACAGGTCTTAAGGAAGGTTCAGGAATAGACACGGATACTTTTCCTGGTCACTTGGTGACTTTTTCTTCTAGTTGGAAGACATCTAACTGACAGATAGATGGGCTAAACTCTTAGTGCTGTGTTCCCCGGTTGGATTTATAACGAGTGGAGTAACCCTATGAAGAGTTATGTATCAACTGATACTTGGCACTAATTTAACACAGGGGACAATTCAGAAGTATTTGGTAATATGGATAATACAATGAAACCGTATCGATTCCTAGGAATAAGACATGAAATCACAGGGTAACCTTAAGATACAGTCTTCGATATTTCCATTCTAAATTTGGACAGCCCCTAAATCCATGCCCAATCTTCTTGTAAACCTGTATCCAGGACTGGGGAATGAAGCCACTGTTACTCTTGATGGGGGCTACCAGAGTTTTGAGATGCTTCGATTCAGAGGAACCCTTGTCTGACAGATTTGGTGCCTGTGTTCAGAAGCTCGAGTCTCGGGTTTTGCTTGGTGGCAAGTTGGAGATAACAAAAGCCATCTTCCATCTCTTAAGATGCTTAAACATTTCATTGAAAGGCATCAATCTATTGGTGGCCCTCAGACTTTGGTCTTGAGTCCCAAGAAATGTGTTTATTGTGTTGGGTGAATATAGCCATGGCCATGTTGCAAGGGGAAAAATCCATCTCCATTTTAGACAAAAACATCGTATGTATGTATGTACAGTATGTATGCATGTACATATGTACATATCTATCTATCTGTATATCTATCTATCCATCTGTGTATGTGTGTGTGTATCTCTCTCTCATCTATTTATCTACCTATTATCTATCTATCTGTATGTGTGTGTATCTCTCTCTCTCTCTCTCATCTATTTATCTATCATCTATCTATCTATCTATCTATCTATCTATCTATCTATCTATCTATCTATCTATCTATCTATCTGTATATCTATCTATCTATCTGTACATGTGTGTATCTCTCTCTATCATCTCTCTCTCTCATCTGTCTCTGTCTATCTTTTTGTCTATCTATCTGTATATGTGTGTGTATCTCTCTCTCATCTATCTATCTATCTATCTATCTATCTATCTATCTATCTATCTATCTATCTATCTATCTATCTATCTATCTATCTATCTGTGTGTGTATGTGTGTATATCTATCATCTCTCTCTCTCTCTCTCTCTCTCTCTCTCTCTCTCTCTCTCTCTCTCTCTCTCTCTCTGTGTGTGTGTGTGTGTGTATGTATCTCTCTCGTATATGCCTGCCTATCTATCTATCTATCTATCTATCTATCTATCTATCTATCTATCTATCTATCTATCTATCTATCTATCTATCTATCTATGAAGATGTAGTTTTACTTCTTAATCTGCACTAGATTTCGTTCTGTTTTAGGGGGCAAACGACCAGTGGAATGTCATTCTGGAGTGCTCAGGTTCTAAGAACATCTTCAGAAGTTCTCTCTGTTGTCTTCTAATATGCTACAGTTGGGGGACAACTAACAGAAGGGCCTTTTTGGTGATGGGACCCTCGTTCTGGGATCTCTTCTTATATGCCTAGGGAGATTGAACTGGTGCCTTCAGATCCAAAGGAAATATTGGTTTTGCAGATTTGCAGGTATCTTAAGTTCAGGGGCCTTTCAAAGAGTTCTTTTTGTTCTTCCTGTTGCTGCTTTCATTCTGGAGCTGTTTTAGCTAGGCCTTGGTCTCCTGTTAATTTTTGCATTGCTATTTTGTTTTGTGTTGTCTCTCTGTGCGTAAATGCACACCCTCCCACCCTCAAACCCATTTGCACCACAAATGTATTTTATTATTTATGACATCTCTTTGCCCCTCTCTCATCTCACTGCAAGGTGACTAGGAGAATGTGTGTGTGTATTGTGTGTATTGTGATTTTATGAATCACAATGAAAATACCGATGATAACCAAGGCTAAAAGATGAGGAGGAAAGGAGCAGAATGGATGTAGCTGTTAGTAGTCAATCAGTTACCTCCAGTGTGATACTGCCCTATTCGCATCCGTGTGTGTGTGTGTGTGTGTGTGTTTGTGTGTGTGTAGATCAATAAATAGAGGAATATATAAAAAGATGACGTAGAGTGGAGTGGAGTGGAGTGGAGTGGAGTGGAGTGGAGTGGAGTGGAGTGGAGTGGAATGGAATGGAATGGAATGGAATGGAATGGAATAGAATAGAATAGAATAGAATAGAATAGAATAGAATAGAATAGAATAGAATAGAATAGAATAGAATAGAATAGAATAGAATAGAATAGAATAGAATCTTTTATTGGCCAAGTGTGATTGGACACACAAGGAATTTGTCTTGGTGCATAAACTCTCAGTGTACATAAAAGAAAAGGTATGTTCATCAAGAATCATAAGGTACAACACTTAATGATAGTCATAGGGTACAAATAAGCAATCAGGAAACAGTCAATATCAATATAAATCATAAGGTACAAGCAACAAGGTTACAGTCATAAGTGGGAGGAAATGGGTGATAGGAATGATGAGAAGATTAATAGTAATAATAATGCAGACCTAGTGAATAGTTTGACAGCGTTGAGGGAGTTATTTGTTTAGCAGAGTGATGGTGTTTGGGAAAAACCTGTTCTTGTGTCTTGTTGTTTTGGTGTGCAGTGCTCTATAGCCCCATTTTGAGGGTAGGAGTTGAAACAGTTTATGTCCAGGATGCGAGGGGTCTGTAGATATTTTCCCAGCCCTCTTTTTGACTCGTGCAGTATACAGGTCCTCAATGGGAGGCATGTTGGTAGCCATTGTTTTTTTCTGAAGTTCTAATTATCCTCTGAAGTCTGTTTCTGTCTTGTTGGGTTGCAGAATCAAACCAGACAATTATAGAGGTGCAGATGACAGACTCAATCATTCCTTTGTAGAACTGGATGAGCAGCTCCTTGGGCAGTTTGAGCTTTCTGATATATGTACATATATTATCTAATATACTTTAGGGTTATAGCATAAGTTTATGCGCTTGCATCTATTTTAACACACGTTTTAATGTCTTATTCGTTTCTGTAAAAAAATTTTTGGGGAGTTTTGTATTTTAATTTTTTTTAATACAAAATTTATGATTTTTTTAAAAAAAATGGCACATGAATGGCCATTGATAAAGACCCAGTCAGAATGGAATGGTTTGTAAAAACAAAAAGCAAAAAAAATCAACGCACGTACTATACTCCTACTAGATTTTTTTGCTCTGTTTTCTTTCCATTCCTGGACAAAAGTTACTAGTGTTTTTTTCACCCTCCATCTACGCGACTTCTTCTTCTCTTCTCCGTTATCAGGAGTGGAACTAATAGTGCTTGTAGTTGCAGAATTAATATCTGTTCTTTTTCTCCTTTCCTTACAAAGGGGTTAAATCATGTTTAGCCTCCCCTGCAGATAACGGTGTGGTCATTTCTTGGACAGTGGCTAACTCTTGGCTTTTCAGACAAGTTTTCATTGATTAATGTCTAGCCTCTCTTGTAAAGGAATGTAGAAAGGAGCTTCGAAAAAGGAGAGAGGATTGCTAAGGGAGAAGAAATGGCAGATCAGTTCTGAGAAAGTGGAAGATGTAGGGGGAAAAACACCTAATAACCACCTTAAAACCTCAGAGAGAAGCAGAGAGAAACAAGCATAGAGCAAAATGTTTATTGTGATGGGAAGAGAGTCAGAGACCTATAATGTTTCGTGGGAGCTCCACTCAGCATTGGATCTCCAGTCTTTCTATAACACCATGAAGATGGACCTACTTTTTCTGTAGTGTCTATAGAAACTGTCATAAAACTACAAAGATGGGTCTTCTTGGACAACTTTAGAGAGCTTGGAGCACGGTTTAGCTCCAAGGATTTCAGGACTACATTTTTCTGCAGGTGGAGATAGTATTTGTCCAGGTGAACTTAGAACTACGCCACCTACGGTCTGACCTAAGCATAGCTCATAAAATTATCTGCTACAATGTCCTACCTGTCAGTGACTACTTCAGTTTCAACCACAACAATACACGAGCACACAATAGATACAAACTCAAGGTAAACAGCTCCAAACTCAACTGCAGAAAATACGACTTCAGCAACAGAGCGGTCAATGCCTGGAATGCACCACCTGACCCTGTGGTTACATCCCCAAACCCCCATAACTTTAACCGTAGACTGTCTACTGTTGACCTCACCCCATTCTTAAGCGGTCTGTAAGGGGCGTGCATAAGTGCACCAGCGTGCCTACCGTCCCTGTCCTAATGCTTCCTCTACTTATATCTATGTTATATATTCAATTCATGTTTATAATTATATAAATTACCTAATATGTTCTTGACAGATAAACAAATAAACAAATAAATTAATAAATAAAATAAAACACTCAAGAGTTTCACAGAAGCAAATTATTTTAGGCCCCTTCCAACTGGAGTGGTGGGCCCTTCACACATCTCCATTGGAGCTCTACTTGACATCGGATCTCCAGCCCTTCCATAAAACTACGAAGGTGGAGCCTCTCAGAGAGCTTTGCAAAACCAAGGATTGCTCCTTTTGTGGAGTCTCTGAGCATGGTTATTTGTTTGTAGATGTTTCATGATGCAATGAACCAGCATCGATGGTCGCAAAAGAGTTCCTTTTGTGACTGTTGTGTTATTGTCATGTTAAAGAGATTCTGAAAGACTTGAGAGTGGGAGGCAGGTCCATGAGGGGAGGGTGTCAAAGAAATCAAGATGGTAGGTTGTTTTTTTTTAAAATGTGTGCTTGTGATTCAATAATCCCCGTGTATAGGTAGCATAGAGGAACATAGTGGCTCAGTCGCTAAGATGCTGAGGTTGTCGATCGAAAGGTCAGCAGTTCAGCGGTTCGAATCCCTAGTGTGGTGTAACGGGGTGAGCTCCCATTACTTGTCCCAGCTTCTGCCAACCTAGCAGTTAGAAAGCACATAAAAAATGCAAGTAGAAAAATAGGGATCACCTTTGGTGGGAAGGTAACAACGTTTTCCATGCACCTTTGGCATTCAGTCATGCTGCCCACATGACCACAGAGATGTCTTTGGACAGCGCTGGCTCTTTGGCTTTGAAACGGAGATGAGCACTGCCCCCTAGAGTCAGGAATAACTAGCACATATGTGTGAGGAGAACCTTTCCCTTTCCCTTTATGGGTAGCATGCTTGCAAACCGTGGTTTATAGCTTGTTGGGTTGTGTGAGTTTGAGCGTTATGGCATATTCAGTAAACCATGATTAAGCAAAGCATGAGCTGCTTCTCATCAGTTGTTTCCTGCATCAAAGTTGAAATGGTATTTGGGAATGAGCTTGGAAGAGAGGAAGGACTGCCACACAGGAAAACTGGTGTGTAAAAAACATTTCACCAAAGGGTGGATGGCATGGAAAATATTTTAGAAGGGACACTCCCTAGTTTTCCAAAGAGTAAAAGGAAAGGAGAAATTCTTTCAGAATTGCAAGATTTGTGCAGGAGCCATGGCGGGGGCAGTGGTTAGATTGCAGCATTGCAGTCTGACTCTGCCAACTGCCAGCAGTTCGATCCTGACTGGCTCAAGATTGACTCAGCCTTCCATCCTTCCGAGGTCGGTAAAATGAGCACCCACATGGTTGAGGGCATGATGCTGACTCTGTAAATCACTTGGAGAGGACTGTAAAGCACTGTGAAGCAGTTTATAAGTTTATAACCCTGTTGCTATTCTGTTAATGTAACGGGCAATTTACAGAATCTTAGAGAAAAGATAATTGTTCTGGCAGTGCTTCTTCTCTGGACTACCTGGAAGGGCTAATAAAAGCCCAGTTTCTGAACAATTCACCTATTATACCTCTGGCATGCTATGTTTTAATTGCTATGTTTGTTAGCCATACAGAGACACATGGCAAGGAAGTGGGTATATAAATTGAATTAATACATTTTTGGCTTTTTTCTCCTAATACTTTCAGCTCTGAAATTAGTAATCTAGGAGGGGACATATCTGTGTGGGGAGATGATTTCCTTTCCTTTCTTTTCCTTTCCTTCATCTCTTTTTCCTTTCCTTTCCTTTCCTTTCCTTTCCTTTCCTTTCCTTTCCTTTCCTTTCCTTTCCTTTCCTTTCCTTTCCTTTCCTTTCCTTCCCTTCCCTTCCCTTCCCTTCCCTTCCCTTCCCTTCCCTTCCCTTTCCTTTTCTCTTTTTTTAAAAAAAATTGATTTATATGCTGCCCTTCTCCGGAGACTCAGGGCGGCTCACAATGCGTTAAGCAATAACCTTCATACTTTTGTATATTTATACAAAGTCAGCTTATTGTCCCCACAACTGGGTCCTCAATTTACCTACCTTAGAAAGGATGGAAGGCTGAGTCAACCTTGAGCCTGGTGAGATTCGAACTTACAGTGATTGCAGACATCTGGTGTTAATGCTTTTAGTCTGCTGAGTTATCCAGGCTCTTTCCTTTCCTCCTTTCCTTTCCTTTCCTTTTTCCTTTCCTTTCCTTTCCTTTCCTTTCCTCCCCTCCCCTCCCCTCCCCTCCCCTCCCCTCCATATCTTTTTCCTTTCCTTCCCTTCCCTCCTCTCCCCTCCCCTCCCCTTCATCTCTTTTTCCTTTCCTTTCCTTCCCTTCCCTCCCCTTCATCTCTTTTTCCTTTCCTTCCTTTCCCCATTTGAATCCTGGAGCCTCCCTTGAAAAATAACTAGTAAGAGGCAATGCAGAACCCTGATTCTTCTAGAGATCACGAGGAGCCATGTGGAAATAAAAAAAGATCAGAGGGGATTAGGCCCTCAAACAGCCACATTAGTATATTTTTAGCATGATCTCAATTACTCTATAATGTGGAAGTCTCACATCAGAGACTCAGATTTGGGAGTATATAGGCTTGTTTGGGCCTATTTCCTTTATTCATGGAATACACAAATGAAGCAAAGAAGCTAGACCTCTGCATTTTAACATCTGGCATCCTCTGGAGTTACTTTTCAGAAGGCATTGGTGCATAAACGTGTATGTACATAGGTGCTTTCTCCCTATTTTTAACTGACCGTTTTAATGCTATCGATTGGAGATGGTTATTTTGAGATGGCGCTTTATAGAAACAGTATAGAAATATATTTAATAGCTGGCTGGCCATCGATTTGAATTCATTACAATGCATTTGGTGAAACCTGGCTTTGCAGGTGCTTTTTAAGAAATTGTGTACTTTATTGAAAGTTGGCAATATTGAAAGGTTTCCTGATTACTGTCAAGGAAAGCCCATGGGAGGGCATCAGAAATGGAGCTTGACTCAAGGAGAAATACCATTTTTAAAAAAAGCAGATTATTTCAGCACCTTGGAGAGTGCCTGACTGCAGGGTGAATTCACTACAATCTAACTCAGGGATATCCAGTGTTGGCAACCTCAAGGGTTCAACTCCCAGAATTCTCCAGCCTATTGCAAAGAATTCCATGGAATTTTTTTTTAAAGCTTCAAAACATTCTGAATTTGAAGCACTGTTTGAAAGGATGTAGTTTTCCCTTCCCTGCTCTTTTCAGATGAATAACATCTCCAATTGTCCTCTACTCAGAGGAAAGACATAGAGCGGGGAACCATTGGCCTTAGACAGGTAGTCCTTGAGTTAGAACAGTTCATTCAGTGATCATTCCAAGTTATAACATTGCTGGAAAAAGTGACATGACCGTTTTTCACATTTACGACCGTTGCAGCATCTCCGTGGCCACCTGTTCAAAATTCACACACTTGGAAACTAACTTGTATTTATGATGGTTGCAGTGTCTGGGAGTCATATGATCTCCTTACGTGACCTCCCGACAAACAAAGCCAATGATAATTACTTAACAACCATGTTACTAGTCTAACAGTGATTCACTTAACAGCCGTGGCAAGAAAGGTTGTAAAATAGGGCAAAATACACTTAATGACTGTTTCAGTTAGCCATCAAAATTTTGAGCTCAATGGTGGTTGTAAGCCAAAAACTACCTGCAACTTTTTACTGAATTATAGCCCTAGTCACTTTGGGACTTGAGAATTTTAGGTCTCTCCCTCTTGAAAATATCTACAGATGCTACCACTGAGTTGAATACAATGGTTGCCATTAATATCTCTGTTGTTCATACATGGAATGGAATGGGAATGGGAATGGGAATGGGAATGGGAATAGAATAGAATAGAATAGAATAGAATAGAATAGAATAGAATAGAATAGAATAGAATAGAATAGAATAGAATAGAATAGAACAGAACAGAACAGAACAGAACAGAACAGAACAGAACAGAACAGAACAGAATAGAATAGAATAGAATAGAATAGAACAGAACAAAGGATAGGATAGGATAGGATAGGATAGGATAGGATAGGATAGGATAGGATAGGATAGGATAGGATAGGATAGGATAGGATAGGATAAGAATGGAATGGAAAGGAAATGGAAATGGAAATGGAAATGGAAATGGAAATGGAAATGGAAATGGAAATGGAAATGGAATGGAATAGAATAGAATAGAATAGAATAGAATAGAATAGAATAGAATAGAATAGAATAGAATAGAATAGAATAGAATAGAATAGAATAGAATATGGAGTGGAGTGGAGTGGAGTGGAGTGGAGTGGAGTGGAGTGGAGTGGAGTGGAGTGGAATGGAATGGAATAGAATAGAATAGAATAGAATAGAATAGAATAGAATAGAATAGAATAGAATAGAATAGAATAGAATAGAATAGAATAGAATAGAATAGAATAGAATAGAATAGAATAGAATAGAATAGAACAGAACAGAACAGAACAGAACAGAACAGAACAGAACAGAATATAGAGTGGAGTGGAGTGGAGTGGAGTGGAGTGGAGTGGAGTGGAGTGGAGTGGAGTGGAGTGGAATAGAATAGAATAGGATGGGATGGGATGGGATGGGAT
Source organism: Coluber constrictor foxii (assembly GCA_038048745.1). Classification (NCBI taxonomy): domain Eukaryota; kingdom Metazoa; phylum Chordata; class Lepidosauria; order Squamata; family Colubridae; genus Coluber; species Coluber constrictor. Next base: position 11,564,942 of record CM075973.1, read on the forward strand.
GGGATGGGATGGGATGGGATGGGATGGGATGGGATGGGATGGGATGGGATGGGATGGGATAGGATAGAATAAGAATGGAGTGGAGTGGAGTGGAGTGGAGTGGAGTGGAGTGGAGTGGAGTGGAATAGAATGGGATGGGATGGGATGGGATGGGATGGGATGGGATGGGATGGGATGGGATGGGATGGGATGGGATGGGATGGGATAGAATAAGAATGGAGTGGAGTGGAGTGGAGTGGAGTGGAGTGGAGTGGAGTGGAGTGGAGTGGAGTAGAGTAGAGTAGAGTAGAGTAGAGTAGAGTAGAGTAGAGTAGAGTAGAACAGAACAAAACAGAACAGAACAGAACAGAACAGAACAGAACAGAACAGAGCAGAATGTTCTGTTTTCTTCTGAAACATTTCTTTTCTTGGATTTATCCATATTTGGCCCACCGGGGGTTGAAAAGCTCAATAAATCATGTGCCGGTGGGTGTCACACATTGCTGGTTGTGACACATATTTTGAGTGACAGGGAACCGCAGCAGAGGGGTGAAAGAACCACATGCGGCTCCAGGGCCCGGGTTGCTGACCCCTGGTCTAGCCTGTTACACAAACCCAACCATGGCCAATTCAAGCAATTGTTCAAATCCCTTTGCTTTCACAACATTGAACCTTCTCCAGTGGTTTACAGACTATTTTAGAAATCAGCAACCTGATATACTACAAGCATCAGTCTATGGTCAGGAATTGTGGAAGCTGTCATCTCAAATGTCTGGAGAAAAATGGGATACCCCTTGGGTAATTTTCCTAGGAATCCTTTCTTTTTCTATTGCCTTACAAGCCTCCCATCTCAAAAAATCTTACTCGTTTTCTAATAATATTCCAGAGATAATAGGGGAAAAGAGAAACACATTATTCTAAAATAAGTTCCTCATTAGTTGTCAAGAGTGAAATATCAGGTGGTTTAACTGTGTGTGAATTTTCACAAGGTTCAGTGATGCCAGTAACAATGTTTTCACTCCCCCCACCCGCTCTCTCTCCAAAATCATCATAATGTAACATTCAAATGAAAAAAAAGATAGGGAAAGGGGAGAAGGAAAAGAGAGGGAAAGAAAAGTGTGGCGTAAGGAGGAAAATCATGGGGAAAAAAGCATTACCCTCCAACGTTTTTCAGCGAAGTAAAATAAAAATAATGAAAGGTAACCTCCCTTTTTTACTTTTGACCTACTAGCCATTTCTATAAAACACACTTTGCTAATCCGCAAATCCTAAAATCAAAATTTCATTTCCGTCCTCCCACCCCCGTCTCGAGCAAAAAGTCCAGGAGTGGTTTCCAGATAGGAATATTTTCACTTCTCGGAGTTTCTAAGCCAGTGAAATGGGCTGATCCTGAATGAAGTGACCTTGCAAAAGTTTAAAAAAAACATCATTGATCACGAGGCATCCCCACAGGAGATACCCAAAAGGGCCATGAGTTTTTAGAGAAGTTTATCAGAAAACAAAGCATCTATGCACCTGACAGCTTTTCTGTACCGTAGGTAAATGGCACCCTGTCTCAAATGGCCCAGGACAAGAGAAAACCATAATGCGGTTGGACTAGATCAGGGGTCTGCAACCTTAAACACTCAAAAAGCCTTTTGGACCCATTTCCCACAGAAAAGAAAACACCGGGAGCCACAAAACCCTTCCCGTGCCTGACTATTTCTTGAGTGGCCACAAAACTAGCATATGTAGTTGAATTAAATGTTCTGTTTTCTTCTGAAACTTTTCTTTTCTCGCATTTATCCATGGTTGGCCTATCAGGAGTTGAAAAGCTCAATAAATTGTGTGACAGCAGGTGATGCATATTTTGAGTCACAGGGAGCCTCAGCAGAGGGGTGAAAGAGCCACATGTGGCTCCAGAGCCACAGGTTGCTGATCCCTGGACTAGATGACCTCCAAGGTCCCTTAGAATTTTCCTGAAGGGAAACAGCTGATGGGGATCCAGTTGCAATCTGCCTCCTCCATTAGCCAAGTATGTCTTCTTTTTAAGGTTTCACAGAGTGGTGAACAGGATCGCCATATATTGACTTTTAAAAAAAAACTGCAGCAATTTGTAGACCTAGGCAAGGAAAGTTGGAAGGGGGGAAAGGCAGGGCTGTTGTCATCACAAAAAGGATGCCAAAGAATTGAAATCCAAGCTTGGTTGTGTAAATAGGGCCCTCGGGGGACTGATGGGATGCTGTGTGTGTCTTTGCATTGTAGCCATGCCCATTAGCTTTGTTGGGAGAAAGGGGGCTGTGGGTCTGATCTCACAAAGATGATCTAAAAATAGAGACTCTATGAAAGGCATTTCAACCCAACCCAAGGATGGCACAATTCTAAGAAGGAATATAATTCTAACTATAGGACAATGATGCAGATGAGAAAGGCAATTTGATGGAGAAGTTAAAAGCATCCGCCAGGATGTCACAAAATGACAACAGGGTGACTTTCCAAGATGAGCACAAAGAGAACCATTTGGTCTGTGAACTTCCCATAGAAAACGGGGATGCTCAGATCACAGAATAACAGAATAAGACAAGAGTTCCTCCAAGCATCTCAAACTCTTGTAGCCACGTTGTAAGCACGGCTGTAAGCAAAGCTGTAAGCACAGCTTTCTTCCACAAGCCATGATGCAGCCTTACAAGAAGATTTGACATGGAGTTAGAGGGTATCCTCAATTTTTTTTAAAAATTTAATTTATATGCTGCCCTTCTCCGGAGACTCAGGGCAGCTTACAATGCATTAAGCAATAGCCTTCATACTTTTGTATATACCTGCTTAGTAGGGCTTTCGCCCCCCCCCCCCCCCAGTGGTGTTCTTTTTTATACAAAATCAGTTTATTGCCCCCACAATTTAGGTCCTCATTTTACCTTCCTTGAAAGGATGGAAGGCTGAGTCAACCTTGAGCCTGGTGAGATTCGAACTTGCAGTAATTGCAGGCAGCTGGTGTCCCTTTAACACCACTTTAAGCTGCTGCGCCACCAAGGCTCTTTATTTAGAATGGAAAATTTAAAATTTAGAATTAAAATTTAGAATGGAAACACTAAAGACACGGACACTTTTCCTGCTCACTTTTTTTTTTCTAGATAGAAGACATCTAACTGACAAATAGAAAGGCTAAGCTCTTAGTGTTGTGTGTTCCCTGGCTGGATTTATAGGAAGTGGGGTAACCCTATGAAGAGTCATGTGTAAATCGATCGTTGACACTAATCTAGCACAGGGGGAAATGCAGAAGTATTTGGTAATAATACAATGAAACTGGTCTGATTCCTAGCGATAAGACATGAAATTACAGTATAGTGTTAAGAACTATGAGTTGTGGAGGAGCTGCATGCACATGTGTTGGGAGACAAGCATGGCGGTGCATGTGCATGCATGGGTGCAGGGCACATGTGGGGGGCACACACGCACTGTATTTTGGAGGTCCGGCCTTGCACACGTGCATTCATGCCCATGCATGCCTGCTTTTGGCACTTGCTCTGGAAAAGGTTAGCCATCATTGCTCAAATGGCTGTCCTTTCTCTTTCTTGAAAACCTTGTGATGAAGCAGCCACAACTTCTGGAGGCGAGCTGTTCCACCGGTTAATCATTCTCTCTGTCAGGAACCCAAGAGCCAAGCCATCTTTTGAAGTCTCATCCATCCATCTATGCACCCCAGGGTCAACCCCCCCCCCCCTGCAGTGAATAGACATCCTGCTTTGTTCTCCCAACGTCCTCCGAATGCGCTTCCTTAGGCAGATACTTGCAGGCCAATCAAGCTGGCTATTGTGTGGGATGATGAGCTGAACGGCTGAGCTGAGCTCATGCGCCTCATGTACACAACACTGGTAATGAAAATTACGTCTTCATTCACATCCGAAAAAGAGAAATCAGGCCATCGCAAGCCTTAATGGGAATCGTCCTGCTCCACCGAGCGGCTTGTTCCTTCCCGGGGAGAGGGGCTGGGCCAAATGCCAGCCTTCCCACAAACTAGAGCTGTTGATCACCGCTCTTCCCTGCCCTTCCTTCGCTTTGTTATTGCCACGCCGCCGTTCCAAGAGGCGAGAGGAAAAATCGCAGGTAGAGCGAAGCCAATGGCCACTCTCCCCTGCAACAGCTCCAGGAAGCTGCAATGCTGATGGCCATGTGCCACCCACAAAGCTGGGACAGGTAGCCTTTTAAAGAAGCCAGGCGGTTCAGGAAAAAAAAAAGGAATAGTCTGGAAAATGGCACAGGTGACGCACAGGTAAATGGTTGTGTGCATTATTTAACCAGGGAGGTGTTGTGGTAATGGTTTGGGGCAAGGCAGAGAGAGAGAGAGAGAGAGAGAGAGAGAGAGAGAGAGAGAAATGTTTCTTTATAGATCAAGTTCCAGAGACATAGCACGAGTTGAATTGATGCCCGGATGGATGGGACATGCCTAAGGGTGGGAATTCATACAGAGGAAACGCCTGTTATTGGGTTATGGCTGAAAGAAAGCGAGCGAGCCCCGCAAATCGTGGCTTTTGTGGGTTGTGTAAATCTCCTCGTCGTGGTTTGCAAATCGTGGTTGAGGGTTTAGTGTTGTTGGAATTGCTAGCCATGCCTAGTTTGCTTTGCAGACTCAGCCATGTGCTTTCTTATATGACCTGGGTGAGGAGGATGTTGTAAGAACAACATTGTAGAAATGCTTTTTGATCCTAGGATTTTATTGTGAGAGAATTTTATCATTATGTTCCTGGTCATGGAAGCCCCTGGATGTATGTCATAATGCTGGCTTAGAGAGACAAAGTAAGATAACGCTGGCTTATACAGGCAAACAAAGAAAAGTATGTGTGTTTTCAAAAAACTAAGAATAAGTGCTGTAGGAGCTCTTCTCTTCTCTTCTCTTCTCTTCTCTTCTCTTCTCTTCTCTTCTCTTCTCTTCTCTTCTCTTCTCTTCTCTTCTCTTCTCTTCCCTTCCCTTCCCTTCCCTTCCCTTCCCTTCCCTTCTCTTCTTTTTCTCCTCTCCTCTCCTCTCCTCTCCTCTCCTCTCCTCTCCTCCTCTCTTCTCTTCTCTTCTCTTCTCTTCTCTTCTCTTCTCTTCTCTTCTCTTCTCTTCTCTCCTCTTTTCTTTGGTTCTCCTTTCTTTTCTTTGGTTCTCTTTTCTCTTTTCTTTACCAGGGATATTCTGATCCCTGCCAAAGGTTAATTTAGCCAGTTTTGCATCTCACCCACGGGGTCCACCAGATTTGTTCCAAGAAGTCTACAAATAGGATATTAACACGATCCCCTGTCTCTTTCCGATGCTCCTAAGATAGGTGTTTGTTAGGTCTGGCAACTTTAAAACATGTGTGGAGCTCAGCTCCCGAAATTCCCCAACCGAGTCCACACAATCGTAAAGTTGCCAAACTTTTGACAAACGCTCTCCTAGCTAGTAGAGATGGATTTTCATCTTCAGGTCTATTGGCACCATAGCTGAGAATTGTGGGAGTTGTAATCACTGTATAACTCCAACGCCCCACATTGGGAAAACTGGGTTCAAAGCATCATCTCCCTTGCCCCCCACTCACCTAAGACAGGGGTCTCCAATCTTGGCAACTTTAAGACTTGTGGACTTCAACTCCCAGAGTTCCTCAGCCAGCTTTGCTGGCTGAGGAACTCTAGAAATTGAAGTCCACAAGTCTTAAAAGTTGCCAAGGTTGGAGACCCCTGACCTAAGATGCATTAGCTGCCAAGACCACTGTAGGCTGGGTAAGCAAAAGGCCTTGAAAAATAAAATGGGATAAGAATTTAGCCCAAATCCAACATTTGTTCATAAATGGCTGAAAGAAATTTAAGGCAGGGCTTGAGGGAGTCCTTAAATTCAGGGACGTTAAGAGACCATGAAAATTAATGGTTTTGAAATTGGTTGCACTCTTAAAATTTGGAAGAAGGGATAAGATGTTCAGCTTTTCTCCTTTCTAACTTTCCTTTCTGGAAAAGCCAGAGCAGGCACAGGCTGAAAGTCAAGGTAATCCTTGATTTACAACCAATTGTTTAGGGACCGTTCAATAGTTACAATAGCAACTGGGAAAAAGTGACTTACGACCGTTTTTTCACGCTTACGACCACTGCAGCATTCCCCCATGGTCATGGGTTCAAAATTCAGAAGCACGGCCACTGATTCATATTTATGACCGTTTGCAGTGTCGTTTCCCACCCCCCATCCCGGTCACCTGATTTCCCTTTTGCGACCTTCTGGCCGGCAAAGTCAATGGGGAAGTCAGATTCAGATAACAGATTAACAGAGTTAGAAGGGACCTTATAGGTCAGTGATGGCTAACCTTTTTGCCATCGGGTGCCAAGAGCAGGGGGAGCGCAAAGGAGTCACGCACGTGTGTGCCCACACCCATAATTCAATACACCCCCCCCCCCCGTGTCCCACCCCCCTGCGCATGTGTGCATGACCCCCCCACACGCCCTGTTTTGGGCCTAACAGGCCTCCCTGAAGCCTATTTCCAGACTTCTGGTAGTCCCCCTTTTTCACCCTCCCCAGGCTCCAGAGGCTTTTCTGGAGCCTGGGGAGGGCAAAAACAGCCTCCCCTGCCCCCTAGAGGCCCTTCGGAGGCTGGAAATGGCCTGTTTCCTGACTTCCAGTGGGCCCGGTAGGTCTAGTTTTGGCCCTCCCCGGGCTCCAGAAGCTTTCTTGGAACCTGGGGAGGGCAAAAATAGCCTCCACCACCATCCCGGAGGCCCTCTGGATGCCAAAAATGCCCTCCCAGAGCTTCCACGTGAGCCCTGTACCTACCTGGCATCCAAAACGGACTGAGTGGAGACTCCTGGGAGGAGAGGGACGGTGTGGGCAGGCCTAGCCAAAAATCAGCTGGGGAGCTGAGCTAGGGCAATGGCTCACGTGTCTGCAGATATGGCTCCACGTGGCACCTGTGGCACGCGTGCCATAGGTTCGCCATCACGGTTATAGGTCATCTGGTCCAACCCCCTGCTCAAGCATTCAAGATTTCCTTAACAACCGTGTTACTCACTTAACAACTGCAGGGATTCACTGGAACAACTTTATAATTTAGAGTAACAAAATTGGAAGGGACCTTGGAGGTCTTCTATCGAGGGGTCTGCAACCTTAAAGCACTCAAAAGAGCCATTTGGACTCATTTCCCACACAAAAGAAAACACCGTGCTTGACTTTTTCTTGAGCGGCCACAAAACTAGCATATGTCGTTGAATTCAATGTTCTGTTTCCTTCTGAAACTTTTCTTTTCTTGCGTTTATCCATGGGTGGTCTACTGAGGGTTGAAAAGCTCAATAAATCGTGTGCTGGTGGGTATCGTACACTGGCAGTTGTGACGCATATTTTGAGTGACAGGGAGCCGCAGCAGAGGGGTGAAAGAGCCACATGCGGCTCCAGAGCCACAGGTTGATGATCCCTGTTCTAGTCCAACCCCCTGCTTAGGCAGGAAACCCTGCACCACATCAGACAAATGGTTATCCAACTGTGGCAAGAAAGGTCACAAAATGAAGCAAAACTCGCTTAGCGCCTGTTTTGTTTAGCCAGAGAAATGTCTCCTGTTTTTGTCATCTCTCAAGATCCGAATTCAAGGAAGAGACAGTTGATCTGATTTTCACAGCTCAGCTCACTTCAAGAGGGCCGAAAGCCTTTTCAGGAAGAGGCGGGTGGTCAGGCGAATGATGGAGGTTTTTTTTTTGCCTGGAAGCACTTCATTTTTCTTTGATCTTCCCTCTAATTTCAGCTCTTGGTTTGACGAAAAACCCGATGGATTCTTTCTTTCGCTGCAGGATGGCCGCCCACCGTATTTTGAGGCTCGGTACGATTCACGACGCGCGTGAATCTAACGGAACAGCAAGAAGCCATTCATGGTTCGGGAGAAGCCAAGCTATGTTGGCTTCAAAAACCACTTTGGCTCGTGGTTAACAGAACCATGGCTTATTCAGCCGACCCGGTTTTCTGGATTTTTTTTTCATGGCATGCTGATCCAAAAGAGAAAGGTTGGGGCATGCTTTGTACAGCATCCTTAACAGGGGTGGGCTTCAAACATCTTAGCAAGGGGGTCTCTGCCTGGTTGCTGGGTGGGTGTGGTCTAGTCAGCCTCCTGCACCATAGCAGGGGTGTTTTTGCCCTCCCCGGGCTCTGGAAGCTTTTCTTGAGCCTCTGGGAGGCTGAAAATGGCCTCCCCAGGCTCCAGATACCCTCTGGGGTTTATGACCTTTCCAATCTTCCGGTAGGCCCATTTTTTACCCTCCCCAAGCCTCTGTGTGTGCCCTGCACTTACCTGCATCCAAAACGGGCCACCTGGAGATTCATGGGAGGGGCAGGGTGGGGTGGGCGGGGCCAGCCAGGAGTGGGAACTGCAGAGAATCTTAGCTAGAGGTTCTCCCAAACCCCTGCAGCTCACCCCGGATCCTTAAGCTCAAATGTGGGGGAGCTAGCTTGCACTTCAGAGGAACAGGCAAACGTGGCTCACCTGTTCCAAAGGGAGAAAGAAAGCAGAGAAGTAAACCCTTAGAATGCCCTACACAAACATCTGGAGTCCTCTTTGACCTTCATAATGGACTCCTCCGTTTGCAACATCCTGGAACATTTAGAATTTAAAATTGACTCTTGATAGACCAGAATAGTGGTGGGTTTCAAAATTTTTTTACTACTGGTTCTGTGGGTGTGGCATGGTGGGCATGGCATGGCTTGGTAGGCGTGGCAGGGGAAGGATACTGTAAAATCTCCATTCCCACCCCACTCCAGGAGAAGGATACTGTAAAATCCCCATTTCCTCCCAATCACCTGGGACTCGAGAGGCAGAAAAGAGATGGAGGCGGGGCCAGTCAGAGATGGCATTTACCGGTTCTCCAAACTACTCAAAATTTCCGCTACCAGTTCTCCAGAACTGGTCAGAACCTGCTGAATACCATCTCTGGACCAGAAGCCTGTGTGGATCAAACTACCTTTGTCAGTATCACCCAGAGAAGATACTTTGTTGAATGGAGCTTGCAAAACCCACATTCCCACCCTGAGCATGGTTGCACATCTTAACATAACATGGAATAACCGAATTGGAAGGGACCTTGCGGGTCATCTAGTCCAACCCCCAGTCTCTTCTTAAAAGCCTCCGATTATGAAGCACCCATAACTTCTGGAGGCCAAATCATTCCACTGATGAATTGTTCTCGCTGTCGGGAAATGGCTCTTTAGTTCTAGGTTGGTTCTCTCCTTGATTAGTTTCCATTGATTGGTTCTTGCCTTGCCTTGCTGTGCCTTAGAAAATAGGTTGACCCAGTGAGGAAATCCAAATTTTTTTACTACCGGTTCTGTAGGTGTGGCTTGGTGGGCGTGGCAGGGGAAAGGATACTGCAAAATCTCCATTTCCACCCCACTCTGGGGCCAGCCAGAGGTGGTATCTGCTGGTTCTCTGAACTACTCAAAATTTCTGCCACCGGTTCTCCGAACTGCTCAAAATTTCCTCTACCGGTTCTCCAGAACCTATCAGAACCTGCTGGATTTCACCCCTCGGTTGACCCCCTCTTCTTTGGGGCAGCCCCTCAAATATTGGAACATTGCTATTATATCTTTTTTAGTTTTTCTTTTCACCAGATTAGACATACCCAGTTCCTGCAACCGTTCTTCATCTGTTTGTTTGTTTTTTAAATTTAATTTATATGCCGCCCTTCTCCGGAGACTCAGGGTGGCTTACAATGCATTAAGCAATAGCCTTCATACTTTTGTATATACCTGCTTAGTAGGGCTTTCGGGCCCCCTCTAAGCGGTGTTCTTTTTTACACAGCTTATTGCCCCCACAATCCGGGTCCTCATTTTACCTACCTTGAAAGGATGGAAGGCTGAGTCAACCTTGAGCCTGGTGAGATTCGAACTTGCAGTAACTGCAGGCAGCTGGTGTCACTTTAACACCACTTTAAGCTGCTGCGCCACCTCCAGCTCCCTAATCATCTTTGTTGCTCTTCTCTGCACTCTTTCTAGAGTCTCAACATCTTTTTTACATCATGGTGACCAAAACTGGATGCAGTGTTCCAAGTGCGATCTTATAGAGTGGTATGAATACTTCACGTGATCGAGAGTCTATCCCTCTGTTTATGCAGCTTAGGACTGTGTTGGCTTTTTGTGGTGTCTGCAGCACACGGCTGACCCCTATTTAAGTGATTGTCCACTAGGACTCCCAAGATCCCTCTCGCAGTTACTGCTATTGAGCCTCATGTTACCTAATCTGTAGCTGTGCATTTGGTTTTTCTTGCCCAAGTGAAAATCTTATACTAAATATCATTTTTGCATGTCTGGATCGAACTGGCTTCTTTAATATGCCACCCAGCGAATTTACTTGTTGAACAAAGCTTGCAGAAAACCCACATTCCACCCTCAGCATGTTTCGCACATCATCCCGGCATGTTCTCGTCTTCTCCTTGAAAACACGGCACATTTACCCTTGGCGTCGCTCGCTTAGCGTGTGCTGAGACAGCAAAAGGAAACCTTTTGGCCGGTGCATCCAGCGGATTCTGTCTGCATCTATGAGCCATGAAATTGTTTCAGCCCCGGCGTGTCGCTAAAAATACATAGCTCTTAAAAAGCAGCCCGGTGGGAATTTTGATTTGGTGCTATTGTTCCGTTGCTTAGATCTCAAGCTTAGATTTCAGGGCTTTCGTCTTCGTGGGTCGGGTCGGGTTGGAAGACAAGCAGGGGTGGGCTGCTGGGGGTTCGGGAGAACCTCTAGCTAAGATTCTGTGCAGTTTGGAGAACCCTCAAATCCCACTCCTGGCTGGCTCCACCCACTGCACCCCGCCCCTCCCAGGAGTCCCCACATGGCCCATTTTGGATGTAGGTAAATGCAGGGTACGCACGGAGGTTTGGGGAGGGTGAAAAATGGGCCCAGAAATGGCCCCGTTTCCAGCCTCCAGAGGGCCTCCGGAACCTGGGGAGGCTGTTTTTGTCCTCCCGGAGGCTCAAAAAAAGCCTCCGGAGCCCGGGGAGGGCAAAAACGCCCCCCTCCCACCATGGTGCAGGAGGCTGACTAGGCCCGCCCACCCAACAACCAGGCAGAGAAATGAAATCCCCTTGCTAAAATTATTGAAGCCCATCCTTGATGACAAGCCACGGTTCGATGGCCTTTCACGCTTTGATCAGGATAGTCGTCGAGAAATGAGAAACGAAACGGGTGCCGATTCTCAGAAGGAGGCGGAAGAAGGTTTGATTTGGAGACATAAATATAGAAGCGTGGGTCATCAGCCTCCCAGGAAGGGGAGGGGGAGAAAATGAGATCATAGAGGGAGATGAATGCTGTGGCAGGAACGCTCAGCCTTTCCTTTGCAGCAGCCCCGTTGCGCCTCCGAGGGATTGTACAGTGGAAATAGATAATATCTTATCGATCGGGCCAAAGCAAACAACTCAACCGGCAGGGTCAACTGGATGACATCAACTTGCCAGAGTGCTAAGTGCCATCTGCGAAAAGGATCCGAGAAAAGTGCATTATTTATCAGAGGGCGCCTCATTAGTTCACCGCCCTAAGCTCGGTGGGTACTTCGTGGCACAGCCAATGAAGCCTCTAGGCTGCCGGCCAAGAGATGAAGAGAAGCCCTCCTTTATTTCTCAGGGCCGGGCTGAGAATCTACACCCCACTATTCCCCCCCCCCCCCGCGGTCTTTCTTTCTGGGTGGCGACTTGTAATGCTTGGAGGGTTAGGGAGGGAACTGAGCTGAAAACACAAAGTCAGCTGGGAGTTAACCCTTCCTATGTTTCTACTCTGGAAGTGTGCTCTCTATGGTGTTGATTGATAAGCTAGGACCAGAGCTCAGAAACTGAACTAATTTACTTTCTTTCTTTCTTTCTTTTTCTTCCTTCCTCTTCCATCCTTCCTCTTTTTTCTTCCTTTTTCTTCCTTCCTTTCTTCCTCTTCCTTCCTTTATCCTTCTTCCTTTATTTCTTTCCTTCTTCCTTCTTTCATCTCTTCCTTCCTTCCTTCTTTCCTTTCTTTCTTTTTCTTCCTTCCTCTTTTCCTTCCTTTTTCTTTCTTCCTTTCTCTTTTCCTTCCTTCCTTCCTTTATCTTCCTTCCTCTTCCTTCCTTCCTTCCTTCCTTCCTTTATCTCTTTATTACTAACTTCCTTCTTCTTTCTTCCTTTATTTTCCTTCCTTTCTATTTTCCTTCCTTCCTTCCTTCCTTCCTTCCTTCCTTCCTTCCTTCCTTCCTTCCTTCCTTCCTTCCTTCCTTCCTTCCTTCCTTCCTGATTCGGACTGGTTTGGGCGTTTTTGCACTCCCAGGGCTCCGGAGGCTTTCCTCGAGCCTCCAGGAGGGTGAAAATGGCCTCCCCAGGCTCCAGAAGCCCTCTGGAGGCTGGAAACAGGCCTGTTTCTGGTCTTCCCAATCTTCTGGTAGGCCCGTTTTTCACCCTCCCTGAGCCTCCACATGTGTCCTGCACTTACCTGCATCCATCTCTCTCTCTGTGTGTCTCTCTGTCTGTCTCTGTCTCTCTGTGTGTCTCTGTCTCTCTCTCTCTCTCTCACACACACACACACAGTCTCTCTCTGTCTCTTTCTCTCTGTGTTTCTCTCTCTGTCTCTGCCTCCCTCCCTCCCTCCTTATCGTGGGTGGAATCCTGATTCAGTTAATTTGCACTTTGTTCTAATTCAGGCTGTATTTATAGTGATGCGGCCTTCCTTATTCTTATATTCTGCACTATTCAGAGCAGAAATGATGGTCTTCTTTCGCCAGTTCAAATCAGTTTGTTATAGCCATAAGGCCAGATGCCATAAAATATGCAGTAATACAACTGTTACGTATATAACACTATAAGAAAACTATACTATAAGAAAAAGTGATGAATACATAAATGTCCAAACTCAGTTAATGGGCCGATGTATTGTACAGATGGTTGCATGAAACTAGGTAGCTCGGGAAGATATTTTAAAGTCCTTGTCTGGAATAAATAACAGGAAGTAGAAACCCCACTTCCTGCCTGGAGATTTCTTGAAGATCAGATAAATGAAGGTCTGGTAGAGTTCTTATATAGAGAACAGCATAGTAGTATATACCATAATTTAGAGTTTCTATTGAGCTTAAGTGAAAGCTTTATAAGTAATCCTTGCTTAATGATCGTAGATAGTCTCACTTAATGACCTGTTACATAGTGATCATTCAGAGTTCTGACAGACCTCTGCAGAACTACTTATAACCCAGTTCCAGAGTTCCAATGGCTATCCTTCCTTTGGCATACTTAGTAACCAGCTTTCATGGTTATTTGGAGCATCCTTCTGTCACACAACCATGGCAGATTTTTGCTTCTTTCCAGCCTTTATTTCTGGGTTTTTGGCAAAAAAAAAAACACCCATCGAAGAAAATGGATTTGCTTAACAATTGTGGTATTTGCTTAATAGCTACAGTTTTGCTTAACAACCTCTGTGAAAAAGGTTGTAAACTCAGGTTGTGATCCGCTAAAGGACTGTATTGACATAGAACCGTAATTCTGGGCTCAATTATGGTTGTAAGTCGAGGAATAGCCATACATTTCAAACTTGTGACAGGTGATAAATAAGAGGCCGGAGCAAAAAGTGAAAATTTTGGCTGCTCTCCAAAGTACTGGGAGATGGGGGGGGGGGGGGGGGAGGCACCTAAGGACATTTTCTCGCTGTCCATGGTACTGAAACATCCCCCTTGGAATGTTTTATGTACCAAATCTATTGGGAAATTAAAGATTTTTTTCCCTTCCCTTAATTACATGGGCTGGTTTTTAAGGGGATTTTTTTTAAAGACTGAGAGGACTCTATCTGCATCCTTTAAACCTTCCCTAACTTCTCTTAGATAGGGAAGTTGCCATTTGGAAGAATTTATTAATTTCTATCATCTGTTTATTTTTTTAAAAAAATCAGTCTGTATCCCTAATTCATGTGGATATTTGCACCAGTCCTGGCAGATTTTTAAGGTGTCTCAACTTGACCTGCCAGCTTTCTTTCCCGAAGACTTTGCTTTAATGACAAACTATTCTTTTGCTTCTGCCAAATATCTTTGCCATGGTCTTGGGAAGCTAAACGTATTTCCAAAGCAGTCGGAAGCCCAATCATTTTCCTATTTCTGTCAAACAATTTACTTGGAAGTATCCATTTTAGTCACCTCCAAGCTTTTTTTTTTTGATCTGAAGGAGTTTTGGCCTTCCCCCACCTAGGTTGATTCTAATTATGCATCTATGTCTATTCATTTTGATCTCTTTCAACCTAGCAATAAATTATCCAGCTACGCCACATTGAAAGTCAGCTAGATCTTAAATGAGTGGGTGAAGAGACTGTAAATTAATGAACTGATTGCTTCAGCTACTCCCTAGAGCTATGCCCATTCTTCAGAAAGCAAGAAGCTCTCAAAACCATTCTCAAAACAGCAGCCAGTGAGACACTATACACGATGTGTCCAAAATCAGTAACAAGAACCCAGTATGAATACATAAACGTCCAAACTCAGTTAATGGGCTGATGCATTGTACAGACAGTAGCACGAAACTAGGCAGCTCGGAAGGATATTTTTAAGTCCTTGTCTGAAAGAAATAACAGAAAGTAGAAATCCCACTTCCTACCTGGAGATTTCTTCTCAAGATCTGATAAACAAAATTCTGGTAAGAGTTCAGAGGTGAAATCCAGCCCAACTGCGTGGATGTCATGATGTGACTTTGTTGAGACATTTTAAGCCTCTGTGCATGTGCTCGAGTGGAGTGATTGGTGAACCAGTAGGGAAGGTAAGTAAATTTCACCCCTGGTTCTTATATAGAGAACTCTATATAAGAATTGTCTTTTTTTTAAAAAATTGATTTATATGCCACCCTTCTCCGGAGACTCAGGGCGGCTTACAATGCACTAAGCAATAGCCTTCATACTTTTGTATATTTATATAAAGTCAGCTTATTTACCCACCTTAGAAAGGGTGGAAGGCTGAGTTGACCTTGAGCGTGGCTAGGATTGAACTCGCAGTAATTGCAGGCAGCTGGATGTTAACTACTGCCTTAGTAGGAGGCATTAGCCTCCTATGCCACTCAGGCTGTGCAATGCAAAATCTGTGAAAAAGCAAGGAAGTCTTCATTCAATTCCTTGGGAAACCTAATGAGAAACGGTGGTGTGATTTCCAACACACAACCACAATTGAGCCCAATTTTTTTTTTTTTTGGCTAAGCAAAATATTTATTGAGTTTTGCCCATTTTATCAGCTTCCTTGCCATAGTTGTTAAGTAAATGGCTGCAGTTAAATTAGTTAGCATGGTTATTAAGTGACTCTGGATTCCGCCGTTGATTTTGCTTGTCAGAAGGCCACAAAAGGGGATCTCATGAACCCAGGGGTAAAATGCTACTGGTTCGGGCCGGTTCACCTAAACTGAGGTGGGCAACTATGGCCCTTTTATGACTTGTGGACTTCAACTCCCAGAATTCCTGAGCCAGCCATGTTAGATCAGGAATTTTGGGAATTGAAGTCCGCAAATCATAAAAGGGCCATAATTGCCCACCTCTGACCTAAACCGGTAGTAAAAAATGCTACTGGTTCGCTGAACCGGTAGTAAAAAATATGTGTAAAAATAAAGTTTCAATGATCAGCTGAGCAACGCACGATCGTCGGAACTTTTTTTAAAAAACATTTAAAGCCTTTTTTTACTATCAGTTCTCTGGAAAAAGGCTCGGATGATCGCACGGCACAGCTGTGATCATCCAAGTGTTGTTGTTTTTTTACTTTTTTAAAGCATTTTTTTACTACTTATTTGCCCGAACCAGTAGTAAAAAATGCTTTAAGAAAGTTTTTAAAAAGGTTCCCAAGATCGCACACCATAGCTGATTTTTCCCACCACCACCTGCTGTTCTACTTACCTTCCCAAACCTCCTTTTGGTGCATGCCAGAGGTGGGTTTCAACAGGCTCTGACCAGTTCTGAAGAACTGGTAGCGGAAATTTTGAGTAGTTTGGAGAACCGGTAGTAAAAATTCTGACTGGCCCCGTCCCCATCTATTCTCTGCCTCCCAAGTTCCAGCTGATTGGGAGAAAATGGGGATTTTGCAGTATCCTTCCCCTGGAGTGGGGTGGGAATGGAGATTTTACAGTATCCTTCAAGCCATGCCCACCAAGCCATGCCACGCCCACAAAGCCACACCCACAGAACCGGCAATAAAAAAATTTGAAACCCACCACTGGTGCAATTATCATAAATAAACACTAGTTGCCGAGCCTCCAAATTTTGATCATGTGACCATGGGAATGCTGCAACACTTGTAAGTGTGAAAAAATGGTCACATGTCATAGCACGGCTGGCTGGGGAATTCTGGGAGTTGAAGTTCACACGTCTTAATTTTTCCATGGTTAAGAATCCCTGGATAAATTCTCGCAGTGAAGTCCTTTTACATGAAAGTTAAGGTTTTAAAAATTATTAATATCGAGAGTGCTGTTCTGCCATCCTCTTAAAAGAAGGGCTGCCAACAGGTGGTGATGCCAGGTGGTGTTGGCAATGCATATCACTTTTATTTATTTTTTTACTGACATCTTCAAGAGGGCATGGGGAAAATGCATTGACATTTTCTACACACGGAGGTGTAGATATGTTCAACAGCCTCGCGATTATATTTTTAACTGTGCAAGGATGAAAAATGGAGCCGGCGAAAGTCAGCAAGTTGCTGCCAGGTTTTGAGAAGTGAGGGGGCTGCACACTTGCAAAAATGGGAAGGCCCTCCCTCCACGCTCTAGATGGTCCAGATTTTGCCTTAGGATTTAATGTAATTTATAATAATATTATAAGAAGAAGTTATAATGTTCTGATATCTCAGGGGCTGCCCCAAAGAAGAGGGAGTCAAGCTATTCTCCAAAGCCCCCGAGGGCAGGACAAGAAGCAATGGGTGGAAACTCATCAAGGAGAGAAGCAACTTAGAACTAAGGAGGAATTTCCTGACACTTAGAACAATGAATCAGTGGAACAACTGGCCTCCAGAAGTTGTGAATATTGCAACACTGGAAGTTTTTAAGAAGAGATTGGACAACAATTTGTCTGAAGTGGTGGAGGGTTTCCTGCCTAAGCAGGGGGTTGGACTAGAAGACCTCCAAGGTCCCTTCCAACTCTGTTATTCTATGGTTCTTAATTTCAGCCACAGAGGGAAATGCTCCATACATGTATGTCTATTCTGCTGTGCAGGTAGTCCTCGACATACAACCACAACTAAGTCCAAATTTTCTGTGGTTCATGGAGGAAGCCAGATTCACTTAATGACTGCATGGTTCACTTAACAACTGCAATGTTTCAAGTTTCAGGTTGACTCAGCCTCCCATCCTTCCAAGGTGGGTAAAATGAGGACCCATTGGGGGCAAGAGGCTGACTGTAAATCGCTTAGAGAGGGCTGTAAAGCACTGTAAAGCGGTATATGTCTAAGAGCTATTGCTATTTTCCTTCCTTCCTTCCTTCCTTCCTTCCTTCCTTCCTTCCTTCCTTCCTTCCTTCCTTCCTTCCTTCCTTCCTTCCTTCCCAGTGGTTAGAATGCAGTATTGCAGGCTAATTCTACCCACTGCCCAGCAGTTCAATCCTAACCGGCTGAAGGTTGACTCAGCCTTCCATCCTTCCGAGGTGGGTAAAATGAGGACCCAGATTGTTGGGGGCCAGAGGCTGACTCTGTAAACCGCTTAGAGAGGTGTAGAAAGCACTGTGAAGCAGTATATAAGTCTAAATGCTATTGCCCTTCCTTCCTTCCTTCCTTCCTTCCTTCCTTCCTTCCTTCCTTCCTTCCTTCCTTCCTTCCTTCCTTCCTTCCTTCCTTCCTTCCTTCCTTCCATGGTGCACAATGGTTAAAATGCGGTATTGCAGGCTAACTCTGCCAGCAGTTTGAATCTCACCAGGCTCAAGGTAGACTAAGCCTTCCATCCTTCCGAGGTGGGTAAAATGAGGACCCAGATTGTTGGGGGCAAGAGGCTGACTCTGAAAACCACTTAGAGAGGGCTGTAAAAGCAATGTGAAGTGGAATATAAGTCTAAGTGCTATTGCTACTGCTAATTAACTGTGGCCAAGAAAAATGGGCATGACTCACTTAATACATGGCTCAGGGCCAGGTTATCTTTGAGACTGCCTTCTGCCGCATAGCTCCCAGTGACCGATAAGATCCCACACAGTTGGTCTCCTCCAGGTCCCGTCAGCTAAACAACGCCGGCTGGCAGGCCTGCAGGGGAGGGCTTTCTCTGTGGCTACCCCAGCTCTCTGGAACCAGTTACCTTCTGAGATCCGGACCATCTCCACCCTATTGGCCTTCCGAAAAGCGGTGAAGACCTGGCTTTTCCAGCAGGCCTGGGGC
The DNA here is from genome assembly GCA_038048745.1 of Coluber constrictor foxii. Taxonomy (NCBI): domain Eukaryota; kingdom Metazoa; phylum Chordata; class Lepidosauria; order Squamata; family Colubridae; genus Coluber; species Coluber constrictor. The sequence goes on from CM075973.1 coordinate 11,583,179, forward strand.
TGTTGATCTTGCTGTTGCGATCTGGCGAGATCTGGCCATGAATGGCCTGAATGAGTTTTTAATGTTCTTAATGTTTTTAATTTTTAAATGTTTTTAATAATGATTTTTTAAAATGTATTGTGAGCCACTCTGAGTCTTCAGAGAGGGGCGGCATATAAATTGAATTAATTGAATTAAATTAATTAAATTAAATAACCGCCTTGCGTAGCAATGGAAATTCTGGTCCCAATTGACATCGTAAGTCGAGGAAGGCCGGTAATATTTTTCTTGGAGGTCTCAACACAAAAGAAAGAATCCGTTGATTGGGTTTTGCTATTGATGTTGATTGGCCGGAGAGAGCTAGCTTAGCAACATGTATGACTGGGTCTGTAAGGGGTTAAAATTAACCCCTTTGTTATATTACTGTAATCTATTAACACACACACCCCATGACTCAGTTAAGCATACGGTGGGCACAGACCGTGTGACCTTGCCTCACTTCATTGGCTGCCACAACACAGGATGAATGAAGCACTGGTGATGTAATGCCAGATGTCCCACCACGAGTCTGGTTACAAAGGAGAGCTGGAAAACGTAGAGCATCGCTCTTCGTCTGAGTAATGCTGCAGACTTTCTATTCTTCTTCTTGTTGTTAGTTGCGAAGTCGTGTCCGACCCATCACGACCCCATAGACAACATTCCTCCAGGCCTCCCTGTCCTCTACCATCCTCTGGAGAACATTTAAGCTCACGCCTACTGCTTCAGTGACTCCATCCAGTCACCCCGTTCTCTGCCGTCCCCTTCTTCTTTTGCCCTCCATCGTTCCCAGCATTCGGCTCTTCTCCAGTGAGTCCTTCCTTCTCATTAGGTGGCCCATTTGAGTTTCCTTTTCGGGATCTGGCCTTCTAAAGAGCTGTCAGGGTTGATCTCCTCTAGGACTGACCGGTTGGATCACCTTGCAGTCCAAGGGACTCACAGGAATCTTCTCCAGCACCAGAGTTCAAAGGCCTCAATTCTTTGGCACTCAGCCTTCCCTTATGGTCCAACTTTCACAGCCCTACATTGCAACTGGGAAAACCATTCCTTTGACTATACGCACTTTTGTTGGCAGGGTGATGTCTCTGCTTTTTAGAATGCTGTCTAGATTTGCCATGGCTTTCCTCCCCAGGAGCAAGTGTCTTTTAATTTGGACAGCCTTTATTCATTCTCCTGATGTATTCTCAGTCAGTTCTCCAAGGAACATCTCATGAAGTATAAGTCCCCACTGCCATCACCACGATTTATTTCCATCCTTGCCTTTCTACTTGAAGAAAACATGAATGCAGTAAATGAAGCCTCTAGGGGGAGAAAAAAAAAACATTTTGAAACCCACCAAAACATTATCAAGATGAAAAATAAGTTCCGTTCAGAATAATGCTAAGAGAACAAGAATGTTGGAAGAGACCGTGGAGGTCTTCTTGTCCAAGCCACTGCTCAAGCAGGAGACCCTATGCCATTTCAGACAGTCTCCAGTCTCTTCTTAAAAGCCTCCAGTGAGGCTTCTGGAGGCAAGCCATTCCACAAGTTTATTGTTTGCTTTCTTAGAGAATTGCTCCTTAGTTCTACGTTGCTTCTCTCCTTGATTGGTTTCCATCCGTTGCTTCTTGTCTTGCCTTCTTGGTGGTCTGGAAAATAGGTTGACCTCCTCTTCTTTGTGGCTGCCCATGATCATTCAAAAATGATGCAGGGATAGCCTTAGGCATGGATTGAATCATTTCCCCTTTCAGTCACAAGGTCTCTGGTTTTTAGCCCAGTGCTTCAACTGCTAAGCCAAGCTGGCTGTTTTGCATTTTTAGTGTGAATGTTCCTGAAATTGCAGCTCCAAAACGGTTGGCATCTAAACTGCTGTTAAATTCATTTCTGAAGCAATGCAGAGGAGTTTCCACAGGCCAAGCTCCAACTGAGAAGCATCACATGGCTTTTAGGGGGGAAGAGGTGACGGGGGAGGGGGTGTGGGACAGGGGGGGACATGACATACCGTTTTTCTAAAGGGCCAGTTTGGTGTAGAGGTTAAGGTATTAAAATATGATCATTTGAGCCAAGTCATGCTGGGTTTTGGGCAGCTCTGAAATCATCTCAGGGGCTGCCACAAAGAAAAGGGAGCCTTGGTGGCGTAGCAGATTAAAGTTCTGTTAAGTAACACCCGCCGCCTGCAATTACTGCAAGTTCGAATCTCACCAGGCTCAAGGTTGACTCAGCCTTCCATCCTTCCGAGGTAGGTAAAATGAGGACCCAGATTGTGGGGGCAATGAGCTGACTTTGTATAAAATAGAACACTGCTTGGGGAGGGGGTGGGCAAAAGCCCTACTAAGCAGGTATATACAAAAGTATGAAGGCTATTGCTTAATGCATTGTAAGCCACCCTGAGTCTCCGGAGAAGGGTGGCATATCAATTGAACCAATAAATAAATAAATCTGTTCTCTAAAGCACTTGAAGGCAGGACAAGAAGCAACGGGTGGAAACTAATCAAAGAGAGGAGCAACTTAGAACTAAGGAGAAATTTCCTGACAGTTAGAACAACGAATCAGTGGATTAATTGCCTTCTGAAGTTGTGAATGCTCCAACACTGGAAGTTTTTAAGAAGAGATTGGACCACCATTTGTCTAAAATGGTGGAGGGTTTCCTGCCCGAGCAGGGGGTTGGACTAGAAGACCTCCAAGGTCCCTTCCAACCCTGTTATTCTGCTATGTGCCAAACTGATCACCCTCTCCTCTCCTCTCCCCGCTTCACCCCATCTATAAAATCTGAGTCTCCAAACGCCTCTATCTGTCACTGCAGGAAATGGAAACAGTCCCGTCTCCCAGCCTACGAGCCCCCATGCTGGGAGCGCATTATGCATCCTTTGCCAACAGGCGACAAGTGGCGTAGGAGGACGTGAGCCCCTAATTGGCACCTTTCCTTTGAATTGCGGAGCCCAAAGCTCCCCCCCCCCCCCCCCCCCGGTGAGGGAGAGGCTCTGTTCTAATCAGCGGGAAGACATCGTGGGCAGCAAATGCATGGCACACAGCCTCTTCGGTTGCCCTACCATACCGTACTTATGCCATGAGTTGCTGTTGCCCAGCCACCCTCCCGGATTAAAAATGGAGGCAGCCATCCTGGAGAAGCGATGGGCAGGTTAGGTAAAGCTATGGGCTGTTCCATTCCAAACTGCGGGGGGAAATGGGTGGGAGGGATATATTTGTAAATTTATTTATTAGTTCAATTTATATGCCACCCTTCATCCGAAGATCCAGGGCGGCTTACAGCAATAGCAATAGCCTTCATTCTTTTGTATATACCTGCTTATTAGGGCTTTTGCCCCCCCCCCCCATAAGCAGTTTTTCTGCAAAGTCAGCATATTGTCTCCACAATCCGGGTCCTCAATTTACCTACCTCGGAAGGATGGAAGGCTGAGTCAACCTTGATGTTTTCCCCTTTACTTATAGAAAGCTAGGACAGCACGAAGACTCCTGTTCCAAGCAGTGGAACATAGCAAATGTCGATACTGGTAAATCCTTGACTTACGGCAGTTCGTTTAGTGTCCGTTTGAAGTTACAATGGCACTGAAAAATGCGACTGATGACCGTGTTTCACACTTATGACCCTTATAGCAGTTCCATTGCCACGTGATTTACAGTCAGATAGCTATAGCAATAGCGCTTAGACTTATATACTGCTTCACAGTGCTTTCCAGCCCTCTCTAAGCGGGTTACAGAATCAGCTTCTTGCCCTCAACAATCTAGGTCCTCATTTTACCCACCTTGGAAGGACGGAAGGCTGAGTCAACCTTGAGCCTGGTGAGATTCAAACTGCTGGCAGAGTTAGCCTGCAATACTGCATTCTAACTGCTGTGCACCATGGAAGGAAGGAAGGAAGGAAGGAAGGAAGGAAGGAAGGAAGGAAGGAAGGAAGGAAGGAAGGAAGGAAGGAAGGAAGGAAGGAAGGAAGGAAGGAAGGAAGGGAGGGAGAGAAAGGAAAGGAAGGAATAGTAGACTTATATACCACTTCACAGTGCTTTGCAGCCCTCTCTAAGAGGTTTACAGAGTCAGCCTCTTGCCCTCAACAATTTGAGTCCTCATTTTACCCACCTTGGAAGGATGGAAGGCTGAGTCAATCTTGAGCCAGTCAGGATCAAACTCCAGACTAAGTAAAAAATTGAGGTTCAGTGTTAATGCTTTATTCTACTTCATTCTATTTTCGCTACCGGGGCTCCTAATGCAACATCCAAAACTATAGCAATATCAATAGCACTTAGACTTATATATACCGCTTCACAATGCTTTTACAGTCTTCTCTAAGCAATTAATAGAGTCGGCCTATTGTCCCCAACAATCTGGGTCCTCATTTTACTCACCTCAGAACTCTGGATGGTTGAGTCAACCTCGAGCCGGTCAGAATCAAACTGTTGGCAGTTGGCAGAATTAGCTTGCAATACTGTATTATAACCACAGCGCCACCACAGTTCAGCAAAAGCAACCAGAGGCTTGACAAGTGGTTCATATTTATGACGGTCGCAATGTCCCAGAATCACATGGCGACTGTCTGACAAGCAGAGTCAATGGGGGAAGCCAGAATCTCTTAACAACCGTGTTACTAATTTAACAACGCCAGTGATTCACTTCATCGTAAAACGGGACAAAACTTACTTAACAAATTTCTCAGCCACATAAATTCTGGGCTCAATTGTGGTCGTAATTCAAGGACTACTTGTACAGACTACGCTAATACACACCTGTTATGACCTAGGCCCAAGTAGTTATTACCACATACAATCAGTCCTAAACAAACATATTCTATTAAAACAGCTGAGAATTACTTCATTCTCAGCTTAGTCCAAATTAATTCCAGAACAACTCTTTCAGAAAAAGTCCTTTGGCCTTATCACAAACCTTTGTCTTCTTTGGCACCCTGCCAAAGGCTTTTCTTGGCAAAGCCCCACGAAGTTCAGAAACAAGAGACACCAACAAGAAACAAATGTAGCAACGTTGCTTTCCTAGAAAGAGCCCAAGAGCCGTTGTTGCTCTTTTAAGCCTTATGGGAGGGGCCAATCATCTCCTGGCCCTACTCCCGAGTTGTCCTTTTTGCTTTAGCTGTTTTTGCATTCTGGCAGCTCTTCGCATGCATGCACTAGGAACAGACTTCTCCTGTTCCTCTGCCTCTCTGCTGTCCGCCTCTGGAGGATCCGGAGTCCATGCATCACTCCCAGATGGCCCAGGCCCCATCTCTGCCTCCGATCCAGAGCCCATGACTCCAGGACTGGCCCATTGTCCTTCCCAGCCTCCTCACTGTCTGACTCCACTGCCAGCTCTGCAGCGGAGACAACAACACCTTCAGAACGCACCTGTGGCATGAAAGCATCTATCCAGCAGGTGGTTCTCTTCTATTTCCCAAGCATAGGGGGGAGGGGGGGAAGGCGAATCCATCTGGAAATGCCTATTTTGAGAGCGGCGCCGGCAAAAAATAGAAAAGTGATTAGTGCTGAAATTAGGGCACATTTTTCTCTGTGCTGTTTTTTTTTCAGTTCCTGAAGGAAAGAAATAGACTACCTGGGCAAACAGGTTGCTGAATAGAGGCAACTGATTTATCATTTCTCTTCCTTAAAAGCTCAAGGCTGGGAATTTCCTTCATGGATTGATGGGGAAGGTTTAACCTCACTGCTTCTCGGATGCCAAGATGCTGAACTCATGGATAGAACTCATGGATAGACGAAATTATTACTTTAATACTGAAAGAAGACTCAAATTTAACACAGATAAAGAATTATAGACCCCTACCTCTATTAAATGCAGACTATAAAATATTTGCATCAATAATAGCAGAAAGATTAAAGAGATTTTTGAATGAGTTTATTCACCTTGACCAGAATGGATTTTTACCTAAAAGACAAATTAAGAACAATGTAAGAGTTATTTTTAGATACGCTGGAATATTATGAAATACACTGATAAACAAATGGTGTTGATGTTTTTAGATGCACAGAAAGCATTTGACCATGTAAACTGGCAATTCATGGTTTAACAGACTTATAAGTGACTACCTGGGCAAATAGATTGCTGAGTAGAAACAGCTTATCCATCATTCCTCTTTGTTAAGAGCTTAAGGCTGGGATCTTCCTTCAGGGATTGGTGTGGAAGGTTTGACCTCACCGCTTCTCAGATGCCAAGAATAAACTTGCAGTCCACAGGATTTAAAAAAAAAAAAAGCATATTTTTTCACCAAGTCTGATGCTCCATTTCTGATGACCCACCAATTCAGTTTTATTGGTAATGGACCTAGAAGAAATTTCCCCCCCTCTCCCCCCAGTTTCCCAGTCTAGTACAGGTAGTCCTCGACTTACAACAGTTGACGTAGTCGCTGTTCGAAATTACGATGGTGCTTTAAAAAGCAACTTATGACCATTTTTCACTCTGATGGCCATTGCAGCATCCCCATGGTCACATGATTTACCTTCGGATGCTGGACCATTGACTCACATTTAGGACGTTGCAGCGTCCTGGGAGTCACATGACCCTCTGACAAGCAAAGTCAATGGGGGAGCCAGATTCACTTAGCAACCGTGTTCCTAATTTAATGACAGCAGTGGTTCACTTAACAAATGGGGCAAGAAAAGTCATAAAATGGGGCAAACCTCACTTCATGCATCTCTCACTCAGCAACATAAATTTTGGGGCTCAGTTGTGATCCTACATCGAGAAGTACCTGTATACAATTTGGGATTACCTAGTTCTCTGCCTACTAAAGTCCCAGCCAGTCCTGTCTCATACTGGGAAACAGCTATCAAATCAACTGTAATCTGTCTAATCTTCATTAGACATAACAGAATTGGAAGAGACCTTGGAGGTCTTCTAGTCCAGGGGTCGGCAATCTTGAACACTCAAAGAGCCATTTGGACCTGCTTCCCACAGAAAAGAAAACACCGGGAGCCACAAAACCCTTCCCGTGCCTGACTATTTCTCAAGCAGTCACAAAACTAGCCTATGTCGTTGAATTCAATGTTCTGTTTTCTTCTGAAACTTTTCTTTTCTTGGATTTATCCATGGTTGGCCTACCGGGGATCGAAAAGCTCAATAAATCGTGTGCCAGCGGGTGTCACACATTGGCGGTTGTGGGGCATATTTTGAGTGACAGGGAGCCGCAGCAGAGGGGTGAAAGAGCCACATGCGGCTCCAGAACCACGGGTTGCTGACTTCCAACCCCCTGCTCAGGCAGGAAACCTTATACCATGTCAGACAAATGGTTGGTCAATCTCTTCTTACAAATTTCCAGCGTTGGGAGTGTTTACAACTTCTGGAGGCAAGTTGTTCCACTGGTTGATTGTTCTCACTGTTAGGGAATTTCTCCTTCAATCTAGGTTGCTTCTCTCTTTGATTAGTTTCCATTCTTTGCTTCTTCTTTTTTTTTTAAATTTGATTTATATGCCGCCCTTCTCCGGAGACTCAGGGCGGCTTACAATGCGTTAAGCAATAGCCTTCATACTTTTGTATATTTATACAAAGTCAGCTTATTGACCCCACAAACTGGGTCCTCATTTTACCCACCTTAGAAAGGATGGAAGGCTGAGTCGACCTTGAGCCTGGTGAGAATTGAACTCACGGTAATTGCAGGCAGCTGGATGTTAAATGCGGCCTTAGTAGGAGGCATTGGCCTCCTACGCCACTCAGGCTCCTTCTTGTTCTGCCTTCAGGTGCTTTGGAGAATAGGTGGACCCCCTCTTCTTTGTGGCAACCCCTCAAATGTTGGGACACTGCTTTCACATCCCCCTTATCACTAGACTTGACGTACCGGATTCCTTGTTCTTCGTGTTGTTTCATGATAAAACGACGCCTGCTCCTGTTGGCTTTCATTTAAAATGGCTGCAGAATCCAGATCTTTCCTCTGTGACGCTGTGGCCCGTGGTTTGAAATCTGGGATAACAAAGCTTAAGTGTGGATCGCTGTCTCCCTCGTCTTCCCCCTCGGGAAAGAAATAGCTTGCTTCTGAATGGCTTTCCCTTTCCGATCAGCTGCTGGCTCGTCCTCTGAATTAAAGGAAGGCCCAGGCCTGTTCGTTGGCAGCACGAAAACAGCACGCCTGTGAAATGCGTGTGTCTGAGAGGAATTTCTCCAAGCCAGCCATCTGCATTGGCACGTGATGTTAGGAAGCTTGCAGACAGCCTGGCTTCGCCGCATCTCAGCCAGAAAGTCCCTGGAGAGGGGAGACCAGCTCTCTGTTTGCTCTCAAGTTTGGGGCTGGTGTGCCTGAGACAAATTGGATGTGACACACAGATTGTGCGTGTAGAACATTTCCAGACTGGGTGGAAAGCTTGAGCTGACACATGGAAGGACCTTGAAGGGGCCATCAATCCTTAACTGGCATATTTAAAAGGAAGGAGAATATCCAAATCCTGGCCAGGAGGTCCCCAGGAGGTTAAGAAGGCGACGTGGTGGCCAGCTGTTCAACCAGCTGTTCGAGCTGAGCTTTAAATAGCAGATTTTATCCGGGCATTGAGCCGATGCTAGAAATTCTGCCTGTTCCCCGCCCGCCCGCCCGCCCCCCCTCCCCCTTGAGGTCACATTCAGTCTGGTGAAGCAGCCCTTGCTTTGGAAACATTTCCAGAGGGGTAAAAAAAAAAATCAGGTTTGATGAAAGTTTCTTGGGAGGGAAGGAAATATTTTTAGATTTCTCGCTTGTTAAAAAGAGATCCAATCAAGAAGTAAGAATGGGATGGGATGGGATGGGATGGGATGGGATGGGATGGGATGGGATGGGATGGGATGGGATGGGATGGGATGGGATGGGATAGAATAGAATAGAATAGAATAGAATAGAATAGAATAGAATAGAATAGAATAGAATAGAATAGAATAGAATAGAATAGAATAGAATAGAATAGAATTCTTTATTGGTCAAGTGTGATTGAACACAGAAGGAATTTGTCTTCGGTGCATAAGCTCTCACTGTACATAAAAGAAAAGATACATTCATCAAGAATCATAAGGTACAACACTTAATGACAGTCATAGGGTATATAAGAAGAATGTTTTTGACAGGGAGAACAATTAATCAGTGGAATAGCTTGACTTTCAGAGTTCTGGGTGCTCCATCGCTGCAGGTTTTCAAAAATAGATGACAACCCTTTGACTGGGATACCATATAAAGTCTCTTGCCTTGATCAGGGGGTTGGAGTAGAAGACCTCTGAGATCTGCAGCGACAACCCAAAAAGCCAATGCAATCCTAAATTGCATTAACAGAGTGATACAATCAAGGTCAAGGAAGGTGCTAATACCACTCTGTAAAGCCTGAGTAAGCCCACACCTAGAATACTGCATCCAGTTTTGGTCACCACACTACAAAAAAGATGTTAAGAGTCTAGAAAAAGTGCAGAGAAGAGCAACCACAATGATTGGGGACTGGAGGCTAAAACATACGATGAACGGTTGCAGGAACTGGGCCTGGCTAGTCTAGTGAAGGACCAGGAGAGACAGGATAGCAGTCTCCCAATACTTGAGGGGCTGCCACAGAGAGGAGAGGGTCAAGCTCTTTTCCAAGGTACCTGAAGACCAGACAAGGAATAATGGATCTTGCAGAGAAGAAGAAGAAGAGGAGGAGGAGGAGGAGGAGGAGGAGGAGGAGGAGGAGGAGGAGGAGGAGGAGGAGGAGGAGGAGGAGGAGGAGGAGGAAGGGTGATTAGGGGACTGGAAACTAAAACATAGGATGAACGGTTGCAGGAACTGGGCATGGCTAGTCTAGTGAAGAGAAGGATCAGGGGAGACAGGATAGCAGTCTCCCAATACTTGAGGGGCTGCCACAGAGAGGAGAGGGTCAAGCTCTTTTCCAAGGTACCTGAAGGCCAGACAAGGAATAATGGATGGAAACAGAACAAGGAGATATTCAACCTAGAAATAAGGAGGAACTTTCTGACAGTGAGAACAATCAACTGATGGAACAGAAGTTGTCTTCGGAAGATGTGGGAGCTTCATCCCTGGAAACTTTCAAGAGACTGGACTGCCATCTCTCAGAAATGTTGTAGGGCCTCCTGCTTGGGTGGGGGTTGGACCAGATGACCTCCAAGGTCCCTTCCAACTCTGACAATTTGCAAATCCCTAACTATTTCTTCCTAAATATTTAAAAATTGTTAACTTCCTGCAGGGACCGGGAGAGCTCCTCTTCAATTGCAGATTTACCATCTGTTTCCTGTTCATTTTAAAAAAATATGACATTCTACTCAACACAATAGTTGAGTAACGGCGAATGGCTTAAATTACCTGGTTTTTCAGTGGTATTGATCGATGGTTCTTGAAAAATCCAATACACCTTTTAGCTCAACAATAGAATCCCCAGAGAGCAGGCTAATCTTTGTGAAATGTGACAGGGTTTGGAAATAAGAGCACACAGGCGAGCTCATCAGAAAGTCAGCAATGTATACACGCTCGCTTCAATGCAGCATGTGGGTTTCACAGGTTATAGCAAGTGGCTATTAGCTGACCTTCAAATAGTTTAATAGGGTTAGATTTATGACTTAGATAGGAACTGTCCAGAATTTCCAGGGATAGCTAAACTGGAAAGTTAAACAAAGTCCCAGAAGAAGAACATTGCAAATCATTTCCAATCTGTGACCAAGAAAATCACGTGGACCTCAAGCTAAGCAGAACGTAGACCTGTGTTTCCCAATGTTGGCAACTCTAAAGACATGTGGACTTCAACTCCCAGAATTCCCCCAGCCAGCCTGGGGTAGAAAACTTGGGGCTCCAGTCAGCTGTGGTGGTGCAGTGTAACTGCAGGCTATTTCTGCTGACTGCCGGCTGCTTGCAATCTGGCAGTTTGAATCTCACCAGCTCAAGGTTGACTCAGCCTTCCATCCTTCCGAGGTGGATAAAATGAGGACCCAGATTGTTGGGAACCATAGACTGAGTCTGTAAATCACTTAGAGAGGGCTGTAAAAGCACTGTGAAGTGGTATATAAGTCTACTATTCCTTCCTTTCCTTTCCTTTCTTTTCTCTCCCTCCCTTTTCTCCTTCCTTCCTTCCTTCCTGGTGCCCAGTGGTTAGAATGTAGTATTGCAGGCTAACTCTGCCAGCAGTTTTAATCTCACCAGGCTCAAGGTTGATTCAGCCTTCCATCCTTCTGAGATGGGTCACAATCACGTGGACCTCAAGCTAAGCAGAACGTAGACCCGTGTTTCTCAATGTTGGCAACTCTAAAGACATGTGGACTTCAACTCCCAGAATTCCCCCAGCCAGCCTGGGGAAGAAAACTTGGGGCAGCTCACAACAACAACACAACCCCCTCCCCCCAAAAAAACACTGAAAGCAAAAATCTGGCATGTCAGCCATTATTTTCCAATCCAGCTAACATCACCAGCTTTAGTCTTTAACTAGGCACTTGGGGGGGGGGGCGGACAGAATGGAGGGCAGGGTGGAAGGAATTAAAACAACCTTATGCCATCATTTGAACATACAGTAATCCATTGTGGTTTACAACGTTTCTTAACGTTAAGCAGCCCACTGTTTTATTTTGTCCTTTCTGACTTGCAGTTCAAGACTTGGGTGAACTCTGTGTGTAAATCGAAGTAATCTAATGGTTTGTTTTCCTATTTATTGAAGAAACTCTGGTGGGTTGTTTTTTTTCCCCCGCACCTTACTCGGCTTAAAACGCAAAGCAAACTCTTTAGGGCAGTGATGGCGAAGCTTTTCAGCACCGAATGCTCAAACTGGAATGCGCGCGTGGATGTGTGTGGATGTGCATGCGCCAGAGCGTCGGAAATCCAAAGACTAGCTGGCGGTGTGCACTTGCCTGTTTTTTGGCCTTTTTTGGACCATTTTCTAGGCTGTTTTCAGGCTACTTTTTGGACCGTTTTTGGCCCAAAAAATGCCCCCCAAAACAGCCTGAAAATGGTGCAAAAAATGGCCTGTTTATTGCCATTTTCCGGCACTCCAGCACCTGCGAAGACCAGGTGGCCGGCGCACATGTGCATATCTCGAAACCAGAACAGCAGCTGGTGACAGCACACGTGTTCACAGAGAGGGCTCTGCATGCCACCTCTGGCACATGTGCCATAGATTCACCATCACGGTTTTAGGGCTTAGCACGGTGAGGGACTCCAGCTGAACTCCCATCCGCGAAGAGTTCATGAATTAACTAAGCGGGGATCAATAATTCAAGAACAGTCCTTATCGCCTGACGATGACAAGACTTGTAGCCAAATCCTGCCCTTTTTGCTCTGCTGGTCCAAGGGATGGCTACTTTCTCGGTCATTCAACCGGTGCTGCTTTTGGTTCATTACAGATTTTTTTAAAGATAGCAATTTCATGAATTTCATGAGACTTGGCTATGGACCCTTCATGTTGTGCTCTTAGCACTAATATGGAACTGTATTTATTATTTATTTATTTATTTATTAGTTCGATTTATATGCCGCCCTTCTCCGGAGACTCAGGGCGGCTTACAATGCGTTAAGCAATAGCCTTCATACTTTTGTATATACCTGCTTAGTAGGGCTTTTGGCCCCCTCCAAGTGGTGTTCTTTTCTATACAAAGTCAGCTTATTGCCCCCACAATCCGGATCCTCATTCTACCTACCTCGGAAGGATGGAAGCTAAGTGCTACTTTAACTTTGGTCCGCTGCGCCACCAGACTCATTTGTTGTTGCTGTTGTTTTTGGCAATTTCCCAGGGAAGGATTCTTCTGAGAAGGGCTGAATTCAGGATACTAGTCAGTGGTGGGTTTCAAAATTTTTTACTACCAGTTCTGTGGGAGTGGCTTGGTTGGCGTGGCAGGGGAAGAATGCTGTAAAATCTCCATTCCCACCCCACTCCAAGGGAAGGATACTGCAAAATCCCCATTTCCTCCCGATCAGCTGGGACTTGGGAGGCAGAATATAGATGGGGACGGGGCCAGTCAGAATTTTTATTACCGGTTCTCTGAACTACACAAAATTTCCACTGCCGGTTCTCCAGAACTGGTCAGAACCTGCTGAAACTCACCTCTGATACTAGTAGTGTAATGGATCGCGCAATTACGAGACCGTCTTTTGCCACCAATAGCCTCCCACCGACCAGTTCGTTCTCACAGGGAGGGACTACTCAGGGTACCGTCAGTCAAATTGTGCCGACTGGCGACTCCCAGGGGGAGGGCCTTCTCTGTAAGGGCTCCAACCCTTTGGAATGAACTGCCCCCGATATACGAAACATCCCTAATCTCTGTGCTTTCCGCTATGCCCTCAAGACCCTGATGTTCAATCAGGCGGGGCTAAGCATGTTAACTGGGAATGATTAAAATATTCTATAATTCTGGGTTTTATTTAATTTGGGCTAAACTATGTTATAATTTTAATTATCAATTTTATGATGTTTATGTATCTTTTATTTTTTCTTGACTGTACACCGCCTTGAGTCCTGCGGGAGAAAGGCGGCATAGAAATATAATAAATAAATAAATGAATGAATTAAAGGAGAAAGAGGGGAGGGGAGTCTCAGCAAGACAACTGGGGTTTCCCATTCCAGAGAGGGACCCAAAACAAGAGACTGGACAATCCTGAACTGCAGGGAGAAGGGAGAGAAAGGTTCAGGGTAGCCACACCCTATACCCATGATAGCGAACCTATGGCACATGTGCCAGAAGTGACACACAGAGCCATCTCTCTGGTCACGCGAGCCATCGCCCGTTGCTCTTCTGGGTTCTGGTGTGCTAGCCAGCTGGCCTTCAGGTGAGCGGCTGCATCAGAAACCGGAATAGCAGTTGCCCAGCGTGCAGGTGCGTGCCGGGTGGCTGCTCATCCAGTTTCCAGCATGCACTCACGCGCCATCCACTTGGTCTTACGGTTTCTGGTGCAAATGCGTGTGCGAAGACCAGCTGGACAATGCGCATGCGTGTGCCAGAAACTGGAAGAACATCTTCCCGGCATGCACATGCGCTGGGCGACTGCTCTTCTGGTTTCCAGCGTGCATGCATGCACATTCCTGTTTCGGCACCCAGTGCTGAAAAGGTTCACCAACACTGCCCTAGAACTTCCCAGGGTACATCTGTTATTAGATTAGAAGGTTATAGCTTTAGTCTGGCAAGATTCTGTCTATTAAAGGTTTAAAGGTAAAGGTTTCCCGTGTCTAGTCCGACTCCAGGGGGCAGTGCTCATCTCCATTTCCTAGCTGAAGGAGCCAGCATTGTCCGAAGACACTTCTGTGGTCACGTGACCAGCATGATTATACACTAAAGTACACAGAAGACTGTTCCTTCCCACCAAAGCTGTACCTGTTTATCTACTCACATTTGCATGCTTTCGAACTGCTAGGATGGCAGAAGAAGTTCAAGGTAGCCTCACCTTACGATCTCCCAGGCAGGGTATATCTATTAGGTTAGAAGATGATAGCTTTAGTTTGGCAAGATTCTGTCTGTTGGGTGTAAACCAATAAAAATATTGGACTTGATTGCATTCTACGGTGTCGGTCTTTGGACTTGGGTCTGACATCTAATGTTTCTCTGTGTTGTGTTCCAGAGTGATCTTGGAAAATGTCGAACCTTGGCAACAGCGATACCAAGCCCCCTTGTCTACCCCGGAATGGACTTGTTAAACTCCCCACCCAGGCCAATGGACTCGGCTCCGCGAGCATCACCAAAGGGACCCCAGCAATGAAAAACCGCTTGTGCCAGTCTTCCGTGCCTGCAATCCTCAGCCCAGCCTTAATGAATCACAGTGACCTGTCCATGCCTGGTCTCACTTCACCATTGTCTTTGGCGGCTCTGGCAGGAGGGCCTTCAGGAGCCACCATGGTGGGACTTACTGCCGACGAGATTTCTCCAGCCAATGGGGACATCCCATCCCTGGAAGACATCTCTGGCTCCCCCACCAAAAGGCATCTGGCCGTGGATGAAAAGATCCTGAACCGTTTATTTATGTACTTTTCGGCCTGTGAGAAATGTGTCCTGGCGCAGGTGTGCAAAGCGTGGAGGAGGGTCTTGTATCAACCCAAATTTTGGGTGGGTCTCACGCCGGTGCTGGACACCAAAGAGCTCTACAACGTCCTGCCCAATGGAGATAAGGAGTTTGTCAACCTTCAAGGTTTTGCCATCCGGGGATTTGACGGTTTCTGCCTTGTGGGGGTTTCCGACTTGGACATCTGTGAGTTCATCGATAATTACGCCCTCTCCAAAAAAGGAGTGAAATCTATGAGCCTTAAGAGATCGACCATCACGGATGCAGGGCTTGAGGTAGGTCTTCGGCTTCCAGAGTGATGGCCCGCCTCTGTTGCAGAGTTCAGCCTGGGCTCTCTCGTCTGGAGGTAGCTCCTCAACAGTTGTTGCCATTTTGTCCTTTTTGCCATGGTGTGCCAAGAGCGGGGGGGGTTGCATGCGTGCATGCCCACACCCATAATTCTATGCACCCTGCCCCTGCGCATGCACGCACGACCCTCCACCCCTTGCTTCCCCGCTCCTGGCACGTGATGGCATGGTAGGCCCATTTTTTGCTCTCCCCAGCCTCCAGAGTCTGGAGAGGGCGAAAACGGCCTTCCCTGCCCCCCCGGAGGCCCTCGAGAGGCTGAAAATGGCTCATTTGCCAACTTCCAGTAGGACCGGAAGGCTCTTTTTTTGTTCTCCCCAGCCTCCAGAGCCTTTCTAGGAGTCTGGGGAGGACGAAAACTGCCTTCCCCACCCCACCCCCGGAGGCCCTCCAGAGGCCGAAAATGGCCCATTTGCCAACTTCCAGTAGGACCGGAAGGCTTGTTTTTTGCTCTCCCCAGCCTCCAGAGCCTTTCTAGGAGTCTGGGGAGGACGAAAATGGCCTTCCCCACCCGACCCCCACCCCCGGAGGCCTTCCAGAGACCGAAAATGGCCCATTTGCTGGTATGTGGGTGTTGTAGGTGGTGGGGTTTTCTTTGTCTTTGTACTGTTTGTATTTTTCTTGTTTATCTTAAAAAAATAACAATAAAAAAGTTTTTTTTTTAAAAAAAGAAAGAAAATGGCCCATTTGCCAACTTCCATTAGGAACGGAAGGCTCATTTTTTGCTCTCCCCAGCCTCCAGAACCTTTCTAGGAGTCTGGGGAGGGCAAAAATGGCCTTCCCCACTCCTTGTAAGCCCTCCAGCGGCCGAAAACAGCCCAACTTCTGGTCCCACCGGAAGTTGGCGAATGGGCCATTTCTGGCCTCTGGAGGGCCTCCGAGTGGGTGGGGAAGGCCGTTTTTGCCCTCCCCAGACTCCTAGAAAGGCTCTGGAGAGAGAGAAATGGGCGTTCCCCACCACCCCCTGAGGCCCTTCGGAGGCAGGAAATAGCCTGTTTCCCTACTTCTGGTGGATCCAGAAGGCCCAAAAATCAGCTGGCGGGCACACGCATGCACACCAGAGCTGAGCTCACGTGCCCACCGATATGGCTACACGTGCCACCTGTGGCACGTGTGCCATAGGTTCGCCATCACAGCACTATAGCTTATTCAGTCAACCACAGTTAAGGTCAACTATGGCTTAGCACAATGTGGGAACTCAGCCAATTAAGTCTTGCTTCCAATGGCATCTCATCCATGCAAGATTTTGCAACTTGACTCCACATGCTTTCATCCCAAAAGAAACCCTGCTTTGTTGTACAAAACACCAGATGAATTAGTTCTGACTCTGGTTCTTTTTCTGAGGGGTATCCAGCCCTGGTGAATAGGTGGCCTTGTTCCCAAGAAGCCACCATTTCGCACCAGCGCAGCCCAGGGGTGTCTCCACATACTGCCTAAACCCCATTGGAACAGATGCCTTTCTGAGATATTTTAGCAGATGGGCCAAGTTGCTATTAGTGAGCAATTATGATTACAATAATTGGAAAAGTTGTCTTTGATCGTTTCCCATGTCCTGATATAGTAACGGAAGTAAAATAGAGTAACAGGAACTTAAAAAAAAAAAAGAACCTTAATCTTAAATCATCATATTGCAGATTATTTCGTTCCCAACCAAAATAATCAAGCAAATGGCTCTCGATGACTTTACCAATTAAAAGTGTTGATTTTTATACTGGTTGAGACTAAAGTAGTACTGTCTGCTTGAGTGAAACATAAGATTTTGGCTATATCTGAGAGGAAAGCACGGAAGATTAAACCAGAGGCAACAATGATATCACTTGCGCAAGAGATGAAAATGACGGATTTGGTAGCATCTGAGAGACATAATTTCAGGGGTGAAATCCAGCAGGTTCTGACAGGTTCTGGAGAACCGGTAGCGGAAATTTTGAGCAGTTCGGAGAACCAGTAGTGGTAATTTTGATCAGGTCGGAGAATCGGTAGGGGACATTTTGAGCAGTTCGGAGAACCGGCAAATACCTCTGGCTGGCCCCAGAGTGGGGAGGGAATGGTGAGTTTGCAATATCCTTTCCCTAGAGTGGGGCGGGAATGGAGATTTTGCAATATCCTTCCCCTGCCACGCCCACCAAGCCACGCCCACCAAGTCATAGCCACAGAACTGGTAGTAAAAAAAGTTGGATTTCACCACTGCATAATTTGTATCGTTGGCATGATGAAGCACAAAACATCCTTGTGGCTTCTTGTGTCTGAAACAAAACTAGATGCAAGAGATGAACCAGGCTGAGCATGATGAAGGGGTCAAACACATCATCAGTCTCGAGTCCCTTCGATCCCACAAGAGATCTAAGTCCAGCCCACCTTGAATTCCTTTGACTCTTATCAACCGCTAATTTCCTTTGGCTGTTAGTAGTTCAGATTCTTGTAGAGAGCTTAGCGCTTGCAATAAATCTTTATATCAATTTGAATTCCCTGGATTTCTGGATTTCCCTGGCGCTATAGTTGTTTAAATCAGGGATATGAACTTTCCCCGACTATGAAGGAACTTCAGGAAGACAGGAAGATGCCTCAAATTGAAGCATATGTTATTTAATTGTGGTCCTCCAGACGTTGCTGAGATACATCCCCCTAGCATCATTCACTATTGGCCATGTTGAATGGGGCTACTGGAAGTTGAAGTTTAGCAACATCTGGAGGGGCCCCTGGACCCTCACCAGTGGTAGGACTCTACCGGTTCGGACCAATTTAGGTGAACCGTTAGCTCCAACTTTCAGCTGTGAGCGAATCGGTTCTCTCCACCTGTCCCTGCGTTATACTCACCTATATTTCCATTTCCGAAGTCCAGCTGATCGGCGCGGTAGAGTGGACTGCCGCTTCTCAGCTGTTTTTGTTGCTGGCAGCAATGGCGGGGAGGTGAGTTTTCACCAAACTG
The DNA here is from genome assembly GCA_038048745.1 of Coluber constrictor foxii. Lineage (NCBI taxonomy): Eukaryota > Metazoa > Chordata > Lepidosauria > Squamata > Colubridae > Coluber > Coluber constrictor. Next base: position 11,601,358 of record CM075973.1, read on the forward strand.
CACACGCACGCACAGCAAACCAGTTGTTAAACCGGTAGGATCCCACCCCTGACTCTCGCCCACTCTTTGATTTAGCCAATATTGAAAGCATCCCAGTCAGTGGTGGGTTTCAAAATATTTTACTACCGGTTCTGTGGGTGTGGCTTGGTGGGCGTGGCTTGGTGGGCATCGCAGGGGAAGGATACTGTAAAATCTCCATTCCCACCCCACTCCAGGGGAAGGATGCTGTAAAATCTCCATTCCCACCCCACTCCAGGGGAAGGTTCCTGCAAAATCCCCATTTCCTTCTGATCAACTGGGATTTGGGAGGCAGAGAATAGATGGGGGCGGGGCCAGTCAAAATTTTTACTACTGGTTCTCCAGAACTGGTCAGAACCTGCTGAAACCCACCTCTGATCCCAGTGGAAATCAATTGAGAATTCTGCGGCACAAAGCTTATGAAAGAAAACTTGCAGAAGTTGTAAAAACGCCATTTTTCTGCTTGGGATATCCGCAATATGTTTCACTCCACCTGATGGGACTCTATATGAAGATTAGGAGGCGTTTTTTACACAAAAGACTAAACTTGATTAATATTAACATAGGTTAATTTTGGGGAGGCTTAACTTGCAGGCTATTGTACAAATCCCTACTCTTAGGTACCATATATTGTGGAAACCGAAAAACTGGGTTAATTCAGTAGCTTATTGTGTGAATTCAGCCCCTGGGTGAATTCCTGCAGTGGTTGACTGCAGTGATTCTCTTAACAATTATGATAAATACATGATCATAACATCAGGTCCAGTCACATGAAGGCCACATTTCTTAATGACTGCATCACTTAGAACTGAAATCCCAGTCCCAATTGTGGCCATACGTCAAGGAAGATCTCTAGAGTAAACATGTGAAGTGTGTTGGGTAAAGGCAGCTGGGTTTATTTGACTCTCCCAGGTTTAGAGTAAGAACCTTTAACAGGTTAATAGAGTTGGACGGGGCCTTTTAGGTCATCTAGTCCAACCCCCCACCCAAGCAGGAGACCCTACACCATTTCTGACAAATGGCAGTCCAGTCCCTTCTTGAAAGCTTCCAGTGATGAAGCTCCCACAACTTCTGAAGGCAACTTCTGTTCCATGGGTTGATTGCTCTCACTGTCGGAAAATTCCTCCTTATTTCTGAGGGTAGGACAAGAAGCAATGGGTGGAAACTAATCAAGGAGAGAAAGAGAAATTTCCTGACAGTTAGAAACAATTAATCAGTGGAACAACTTACCACCAGAAGTTGTGAATGCTCCAGCACTGGAAGTTTTTGAGAAGATGTTGGATAACCATTTGTCTGAGTTTCCTGCCTAAGCAGGGGGTTGGACTAGAAGACTTCCAAGGTCCCTTCCAACTCTTCTCTTCTCTTCTCTTCTCTTCTCTTCTCTTCTCTTCTCTTCTCTTCTCTTCTCTTCTCTTCTCTCTTCCCTTTCCCCTTCCCCTTCCCCTTCCCCTTCCCCATCCCCATCCCCATCCCCCTACCCTACCCTACCCTACCCTACCCTACCCTACCCTACCCTACCCTACCCTACCCTACCCTACCCTACCCTACCCTACCCTACCCTACCCTACCCTACCCTATCCTATCCTATCCTATCCTATCCTATCCTATCCTATCCTATCCTATTCTATTCTATTCTATTCTATTCTATTCTATTCTATGTTGAATCTCTCCTTGGTCAGTTTCCATCCATTATTCCTTGTCTGGCCTTCAGGTGCTTTGGAAAATAGTTTGACCCACTCCGCTCTGTGGCAGCCCCTCAAGTAGTGGCAGACTGCTATCATGTCTCCCCTGGTCCTTCTCTTCACTAGACTAGCCAGGCCCAGTTCCTGTAACCGTTCTTCATATGTTTTAGCCTCCAGACCCCTCATCGTTGCTCTTCTCTGCACTCTTTCTAGAGTCTCAACATCTTTTTTATAGTCTGGATGCAGTACTCTAGGTGTGGTCTTACTAAGGCTTTTATAGAGTGGTATTAGTACCTCCCTTTGATCTTGATCGTATCCCTCTGTTAATGCAACTTTCAGGTCATGCTGGAACAGATGCAGGGGCTTATGCATCTGGAGCTGTCTGGATGCAACGATTTCACCGAGGCCGGTCTCTGGTCAAGTCTGAATGCCCGCATCTGCTCCCTGAGTGTCAGCGACTGCATTAACGTGGCCGACGATGCCATTGCGGCCATCTCACAGCTGTTGCCCAACTTGACTGAGCTCAATCTTCAGGCCTATCACGTGACGGATACAGCCCTGGCTTACTTCACTGCCAAGCAAGGTTACACCACCCACACTCTCCGCCTGAACTCCTGCTGGGAAATCACAAACCACGGCGTGGTGAACATGGTGCACAGCCTCCCCAACCTGAGCGTGCTCAGCCTCTCCGGCTGCTCGAAGGTGACGGACGACGGCGTGGAGTTGGTAGCAGAGAACCTCCGCAAGCTTCGGAGCTTGGACCTGTCGTGGTGCCCTCGGATCACAGATATGGCCCTCGAGTACATCGCTTGCGACCTCCACAAGTTGGAAGAGCTGGTGCTGGATAGGTAAGGTGGGCCCTGAACTTCTCCGATTCCTTTTGCAGGTGACAAGAGCGAGGCCTGAGATAAGACATCCTAGGGAATGAGGTACGCCAGGGAATAGAAATCTTTGGGGCGTCCCTTTGATGGTTTTCAACTGACCGAGCCCAAAAAAGAAAGCCACAGAGCAAAACCTACAAAGGACATCATCCAACATGGCAAAGGGACACTGTGCCATGCTGGTGCGGTGGTTAGAACGTAGTACTGCAGGCTAAGTCTGCTGCCTGCCGGCTGCCTGCAATTTGGCAGTTCGAATCTCACCAGGCTCAAGGTTGACTCATTTATTTTTATTTTTATTTATTTCAATTTATATACCGCCCTTCTCCCCGGGAGGGGGACTCAGGGCGGTGAACAACCAGATTTAAAACACATATAATACAAACATTAAAAGAATTATAAAATTAAATTAAATTCATTGGCGTTCCAAATAAAATTTTAACCCCATTAAAATACCCAATTTAAAACCCCGAAAATCAATTAAAATTTTTTGTTAAAACCCCATTAAAAACAATCAAGCAAGGCCGGCTTGTTGGAATAAATAGGTCTTAAGGGCCTTTCGGAAAGTGCGGAGGTCTGGGATCAAACGAACTTCTGGAGGCAACTCGTTCCATAGGGTGGGTGCCCCCACAGAGAAGGCTCTCCCCCTGGGTCCACCAGCCGACATTGCTTGGCTGATGGCACCCTGAGAAGGCCCTCTCTGTGTGAGCGTACTGGCCGGTGGGAGGTTATCGGTAGCAGCAGGCGGTCCCGCAAGTACCCCGGTCCCATGCCATGGAGCGCTTTAAAGGTCAAAACTAACACCTTGAAGCGCACCCGGAAGACCACCGGAAGCCAGTGCAGCTCGCGCAGGAGAGGTGTCACATGGGAGCGCCCTGTCGCTCCCATGATCCCCCGCGCGGCCGCATTCTGGACCAGTTGGAGCCTCCGGGTGCACCCCAAGGGGAGCCCCATGTAGAGAGCGTTACAGTAGTCCAGGCGAGACGTGACGAGTGCATGAGTGACTGTGCACATGGAGTCCCGATCCAGAAAGGGGCGCAACTGGCGCATCAGGCGAACCTGATAAAAGGCCCCCCTGGGTCTCAGCCTTCCGACTCAGCCTTCCGAGGTGGGTAAAATGAGGACCCAGATGGTTGGGGGCAAGAGGCTGACTCTGTAAACCGCTTAGAGACAACTGCAAAGCACCGTGAAGCGGTATATAAGTCTAAGTGCTATTGCTAGTTCTAGACAGGAGAGTGGGACAGACAAGGATGAGGTAAGGCCATGGAAGAACCCATCCGATGGTCCCACGTTAAAGAAACAGAGATCTAATTTGGTCCACGATAGCATCTAATATTCTATCACACTGATGGTGAACCTTTTTGGCATCAAGTGCCCAAACCAGAACACATGCGCTGGAGCACCGGAAACCCAAAGACCAAGTGGCCGGTGCATATGTGCATGCCAGCCAGCTTCTCTTCGTACGCACCAGAGCACCGAAAACCTGAAGACCACATGGCCAGCACACACATGGGCACTGGCCAGCATGTCTTCGAGTTTCTGGCGCTCCGGCGTGCATGACGACCAACTGGCCGATGCACATGCGCAGGCCAGAAACCTAAAGAGCATCTGGCGATGGCGTGGCTACCCACAGAGAGGGCTCTCCATGCCTCTTCTGGCACGCATGCCATAGGTTTGCTATCACGGTTTTATCAGGTTCTTCAGAATTTCAAAGGACCCCCAAGGAGATGCTGCCCCTCAAGAACATTTTCCCAAAGACCTATGACTCAAGGTCACATTGAAAGAGGCCCCCTTTCGTTGTAACACATCCAATAAAGTTCTGTTATGGTGCTCTCATCCTCTCGACATCTGATCCATCCATTCCCTTTTTTTTTTCTCCAAATCCCTACCAGCAGCTCACTTGCTAGTTATAAGACCAACCTCCAAGTGATTCTGGAGTGGGTTTCACTTTGGAATGGATCTTTTCCTAGAAGCGGGATGGAGACGGGGTGGGGAGGGCGCACTGCTTCCCTGCCCAGTTTCTCAATCATCAGAGGTCTCCATATAGGATAGAAGGCAAGTTTGACCATCTAAAAATGTTCTCCCCTTCTTCTCCCATCCTCTAATGATCTGATCCTGCCCCTGAGTTGTCCTCGCTCACACATAAGGGATATTGGGAAAGCCCAAGTAACATCTGGGATGACTCTTACCCTGGTCACCACTTCTTTATCCTTCTACCATCAGGAAGGAGATCTAGAAGCATAGCCAGCCACACAAACAGGCTGAAGAACAGTTTTTATCCGTGGGCTGTCAGACTCCTGAATGAGAAATAACATCAGAACTACGTAGTATGATGGACTTGCAATGTGTAACGTGTTCACACTGGTGCAATAGGACTGGGTGGTTTTGTTAAACATGGTTTATTGGGTTAGGGATTTTCTGTCTTCATTGTGAGTTGTATTGTATTGGGAGGGTGTGTGTGCACTGAGGGAGCTCCCCACCAATCTCATTGTACCTACGTTGTGCACTGACAATAAAGATTTGAAATTGAAATTGAAATTTCATCATCGGTTGTGCCATCATCTATCCCACTCCAGAAATCTGAGTCTTTGCAAGGTTGGGCAACTTTCCAGGGGCCTTCAAAACCCCGAGCAGTTTTTAACAGATTCCATTTGCTCTTATTTGACGAAGACGATGATCACAATAATCGTGATGGTCACGATTATTGTGATGATCACACTTTGGAGAACCGAGGGAAGTTTAAAGGCACAAAGGCCCCTTAAGAATTGTATCATTTTACATATAGTATGAATTGTTTATGCCCAATGTTGGAAACTTGAAAATATACCAGTCAACGAGAGGATTATTCATAAGATGTTAGAATGTGCCGAGATGTATAAACTCACATTAGAAATAAAAGGCAAGGAAGAAATGGAATTTTATGAGGTTTGGGATAAATGGTATAATTGGAACAGAGAAAGAAAAATGTGTAGAAATAAAATTAGATAACTCTAAGAGACACATGACAAAGTACTGTTAAAAAATGCTTATTGTTATATAAATTGGAAAAACGGAAAATAAAAATTTAAAAAAAAAAAGAATTGCAGGAGCTTAAGATTCTTATGGAATTCCTTCATCCTCCAAAGCCTCCCCCTCAAAACTGGCCCTTGTTCCACCCTCATTTTTGAGTCAGATCCTCATCATGCGCACAAAGTCCAGTGTGATTCTTGACCGAACGAAACTGGCATGCTTATGCTTTAGATCACAATTTGCTTGCTCCTCTAAGGAGACAACCCCATTGTTCTCCTGCTTTTAACTTTATGGTGTCCCTCTTCATGTCTCTGGCAGGTGTGTACGGATAACAGACACTGGGCTCAGTTACTTGTCCACCATGTCCTCGCTTAGGAACTTATATCTCCGCTGGTGCTGCCAGGTAGGTCAAAGGGGAGCTGGGGTTCTTCTCCTTGTGAGCCTCATCCAGGACAAGGCTTGCCATTTGTAAGGGGGCATTACAAAACTCTGCATTGGCGACAGGAAGGGCATCTGGCCAGTAATCACCCAGCTCCATTCAATTTGCCCAGACTCCACTCCGCAAGGGATGATGGGGTCATTAAAAGAAGATGATGATTGGGAGGACAAAGTTTGATTTTGTATCTGGAAGTATCTGGAAGCTATCGGCTGGTTCAAAATGTGGCAGCCCGCAGGGTGTTGTGCAAGTCTAGATTGGCATATGTGTCACCTCTCTTAAAGGAGTTGCATTGGTTACCAATTTGCTTCCTGGTCAAATTCAAGGGGATGGTTGTCACCTTGAAAGGCCAATAAGACCTGAGACCAAATTGTTTGAAGGACCATCTTTTCCCAGTCACATCTACGAAACCCACCAGAGCAGGTGAGGAGGAAGAAGATGTTCTAGATTCCCTTTCTTACGGAGGTCCATCTAGTGGGACCAAGAAGAAGGGTCTTTTCCATGGTTGCTCTCTCCCTGTGGAACATCATCCCCATGGAGATAAAATTGGTCCTTCTCTTGATAGTCTTCTGAAGGGCCCTTTTTTCCACCCCAGAAGTAAGTAAATAAATGTGCTTGGTGTCTCACAATCCCATCTTCTCCTCCCTTTGTAGGTCCAAGATTTTGGCTTGAAACATCTGCTGGGAATGAGAAGCTTACGCCTCTTGTCACTTGCTGGTGAGTGTTGGATTGGGGTGGATCCTTTTAGATCCGGTGAGACACGGGTCTGCAAGAGAGATTTAGGACCCTCTGAGGGCCTGAATCCCAAATCACCCAACTTCCTCTAATCTTAGACTAGCTTGTGGCATGCAGCCACTCACCCATAGTGGTGCACGCCGGGCTCAGATGCACAAACTCGGATAGATGCGGGCACTCATACATATGTGCGTATATGCAGATGCGAAGAAGTATGCACCCAGACAGAGAGACGGACCTGCATGCACAGATACGCCCATCAAAAAGGGCCAATCAGAAATAGAATAGTTAAACATTCTCAGAATGGAATAAGGTCTCCCTTTTTCCTTGCCAAGCAAGCTCTGGTTTTAGTCTTTCCAGCCGAGATATTCTTTCTTATTCTCCGTTGCTCTCTGAGTTTGTTTGTTTGTTTTCTTGCAGACATTTGCACTGATGCTACTACCTAGTTGGGTAATGAAATGCCTGCAAGAAAATAAGCATGCTCTGAGAGCCTGAGAGCACCAAGGCCCCCACAGTTCTCCTCCTCCTCCCCCTTCCCCTTCTCCTCCCCACACTCCTCCCTCCTCCTCCATCCCCCTTCCACTCCACAAAGTTGACTCCCTTCTAGCACTGATGTTACGTAGTTGGGTCACGAGAGGTCTGTAAGAAAACCCATCAAACTCAGGGAACACCACGGACCCCAGAGTTCTCCTCCTGCTCCTCCCCCCCACCACTTCCACTCCACAAAGCTGACTCCCTTCTAGCACTGATGATGTTACGCAGTTGGGTCACGAGAGGTCTGAAGAAAACCCACCAAACTCAGAGGGGCACCAAAGACCCCCTCCTTTCAACCCTGAGCTGCAAATGTTGTCCTTTTATTAGTTCTTTCTTATTCACGGGCCCCCTTTCTGATTTCCTTTTACCAGGCTGCCCTCTGCTGACCACCACTGGACTTTCAGGCCTGGCTCAGCTTCATGACTTGGAAGAACTGGAGCTGACCAATTGCCCCGGTGCGACTCCCGAGCTCTTTAAATACTTTTCCCAGCACCTGCCTAGCTGCATGGTGATTGAGTAAGCCGCTCGCTAGAAACATCTGGCCAAATCCTGGAGTCCTGTTTCTCCAATCCAAACTCAGCACTGACCAACCATCCAGAAGTCAAGTTTTTCTTTATTTCTTCGTCATTGATATATAACTGTATATGGAGGTATATAGATATATATGGATGATTTCTTTCCAGAAGAGGGTGGCGTGACTTGAAACATCACCCGCTCGCACATGTACACTCAAACGGGGGGGAAAAACAACAACAGTGCGATGAACAAACAGTTGGTCATTCGGCGGATCGGCCGTGGCTCTAAACACAAGCGGAAGTATTGACCCTCGAGTTTGTAAATCCTGACGTCGCCATCATCTTTCATCTTCGTAGGGAGCTGTTTGGAAATCTTACCTTTTGGGGGGGTAAACAAACAAACAAACCAAGAATAAGGGAAACACATCACGTGCACCGAACTCACTCACCTCCACCACCCCCCGACAGCAAAATCAAATGAAAAGGAATGATGGAGGTTAAACCAGCCAGAAAAAAACCCAAAGGCCGATTAGCCAGGTTGGCGAGCAAGCCAACATCAGTGCTGAATGAAAATGGATTTGTGCCCGTCCGGGCATTTCATGTTACGGGGCAGAGAAAGGTTTGCCTATGAGCCTACCCCGATCTGGGTGTGGTGTGTGTAAGGTAGGATGAAGGTGGAGTCAGCCCTTGCGAAGGCCTTCAAGGCATGGACGTTGGATGGTTGCCCACGAGAGGCGGGCGAGTTGTTTACATTGGAGGTCGGGGAAGTTGAACAAGTCATAGAGCCCTCCAGAGAATTCCTCGGAGCCGGATGGGGACATCGAACAGTGGTTGAAATGGAGAAGCTTCTGAATTCTACGCATGGGACGCCGCGGGAAGCGAAAGGACCCTTATATAAAAAAAAGGAAAAGTTGGGGATGGAGGGGAAAAAGGAGGAGGAAAAAGAAGAAGATGATGAAGAAGAAAACTGACCAATGCTGTGAATGAAATGATCCCGGAAATTCATGGGGCTCTGGATTTTAGGGAGCTCCCAGTTCTTGGATGTTCCAGAAAGTGGATCAAAGCTAGAGAGTAAGGAGATCCATTGGAGAAACTGACTTAAACTGTCCCAGCTGACTCGAAGCTCATGCAACGCACGATCCTCGGTGGATCCCATCTGCCTCCTTTCCTTTGTTTTCTTCTCTCCCTCTCCCTCTTTCTCTTTCTCAATTTGGTTTCGACTCTCTTGATTTTTGCGAATGAATAAGGAGGGGTTTCCTCCCCTTCTCTCTCTCTCTCTCTCTCTCTCTCTCTCTCTCTCTCACCCTCTCTTTGGAGCAAAACCACAGCCTTTGCATGTTTGGCTTGCTTTGCGTCTTGTGATAAGGTAGAGTCTGAATTCTGCTTTTGGGCTGTGGGTGGCAGTTTTTTGATCCTAGCTTGGCTCGTCTGTTCTGGTGTTTAAAAAAAATAATAATAGAAGCAGCAGCTTGTTCTACCTTCCCTGTTCCCATTTCTCCAAACCACACAGATCCGCACACTAGTTGTCCATCCTGGTCTTCTTTACGAGGGATGAAAACACCTCCTTTCCATTCCTACCGACCCCAGTCCCAACTTCCATCCTGGGAGACACCCCCCACTCCCATCAATCACCAGATCCCCTTCTTTCCTTCCTGACTTCACCCAACTAAACCAAGGGGAGGCTGTACCTGTTGGCTCTCTTCCAAGCCAAAATTTGCTGCTGACCAGATGTTTGGTGACGTGTAGCTTTTGCACCATCCTTTTTTTTTTAAAGAAGCCATTTCCAGGGCCCCCTGTGGAACAATAAAGGGGGCCTAGGGCATCTCCAGCCTTCAGGCATTCATCCTTCAGACCCAGAGATCTGTTTTGGGGCAGCACCATGCACTGGCGGGTGGGAGGGGGGGAAACTGTGAGAGCTCCAGGCTCTTTAAGCTATGGGTTCAAGTTGAATTTCCAGCCTTGGGAATCTCTCTAGGATGGCTGGGCAGGTAAAATAACCACCCACTTCTGTGCTTTTGAAGAGCTGCCGGGCATATTCACACAAACCCCAGTAGAGAGCCTGAGTGGTTTTGGTTCATTTTGGTTCATTTCTTTGGAGAGAGAACCCATTTCTAAGGGTGGGTATATCCACAGCAGAGAAACTGTTTTCACCGGTCCTATCTCCAAGAAGCTATTGGGATGGGGGCTGGGTGCTTTCCGCTCTCCAAAGTTGGTAGGATAAAAACCATATCTCTATTTTTGTCGTCCGTCGCACCCACCCCTCTCTACTGCATGGGGCAAACTATGGAAGCAATGCATTCCCTTCCCCCCCTAACCCTAACCCTAACCCAAGATCCAATTCTCTGCATGCTAATATACCTAGAAAGAAGCAGGCATGGCAGTTAATACTAATACTTTCATGTCAGAAGCACCAAAGCACTTCTGTGACGAAAGGATTTGGCGGTGACATCCCCATTGCCCGGGGGAGGGGATTCCCAGGAGGCTCCTTTCACGTCCCCACAAAGTTGCGACTTTGTGGTACCCATTAATCTACTTGCTCGCTTTTGGAGCTGCTGGGTTGGTGCGAGCCGGAGTATGTGACGGGCACTCAACCCACCCTGAGGCAGCAACGGGTCTCGAACGCGATCAGCGATCAGCTCAGTATTCTAACCTCAGGAGCCATCACACTCCCGGCATGGTGGTTGAACCTATGAAAGCCATGATTTGGTGGAACTTAGTCTCGTAAAAAGTGGGGAGAGCAGGGAAGTTTGTCTTGAAGATGGACTTCAAACAATATTGCGTCCGACAAGTCGGAACCAGCCTTGGGCATCAGAATCGCATGCGGTCTGAGCTCGTTTCTTTTCAGGACCCCCAAAAAGGGCAGCCGAGGGGTCCTTGCCGTAGGCTATTGCATGTCATTCTATCTTCTATCTGGAGGAAGAAGAGGGGGAGGTGATCATCCAGGCAGGCAGGCTGGCTGGAGATGACGGAACGGGTAGTTCAACAGGTCTGGAGAAGCCGAGTTAGGAAAATAATCCCTACCAGATTGTCTCCCTTAGATTGTGGTTGTGAAGCAGCCATTTCTGGCTTTGAGCAGCCAAAGACTGGCCTAGTCGATGTGACCGCTTTGAGTTCATGAGTGCCTTTGGTGGCCGCCTCGTTTTTCTTATAGATTTAAATAAAGCCAAAAGTAATAATAATAATAATACACCCACCAAACTACCATAGTCCTTCAGCTCTGATCTTGGAGGAAAAGAGAGATGCCATACCGTCAAGCCTGGCCTGATTCTACCATCTCTTGAGCTCTTCCAGCAGCTGAGTGATGTCCTCAATGCAATACCAGCGGACTAAAACCACTGTGGAACCACACTATGGCTTCGGAGCAGTGATGAAATCCAATTTTGTTTTACTACTGGTTCTGTGGGTGTGGCTTGGGCGTGGTCTGGTTTGGTGGGCGTGGCAGGGGAAGGATACTGCAAAATCTCCATTCCCACCCCACTCTGGGGACAGCCAGTGGTGCAGTGGTGGGTTGCCCCCGGTTCGCACCGGTTCTATAGAACTGGTAGTAAAACTAGTGGGAGGCTCCACCCACCGACCTGACATCATCAGAATGCTTCTGTGCATGCGTAAAAGAGAGATTGCACGGCCCTATTGCGAACTAATAGTAAAGATAAGTAGAACCTACCCCTGCAGAGGTGGTATTTGCCAAATTCCTCAAAGTTTCCGCTACCGGTTCCCCCGAACTGCTCAAAATTTCCACTACCGGTTCTCCAGAACCTGCTGGATTTCACCTCTGCTTCGGAGTCTTCCCAGCCCATGCGTCTTACCCAGGGCTTCCTCTGCGCCTGGAATTTCAGTGCCAGAGCCATGCAGTTTTGCCAAAATCTGTGGGCTGGTTACTACTCACACCATTTTAATTCTTTTCCCCAAGCGGCCAATCTCGTTTTCTGGAAAGCAAAAACAACGCACCGATCGGATCAGATAGATGAACGAGATACAGCTTATCCTCCAGTTACGTCCACAATCAAGCCCAAAATGTACGCGGTTCAGTGAAAAATGTGTTGAGGGAGTTTTCGCTCCACTTTACGAGCTTTCTTGCAACCGTTGTTAAGCGAATGGCTCTTAAGTGAATCTGGCTTCCTCAATGGCTTGTCACAAAGTCACAAAAAGATGCCGGGACAGTGCAACCGTCATAAATTGGAGTCAATTGCTAAGCGGCTGGATTTTGATGACGTAACCATGGGGATGCAGCAACAGTCATAAATGTGAAAACCCAGCCGTAAGCCACTTTTTTCAGGGCCCTTGTAACTTCAAGCGGTCACTAAATGAACTGCTGTAAGTCGAGGAATACCTGTAATACAGCCAGATAATACAGCCAACCTTTGAACCGGCTGTGGATTTCTTCAACTCAGGTCAGCGAGCTGCCTCTCCTTTTTTGCAGAAAGCTTTCAAAATTCAAAAGAAAAATGGCTTTAGCAAAACCCTTTGCTAAATTCCCATCCAGAAATGATCGTAGTTTGGAGAACACTGTTAGATTCCCGACCGATATTTTTTTCAAGGCTGTACTTTTTCTTATCAAAATACTAAAGGTTATGGTTTTGTTATTTTATGTATGATTTAGGCTGTTACATTACAGTACAGTAATTCAAAGCCAAAGTTGGCCGGTGTCCTGGCAATTCGTGATTCAAATGAAACTCTAGGTCAGGGGTCAGCAACCTACGGCTCTGGAGCCGCATGTGGCTCTTTCACCCCTCTGCTGCGGCTCCGTCACTCAAAATATGTGTCGCAACCACCAATGTGAGACACCTGCCAGCACGCAATTTATTGAGCTTTTCAACCCCCGGTAGGCCAACCATGGATAAATCCAAGAAAAGAAAAGTTTCGGAAGAAAACAGAACGTTTAATTCAACTACATATGCGAGTTTTGTGGCCGCTCAAGAAATAGTCAGGAACGGGAAGGGTTTTGTGGCTCCCGGTGTTTTCTTTTCTGTGGGAACTGGGTCAAAATGGCTCTTTGAGTGTTGAAGGTTGCAGACCCCTGTTCTAGGTGAACCAAAATGGGATCTTCAGCTGTACAAAATCAGAATTTATTTATTTATTTATTTATTTATTTATTTATTTATTTATTTATTTATTTATTTATTTATTTATTTATTTATTTATTTATGCCACCCATCTCACTGAAAGGGACTCTTTGGCCTACTGGGAATTTGGCTTAATGGGAATGAATTCCCACGGTTTTCAGATTTCCTATTAGAAAAGGTGTTTTTTAAAAAGATACTGGCTCACAAGTAGAAACTATAATTAGAGAGTAGTTAATAACAGAGAGCCAAAGGAGGCTAGCACCATTGATATGGTATGATTTCAAGAGCAGAATGACTCCAATCTAGATGGATTATCTATTCATTTATTAGGGGACTGGAGGCTATAACATACGAAGAATGGTTACAGGAACTGGGCATGGCTAGTTTAATGAAAAGAAGGACTAGAGGGGACATGATAGCAGTCTTCCGATATCTCAGGGGCTGCCCTGAAGAAGAGGGAGTCAAGCTATTCTCCAAAACAACCTGAGGGCAGGACAAGAAACAATGGGTGGAAATTCATCAAGGAGAGAAGCAACTTAGAACAAAGGAGAAATTTCCTGACAGTTGGAACAATTAATCAGTGGAACAACTTGCCTGCAGAAGTTGTGAATACTCCAATACTGGAAGTTTTTGAGAAGATGTTGGACAACCATTTGTCTGAAGTGGTGGAGGGTTTCCTGCCTAAGCAGGGGGTTAGACTAGAAGACCTCCAAGGTCCCTTCCAACTCTGTGATTCTATTCTATTATTCATTCGTCCATAATACGATATATTCAGCCGATGTTTTGATCACATCCCGTAATCTTCTGACTCTGAGCCAGTTATCTAACCAGAAGACTCAATAAAGACTTACCCAAGTCAAGTTAGAACTTAATTTCGCAGCAATTAAATTATTTATTTCAATATTTCATAAAACCATACTTGAATCAGTATTAATGGCACATTATTAAAATCAATTAAACGATTTGCTCCCAGAGCAATCCCCTATCTCTCGAATCCAGAAGAAGTCCAATTGAATTCCATCAGGTTGATTTCTAGGAAAGAAGCTTGGCATCTCTTATAGGACGGGGTCAAAAAAAAAAAAAAGGCACAATTGAGGCTAAGCTGTTTTTGATGCTTATCAATTGGTTTGGCTACCAATTTGGCTACTATCCTAAGGACCCTCCTGAGTAAGGCAGGCCTCCTTACCTGTCCGTTTTTCCCAACAGTTTCTAAAATCCCTACCACCACAACCTTGGCTTTTTCTATGTCACCATTAAATGTCTTCTCCAACCTGCAAAGCTCCGGATGTGTGGGACTGCAAGGCCAATAATTCCCACCCAATATGTCAGGAATCCGATGGAGGCTGAGCTCTTGGTGAAAGAAGGTGGCCTGAAATTAATGGAACAGGAGATGCCTTCAGAAATTGGAAGCTTTTAAGAAGAGACTGGCAGCCACTTGTCTGAAATGGTATAGGGCCATGATGGCGAATCTATGGCATGCATGCCACAGATGGCACGCAGAGCCATATCGGTGGGCATGTGAGCTCGGCTCTGGAGTGTATGCGCGCACTGGCCAGCTGATTTTTGGGTCTTCTGGGCCCACCGGAAGTAGGGAAACAGGCTGTTTCAGGCCTCCAGAGGGCCTGAGGGGGTGGGGAAGGTGCATTTTTCTCTCTCAGCAGGCTCCTAGAAAGGCTCTGGAGGCTGGGGAGAGCAAGAAACGGGCCTTCCGGTCCTACCAGAAGTCAGCAAACGGGCCATTTCCGGCCTCTGCAGGGCCTCCGGGGGAGGGTAGGGAAGGCCATTTTTGCTCTCCCCAGGCTCCTAGAAAGGCTCTGGAGCCTGGGGAGGGTGAAAAATGGGCCCACTGCGCCATTGTGTGCCAAGAGCAGTGCTCGGGCTGTGAGGGTCACACGCGTGCATGCAGGTGTGGGGTGGTGCATAGAATTATGGGTGTGGGCACATGCATGGATGACCCCACCCATGTTCCCCCCGCTTTGGGCCTGTGACGGCAAAAATGTTAGCCATCACTGGTATAGGGTCTCCTGCTAGAGCAGGGGGCTGGAATAGAAGACCTCCAAGGTCCCTTTCAGCTCTATTTCTATTCTACTGTCCGTTTGTGAAATGCTTCTCAATAGAGAGAGATGGCCGAGGGATGAAGCATCACTGGCTTTTGAAAAAAAATAATGAGATAAATATTGTATATGAAAGGTAGATCTAGCGTTGGATGTTAGCCATAGTAAAAAGACACAAAGATGATGATAGAAAGAGTGCAGAGAAGAGCAACCAAGATGATTTGGGGGCTGGAGGCTAAGCCATACAATGAATGTTTGAGAGTATTAGATATGTCTTGACAAAGAGAAGGACTAGGGGTGATATGATAGCTGTCTTCCAGTACCGGAGGGGTTGTCACAGAGAGAAATGGGGCCAACCTATTCTCCAAAGCACCTGAGGCCAAGACAAGAAGGAATGGATGGAAACTTACAAAGAGGAGATCCAACCTAGAACTAAGGAGGACATTCCTGACATTAAGAACAGTTGATCAACGGGACAGCTTTCTTCCAAGACTTGTGGGTGCTCCATCACTGGAGGTTTTCAAGAAGGGATAGGACAACCATTTGTCCATAATGATATAGGGTCTCCTGGGGTTGGACTAGAAGATCTCCAAGCTCCTTTCCAATTCTTACTGTTTTATGTTCTAAAGAAATAGATGGATAGATAAAGATCCACTACTTCTAAATTGGCAGCAGTTGATAAACTGTTACTACCAATTTGCACTTACCAAGATTCCTAAAACCTAACAGGGAGTGATATTAATCTAAGATGGTGATGAGATAGGAAGTTTGCGCTTAATGTAATGTGACGTCACAATGTGGTAATTAAGTTCTACCTGTTTGTGGTCCATTGCATAAAGCAGGGCAAAGTCTCCATTGTAGTATTTCGGGAGTCATTCTTGACTCTTTTTGATCAAATCCTGTAGAGGTAGCTTTCCTATGTAGCTTTCCTAAGTTCATGGTCAGCTCCAAGATTTTTGGGCCCACCACAGTGTTCCTCAGTGGCTTTCCAGCCTTCCTCCAGATCAGCTGTCTTTAGAGTTTCCTTCCAGGAAATTCTGGTTTTCCAGTTGTAAATCATCCTTTTCCTAAGTACCCCAAACTGGAATCTCTCATGATCATCATCTTTACAGGGAAGTGATGGGACCACAAACTAAATATCCTGCATGGACCGTTTTGATAAAAAATCCAACTAAATGTTCAGCATCATAGAAAGGGGTTTGCGGGAGGCGGGGGTGAGGTTTCAAAGATTATCATGCATGAAGAGTGATGGGGTGAAGGGAGGGCGTGGGGTGGGGGGGGAGAGAAAACTCCATTTATTTGTGAATCTTCTACGAAGAGGCCACCGATCTGTCTTCCAATCACATCTTCACATGGGCTAGTTGATTCACCCAATACTTTTGAGGACGGGTTTCCATATAAGTCTCCACCGCCACCCAGTTGGTGAAATCCAAATTTTTTTACTACCGGTTCTATGGGCGTGGCTTGATGGACATAGCAGAGGAGGGATACTGCAAAATCCCCATTCCCTCCCCACTCTGGGGGAAACTGCAAAATCTCCATTCCCTCCCCACTCTGGGGCCAGCTGGAGGTGGTATTTGCCAGTTCTCCGAACTGCTCAAAATCTCCGCTACCAGTTCTCCAGAACCTGTCAGAACCTGCTGGATTTCACCCCTGCACCCAGTCCAACTCTGATGGGCCTCCTACGTTGAATGACCAGCCTCATGTCATTTTAACCGATGAGCTTGGACGTGGCCTCTCCTCCGCAAGGAACACACTCACTGACAAATTTCAGTTAACAACTGCGTTTTTTAATATATATATATATATATTTATACCATCACAATTCGTAGAAATGTGATGGTTTTGTTGTCGTGGCATCTCTGTAAAGCTTTAAGAAGATGATGATGATGATGATGTAGCCTGTTTCAGTGGTGGGTTTTAAATTTTTTTTACCACCAGTTCTGTGGGTGTGGCTTGGTGGGCGTGGCAGGGGAAGGATACTGCAAAATCCCCATTTCCTCCCGATCAGCTGGGACTCGGGAAGCAGAGAATAGATGGGGGGGGGGGGGCGGAGCCAGCCAGAATTTTTACTATCGGTACTCCAAACTACTCCAAATTTCCGCTACCGGTTCTCCAGAACTCGTCAGAACCTGCTGTTGTAACTTTGGTCACTAAACAAATGGCTGTTTTAAGTTGAGGACTACCTATATACGATGTAAAGCAGCAGGTTACACGAATAAGAAAGATCTGCAGTAGCGTCCAAAAAAAAAAAAAATCAAGATGAATGCTGCTGCCATCTTGATTTTTCAGGGGGCCCCCACCGCCACATGGGTCCCTCTGGGTAAGATGTATGAAAGAATACAGAAGGAAAAGCCATTTGAGCAGAGTGCCTTTTGAAAGGGTGCATATTTTTTTATTTTCTTCTAAAGGAGAGCAAAACCAAACCAAACAAAAAAACAAACGCAAAATATTTATTTATTTATAGTTATTTGTTTACTGACTCATTTACTGACTTGTTTTGGGCCAGAATTTTGTGGGAATTGTTTTCTCTCTCTTGCTGGAGTCCAAATTGTATCCTAGAGTCAGTCAAACACAGGGAGGGTCACTTCTAGCAGTAAAATGAGAAAGCCTGTGGTTTGTTCCTTGTTTATTTGGTTTTATTTTATTTAGGGAATTTATATTGCCGCCTCTTCGCGCATGGGCGACTCTCGGCGGCTTACAGAATATATTGTTGTTGTTTTCAGTGGCACCTTTTTTTTTTCCTGGATCGACAATAATGGGATATTTTAGCTTGGGGTTACAATGGGCGAATGAGAGCACAGGAGTAGGATGGTTATGAGCACTGAGATGTTCTTGGGACCGGTTTTATTTCTACTCAGCTGGCCAAACGGATAGGCCCTCTCACCTTCCGTGAATATTAATAGCATGTTAATGACGACATGATGTACATATTTATGTAACGATCTAATTGACTTTCAGATTGATTAGACTGCACGGTCCTGATCTCGTATGAGAGAGGATCATCTGGTCCTTTAAAAAAAAATCCCAATATAAATATATTTTTTTTAAAAATTATGTATCTTCAAGTTGATGTCTCCTCTTAGAAACCATGCAGTGTTTTGGTCACTCGGCCACTTTAAAAGGCGTGGACTTCGGTTCCCAGAATTCCCCAGCTTGACGTGCTGGCTGGGGGAATCCTGGGAGTTGAAGTCCACGCCTCTTAAAATAGCCGAGTTTCAAAAACAAGAGATATCGAGAGATAGCCAAGGTTGCGAAATTAGCCATCTTTTTCAAAAATGGCACTCAACCGCTGAGCTCTTCCCGCGATGATATTAAAGGTGCCCTTTTGCGAATGTTCAAGATATTACAAAGGGAACGGATTGTGGCTCTCGGCAGAGGTTGTGCAGGTGTTCCGAATTTCTTAGGTTCAACCCTCTGTAGAAAAAGATCACACAAGTCGTGGACAGAAAGGGCATGCCAAAGATTTCAATTTCCAGATATCCCATTTTGAGCATCCCCCAGTTTCTTCCCATATTCCGGCACGGTTTCAACTTCATTTCAAAGGCAGCCGTCTTTTCCAAACAGCCTTCGAATTTAGACGGTCTGAGCCTCAAAAGAGTTCTCCTGTCTGGAAGCCAGTCGCAGAACGGATCCGAGGTGGGGGTGTCTTAGTGTGTCGTATAAAGCCAGATGCAGGTAGTCCTTGACTTATGGCCACGAATTCCGCTGCTAAGGGAAACAATTGTTAAGGGAGGTTCACCCCCATTTTACAACCTTTCTTGTTGTAAAGTGAATCATTGCAGTTGTTCAGTTAGTAACACGGTTGTTAAGTGAATTCCCCTTGGACTATCAGAATGTCGCAAAAGGGGGGGTGTCACATGACCTCGGGACACTGCAGCCGTCATAAAATACAAACCAGTTGCCAAGCATCTGAATTTTAATCACGTGACCGCGGGGATGCTACGATGGTCGTAAGTGTGAAAAACAGTCATAAGTCACTTTTCTTCAGTGCCATCGTAACTTTGAATGGACTGTTGCAAATCAAGGACTACCTGTATTAAGGTTGGGGTTTCCAGTAAGCAACCCAGGGCAAAAGGTTTTACCTGCTTTTATTTATTAATATTTATTACATTTTGATATAGCTCATCTCCCTTACAAGGTTGATTCTTATATCGTATGGCATGCTAGCCAGCAATATACACTTATTTTACTTGATGGACTGGACATCCCAGGTAAAGCATTACACCTGGGGGAATACTGGTAATATACCAGTGTTGCCACTTGCCCACCTTAGGGTGTTACCTATTTGCAGCCGACCTGGTCAGCCAGCTTCACGAATAGCAACTGCAGCAAGCAAGGATATTAAAATGCAAAAGTTTCAAACTTTATTCCAGACACAGCAGCTGTTTAAAAAAAATATATATTATTCCCCAAACCTCTAGAGCAAAACTCTAGCGAGAAGAAATTAGGATATCCTGCTGTGATCAAACTTGTGCCTATAAGAAATGGGATCAGGAAACGGTTTTCATGGAAAAGTCACCGGGGAGGGTGGAAGGAGAGCTGTTGGGAGGAGGGACATTTTTATCAAACAAGAGATCCGGATAAAGGAGAAATTTCTTGACAGTGAGAACAGTTAACAGGTGGAATGACTTGTCTCCAGAAGTTATGGATGCTTCATCACTGGAGGTTTTCAAGAAGAAACTGGACAGTCACTTGTCCAGAATGATATACGAGAAGACCTCCAAGCTCTTTTCCAACTCTGTATTAAAGGAAGAGAAGTTGACTTAAAAGTCACCGATTTTCTAAAAGGAAAAACGCACACAGTTCTAGGGAGTGGACTCCATTTTCTGGAAGAGTTCCACCAAGTTCTTGGTCCAAAGACAGGGCATGCAATCCCTCGGGATTATTTTCATTTTCATTATTTTATCTTTCTCTGGGCAATTTCTCGTGGCCCGAACAGGAACTGCCTTTTCCATTTCCACCAGTTTTGCACAAGAGATTTTTGTGGAGAATTGTGCTCCAGACGTCTCTTCGGCACCCCTGTTTTAAAGTGTCCACTGGTCCAAAGTATTATTTAAAGCTACTGAAAGAAGCTGTGATATTTCAGATTGCTATTTAGAAATAGAAAAAAAAAAAGAAAAAAAGAAGGGAGGGGGGGGAATTCTGAAAACCATTTTCTTATTGTACATACGAGCCTCCTTCTCCTGTATATTCTGAAGATATAATCTTATATTTGGTAAGTGTTTCTTGTGCTATTTTATCATGTGATCTGTTTATAAAAATATATATTAAAAAAAAATTTAAAACCACAAACTATCCGCTGCTGGGGTTCTTTTTATGCCTCTGTGGTATATGTGTATTTAATCGCACAGTGTATATGACAATTTATTTTTCCCAACAGAAGTTTCTCATTTGCCTTAGAAGGAATATTTGTTTGTTTGTCAACAAGTACAAGGAAACAAGCAACAGTATAGACATAGACATGGACACACGAAAATTTTTTGGCACAAATAAAAGGATTATAAATAGGCAAAACATAGCCATAAACAGATAGAATGATTACATATAAATGGGGACAGTAGGACAGGGACGGGAGGCATGCTGGTGTGCTTATGCATGCTCTCTTAGAGATCTCTTAAGAAATATGAAAGGTCCACGGTAGACAGTTTAAGGTATGGGGGTTAGCAAGACTAACAACAGGATCAGGTAGAGTGTTCCTGACATTTGCTACTCTATTGCGGAAGTCATATTTCCTACAATCAAGTTTAGAGCGAATTACATTGAGTTTGAATCTATTGAGAGCCCTTGTGTTATTACGGTTGACATTCGACTACTCATTTACAGGTAGGACGTTTTGGTAAATAATCTTATGAACTAAGCCTAGGTTGGAACATAAGATGGCGTAGTTTGAAGCGATCCAGACTTAAAATTTCAAGCCTGGTGGGATAGGGAACTTTAGAAGATTTGAGTACTCTTCTAGTAAAATATCTCTTAATGGGCTATGTCTTAATGGGTTTCCTGTTTCACGACGTCGACAGCTGTAGGACCTGTGAACATCAACTCCCAGAATTCCCCGGCCAGCATGGCTAGCCAGGGAATTCTGGGTATTGACGTTCACAGGTCTTAAAGCTGCCAGCATTGAGAAACATTGCTCCCAACAACAGTGGTGAAATTCAAAAATTTTCCCTACCGGTTCTGTGGGCGTGGCTTGGTGGTCATGTGACAGGGTAGGCATAGCTTGGTGGTCATGTGACTGGGTGGGTGTGGCTTGGTGGTCATGTGACCGGGAAAACCAACTATCACGCTTTACACAAAAAAACAAAAAAACACAAAAGCTACACAACTGACTCACACACAATGCAAAAGCAGCTGGACTTCACACAAAACGGCTCCTGCAACAAGCAGGAACCTCACAGAGTCACAAGAGAGCTCAAAAACAAACTATCACAGTTTACACAAAAATACCAGTTTGGGCAATAGGTAGTAAAAAAAAATCCTTTAAAAAGTAAGAAAAGAAAAATTCCGCTGATCGCAGCACAGCTGATTGTCACAGCTGATTGTTGGAACCTTTTAAAAAAACTTTTTTAAAAGCATTTTTTTACTACCTATTGCCCGAACCAGTAGTAAAAAAATGCTTAAAAAAAAAAAGTAAAAAAAAATTCCGAGGTTCAGCTGTGTCGTGTGTCGTGTGATCGTGGGAACTTTTTTTTTTTACTTTTTAAAGCATTTTTTTACTACCTGAACCGATAGCATTTTACCCCTGCTGTAACACAATACAGAAATGAAGGGCACCAAAGAAGAAATCCCTAATATTTAAAGCATCTTTTACATACCAGGAGTGCATTTCTACAATTCCCCCCCCCCGCCCCACAATATCGATCCGCAGTAGTGTTTGTAGCTTTTATCTACTGGGGTAGTGGAGTTATAGTTTGGGGTGTTTAAGGACAAACTGGATGTATAGTTTCAGAACAATTCTTATTTCCCCCCCCCCCCCACTCCCAAAATGTTGAACTTTCCATTTCTCAGTATTTGTCAGGTGTGAAGACCAAACGTTACGTTCCAGTTAATCTGATTTATTGCTCATGCCTATACAGAAGAATCTAGACAGATAAACATAAGAGCTGCTGTGGCGCAGTGGTGAGAATGCAGTACTGCAGGCTACTTCTGCTGACTGCCAGCACTTCAACAGTTCGATCCTGACTGGCTCAAGATGGACTCAGCCTTCCATCCTTCCAAGGTGGGTAAAATGAGGTCCTAGATTGTTGGGGGCAATAGGCTGACTCTGCAAACCGTTTAGCGAGGGCTGTAAAGCTCTGTGAAGCGGCATATAAGTCTCAGTGTTATTGCTATTGCTCACCGGCTCAAGGTTGACTCAGCTTTCCATCGTTCCAAGGTCGGTAAAATGAGGACCCAGATTGTTGGGGGCAAGAAGATGACTCTGTAAACTGCTTAGAGAGGGTCGTAAAGCACTGGGCTAAGGGCTATTGCTATCAGCACTAAATTGGCACTAGAAAATAGTGAATGGGATTCATGAAGGTTGGATTTAGACCATTTGTGAGAATGTAATAATTCCAGATTGATTTCTCTCTTAACTCTACCTGCTAACTCTGCCAGTCCTTCTCCTGCAGTATTGGCAAAATGAGAGCTTTGCTAAAATACTTTATATATCAGTGATGGGTTGATCCCAGTTTGGACGGTTTGCAAGAACCAGTAGTAAAAGCGGAGGGAAGTGTTGGGACTCAGGCCCAAGTAGTTAGTATTAAATACAAACACTTCGAGAACAAACAGACTTTATTAGAACAGCTGAGAATTAACTCATTCTCAGCATAGTCCAAGCTAAATTAAAGCAAATTCTTCAAAACACCATTCCTCAGTTTATCACCAACCTTGGGATAATTAGGCAAACTGCCAAAGGCTTTTCTTGGCAAAAGTTCAGAAGCAGAAGATGCCGACAAGAAATGAATACAGTGAAACAAGAAGCAATTCTCTCAACGGTTGTTTACCGGCAAAGAAGCCAAGAGCCGTTGCTGGTCTTTTAAGCCTTATGGGAGGGGACAATCATCTCTTGGCCTTCCTCCCGAGTCGTCCTCTCTGCTTTATCTGCTCCTGCCTTCTGGCAGCTCTTCTCATACGTGCACTAGGAACAGGCTCCTCCTGTTCCTCTGATTCTCTACTGTCAGCCTCTGGAGGCTCCGGAGTCCGCACATCACTCCCCGATGGCCCTGGCCGCATCTCTGCCTCCGACGCAGAGCCCTCACCCGGGCCTTCCCCAGCCACCAGGACTGGCCCATGTTCTTCCTCAGCCTCATCGCTGTCCGATTCCGCTGCAGCGCTGCAGGCTGCTGGTGGATCACAACAGGAGGCTCCATCCACTGATCCAAATGTCATCATAAGTGATCTGCGTATGCGCAGAAGAGCACGCAGGTGTGATGCGAACCGGTAGTAAAGGTAAGTAGAACCCACCCCTGATATATAGGTATTAAAAATTATATCACCATATTGGATTCCGGGGGTTTTTTTAAACCACATTTTTATTACAACAGTGTGATGTTATTGGTTAATGTTTATAATAGATTCTCTGTATTGCATCACACTTGTTAAATATCAAACCACAACTTTCTGTTAGTTCTAATTGCCTGACTGACCACTAATGACCACAAACCTAACCACTAATGCAGAGGGAAAGCTTAGCTGGAAGCTTGCTAGTTAATGGCGGCTACTCTTAGGGAAAAAAAATCTTGCTATGTTCAGGAGCCCTAGGGTAAAATATTTATTAATATTCAGACTGCTTAATTTCTTCCACAATCCATACAATTATAAATTTATAATTTGTCATTGTGAGGAGCTTCAGAAAAGCAGGGATTCTGGGCAAGCCAAAATACCCACCTACTGACTGGTTTTGTCCCACAAGATTATTAACAGAAAAAGATTAGCAGGCATTTGTTTTTGTTTTTTGCAATGGGTGACAAATTTAATCTTTCTTTGTAATTATTTAACCTAATCTGCAAATCTGGTTCTTTGAGCTTCTTGTTTATTTATTTTAATTTATTTATTTTATTTCTCTGCTGCTTCAAAAGTGAATTTTGTGTTTATATGGGTTTAAAATTCAAGAAATTGTTTGTAAGAGTGACAAATACCTGTAGGAGATTGATTTGTCTGAATCCATAAACTGGGATGGTTCAGTTCTGTTTGTTGTGTGAATGCAGTTCCTGTGCACCCTCAATGGGTCAAGAGCCTGGATAGCTCTGCAGACTAAGCATTCTAATTAACATCCAGCTGTCTGCAATTATACCAATTCGAATCTCACCAGGGTCAAGGTTGACTCAACCTTCCATTCTTTCTAAGGTAGGTGAATTGAGGACCCAGTTTGTGGGGGCAATAAGCTGACTTTGCATAAATATACAAAAGTATGAAGGCTATTGCTTAACACATTGTAAGCCGCCCTGAGTCTTTGGATAAGGGCGGCATATAAATCAAATTAAAAAAAAAACAAGCTACACCAGAATTTCTCAACTCTGATAACTCTTAATATGTGCCAATTACCCTGTGTTAAGATGAGCAGCCAATAAATTTAATAAAACCATTCCCAGAAATCCCCCCCCCCTTACATGCTTTTAATTCCGATTCTAATTTCACACATCTCAAAAACGTTGTCAAGGTTGCAAAACATGGGTTTACTGTAAACCATAGTGTACGGCTTTAGTTCAGCCCAATGCATAAAACTGGCTATTGCCTGGCCACCATAGCTTATGGTTGATCACCCATAATTAATTCAATTAAACCAATTTGAGCTGTGTTGGATAAGCATGCCCCAAGCAGAATTAGCAATTACATTTAAGTATGTGTTATACACACACACACACACACACATATACAAATATATTCTTATAATTGCATAATTATTGTTGGGCTGAGGCAGAATAAAAAGGGGGTTATAAAAGATTGCGTTTTAGATAATAAAAGGTGTGAAGGAGATGGAAAATGTCAAACCTCAAAGTTCTCAGTTATTCAAGGAGCTGCTGGAAACGTAGGTCCTTCCTGCAAGACGCCTGTAATCTCATTCTGTATGAAGGGGGAGCAAGATTTTTAGCTTTTTTAACAGAGCAACAGAGGGGGGGCTATAAATAATATAACCAATCAAGGGCAACTATGTTACAGGTATTGCCCAGAGTCACAAGCCTGACATAGGCAGCTATATTATAAATTTTAATAGATAATAAAAATAATGAAATAAAAATAAAAATAATATAAAAAAAGAAATATTAAAATAAAAATGAAATAAAAATAATATAAAAAATAAAAAATGTGAAAAATAAAATAAAAATAATGAAATAATAATAATAAAAATAATAAAAATAAAAGTAATATAAAAAATAAAAGCAATATTAAAATAAAAATAATGAAACAAAAATAATATAAAAATATAAAAAAAATAAAGGAAATGTTAAAAATAAAATAAAAATGAAATAAAATTTAAAAATATAAAAGAAATGTGAAAAATAAAATAAAAATAATGAAATAAAAATAATAAAAATAAAAATAATAAAAATAAAAGTAATATAAAAAATAAAAGCAATATTAAAATAAAAATAATGAAACAAAAATAATATAAAAATGTAAAAAAATAAAAGAAATGTTAAAAATAAAATAAAAATGAAATAAAATTTAAAAATATAAAAGAAATGTTAAAAATAAAATAAAAATAATGAAATAAAAATATAAACATAATATTAAAAACATAAGAAATATTAAAATAAAATAAATAATAAATATATAAACATAAATATATATAAAAAATAATAATAAAAAAATAAACAATGTTGCTGACCACTGGTGCTGCGCTGCTAGCTTTCTACTTGCAAGAAGAAAGGCAGCGATCGGCTTTCTACGGATCAAACCAACGCAAACTAGAGAAATGCAGCGCGCGCGCCTCTCCCCCCCCTCCCCCGGCCTCGGGTTCTGTGATGGTATGATCCACCCTGTTCCACACCCTCCTGACGTCACGTTTCCAGAGGGGAGGGCCGAGGAGGAGGAGGAGGAGGAAAGGGAAAGCGGCCGGGAAATGACTGCCTCCGGCTTCTAAAACCCCGAAAGGCCTGACGGGTAATCCAAGATGGCGGGCTAGCCTTTGGCCCGAATTGGGCCGGCCGGGAAGGAGAGCGGCTGCCGACCCGCGGAGAAGCGGCCCGGCGGCTTCGGGCCTGCTCTGTTGCGGAAGATCAGTGGAGGCCGTCGCGTGAGGTGAGGGAAGCGTGAGGGAAGGTCTCTCGAGGGAAGCGTGGCTGGGACTGAGTTGCGGAGGTTGCTGCCTAGAAAGCCGGAGCCGGAAGTACTCTCTCCTTTCCAACCCCCTCCGTCCCGCCCTCGGAAACCCCGTCGAGGTCTTGTTTGCTAGACCGACCCCGCACGTCCCTTTGTATCGGAAAAGGACACTCGCGCATGCGCATGAGCGTGGAGTCATAGCCTCCAGCCTTACATTTATTTACAATTTTATTTAAAATAAAATATATTTATTTTCGTTTTGGATGGATCTGCACGTCAAAATTGCCCCTATTTCCTCCCTTGCCTTTTTTAGCCAGCAGCAATCTTGGGAGGTTATTTTCTTTCTTAGGCAGGCACAGGAGTTTGTAAGATAAACACACACATTTGCACACGTGCATTTTAACTATAGTTTATTGTTTTTATTTTATTTTTTATTTTATTTTCCTTTTAATTTGGGCAGACAAACGAGTTTTGCACGTCGTTCTCTCTCATCAGCCCAGCCTACCTCACAAGGTTGTTGGGAAAATTAGGAGGAGGGAGGAGGATTAGGTATGTGTGCCACCTTTACTTATAAAGTGAAAAAAGGTGGGATGAAAATCTAATGAATAAATTTATAAAATACTAGATGGGGAAGATCATTTGATGATCTTGATGACTTAAGTTGACAACTAAAGTTGACTCAATTTATTATTTACTGTTTATAAAATATATTTATATGTATATGAAATCTTAATCTGTTCACTGCCCTGAGTCCTTTGGGAGAAGGGCGGTATAGAAATTCAATAAATAAATAAAATAAATAAATAAAAAATCATTGGTATCCCAAATGTTTGGTGTCCTTCATTGCAAAAAAAAAAAAAAAACAGCAACCCCCAAAACGCCAAAAAACCCCAACCTATGCAAAATAATTTTTATATATGATTCAGTTCAGGTAGGTGGCAATGCCAGCAACGAATAGCAATTTTCTGCCCTTAATTCTTGCTTTTATACACTTAAAAAAAAAAAAGACAATCAGTGGTTTGAGGGATTCCCCCTTCCCCCCATTCTTTTGCATTGCATAGATTTCTTGGAAATAGTTGAGTGGCATACAGGTGATCCTTGACTTAAAACCATTTGTTTAATGCCCATTTGAAGTTGCAACAGCACTTGAAAAAGTAACTCGTGATCGGTTTTCACTCTTTATGACTGTTGACTGTTGCAGCATCATCCTGGTCATCACCTGTTCAAAATTCAAACACTTGGCAACTGGCATGTACTTACGACAGTTGCACTGTCCCGGGGTCATATGATCACCATTAGTAACCCTCCCAGCCGGCTTCCGACAAGTAAAGTCAATGAGGGAAGCCAGATTTGCTTAAGGACCACATGATTCTCTTAACAACTCCAGTGATTCACTTAACAACTGGCAAAAAAGGTTGTAAAATTGGGCAAAACTCACTTAAAACAACTGCCTTGTTTTAGCAACGGAAATGTGGGGCTCAATTGTGGTCGTGTATTGAGGACTACCTGTACAAAGTGTTGAGTTGCAGTTTGCCCCAGATTGCTTTTAATATTGCGATGTTGCTTCGTGTTTCAGCTGTTCCTGATTCCTTTGGATTTGTAGGGCGCCATGGAGAAAATGGCCAGGGTGACCACCGCTCTTGGGGGCAACACGATCACGGGACGGACCATGTGCTGCCACCTGGATGCCCCTTCTAATGCTATCAGCGTGTGCCGGGACGCTGCTCAGGTGGTAGTGGCCGGGCGCAACATTTTCAAGATCTACTCCATTGAAGAGGACCAGTTTGTGGAAAAACTCAACTTGCGCGTCGGCCGCAAACCGTCTCTGAACTTCAGCTGTGCCGACGTGGTGTGGCACCAGATGGATGAGAATTTGCTGGCCACGGCAGCCACGAATGGGGTAGTGGTGACATGGAACCTTGGCAAACCCTCCCGGAACAAACAGGACCAGCTTTTCATGGAGCACAAACGGACCGTGAATAAGGTGTGCTTTCACCCTACTGAAGTCTATATGCTCCTTAGTGGGTCTCAGGATGGCTACATGAAGTGCTTCGACCTACGGAAAAAGGATTCGGTCAGCACTTTCTCAGGTAAGGATCCATGTTTGGGAATTGCCCACTTCCTCAGGAGTAGAATAGGATGGTGTGGAAATTAACTTACGTTACTGAGAAGGACAGAAATGGTGGTGGCCTAGAGATGGACCTCTTGCCTCGCAATCAGGAGGCCGTGAGTGTCACTGCGTTTTTGTATTTGCCAGCTGAGCTTCCTTTTTTGGACTTTAAGACTTATGGTAACTTGCCAGACTGTTATCAATAAGCTACTGCGCATGTCCACATTCTTTCTTTTTCTTCTAACTTTCTTTGTTCACCTGCCAAGAGGTCAGGCGGGAACGCTGCCAAAATGTAGTAATTAGCTAGTGAGATGTTTTTTATTTCTTTAAAATAAAAATGAGTTTCTTAGTATATATCTCGGTTTATTTTCTTAAAAAAATATACTCCAAGGAGAAGTCACGATCCACCTCTTAATTTGATGCAATTATCCCAGGAAGGGAACGGGGCCGATTGCCACACTGACAGTGAGTTCGACCTTTGGCAGCGGCAGATATTTATCTCTCTGGGTGGGATGAATAATTGTCTGCTGTGAACCCCACATAGGCATCAGGAAAGGTATCCGGTCAGTAAACGCCTGAGCTCTGATCAGTCGCACCGACTCCACCCTGATGCAAGTGTCTTTAAAAGAAGAAAAAAAACCTGAACAGGACAGAAATGCTTTAAAAGGCTCTTGAAAGCAAAACCGTAGACGTTCAGATAGTGTAGACATTGCAAAGTCTTCCTCTGAATATTCAAGGGGTTGTCACAGGGAAGAGGGGATCAGCTTATTCTCCAAATAAGAGGGCAGGGCAAGAAGTAATGGGTGGAAGCTTGTTAAAGAGAGATCCAACCTAGAAGTAAGGAGAAATTTTCTGAGAGAACAATTAATTAATTAATTAATTAATTAATTAAAGGTTTAGCTCCAGACATTATGGATGTGCCATTACTAGAAGTTTTCAAAAATAGACTGGACCACCATTTGACTGGTAGGGTATACTATAAGGCATGGGCGTCACGTTGCCATCATTTGATGTTTCACAACGTTTTTCCTCTTCACGGAGCTGTGGTGAGCGGGGCCTGTGTGGGACACATCCAGCCCACGGGCCACCAGTTTGACTCCCCTGGTATAAGGTCTTCTACCTTGAGCAGAGGGATGGACTAGAAGACCTCTGAGGTCTCTTTTAGCCCTATGATTCTATGTTCTATGCGTTCTTCTGATGTTTTTATAGCAGATGTAAATGAAACGTACATTAAACTCTTTCTCTAAGGTTAGAATAGAGTTGAGTTGAGTTGAGTTGAGTTGAGTTGAGTTGAGTTGAGTTGAGTTGAGTTGAATTTTTATTGTCAGGAGTGTGATTGGAAACACAAGGAATTTGTCTTGGTGCATACGCTCTCGGTGTACATAAAATACAAGATATGTTCGTCAAGAATCAGAAGGTACAACACTTAATGCTAGTTATAGGGAACAAATAAGCAATCAAATCATACTAGGAAACAGACAATATAAATCATAAGGATACCAGCAACAAGGTTACAGTCATACAGTCATAAGTGCGAGGACTTGGGTGATAAGAACAATGAGAAGATTAATAGTAATGTAGACTTAGAGAATAGTTTGACAGTGTTGAGGGAAATATTTGTTAAGCAGAGTGATGGCCTGCGGGGAAAAAACTGTCCTTGTGTCTAGTTGTTCTGGTGTGCAGTGCTCTATAGCATCGTTTTGAGGGTAGGAGTCGAAACAGTTTATGTCCAGGATGCGAGGGATCTGTAGATATTTTCTCAGCCCTCTTTTTGACTTGTGCAGCATACAGGTCCTCCATGGAAGGCAGGTTGGTAGCCATTGTTTTTTCTGCAGTTCTAATTATCCTCTGACGTCTGTGTCCGTCTTGTTGGGTTGCAGAACCAAATTAGACAGTTATAGAGGTGCCGATGACAGACTCAATAATTCCTCTGTAGAATGTTAAATCGTAACATTCATTTTTTAAATAGTTTATCAGTATTTCTGATTCTCCAATCCATATATCATAATTTCACCATTTTCTATTTTGTGCAAAAAGCTCT
The DNA here is from genome assembly GCA_038048745.1 of Coluber constrictor foxii. Taxonomy (NCBI): domain Eukaryota; kingdom Metazoa; phylum Chordata; class Lepidosauria; order Squamata; family Colubridae; genus Coluber; species Coluber constrictor. The sequence continues at coordinate 11,631,677 of CM075973.1, forward strand.
TTGGGACATGAGCGAATCTGACCTCGTCATGAGGAGGCTTCACTTCCCATAATCCCCAGCGCCCAGGCTGGCTAGGAGTTTATAAGGTGTTGGAGTCTTGTGTTGTGGCCCCGTCCTCTGAGCCTATCCCTTTGGAGGAAGGCAGCTCTGAGCAGGAGGAAGAGGAGCCAGCCAGATCTCCCAGCCCTCCCCCTCTGGCACCGGCTCAGGTGCCAGCTGAAAGAGAGCCAAGTAGTGGGGAAACAGGTGCCTCAGATGAGAGTGAGGGAGAGACGTCATTCCTGGACGCACGCCAAAGAAGGCGAGAGAAAAGGGTATTGCAGCTGAGACGTATGAGGAAATCCTGAGTCATTGGATTGGAGTCATGGGATCAATGACTCACTGGACCACACCCAGAAGCATATGTATATAAGACAGTACGGTGGGTTACGAAGTTCGTGACGAACAAAGCTAAACAAACGGAGCAACCTCGTAGTCTTGGAAGCTAGATGAACGGCAAAGCTACGTAGGAGATTTTCTTGTTTGTGTAAACCAATAAAGTCCTTGGCAGACGGTGTGCATATCGCTGCCAAGGTTGAGATAAGAACTGCGGAGTGTGCCAAGTGATTATTAACCCTCGGCTGGCTGTGTTTTTGTGGGTCTCTGAAGGGGGGGGACAGATCATCTTAACACATTTGGAACAGCACCAGATTGGGGGGGACAGAACCTGTTTTCAGAGGGGAAACATCACCTGGATGGTTTCCCAGGTAGAACAGGGCCCTCCAAACTTGGCAACTTTAAGACTTGGCCTGGTTGGCTGGGGAAATTCTGGGAGTTGACGTCCCCAAAACTTAAAAGCTGCCAAGTTTGGAGAGCCCTGAGGTAGACGATCAACCCAATGTGATTTCTGCCTCCTTCAGGTCAGTCGGAAAGCGTACGCGATGTCCAGTTTAGTATCCGCGACTACTTCACTTTTGCTGCCACCTTTGAAAACGGCAACGTTCAACTGTGGGATATTCGCCGGCCCGACCGCTACGAGAGGATGTTCACTGCTCACAACGGACCCGTGTTCTGTTGTGATTGGCATCCAGAAGACAGGTACGAACACGTGTGTACGCAGATATCTTTTCTGTCTCGGATGCTTTTCTGTGCCTGCCTTGTTTTCTAGCACCTTCTGACAGAGCCATCTTGGATTCTACTTTCAGAAGCTTGTTCAGTTTCCCTCCACCTCGTGCAACTTCTCTGCAAAGGATTTTGTTCGGAAAGTCATGTTGCCCTTCGTATTTTAAGCATCGTTTTGCCCTTTCTGACAGTTGGTAGTCCTTGACATACAACCTTTATTGGGATTGGAATTTCCGCCGTAGGTTGTTGCTGGTTGGCCTAGATTTCACAATTTTTAGGCTGGCTGTGAAGTAGATCGAAATGATTGTCAAGTAAATCGCACAGATATTAAGCAAATCCTGTTTGGGATTGCATTTTGGGTGTTCAGCAAGCGGCTGACCCTTGCAACCATTTGCAACATCCTGTAGTCACATAATCACAGTTTGCAATGTTTTTTGCTATGTTTCCAAAAAATAAAATAAAAATAATATAAAAAAATAAAAGAAATAAAATAAAAATATAAGAATAAATATCTATAAAAATAATAAAAAGGCTTTTTTTCTGAAGCTCTGTTTGGAGGCTTTTTTTCTGAAGCTTCTTTCAGAGGCTTTTTTTCCCCTGAAGCTTCTTTCAGAGGTTTTTATTCTGAAGGGCTATCTGTACTCCGTTCAATCTCCTTTCTTTGGTATTGGTATATAGGTTAACCAATAGCTTGGTTATTGTGTCATTCTCCAGATTTGTTAGCCTAGTTTGGTTAGAACCTTTACTGATTCTTCTTTTGTTGCTTGCCATATTATTTTAGATAAAAGCCTTTCAGAGGCTTTTTTTCTGAAGCTTCGTTTCTGAGGCTTTTTTTCAGCCTCTGAAAGCTCCATTTGAGAAGCTGGGCGGAGCTACATTCAGAGTATAAGACGCACCCAGATTTTCACCCTCTTTATTGCGGGGGGGGGGGGGGGGAGGGAAGGTGCGTCTTCTATTCCGAAAAATACGGTACATTTTCCCGCTCAAAACAGTAAATTAAACCAGTGCAGACAGAGCCCCTCCCAAAGTCCAACACATCGTCAAGCCAATCCCGAAGCATAAAGATATTATGAGAAACTCAGACTGAAGAGGTGATAATCTTCTTCAGAGACAAGATGGGGCAGCTGCCTTGAGGCACATTCCTTTCCTCCTCCCAAGGCCCTGAAAGTTACAGCAAAGCAAAGTAGGAAATAGAAACAGAAACTCCATACAGAGTGTTGTGGCCCCGTCCTCTGAGCCTATCCCATTGGAGGAAGGAAGCTCTGAGCAGGAGGAAGAGGAGCCAGCCAGATCTCCCAGCCCCCCCCCCCTCTGGCACCGTCTCAGGTGCCAGCTGAAAGAGAGCCAAGTAGTGGGGAAACAGGTGTCTCAGATGAGAGTGAGGGAGAGACGTCATTCCTGGACGCACGCCAAAGAAGGCGAGATAAACGCTTACAGCAGCTGCGGAGACGCATGAGGGAATAGACCTGAGTCACTGGACTGGAGTCACAGGACCAATGAGTCACTGGACCACACCCAGAGACTATATAATAGACAGGATGGTGGGTAATGATCTCTGTGATGAACAAATACTCAATCGGATAGTCATTGGAGCTAAAAGCTGAAGCTGATCAGAGACTTTGCTGAATATTTGTTGTGATTTTCTTTCTGTGTACTATTAAAGCCCTGGGCAGATGGTGTGCATATCGCTGCCAAGTTTGAGATAAGAACTGTGGAGTGTGCCAAGTGCTTCTTTAACCCTCGACTGGCTGTGTTTTTGTGGGTATCTGCAGAGGGGGACAGATCACAGAGATCCCCCCCCAAGTCTTCCCCCCACCCCATGAGAATGACAGCGTCCTTATATAAATCTATGTGACCTGACACAATGAATTGTTGTAAGTCTACCTGCCTAGCACTGCTAGTTCTCCAGCCCTATTGCACCAATTTAAGAGATTGTGGTCAACTTGTTTTATCAACCTCATAAATTCTTTGCGTTTCCCTTTCGTTTAAGAGGCTGGCTGGCCACAGGCGGCCGAGATAAGATGGTGAAAGTCTGGGACATGAGCACCAACAGGGCCAAAGAAATCTACTGCGTGCAAACGATAGCCTCCGTCGCTCGGGTCAAGTGGAGGCCCGAATGCAAGCACCACATCGCCACCTGCTCGATGATGGTGGACCACAACATCTACGTCTGGGACATCCGGCGCCCGTTCATCCCCTCCGCCATGTTCGAGGAGCACAAGGACGTCACCACTGGCATCGTCTGGCGTCACCTGCACGACCCTTACTTCCTCCTCTCGGGATCCAAGGACAGCACCCTTTACCAGCATATCTTCAAGGACGCCAGCCAGCCTATCGAACGGGCCAACCCGGAGGGTCTCTGCTACAGCCTCTTCGGAGACCTGGCTTTTGCGGCCAAAGAGAGCCTCATTTCCTCCGACTCGAACCGGAAGCCCTACCTCGGCGACCGCCGCCATCCCATCTTCTTCAAGCGGAAGCTGGACCCCGCCGAGCAGTTCGAGTTCATCTCCTCCTCCAGCGCCCTCAGCGTCTTCGAGGCCGACGCCGGGTGTGACGCCAGCAGCATGGATTGGTTTGTGCGAACGGCCAAGCAGTACCTGCTGACGGGGCGACCGCTGGCCGAGCTGTGTGACCACAACGCCAAAGTAGCCAAAGAGCTAAAGCGCAACCAGGTAAAATAGAATACGAATAGGAATAGGAATAGGGAGTGGAGTGGAGTGGAGTGGAGTGGAGGAGTGGAGTGGAGTGGAGTGGAGTGGAGTGGAGTGGAGTGGAGTGGAGTGGAGTGGAGTGGAGTAGAGTAGAGTAGAGTAGAGTAGAGTAGAGTAGAGTAGAGTAGAGTAGAATAGAATAGAATAGAATAGAATAGAATAGAATAGAATAGAATAGAATAGAATAGAATAGAATAGAATAGAATAGAATAGAATAGAATAGAATATTGGAATGAAGAATGGAATAGAAATAGAAATAGAAATAGAATATTGGAATGAAGAGTAGAATAGAATAGAATAGAATAGAATAGAATAGAATAGAATAGAATAGAAGAATAGAATAGAATAGAATAGAATAGAATAGAATAGAATAGAATAGAATAGAATAGAATAGAATAGAATAGAATAGAATAGAATAGAATAGAATAGAATAGAATCACAGAGTTGGAAGGGACCTTGGAGGTCTTCTAGTCCAACTCTTTGCTTAGGCAGGAAATCTTACACCACTTCAGACAAATGGTTATCCAATATCTTCTTAAAAACTTCCAGTGTTGGAGCATTCACAACTTCTGGAGGCAAGTTGTTCCACTGATTAATTGGAAATTTCTCCATAGTTCTAAGTTGCTTCTCTCCTTGATTAGTTTCCACCCGTTGCTTCTTGTCCTGCCCTCAGGGGCTTTGGAGAATAGCTTGACTCCCTCTTCTTTGGGGCAGCCCCTGAGATATTGGAAGACTGCTATCACGTCTCCCCTAGTCCTTCTTTTCATCAAACTAGACATACCCAGTTCCTGCAACCGTTCTTCATATGTTTTAGCCTCCCGTCCCCTAATCCTCTTCGTTACTCTTCTCTGCACTCTTTCTAGAGTCTCAATATCAAAACTTGCATCTCTTCATATAACAGATTAACAGAGTGGGAAGGAACCTTGTAGATCATCTAGTCCAAATCCCCCCACAAACAGGAGACCCTACACCCGTGATGGTGAACCTATGGCACGTGTGCCCAAAGTGGCACGCGGAGCCATGTCACCGGGCACGCATGTCATCATCCATTCCTCTTCTGGATTTCTGGCGCGCAAGCGCATGCCACAGTCAGGCGGCCTTTGTGCATGCAGCAGTGTTAGATACTGGAAGAGTTGGTCTTCCATTTTCCGGCAGGAACATGCTTTATGTGCGCGCATGCACGGCAGTAACCAGAAGACTTGCTGGCCGGGCACGCATGAGTGCGCTGGAATCCGGAAGTACCTTATTCGGCGTGTGGGATACCCCCTGGGCAGCTCCTCTTCCTGGTTGCGGCCCTACCGAGCGCGCTCATGCGCGAAGTGCCACCAAAAGGTTTGCCATCACTGCCCTACGCCATTTCTGTCCAATGGCAGTCCAATCTCTTCTTGAAATACGTTGCACTTCAGGACTTCATCCCTTAGGGCAGTGTTTTCCAACCTTGGTACAGACTTCAACGGATAGTTAGGTTTGCAAAAAAAACACCCCTAATCGTAGCCAGCCTTCCACTGAGGATATACTGCATGTACCAGAAAGAGGGCTGATAAAACTATCTACAGGCTCCTCACATCCTGGACATCAACTGTTCCAACTCCTCCCCTCTGGGTGTCTCTATAAGGCATTACATGCCAAAACAACTAGAGACAAGATAGTTTTTCCCCTGTGCCACCGCTCTGCTGAACGCCTAATTCCCACAGCACTCTCTCAGGCCTAAAGATATTTACCCATGTCGTAGGGCTGTATTGCTATTATCCTGCTCATCTTTCTCACTTTTTCTCACCTTTCCTGCTATCTTCTCCTTATTGGTATTTTTAGGATTTATCACTTCTTGTTTGTATCTTATCCTTAATGATCGTAACTCTGCTTTATGATCGATGACCTATCACTTTGTTATTTTGTTTGTGTGTGTGTACACTGAGAGCTTCTGCACCGGAGACAAATTCCTTGTGTGTCCAATCAAAGCTGGCCAATAAAGCTATTCCATTCCCATTCCCATTTCCATTCCTTTTCCATGTTCTGTTCTGTTCTGCTCTGCTCTGCTCTGCTCTGCTCTACTCTACTCTGCTCTACTCTACTCTACTCTACTCTACTCTACTCTACTCTACTCTACTCTACTGTTCCGTTCTATTCTATTCTATTCTATTCTATTCTATTCTATTCTATTCTATTCTATTCTATTCTATTCTATTCTATTCTATTCTATTCTACTCTACTCTACTCTACTCTACTCTACTCTACTCTACTCTACTCTACTCTACTTTTCTCTTCTCTTCTCTTCTCTTCTCTTCTCTTCTCTTCTCTTCTCTTCTCTTCTCTTCTCTTCTCTTCTCTTCTCTTCTCTCTACTCTACTTTATTCATTTCTATTCCATTCCACTATTTCTAATTCATATTGTATTGTATTCCATTCCATTCCATTCCCATTCCCTTTCCATATTCTACTGTACTCTACTCTACTCTACTCTACTCATTTCTATTCCATTCCACTATTTCTATTTCTATTTCTATTTCTATTTCTATTTCTATTTCTATTTCTATTATTTCTATTTCTATTTCTATTTCTAATTCGTATTGTATTGTATTGTATTGTATTGTATTGTATTGTATTGTATTGTATTGTATTGTATTCCATTCCATTCCATTCCCTTTCCCTTTCCCTTTCCCTTTCCATATTCTACTCTACTCTACTCTACTCTGTATTCTATTCCATTTCACTCGACTCCACATAGATGCACTTCAACTCCCAGAATTCCCTAGCCAGGACGGGAATTAAAATCCACACCTCTTAAAAGCGGCCTCTGCTACAGGGTTGGTTTACCGTCCTTCATTTGGCCTGTGGGGTTCTTAGCTTTTCCTGTTCTTTTCCTCCAGGTTGCACAGACGTGGACAATGCTCCGGATTATTTATTCAAGCCCTAACACCATCCCTGCCACGAACCTCAACCACAGCCTGGGGAAAAGTAGCTCCAGCCTTCCGCTCATGAATAGGTAAAGAGAAGGGGAGGGGCCTGCGTTGTGGGGACATGTGCAGTCGAGGGTGACTTGGGGCAAATCCAGGTGAGACACTGGAGCCTTGTAGCCAGCGGTGGGCTCCCGGGGGTTCGGCAGGGTTCGGGCGATCCTCTAGCCAAGGATTGCCGGGGTTCGGTGAACCCCCAAATGCTACCCCTGGCTGGCTTTCCATTCTTGAAACGACCGAATGATCAAATTGTTTCCTGCAAAAGCCCCTTCCTCGTTTGCTCCTCTTTTGTTTCCTGTGGGAGGAGTCAATCGCCTCCAAGGTATGGCTTTACTCCCAAGCTTGTCTTCTGGCAGCTCTGGGAACAGGCTCCAGCTGGTCCTCTGCCCCGCTGCTGTCTAGCTCCCTCTCTGCCTCCCACGCAGAGCCCTCGTCCGAGCTTTCCCCAGCCCCCAAGACTGGCCCATGTTCCTCCCCAACCTCCTCACTGGCTGCCGGCAGGACACAACAGAATAAAGAAGAAGGGGAATAGAGGAAGGAAAATATTACTGTGGACTATTCAGCATTTTCTGCTTCTCTCCCAGCTTTAACTTGAAAGATATTCCCTCTGGAATAGGCACTGAGTCACGGCTGGAGAGAACCAAAGGGGAAAACCGTCCTGAAGCCATTCTCATGGATTCCTCCTCGACTCTCATCAATAACGACGGTGAGCAGACCTGGAAGGGGATGGACAGCTGTACAAGGGAACGGGGTATATTCAGTCCAGGCAAAAGATGGCTGAGAAAGCAGAATACTGGTAGCCCTTTTTAAAAAAAACATTAATTTATATGCTCCTTCTCTGGAGATTCAGGGCGGCTTACAATGCGTTAAGCAATAGCCTTCATACTTTTGTATATACCTGCTTAGTAGGGCTTTTGCCTCCCCCCAAGCGGTGTTCTTTTTTATACAAAGTCAGCTTATTGCCCCCACAATCCGGGTCCTCATTTTACCCACCTTGAAAGGATGGAAGGCTGAGTCAACCTTAAGCCTGGTGAGATTCGAACTTGCAGTAATTGCAGGCAGCTGGTGTCACTTAACACCACTTTAATCTGCTGCGCCACCAAGGCCCTTGACATAAGTCCACAATTGGGACCAGATTTTCTGTTGCCAAGTAAGGCAGTTATTAAGTGAGACGGTTGTTGAGTGAACCGTTGCATTTATTAAGTGACTTGTATGAACATTATGTCAGCGTTCCAGAAGACCCCAATTCCAATTAAAATCTTTGAGGCAAGCATCTTCTCAAAGTTCCCATTTATTAGAGTAGGTATACTGGCACATCTATGAAAACCCAAATCCGAGCCGGGTTTTCCCTCAGTAAATCAAAACCCCCAAATCCATCCTCTGCACCCATCAGTCCATCACATGGTCCAATCACCATCCGTCCCATCTCGAGACATCGCTCCAACCACTCCTCCAGAGGCAGGATTGTCACGACCTTGACTGAAATGAAGAATGCTGCCATATTTTTCAGAGTATAAGACGCACTGGAGTATAAGATGCACCTTAGTTTTTGGAGAGGAAAATAAGAAGCAAGCTGATAGGCGGGTGGATCGGCCTCCCGGAATACCCCCAATCAGCTGTTCCCAGAGGTGAATTTTAGCAACAGGTTTGTTTGTTATGAACTCTGCTCCTTGCTTTTTTTTTTTTCTGCCTCTGAAACTTCTGAAACTCTGTTTCAGAAAAAACTTTTTATTATGACTATGAAACCCTCCGAAACAGAGCTTCAGGAAAAAAAAAGGCTTTTTTTCGTAAGCTCTGTTTCGGAGGCTTTTTTTCTGAAACTATGTTTCAGAGGCTTTTTTTTTCTGAAGCTCTGTTTCGGAGGCTTTTTTTTCTGAAACTGTGTTTCAGAGGCCTTTTTTTCCTGAAGTTTTCTTTCAGAGGCTTTTTTTTCTGAAACTTTGTTTCGGAGGCTTTTTTTCTGAAACTGTTTCAGAGGCTTTTTTTTTCTGAAGCTTCCTTTCAGAGGCTTTTTTTTCTGAAGCTCTGTTTCGGAGGCTTTTTTTCTGAAGCTTCCTTCCTGATGTTTTTTTCAGCCTCTGAAACCTCCGTTTGAGAAGCTGGGCAGGGCTACGTTCGGCGTGTAAGACGCACCTAGATTTTCACCCTCTTTTTTGGGGGGGAAAAGGTGCATCTTATACTCTGAAAAGCACAGTATTTTGTCTAACTACATTCCCCCCTCCTACTTTCCCACACCCAAGAAGGTGGCAGCATGGTAGCTTCCAGTGCTAATATGGCTTCCAAACCTAACACATTAAGTGAATCCAGCTTTCTCCATTGACATTGCATGTTGGAAGCTCTCTGGGAAGGTCGCCAGTGGCAGTCAAACGACCTCCAGGATGCTGCAACCATTGTAAATACATGCTGAATTTTGATCATATGTCAAGGGGATGCTGAGATGGTTGCATGTGTATGTTACCCAGGTGTAAGTCACTTTTTCAGGGCCACCGTAACATCAAATAGTCACTAAACAAACTATCTGTATGACATCATTCATTCAATACCCGAAGAGGAATTTCCTAAAAGAAGGTACAATCTCCTTTTTCATGTTTAGCAATGAAGAGAAGTTCATTCCTTTCTCCAAGGTCTGCTGTTGAACCGATTGGCTACTTAAGAGATTCGATCAGATTCTGCCTCTATCTAACATGGATCTATTTATTGTTCCATGTCCGTGTTTAGACGGACACTAGACCACCATTGATCAGAGGTGCTTTAATCTGAACTCTTTCGCTAAGCAGGAAGCTGAACTCCGTGGCCAAAACAGCCCCGTCCAACTCTATGACTCTACTTGTAAGCATTTTTTCCTCCCCTGGATGTCTAGAGAACGAGGAGACAGAAGGAAGTGACGTTCCTGCCGATTATCTCCTGGGCGATGTGGAAGCGGATGAAGATGATCTGTACATGATGGACCATGAGAATCCTCACAGTGAGTGGCTGTCCTACTCTTAATGCCTAGCCGGTTTTTCTGTTCTTTTTCTCCCTTTGCAGAGCGAAGAGATTGGAGGAGAAGCGATTGCAAGAGAGTAAGGAGGCACGCAACGGGGGATACAAGGCAGTATATAGCAATAACATTAGCACTTAGACTTATATACCACTTCACAGTGCTTTCCAGCCCTCTGTAAGCGGTGTACAAAGTCGGCCTCTAGCCCCCAACAATCTGGGTCCTCATTTTACCCACCTCGGAAGGATGGTAGGCTGAGTCAACCTTGAGCCTGGTGAGATTCGATCTGCCAAACTGCTGGCAGACGGCGATCAGCAGAAATAGCCTGCAGTACTGCACTCTAACTACTGCACCACCGCGGCTCTCATATCAAGCATGCTCATGGCTGCTGGGTGCCAGTGCATTGCTTCCCATGTGTCTCCTCTGTTGTGTGCCTGCTTACTCTCTTCTAATCCCTTTCTCTCCATTGAATGTAAATAAGAACATTTCTTTCTTTCTTTTTTTCATTATTCAGTGCTCGGTGAGCACTCCAAAAGACAGACCAGTTGGGAGGCAAACAAAAGATGACAGTGTGAAACCACTTAAGTCTTATAGTCTATATTATATATAACATTATATAGGAGGAGAGAACGGAGTGGATTGGGTCTGCTTCCTTTCTCCTTCATGGTTCCATGTCTTCCTACAGCCGACGAACAAGAATATATCCTACCCCAGGAGGCCTTTCCTTTACGCCACGAGATTGTGGACAACCCCTCAGCACTGGACCATCTGCAGGATAAAGCCGACTCGCCCCACGTCAGTGGCAACGAGGCGGAGACGGTGTCTCTCACCCCCGTGGAGTCGTTCTCCCTCATTTCCATTTCACACTCCCTCTACGAGAATCGCCTGCCGGCCGATTTCTTCAACCCCATTGTCCATGACATGCTGCTCTTCTACGCCGAGCAAGGAGACGTCCAGATGGCCGTGTCGATCCTGATTGTGCTGGGGGATCGCATCAAGAAGGGGATCGATGATCAAACACAGGTACCGATAGCCACGGGTAGCCGTCAAGCACCAGCTGAGTCTCTTGCCCCAGTAGGGAGCGCTAGAGAAAAATCTTGCCCACCGCTGCTGGTTTTCCTGACCATTGCAGCCTCTTTATTTGCCCTACTCCAGCGAGGGACATAGGAAAAGAAATACAGGTTGTCCTTGACTTACGACGGGTCCGTTAGTGACCGTTCGCAGTTACGACCAACCTGAAAATGACGACATGGATCCGAAGTTCCAGTGGGCCAGGGCCCTCCGCCTGCAATCACATGACTAAACTTTGGGCATTCAGCAACCAGGCTGCACTTATTCACATGAATAAATTGTTTTACCTCAGTTTTACCTCATGTTTTACCTCAGTTTTGCCATTTCTGAGGTGTTTGGCAAACCAGTGGTTCGTTTAATGACTGCAGCAATTGTTTAACGACTTGTCTTTCATTTCCCCCTCCAGGAACATTGGTACATGTCGTACATTGACCTCCTGCAGCGGTTCCAGCTGTGGAACATCTCCAACGAAGTGATCAAACTCAGCACCTGCAGGGCCGTTCACTGCCTCAACCAGGCCTCGACCACCCTGCACATCAACTGCAGTAACTGCAAGCGGCCGATGAGCAACAAGGGTTGGATCTGTGACCGGTGAGTAGCTCCGGGTTACTGACACGCAGCATCCTTCCTGTTGAAAGCAGGAGAGCAAGATTAGTTACTATTAGGCAACCCGTGGTGATCTCACTACTTTGTGATGTACCAAACGTAGCCCTCCGTCATAACCGGGAGGCAGAAGAGGGATTCCATCTTTCAACAAAGATGCATAGATTCAGGACCGTCCGTTAAGTTGCAGTGCAGAAGATTTATTGCTCTGTATACAAGAAACTGGGATGTGGTGGCTCAGTGGCTAAGACATTGAGCTAGTCGATCGAAAGGTCGGCAGTTCAGCGGTTCGAATCCCTAGCACCGTGTAACGGAGTGAGCTCCCGTTGCTTGTCCCAGCTTCTGCCAACCTAGCCATTCGAAAGCACGTAAAAAAAAAATGCGAGTAGAAAAATAGGCACCACCTTTGGTGGGAAGGGAACAGCGTTCCGTGCACCTCTGGCGTTGAGTCATGCCGGCCACATGACCACGGAGACGTCTTCGGACAGTGCTGGCTCTTCCGCTTTGAAACGAAGATGAGCACCGCCCCCTAGAGTCGGGAACGACTAGCACATATGTGTGAGAAGAACCTTTACTTTTACCTATACAAGAATTTGTCAACTAAAGTTCAGTATTAAATTGGCATAATTTATATATAAATTTATAATTATTATTATATAATTATATTTATTATATAATTATTATTTATCTATAATTTTTATATAAATTATATAAATTATAGATAAATATATATAAAAATAAGGGTCAGCAGAATGTCAAGCTCGAGGCCTGCAGGCCGGATTCGGCCCACGGGGTACTTAGATCTGGCCCATGGGGCCATCCTGGAAACAGCGAAGGACCAGCATGTGGTGCCTCTGTCAGCGAAAATGGAGCTTGATAGGGCCACGTGCAGCCCTCCCGACCTTGATTTTCGCTGGCAGAGGATTGCTGGAGTCTGTCGCAACCAAAAACGAAGCTTGGGAGCCCATTTTCTTTGGCAAAACGCTCAGGTCACTACAGGCGCCCCAATACGAGCGACATCAAGCTGGCCCCGAGATCAAACACAACCCTGCTGCGGCCCTCAATGAAATTGAGTTTGACATTCCACTTGATTTAGATTGTTTGTGGGAATGTAATGTCTCCAGGCTTATGACTCTCTTAACTCCTCCCGCTATCTCTACCCGCTCGTCTCCTACAGTAGGTTCTACTGGGAGGGAGACAGAGAGAGAGAGAAACAAGCAGAGAGAAAGAGAGAGAGAAAATTAACTGAATCAGGATTACACCCACGACAGGGAGGGAGGGAGAGGGGGGGGGAGAGAGAAAGAAATACAGAGAGAGAAACGGGGAGAAAGAAACAGAGAGAGATACAGAGAGAGAGAGAGAAACAGAAACAGAAAGAGAGAGAAACACAGAGAGAGAAAGAGAGAGAGTAATGGAGAGAAACACAGAAACAGAGAAAGAAAGAAACAGAGAGAGATACAGAGAGAGAGAGAAACAGAAACAGAAAGAGAGAGAAACACAGAGAGAGAAAGAGAGAGAGTAATGGAGAGAAACACAGAAACAGAGAAAGAAAGAAACAGAGAGATACAGAGAGAGAGAGAAACAGAAACAGAAAGAGAGAGAAACACAGAGAGAGAAAGAGAGAGAGTAATGGAGAGAAACACAGAAACAGAGAAAGAAAGAAACAGAGAGATACAGAGAGAGAGAGAAACAGAAACAGAAAGAGAGAGAAACACAGAGAGAAAAAGAGAGAGAGTAATGGAGAGAAACACAGAAACAGAGAAAGAAACAAACAGAAAGAGAGTACAGAGAGAAACAGAAAGAGAGAGAGTAATAGGTGGAGAGAGAAAGAAACAGAGTGAGAAACAGAGTGAGAAACAGAGAGAGAAACACAGAGAAAGAGAGAAACACAGAAACAGAGAGAAGGAGTAACACAGAGAGACAGAGAGAGAGAGTAACAGGGGAGAGTGAGATAGAGACAAACAGAGAGGGAGAGAGAGAAAATCAACTGAATCAGGATTCCACCCATGACAGGGGGAGAGAGAGACAGGGAGAGGGGAGAGGGAGAGGGAGAGAGAATAGATCAAGTAACAGGCTGAGCTTCGTAGCTGAAGAAAGATTGAACTCTCTCGGTTGCTGGAGGCTCTTCTCTTCCCCTGCAACCCCACCTGTCTCCTTCAGCTGCTTTTCTCTTTTTGTGGTCTCTTTCAGGTGCCGGCAGTGTGCCAGCATGTGCGCCGTGTGCCACCACGTGGTCAAGGGCCTCTTCGTGTGGTGCCAGGGCTGCAGCCACGGGGGCCACCTGCAACATATCATGAAATGGCTGGAAACCAGCTCCCATTGTCCTACAGGATGCGGTCACCTTTGTGAATACACTTGAATTTAAGAGAACATTGAGAATGTCCACTGGGCCGCAAAATCCTGGGGGGGCTGCCTAGAACCGAGAACTTCACTTGAGTGTGGGGGGGGGTGGGGTGGAGGAGAGAAAGGGAGAGAGAGTCACCGTGGTTGCTGATTTAGATAGCTGCCGTGAAACCTCACCAGATTGGAACTTGCAAAATGGGCCGTGGTTTTTCCTGGGAGAAAAAAAAGAACAACAGCACAGCCATGTGTTCAGGAGATGCTGCTAGAGAGAAAAAAAAATCACTTAAAGCATTTTTTTTCTAATGTCCTGCTGTGAAGAAAGTTCGTTCTATACAAAACCTGCTTTATTAGCCAGGATGATTCTATACAAAATCTGCTTTACCAGCCGCAGGATGTTTCAGGCAGCTCTTTTTTTCATACCGAATTAAACAAGGTGAAATTTACCGCTTTCTCGTTTGCATTTGCAAAACTTTCTGTATAAAGGCTTCCAAATCACTGGCCAGCTACGGAACAGGATTGAGGCTCTTCTCAAAAAACAAAAAACAAAAAAAAGACCCCAGAATCTGTATTTTGCCGATTTGGGGCCAAAAGTTAAAATTTCCAGCTCCCAGCTGCAGCAGGTATGGTTGGGCTGAACGAGAGAGGGTTTTTATATGTTATTGAAATAGTTTCAGGATTTGGTGCAGACTAACCGAAACGAGAACATTTGATCTGGTGAGATGTACTTGAGAGATCCTCTATTCTCAGCAAGCTTCTACAGTTTTTAAAGTGGGAGGGGGGGAATATTGGATTGTGTACTGTGTTCTTAACCAGTCTTAAAAAAATAAGCCCGTCCGATCTAACAGAATTTAATCTTGGGTGCATAGAATTACAGCCTTAATCTTGTTAGACCAGTATTCCACGGCTCCAGCAATTTTAAGATACATGGATTGCAGTGCCCTGAACTCCCCAGCCAGCATCGCTAACTAGGGAATTCTGGGACTAACAGAACAACAGAGTTGGAAGGGACCCTGTAGATCTAGTCCCATGATGGCGAATCTATGGCACACAGGTGGCACGCGGAGCCATATTGGTGGGCACACAAGCATTGCCCTAGTTCAGCTCCGGCATGCATGTGCACGCCAGGCAGCTGATTTTCGGGCCTTCCGTGCCCACCGGAAGTTGGGAAACAGGCTGTTTCCAGCGTCTGTAGGGCCTCCAAGGGAGGGAAGGCCTGTTTTTGGCTCTCCCCAGGCTCCAGAGGCTTTCTAGGTCCCACCGGAAGTCAGCAAAGTCTGTTCCCGGCCTCCTGAGGGCCTGCAGGGGGGTGGGGAAGGCCATTTTTTCCCTCCCTAGGCTCCAATAAAGCTTCTGGAGCCTGGGGAGGGCGAAAAATGGGCCTACCAGACCCACCGGGCCATCACGTGCCAAAAGTAGGGGGAGCGCAGTGGGGTCGCGTGGGCATGCACAGGGGGGCGGGGCGCATTGAATTATGGGTGTGGGCACACATGCGTGTGACACTCCCACACTCCCCCTACTTTTGGCACGCGATGGCAAAAAGGTTAGCCATCACTGCCCTACACCATTTCTGACGAGTGGTTTTCCGATCTCTTCTTAAAAGCCTCCTGTGATGGGGTACCCACAACTTTTGGAGGCAAGTTGTACCACTGGTTAATTGTTTTCACTGTCAGAAAATTTCTCCTGCGTTCCAGGTTGGATCTCTCCTTGATTTAGTTTCCATCCACTGCTTCTTGTCTTGCCTTCAGGTGTTTTGGAAAATAGGGGATTGTCCACTAGGACTCCAAAATCCCTCTCACGGTTACTGCTATTGAGTCAGGTTTCACCCAATCTCTACCTGTCCTTTTGGTTTTTCTTGCCTAAGTGTGAGACATTGCTTTTCTTTATGTTGAATTTCATTTTGTTAGGTAGAGGGCAGTGTTCAAGTCTGTCGAGATCCACTGGGATCTTGAGCAGGGGTGAAATCCAGCAGGTTCTGACAGGTTCTGGAGAACCGGTAGCGGAAATTTTGAGTAGTTCAGAGAACCAGCAAATACCACCTCTGGCTGGCCCCCAGAGTGGGGTGGGAATGGAGATTTTGCAGTATCCTTCCCCTGGAGTGGGGAGGGAATTTGGATTTTGTAGTATCCTTCCCCTGGAGTGGGGAGGGAATGGAGATTTTGCAGTATCCTTCCCCTGGAGTGGGGAGGGAATGTGGATTTTGTAATATCCTTCCCCTGGAGTGGGGAGGGAATGGAGATTTTGCAGTATCCTTCCCCTGGAGTGGGGAGGGAATGTGGATTTTGCAGTATCCTTCCCCTGGAGTGGGGTGGGAATGGAGATTTTGCAGTATCCTTCCCCCGGAGTGGGGTGAGAATGGAGATTTTGCAGTATCCTTCCCCTGGAGTGGGTTGGGAATGGGGATTTTGCAGTATCCTTCCCCCTGGAGCGGGGTGGGCATGGAGATTTTGCAGTATCCTTCCCCTGCCACACCCACCGAGCCACACCATGCCCACCAAGCCACGCCCACAGACCCAGTAGTAAAAAAAAATTGAATCCCACCACTTACCTTGAGCCTATCATCTGGGGTGTCGGCTATTCCTGCCAGCTTCGTATCGTCTTGAGGGAAGTTGAAGTCCACAGATTGACAGTCGTGAAACTGTTAAGGGTATTAAAGTGCAATAAAGACTGTTATGGCTTGGTTTTGCTGGATCTCCCATTTTTTATTTATTATTATTTATTTATTTATTTATTTATTTATTTATTAAATTTATATACTGCCCTTCACCTAGTGGACTCAGGGCGGTGTACAGCCAAGACTAAAAAGCACTCCAATACAAAATTGAAAATATTAATAAAAGAATTAAATAATGTTGGCCCAATAAATTTAAAAAACCCAATAGGCAATTAAAATTTAAAACCCATAAAACTTTAAACTTAAAAAAGAGGGGGGGGCGGTTACGCCAGCCCAGCTTGACAAAATAAAAAAGTTTTTAGGGCACGGCGGAAAGCCCAGAGATCAGGTATCGTACGGATCTCCGGGGGCAAATTTTTCCAAAGCTTCTGCCCGAATGGATTTACCAAGCCACAAAAGGGCATCGATAAGAATTGCTCCTTTTCAAAGCGCTCTTTTAATCTTCAGAATGCTTGGATTGCTCTATCAAAAACCTCGCTGCTCGGGAAATCAGGCAGAAAACGGATTCTGCTCTCCCATCTGCTTTCCAGCCTTTTAAAACCAGGAACCTTCCTTTAATTGCTTTCGCCTAGTTTCCTCCTTCACTTTCATGCCTGCGTCTCCTCTTTTAAAAAAAAGATTTTTCTGCTTTTGGGGTCATAAGACCTGGTACCTTCCTGACAGTAGAAATCATCAGTAGATGAAATGTAAGAGACAGCTGGGCATTAAAAGTGTGCGGATATTTCTGTGCGGTGCCCAGTTTCAACATCATTGGGCATTACGGGCATCCTTTCAATTACCAAATTTGAAATAACCACGAGGGCAGTGAAGTGTGTGCGTGCGTTATGAAGAGAAGGGGTGGAAAAAAAAAACCTTTAAAAAGATAGAGGAAAAGCTACTCCTATCAAAGCACCTGAAGGCAGGACAAGAAGCAATGGATGGAAATTAATCAAGGAGAGAAGCAACCTAGAATTAAGGAGAAATTTCCCGACGGAACAATTAAGAACTGGAAAATCCTGTGTCTGATTATTATTATTCAAAATCCTTAAAATTACAACCCTCCCCAAAAATGTTGGTTAGACTGCTGTGTTGGTAATTCCTTGTTGTTTACTTGATTGTAAACAAGTGACGCACTTCATACCCCAATCCCGGAACTTACCAACATAGACAAACAATAATTAGCGGGTTTCACTTACCTTCGCTACTGGTGAGCCAGAACTGTGAGCGTGCCCATGCGCTTGCTTTGCTCGCGCGTGCCGCTTCTGCATCATTCTGTGATGCCATTCTGCATTCCGTGATGATGCCCGGGTGGATGGGCGGAGCCTCCTGCTGCCGTCGCTACCAGTTCATCCGAACAGGTAGAAACCCACCACTGCAAACAATTCAACAGTAAACAGCCTGATCGAGGAACCACCCACATATAATTAGTATATATATTTTAAAAAAGAGCAAATTCCACTCCACTCCCTTCTAGCGCTGATGATATTACTTAGTTAGGTAATGAAATTTCTACAAGAAAACTAGCATGCTCAGAGAGCTTCAAGGACCCCACAGTTCAACTCTGAATTTCAATCATTCTCTTCTATCTGTAAATGTACAATCTGGGTGTCAAGGCTGAACCCCCATTTGTGTTCCAGCACCAATTCTTTTAAAACATTTCATACTGGAAAATGTGCACTGTGCCCTCAAGCTGTCCCTCCTCCAAGGAGAGGTGGACTATGTCCAAGCATGATTCATTTTGAACGGTGTGGGAAGGATTGAAGTGTTCTGTCCCTGTCTCTCTCTCTCTCTTCTCTCTCTCTCTCACACACACACACACAGAGATAAACAGCCGAGGGTTAAAAAAACTGGCAGACAACCAATTCTTCCAATAATAGTCCTGTTTGTAAGAATAAAAAGCCAAGCCGAAATTGCTGTTTCCAGGGATGCAACGTGACTCAAAAGGAGTTAGTTTTGTCCGTCACAAGAGTCTGAAAGGCTAACTCACCCCCTTTTATACCCTGTGGGGTGTGGTCCAGTGACTCAGCCTAATCTCTGGCGCGCCTTTTCTTCTGTTGCGCGCGCTTGTCCTTGCGATGCTGCCGAGGATCCAGCCAAGACTCATTACCCTCATCACTGTCCACCTGTGGCTGCGTGGACGTGCTTGGCTCTGGGCCTATCTCTTGCCCTTCAGTGTCCTCCGGAGGCATTGTCAGAAAGGAGGGTCCTGGAGAGGGAGGCCTTGCCAACTCCTCTCCCTCACTCTCAGAGTCTGTCTCTGCTGATGACACAGGCTCAGGCAACGGAGCCACAACATGAAGAAGCTTCTTGGAAGAGAAGTGAAATTTATTTGTTTGTTTGTTTATTAAATTTATGTACCACCCTACTCCCGAAGGACTCAAGGCGGTGAACAGCCTTGAGGTTTTCTGGAGAATAGATTGACTCCCTCTTCTTTGGGGCAGCCCCAGATATTGGAACACTGCTATCATGTCACCCCTAGTCCTTCTTTTCATTCAACTAAAGGTAAAGGTTCCCCTTGCACGTATGTGCTAGTCATTCCCGACTCTAGGGGGCGGTGCTCCTCTCCATTTCAAAGCCAAAGAGCCAGCGCTGTCCGAAGACATCTCCATGGTCATGTGGCCGGCGTGACTCAACGCCAAAGGCGTACGGAACACTGTTCCCTTCCCACCAAAGGTGGTTCCTATTTTTCTACTTGCATTCTTTACGTGTTTTCAAACTGCTAAGTTGGCAGAAGCTGGGACAAGTCACGGGAGCTCACCCCGTTACGTGGCACTAGGGATTCGATCCGCCAAACTGCCGATCTTTCCGATCGACAAGCTCGGCATCTTAGCCCCCGAGCCACCGCGTTAATCCCTTTCATTCAGTTTAGACATACCCAATTCCAGCAACCGTTCCTTAGAAGTTTTAGCCTCCAATCCTCTCCAGCCATGACCTGGATGATGGACAATCTCGATAGACTTTGAGGAGCCCTCAAGATGCCCAACACCACCATCTCCCTCTGGTGAAGGCAATGAGCCCGCTAGCTTCGGAGGGCAGCTGGAGTTCTAGAACCTGGTCATGTCAAGGGCCTCATTATGGGAGGGGGTTCTGGAACCCCTGGACCAATCACACCCTTTTTTCCAAGAGGAGGGTTAAGTGGAAGGCCTAGCAGCTCTTCCCGCTGCCTCCCCCACTTTGAAAGAATGGATGATGCCTCTGCTTCGGCGGGGTACTCCTATCGCCACATGGAGCGGAAGATGAGTGCGATGGCCTGTACGGTCTTCAACGAACTTCGGCTGGAAGGGAAGCTGTGTGACGTCATCATCAAAGTCAACGGGTGTGAATTCAATGCTCATAAGAACATTCTCTGTAGCTGCAGCTCTTATTTTCGGTCAGTGCTCCCCATCTCTTGTAAGCAACCAGGCAAGCTGTCCCATCTAGTTGGATGGTGGATTCTCTCATCTGGACAGCATTAAGGATTATTGTAGCCGCCTTGAGTGGCCTCTGGCCAGACAAGCAGCGTATAAGTTTAACCATAAACAAATACACGTTTTGCCTTTCCGGTTGTAAGAATGAGCAATTCTGATCGTAAGGGTCTTTGTGGAGGTGCGTTTTCCCCAAAAACCAACTGGATTTTCTTAGTTGTTTTGTTTTGGTTTTTTTTTTTTCCGTTCCCCCTTTGATAATGTTTCGCTTCTTATCCAAAAAGCTTCTTGAGTTCTAAGCTTCTTGGAAGAGAAGCCAAACACATTCAAAGGAAAAACAAAACTTACGTCCAGTTGGAAAAAGCACTTTTTGGGGGACAGCCGTGAACCTGGTTGATTGAGAATCTCCGTAGGCATCTTTCTGAGGAAAAGTCGTTAGCTTCCTTTGAAATAACTCTTCTTTTTAAATAAAAAACACAGATAGCAAAGCATTTTTTTAAAAAAGGATATTATTTGCCTTCTTGGATTAAATGACATTCTAAAATAAAAGAAGGGAGTTTTTAACCCTTCAACATTTGTACAGTTTGTGGCCCAGGAGGTGTTCAATACTACTGTGCAAAAAAACAAAACAAAACAAAAAAAACAACCACCAATCCATAATTTCACAGTAAGAGAATTTACAGCCGTTTTCTCCACATCTGGCAACCTCCAGATACGATTCTGCATTACAATTAGACAACATTTGGAGAACATCAAATTTGGGAAAGCTGCTATACGAAAGGCAGATGGAATTGGAAATTTGCTTAAGCATCTGGGGGGTTTTTTTAGGGGAAAAATGGATCCCTTTGAAATGATTTTAGGATATTGTGCGATCTAGTCAGAAATTTGTTTGCTTCCACCTTCTGCAAAATAACAGAGTTGGATGGGGCCTTGGCGGTCTTCCAGTCCAACCCCATGCTTAGGCAGGAAACCCTACACCACTTCAGACAAATGGTTATCCAACCTCTTCTTAAAAACTTCCAGTGTTGGAGCATTCACAACTTCTGGAGGCTAGTTGTTCCTCTGATTCATTGTTCTAACCGTCAGGAAATGTCTCCTTAGTTCTAAGTTGCTTCTCTCCTTGATTAGTTTCCCCCCATTGCTTCTTGTCCTGCCTTCAGGTGCTTTGAATAGGTTGACCCTCTCTTCTAGAAGAGAATATGCTGGCACCCCAAAAATAACTTAATGGGGTATAGCGATTAAGGCATTACAGCAGAAGGAGTCCATCTACTTCCAGCTGAGAAATCATCTGTGGTGCTTAAAAGTTTGCAAACCCTTTTGAATGTTCAATACTTCCTTATAAATGCAATCTAAAAGGTGACCTGCTTTCCAGGTAAGTCCTAAAACAAGATTAAAAACCCAGTTAAACTGATAAATCACAAACATTCTACTTCTTCGTTGGTTTATTAAGGAACATATGTAGTATGTATGTATGTATGTATGTATGTATGTATGTATGTATGTATGTATGTACAGTATGTATGAATGAATGATTTCTACATCTACAGTAGTGGCCAAAATTGTGGAAACCTTTTGGGAAAAGTGTATTTTCTAAAACTGGCTAATAACACCACTTTTTTGGGGGGGGGGAGTAGCATCATAAAATTATATATCCATGGAAAGATAATTTAATCAAGAAAGTAATGCAATAACTTTTAGGAAGGATTTGCTATTAGAATAGCAGTTACGCTGTAAAGAATAAAAGTGAAACACGTAGAAAAAACGAGATATACAAAAATGATCGGTATGTCAGTTAATAGTTAGTTGGTAACCTTTAGCATGAATTATGGCTTTACAACGTCTTCCCATGGAGTGAACCTCCAAGTAAGCAAGCCGGAGCCATTTCATTAAGCCAAGAGTACCTCCAAACTTAGCAACTTTAAGACTTCTGGACTTCAACTCCCAGAATTCCCCAGCCAGGAATTCTGGGAGTTGAAGTCCATGAGTCTTAAAAGTTACCAAGTTTGGAGACTCCAGTATTAAGCCAACGCTGTCCCTTGGAGGCCCAGCACCGTGACTGTTATGCTTCTTTTTCAGAGCTCTGTTTACCAGTAGTTGGAACAACTCCGAAAAAAAGATATATAATATTCCTGGTATTACCCCAGATATGATGAAGCTCATTATCGAATATGCCTACACAAGGACAGTGCCCATTACAGTGGACAATGTGGAGAGGCTCCTGGTGGCCGCTGATCAGTTTAACGTGATGGGTATCGTCCGGGCCTGCTCCGACTTTATGAAGTCTCAGCTCTGTTTGGAGAATTGCATCGGCATCTGCAAATTCACCGAGTATTACTATTGCCCGGAGCTACGTCAGGCCGCCTACATGTTCATCCTGCACAACTTTGAGGAAATGGTAAAAGCGTCTACTGAATTCCTGGAGCTCTCGGTCAATGAGTTTAAGGACATCATTGAAAAGGACGAACTCAACGTGAAGCAGGAAGACGCTGTCTTTGAAGCCATTCTCAAGTGGATCGCCCACGAACCCCCCAGCCGCAAACAACACATGGCAGTCCTGCTACCGAAGGTGAGTCTTTGCCAGCTGCCATCTGATGCGTCGCTATTATGTGGCAGTGGTCTGTGGGGAGAGGGAATGAAAGGAGCAGGATGCTTGGGGGAAAGCAAAAGTAGAAGCCACTTCGAGGCACTGCTTCAAGGTCATCCAACTGAGCAGAAATAGGGAGCGGCATACCAGCCTGGGTACAGACTGACCATTATGGAAACATCTTGCAGGAATTTTGATTGGCGGGCAGTGAGAGGTAGACAGAGAGGGAATAATAAGAATAGAACAGGACAGGACAGAACTTGTTGTTAGTTGCAAAGTCATGTCTGACCCATCGCAACCCCATGGACAACGTTCCTCCAGGCCTTCCTGTCCGCTACCATCCTCTGGAGTCCATTGAAGCTCACGCCGACTGCTTCAGTGACTCCATCCAGCCACCTCGTTCTCTGCCGTCCCCTTCTTCTTTTGCCCTCCATCGTTCTCAGCATTAGGCTCTTCTCCAGGGAGTCCTTCCTTCTCATTAGGTGGCCAAAGCATTTGAGTTTCCTCTTCAGGATCTGAAGAGCAGTCAGGGTTGATCTCCTCTAGGACTGACTGGTTGGATCGCCTTGCAGTCCAAGAGCCTCGCAGGAGTCTTCTCCAGCACCAGAGTTTAATAGTTCATATTATAGTTCATAGTTCAATAAATAGAATAGAAATAAGAATAGGACAGAATAGAATAGAGAATAGAAAATGAATAGAATAGAAAATGAATAGAATAGAATAGAATAGAAATCTTTATTGCCACTTTAAATGTATTAATTATTATTTATTTATTGGTTCAATTTATATGCCGCCCTTCTCCAGAGCCTCAGGGTGGCTTACAATGCATTAAGCAATAGCCTTCATACTTTTGTATATACCTGCTTAGTAGGGCTTTTGCCCCCCCCCCCAAGTGGTGTTCTTTTTTATACAAAGTCAGCTTATTGCCTGCACAATCTGGGTCCTCATTTTACCTACCTCGGAAGGATGGAAGGCTGAGTCAACCTTGAGCCTGCTGAGATTTGAACTTGCAGTAATTGTAGGCAGCTGGTGCTACTTAACAGCACTTAGTCCACTGCGCCACCAGGCTCTTATCAGCATACATGCAAATGAAATTTTGTTGCATTCAGCTCTTATGAATAATAAGATCATAGAATTGTAGGCACCCCCTTGACATATTTGGGTCTCCCTGCAGATGCCCTGGTTCTTGACTGAAGGTGAGTAATGGTAACTGGACTTATTTTATTTAACTTGTGACATTTCCCTGCTCACGAAAGCCGCTTCATTAATCTGAGCAAGTTAATAAGGCAGAGAGTTGTTGCAATGTACCAATCCTCTTGCACCAACCTCAGGGGTTTCCTTCCCACAGTCTGTTGCAATAGGTTGAGGAAGATACCAATAGCCCTTAGACTTATATACCACTTCACAATGCTTTCCAGCCCTCTCTAAGCGGTTTACAGAGTCAGCCTTTTGCCCCCAACAATCTGGATCCTCATTTTACCCACCTCGGAAGGATGGAAGGCTGAGTCAACCTTGAGCCGGTCAGGATCAAACTACTGGCAGTGGGCAGAGTCAGCCTGCAATATTGCATCCTAACCACTACGCCACCAGAGCTCTTAATCGTAAAGATGCTAAATCATCCAGTTGTCTGAAAGTTGAGCCATGGCAGCAGGACTTATTTCCGTTAGTTCCAGTTGCCCATGGCTCAACTTTCCCACAGCTTTCCCTGGATGACGGAGAATCTTTATCAATCCAATTGTCTTCTTGAAAATGTCCATCATCCTCTCAACTCTCCTCCTTGTCTTTGAAGGTCCGCCTGGCCTTGATGCATGCGGAGTATTTCATGAACAACGTCAAAATGCACGATTACGTGAAGGACAGCGAGGAGTGCAAGCCCATCGTGATCGATGCCCTCAAAGCCATGTACGACCTGAACATGAACGGCCCTTCGAGTTCCGACTTCACCAATCCGCTGACGAGACCTCGGCTCCCTTACGCCATCCTATTCGCCATCGGCGGCTGGAGCGGAGGGAGCCCAACCAATGCGATTGAGACGTACGACGCCCGGGCAGATCGTTGGGTGAACGTGACTTGCCAGCAGGAGAGTCCCCGGGCGTATCACGGCGCTGCCTACCTGAAGGGCTACGTCTACATCATTGGCGGCTTTGACAGCGTGGACTATTTCAACAGCGTCAAGCGGTTTGAGCCCATCAAAAAGACCTGGCACCAGGTGGCCCCGATGCACTCCAGGCGCTGCTACGTTAGCGTCACCGTCCTTGATAACTTCATCTATGCCATGGGTGGCTTTGACGGCTACGTGCGCCTCAACACGGCAGAGAGGTACGAGCCCGAGACCAACCAGTGGACATTAATCGCTCCCATGCACGAGCAGAGGAGCGACGCGAGTGCCACGACACTCTACGGAAAGGTAATTATCGGGCAGAATTTTCAGCCAATGAATACAATCGCCAGGTCCTTCGCACGCCCATGAAATGGCAAGTCTCAAAATGGCCTCAGTCAGGCCAGCTTCAGAGTTGATAGCAGCTATGTTATCCCAGGGAAAGATGCAGTTGCTTTAAAGAGACAAGGCTCAGTTCACACTCCTGGGAAGTCTGAAGCATCCTTTTGGTCCTGAATTCCAGGCATCATCGACTTTCCTTTGCCTTAAGAGAGCCTTGCTCCATTCTGGACAAAGAAGAAAACCATGATTTATTTATTTATTTATTATATTTCTATACCGCCTTTCTCCCATAGGACTCAAGGCGGTGTACAGTCAAGAAAAAATATAGATACACAAACATCATAAAATTGCTCATTAAAATTATTATTATAACATAGTTTGGCCCAATTAAATAGAACCCAAAATTAGATAACATTTTAAAATCATTCACATGTTCATATGTTTAGCCCCGCCTGTTGGAACATCAGGGTCTTGAGGGCACGGCGGAAAGCACGGAGATCAGGGAGCTCATTTGAGTCATGCACTAAAACAAGCGTGGATGCTCCTATAGAATAAGGGTTAGAGAGTACCCAGTGTTAATCGTCTTGTAGAATGGGTCCAAGTTCATGCTGTAGAACAAGCCAACAGCACAGAGATAGCCTGCTATGGGAAGAAATATCCCTCTGGTTCAGTTCCAAGCCGGGAGAAAGACACCAGAAACGTGGAGGCTGATTAGAAAGAGGGTTTAAGGATGAACAGAGCCACCAAGCACACGGTTCACTGGTGTAGCCAGAGTTGAGAGTGGGAGGATTTTATACCTTCTCTTGGGCTTTGCCCTTGAGCTTCCTGTTCCTGTGCAAGAACATGTATTCTATTGGGTGCTGTAGGGGTTATGTAAGGGTCATAGCTGGCTCTATAGGTTGCCTGAGCTCCCAGGTTTGGTTGACGTTTGGACCACTGAGATGATGCAACGAAGAGGCTCGTGTTCTGAAATGGTGTTGGGCAATTCCTATTATGCCTTAATGGCTTTCGTCCTGGTTTGGATCTTGAGTGAGGGCTATGTTCTGGCCCCGTTCCCAGAAATAACCTCCCCTCAGACAATCAGAGTCTAATGAACTGGCAGGCAACCAAGTAAGCTGATAACAAAGTTTGGCAGCAATCCACAGCTGCTTGCCAATGTCTTTATTAATAGGTCAGTCGCATACACACCACCAAAATGTTCAGAGCTGAGACGCAGGGCCGATTCAAAACCAGGATCCATGAATCTTTGTTTTGTTCGTCACAAAGATACAGGCTGCAATCCCTCTCTTATATAGCCGGGGAGGCTTGGTCCACCAGCTAATCATGACCACGCCTTTTCCTCTGCTGGGCTCTCCTGTCTCTCCGACGCTGGCGAGGATCCAACCAAAACTCACTCCCCTCATCGATGTCCACCTGTGGCTACGGGGACGAGCTTGGCTCTGGGCCTATCTCCTGCTCTTCGGTGTCCTCTGAAGGCATTGCCAGAGAGGAGAGTCCTGGAGAAGGAGGCCTTGCCAACTCCTCTCCCCCACTCTCAGAGTCCTCCCCTGCTGATGACACAGGCTCAGGCAACGGAGCCACAACAGGCTAATCCTATCACTCTGCCTTTGTTCAGACTTTTGCTGCAGGGAATTTCAAAAATCTCCTGTCTTGAATGGATTTCTGCCTGCGGTATTTATTTGCTTTGCCTATGAATAGAGCTATCTATCTCTCGACATCTGCTCTGGGCTATTAAGGAAAGGTGGGGGCTACTTTCTCCCTCTAAAAATAAAAAACTTTTCATCCAGGGAAATATAATAATATTTCTCAAAATATTTCATTCCTCTAGGAGAGAGGTGGATGCTAACTTTCTACACTGCATTATAAACACCAATTCTCTCCAGGTTCTACACTTTACATTCACTCTTCCGAACTTTTCAGTGTCATGATGCACATGATTAACAACCTTCCAACATTCTCCGTGCTAGCATGCATCTAATTAACTCCCCGCTTCCTCGTTTCCCCCCCCCCTTTTTTTTTTTTTTTGCAAATACAAGGTTTACATTTGCGGTGGTTTCAATGGGAACGAGTGTCTCTTCACGGCGGAGGTCTACGATGCCAAGGTGGATCAGTGGAGCTTGATTGCTCCCATGCGAAGCAGGCGCAGCGGGATCGGCGTGATTGCGTACGGAGAACACGTCTACGCGGTAAGGCTGGGACCCTCTTGAGCTGGAAATAGTAGGTGAGACTGCAGCAGCCTTCATTCATGGTTGCTAGAACCCAGGGGTGAAATGCTCCCAGTTCGGACCGGATCACCCGATCGGGTAGCGATGACAGCGGGTGGTTCGGAGATGTGGTAGCAAAAATCCCTGCCCCGCCCCCATGGCCTAGCTGAGCCGCGTGATCATCAGAGGCTTTTTTTTTTTACTTTTAAAAGCATTTTTTCTTTGGCCGAAAAAATGTTTTTAAAAGTTTTTTTTAAAAAAAAGCCTCTGATGATTTCGCGGCTCAGCTGGGATCATCAGAGGCTCCTAAAAGCATTTTTTTCTACAACCTCTTGGCCGAAGAGATTGTAGAAAAAATGCTTTTAAAAGGCTCTGACGATCCCAGCTGAGTTGCCTGATCATTTGAGGCTTCATTTTCTTTTAAAAGCAAAAAAAAAAGTTTTTAAAAGAAAACAAAAGCCTCTGATGATCAGGCAACTCAGCTGGGATGAGGGCTGGACTAGAAGACCTCCAAGGTCCCTTCCAGCTCTATTCTATTCTAATTCTAATTCTAAATTTTGGATTTTCTCCACCCACCCATCATCTGCCGCGGGGCCAAGCCGCCCTTTTCCCTTAATTTTGATTCTTGCCGTTTGCAGGTTGGCGGTTTTGACGGCGCCAACCGCCTGCGGAGCGCCGAGGCGTACAACCCGATTGCCAACACTTGGCGCACGATCCCGACCATGTTCAACCCTCGGAGCAACTTCGGCATCGAAGTGGTGGACGACTTGCTTTTTGTGGTGGGCGGTTTCAACGGCTTCACCACCACGTTCAACGTCGAGTGTTACGACGAGAAGACGGACGAGTGGTATGATGCCCATGACATGAGCATCTACCGCAGTGCGCTGAGCTGCTGCGTGGTCCCGGGACTGCCCAATGTCGGGGAGTACGCTGCCAGGCGGGACAACTATGTGGGGTCATCCCAGAGAGACGAGGTCAAATATTCGTCCTCCACCAGCACACTCCCAGTGTGAAGAAAAAAAAAATCGCTCCTTGACTAATAAAGCCCTCTAAGCAAGAACTAGATGCAGAAGTAAATTGGCCTCTTTTCTTCCTTCCTAAATAAACGAAGAGGCTAGTCCTTATTGGAG
Source organism: Coluber constrictor foxii (assembly GCA_038048745.1). Lineage (NCBI taxonomy): Eukaryota > Metazoa > Chordata > Lepidosauria > Squamata > Colubridae > Coluber > Coluber constrictor. Next base: position 11,659,851 of record CM075973.1, read on the forward strand.
GTGGGAAAGCAGCGTTTTTCATTGTTGGCTAATTTAGAGAGACAGTTTGGTCTAGTGGTTAAGGTACCAGGTACTTTGGGCCAATCGCCAGGAGATGGTGAGTTCTAGTTCTGGCTTAGGCATGAAAGCCGGCTGGGTGACTGTGGGCCAATCGCCAGGAGATGGTGAGTTCTAGTTCTGCCTTAGGCCTGAAAGCTGGCTGGGTGACTTTGGGAGCCAATCGCCAGGAGATGGTGAGTTCTAGTTCTGCCTTAGGCATGAAAGCCGGCTGGGTGACTTTGGGGGCCAATCACCAGGAGATGGTGAGTTCTAGTTCTGCCTTAGGTATGAAAGCTGGCTGGGTGATTGTCGGCCAATCACCAGGAGATGGTGAGTTCTAGTTCTGCCTTAGATATGAAAGCTGGCTGGGTGACTGTGGGCCAATCGCCAGGAGATGGTGAGTTCTAGTTCTGCCTTAGGTATGAAAGCTGGCTGGGTGACTTTGGCCCAATTGCCAGGAGATGGTGAGTTCTAGTTCTGCCTTAGGTATGAAAGCTGGCTGGGTGATTGTCGGCCAATCACCAGGAGATGGTGAATTCTAGTTCTGCCTTAGGCCTGAAAGGTGGCTGGGTGACTTTGGGAGCCAATCGCCAGGAGATAGTGAGTTCTAGTTCTGCCTTAGGCATGAAAACTGGCTGGGTGACTTTGGGCCAATCGCCAGGAGATGGTGAGTTCTGCCTTAGATATGAAAGCTGGCTGGGTGACTGTCGGCCAATCACCAGGAGATGGTGAATTCTAGTTCTGCCTTAGGCCTGAAAGGTGGCTGGGTGACTTTGGGCCAATCGCCAGGAGATGGTGAGTTCTGCCTTAGATATGAAAGCTGGCTGGGTGACTGTCGGCCAATCACCAGGAGATGGTGAATTCTAGTTCTGCCTTAGGCCTGAAAGGTGGCTGGGTGACTTTGGGAGCCAATCGCCAGGAGATGGTGAGTTCTAGTTCTGCCTTAGGCACGAAAGCTGGCTGGGTGACTGTCAGCCAATCACCAGGTGACTGTGAGTTCTAGTGCTGCTTAGTCGTGAAAACTGGCTGGATGGCTTTGGACCAGTCACTTTCTCTCTCTCTCTCTCTCTCTCTCTGCTCAACCCACCTCACAAGGTTGTTGTTACTGGGAAAACAGGAGGAGGAAGGTATGTTCACCACCTGAAGTTCTTTATAATCATAAGGCAAGAAAGAAAACCTTCTGAAGCAAATAAAGAGATGGACAAATAAAGATTAAAGCAGGGCAAATATCTCGGTATAAATTCAGAATGTTAGGGCTTTTAAAAGGGGAAAAAACCCCGATTGCAAGTCAGTTTTGCTTTGCATGCATCTAAATCATACGAGGCAGAACCTTGGATTGGATTAAATTCATTCACACATCGGGCAACACAGATCCAGGTAAGGGCGTCCTGGGGTTTTGGTTTTCCAGCTGCAGCGATGGCTGGGTCCCGCCACTGAGTGGCTAAGCAGGGGCAGGCATCTAAACGCGAGAATGCTAAAACGTCTGAATAAGGAACTGCCGGATCTACCGATGCAGATCCAAATAATGCAGCAATTGCAAAGGCGGGAATGCATTTGCTTGTTAGATCTCTGGGGCGGGTCCCAATGCGGGAATGGCTAAATCTCCAATGAACGTCGGAATAGGGGGCGTGCATAAGTGCACTCACGTGCCTATCGTCCCTGTCATTGTATTTTTCTTTCTGGTTCTCGTTTTCGTTTGACAAATTCTAATAAAAAATAAAAATAAAATAAAATATGCAATCACTAAACTTGATGCACGTGTAAATGCCAGAATTGCCCGATCTTGGAGGCGCACGTCAGAATGCAGGAATTCCACACCCCCCCCCCCCCCATTTTTGGTTGCCAAGACAACGAAGAAAGAAATCCCAGCCACCCACCCCCCAGCAGCGAAGGAGTCCTTTTCATTCGCGATGCCTTTTGGGTAACGTAGTTTCCACACCTATCCAATCGCAAGGGGACCCGTCCTTACCCCCCACCCCCACCCTGCTCCACGCGATGCCTGCTGGGGGTTGTAGTCCATCCATCATCCCTGGGCTACCGGCATGGGCTGCCCAAAGGGGGAAAAATGCATTTTTTTAAAAAAATAAAGCAATTAAAAAAAACGGCAAAGCAGCCAAGTCCCTTAAAAAAAAAGTTGGAAAAGTAAAGTTGTCTTGGGAACGGAGTGCCTTGGCAACGCCTGGACTACAATACCCAGAATGCAAAGGGGCAGAGAAGTGGGGGGGGGGAGGTTTGGGGGGCGCTGGCTCCCCCCAGGGACTTTTCGATGTCTCGGAGAGTCCACGATCCTTGCATTGACACCGGAGAGGTAAAGAAGAAGGAATGCAATAATAATAATATTTTTTTTAAAAAAAGGGAGGAGGAGGAGGAGGAGGATGAGGATGGGAGAGCTGCATGCATCTCAGGCGGGGAAAGCAGCCAGGGATCGGGCGGGGCTGCAGATCGCTTTCCATCCCGGGATCCGATCTGAATTTAAGATCCAGAGATCTTAAGCGGAGCGCATCCTTCGTATGGGGGAGGGGGGGCGGAGGGCGGGCGCTTGATAGTAATACTGGTAGCAACCCCACCATCAGAAATGAAGAGGCTTCTTGGATGGAATTAGAATAGAATAAACAGAGTTGGAAGGGATCTTGGAGGTCTTCTAGTCCAACCCGCTGCTTAGGCAGGAAACCCTCCACCACTTCAGACAAATGATCATCCAACATCTTCTTTAAAACGTCCACTGTTGGAGCATTCACAACTTTTGGAGGCAAGTTGTTTCATTGATTGATTGTTCTCACTGCCAGGAAGTTTCTCCTTAGTTCTAAGTTGTTTCTCTCCTTGATGAGTTTCCACTCGTTGCTTCTTGTCCTGCCCTCGGGGGCTTTGCAGAGTAGCTTGACTCCCTCTTCTTTGGGGCAGCCCCTCAAATATTGGAGCACTGTTATCATGGTCCTTCTCTTCATTAAACTAGACAGACCCAGTTCCTGCAACCGTTCTTCATAGGGAATCTGATGCCTGTCCTAAAGTTTTGGGTGAGCTGTCCAGTGGTGGGATTCAACCAGTTCTCACCACTTTGGGAGGACCGGTTGTTAACTTTCTGAACAGTTTGGCAAACTGGTTGTTGGAAGAAATCATTAAGGCACAGAACAGTTACAGTTAAATTACTATATTTTTCTGCGTATAAGACTACTTTCTAACACACAAAAATCTTCTCAAAAGTCGGGGGTCATCTTATACGCCGGGTCTCATTCTCCTGTAACCAGGCAGACCAGCCCGAAAGGCTCTGACGAGCCTTAAATGGCTCTGAGGAGGGTCGTCTTATAAGCCCAGTCGTCTTATACGCCGGAAAATACGGTACTTGAATCCCACCACTGGATATATTACTTATTAACTTGAATTTGACACAAATGTTAGAAACCAGGACGCTGACCAATGTCCATTGTTTTACTTTTAAAACTAATAAAATATTTATTTTTTAAAAAAAGAAAACAAGAAAACCATCAAGGTCAGAGAGCATTAAGGACTTGGCAGTCCAGCCAGGCAGGAAAAGCAGAATCAATGAGTTTTTCTTTCATATTTCCTCAATCTGGTCTCCATTATCAGCTCTTGCTAGCTAACTAAGGAGAGCTCCAGTGGTGGGTTTCAAAATTTTTTACTACCGGTTCTGTGGATGTGGCTTGGTGGGCGTGGCAGTGGAAGGATACTGTCAAATCTCCATTCCCACCCGACCCCAAGAGAAGGATACTGTCAACTCTCCATTCCCACCCCACTCCAGGAGAAGGATACTGTCAAATCTCCATTCCCACCCCACTCTAGTGGAAGGATACTCCAAAGTCTCCATTCCCACCCCACTCCAGGGGAAGGATACTGCAAAATCCCCATTCCCTCCCCACTCCAGGGGAAGGATACTGTCAAATCTCCATTCCCACCCCACTCCAGGGGAAGGATACTCCAAAGTCTCCATTCCCACCCCACTCCAGGGGAAGGATACTGCAAAATCCCCATTCCCTTCTCACTCCAGGGGAAGGATACTGCAAAATCCCCATTCCCTCCCCACTCCAGGGGAAGGATACTGCAAAATCCCCATTCCCTCCCAATCACCTGGGACTTGGGAGGCAGAGAATAGATGGGGGCGGTGCCAGTCAGAATTTTTACTACCGGTTCTCCCAGGGCTGTGGAGTTGGAGTTGGAGTCGGAGCCGGAGTCGAGGAGCTGGAGGAGGAGGAAATTTTGGATACCTGGAGTCGGAGTCAGAGTCGGCAAACTCCGACTCCTACTAAATTTAGATTGGAATTTTAAAAAAAGCAAGTTTAAATGTCCCAATTCTCCCGACTCCACAGCCCTGGGTTCTCCGAACTACTCAAATTTTCCACAACCGGTTCTCCAGAACTGGTCAGAATTTGCTGAAACCCCCCTCTGCTTCAGTTCCAAGAATTCTCCAGCCAGAAGCTTTTGAAGTCCACACATCTTAATGACAAACGCTGCACTAGAAGTTTTCCAAGTCTTCAGCGTCCCTAGTCTTCTGCTTCTTTTAATATTCTTCCTTTCTTTCCCTCTTTTCAGGAGATTTGGTCTTCCATGCCGGGCCATCTTCTAACGTTCTACCTCTCTCAAGAATACCAGGCTATTTTGCTGTGAATCACCCAAAGGACGGATTTTGCTTGGTAGAATCTTGCAACCAATGGAGACCAAGGCCCAAGTCCAGCTTTTTTTACTCTACTCCATGTTCTTCTTCCCGGGGAGTTTCACACTGCTAGAAACAGACGGAGGCTGGTAAGTAGACATCTAGCAAGGAAAAAATAGAGCAGTGGTGAAATGTAAAATTTGTTACTACCAGTTCTGTTGGCATGGCTTTTTTTTTTAAAATTTGATTTATATGCCACCCTTCTCCGAAGACTCAAGGCGGCTTACAATGCGTTAAGCAATAGCCTTCATACTTTTGTATATTTTATACAAAGTCAGCTTATTGCCCCCACAAACTGGGTCCTCATTTTACCTACCTTAGAAAGGATGGAAGGCTGAGTCGACCTTGAGCCTGGTGAGATTCGAACTGGTGTAATTGCAGACAGCTGGATGTTAATTACGGTGCTTAGTCTGCAGAGCTATCCTGGCTTGGTGGTGGTCGGGTAATGTGACTGGGTGGGTGTGGCCAACTTTTTTTTTTTTACTTTTAAAAGCATTTTTTTCTACAACCTTAAGAGGTTGCAGGAAAACAAATGTTTTTAAAAGCCTCCGACGATCAGGCAACTCAACTGGGATCGTCCAGAATTTTCTTATTTATTTCTTCCTCTGTTGGTACATTTTCGTTTTTCCAAGACTGTGCGTAGACTATCCTTGCAGCTGTAATTATATGCAAAATCAAATATCGGGTTTCTTTACTGTAGGTTCTGTTTAATATCCTTTACAATCCTCGCTGCAGTTATAATATGTATAATCAAATATATATTTTCTTTACTAAATTTCTATGGTAAGAAGCCCAATAGGAACAGTTCAGGTTTTAAATCCATATGTTGTTTGTTTTTTCTTGATCTTTAATTTTAAAGGTTAATCTAACCATTTCGGCAGTCAAAATTTTTTCAAATTACAGCCTCTTCTGGTGGGGTACTTCACATTTTTCCAATATCTTTTTCATGCATTTCGCAGGAGGATGCTAGATTTCTACATGCAAGGCACTTCAAATGTTGGAGAGCTGTTGCTTATTTTTCCTTATTTTTATATTCTATTCTGGGTGCTTCTTCCCAGAATCGGAAGCCGTGGAGTTAATTGTGCTGCGAACAAAGTTTTTAGACTGTAAGCTGTTTCCTACTTATGAAACCTTTAAAAAAAAAATCTTGTATCCTGCTGATGAAACACCAGCCTGTTTTTTGTCCCTGCAGGCTGACAAACAGGCACGCTGCGTTGTCAGAAGACGGGAGCTGTACAGTGGAGAGAAGGGACTCCTCCCTCACTTATGCAGAGTTTATTCAACAGTTAAGTGATGGGCGTGGTGGGTTGGCCTAGAGGCGGAGCTCTCACCTCACAATCAGGAGGTTGTGAGTTCAATCCTAGGTCGGGTGTCAGCAACCTGCGGCCCTGGAGCCGCATGTGGCTCTTTGGGCCCTCGACTGTGGCTCTCTGTCAGGTGATCCCACCACTGGCTGGCCTTGCCCTCCCCTCCCAGTCACTCCTCACCTGACCTGAGAAGGTAAGGGCAATGACAAGGGATGGAGAAGTGGCCAGGATAGAGACAGAGAGATACAGAAAGAAGGGGAGGGAGGGAAAGAGGGAGGGAGGGAAGGGGAGGAGAGAGATGTCAAAAGGATTTTGGGGTTCCCAGTGTTTTTTAACAACCGGTTCTCTGCCCTAATGATGGGTAGGGGATCATGTGACTGGTAGAAGTGAGTGACATCGAATTGGCCACGCCCACCCAGGTTTTGTGGCTCCCGGTGTTTTCTTTTCGGTGGAAAATGGGTCCAAGTAGTTCTTTGAGTGTTTAAGGTTGCAGACCCCTGTCTTCGGTAGAGGCAGATATTTCTCTTTTTGGGCACAATGAGAATATATCTGCTGTGAACTCCGCATTGGTGACAGGAAGGGCATCCGGCCAGTAAACACTCAGCTCCATTCAGTTGCCCAGACTCCACCCTGATGCAAGGGATTACAGGGGTCATTCAAAGACAAAAAATAAAACAATAATAAAAAATTCAACAGTTAAGTGATGGCAAACGATTCTGCTTGCACACGATTTCCACCACGAGGGGGCAGCAGGCAGAGGTTCCAGATTTTTTTAATTTTAATTTTTAACTCCAGAAGGAATTTTTTAAAAAAACCAAGAGAGCTCCATCTTTGGCTAGAGTCCCATGCACCATCTCCTAGTTATTTAACTCTTGAGTTATTTAAACTATTTCTGGGCTATTATAAAAAGAGCCCTCCATCACGGGTTAGAGTTAAAATAAGAGTCAGGCATAAATAAATCATTTGAAATTCTCCCTTGCCTTTTCCTTCAGCCCTTCGTGGTAGACCAGATGCCTTGAAAGCAAGCGTTGTTGGAACAGTACGGTCCAATGATTTCAATTGCAAATACAATGCAAATGATTAAAAAAAAAGAGAGAGAAGAAATTAAAGGAGGAGCATATTGTAGAAAAGTTGGTGCCACAAATAACAGGTCTGCTTCTTGGAAGGAGCTAAGTGATTATCCACAGGATGCAGCTTCATGTCAAAGGGGACAGCAGATCGGTGGGGAAAGAACTGTTTTTCCTGGGGCTTTGCTTTCCTCACCCTGAAAAGCTTTCACAATTCATAGCCCTTGTCCTATTATTTTATGTTGTAATCCATAATGCTATTACAATGATGTTTCCTTTCTCCTTGTCTCTTTTCTCCTCCTCCCTTCCTCCACTTCTCCTTCTCCCCCATCTTCCTCCTCCTCCTCTTCCCCCTCCCTTCCTCCTCCTCCTCCAACTACTCCCCCATCTTCCTCCCCTCCCTTCCTCCTCCTCCGTCTCCTCCCCCTTCTCCTCCTCCTCTTCCCCCTCCTTTCCTCTTCCTCCTTCTCCTCCTCCTTCTCCTCCTTCTCTAACTCCTCCATCTCTTCCTCCCCCTCTCTTCCTCTTCTTCCTCCGCCTCTCCCCCTCCTTCTTCTCCTCCTCCAACTCCCCCTCCCTTCCTCCTCCTCCGGTCCCCCTCCTTCTCCTCCTCCTCCTCCTCCTCCCCCTCCTCCTCCAACTCCTCCATCACTTCCTCAACTTCTCTTCCTCCACCTCCTCCTAGGTATGCCTTCTCTCGGCCAGTAATTCTTCAGGGATTAACTGACAATACCGTGAGTGCCCCTGCATTATAAATTCAGATAAGATACCACAGAATTGAAGGGCTGAAAGGGACCCTGGAGGTCTTCTAGTCCAACCCCTTGCTCGAGCAGGAGACCCTAGACCATTCCAGACAGAGTGGCTATCCAATCTCCTTAAAAACCTCCAGCAATGGAGCGCCCACAATGGCAGGCCATTCGACCGATTAATTCTTCAATTGTTCCCACCGTCAGGAAATCGCTCCTTGGTTCCAGATTAGAACCAGTGCTATCCTAATCTCTCTCGGCCACTCTAGTTTTGAGACCCCCTTCGTATTGGGCATGAATTAATAAAGTCAAGTGGTCCCTCTGGGGCTGTGAAGCCACTTCGCCAACTCTGACTGCGGTCCCAGGCTCTCTCCGTAAACATTTCTGAGTGTGATCAAAGGGAGAAATTTATTGCACATGTAGAAACAACAGTGGTTATATTTGCACGCCATGCAACCTTGTGGTTTTCTTAACAGCGACTTTCTAAATCCCCCTAATTGCCTGAGGGAATCGCTCTGCCACACGCCCACAGACACCAAATGATAAATAGAGATAATCCACGACGTGCAACCACAATTGGGACCAGAAGTCGAGCGGTTGTTAAGTAAATCACTACCCACCATCCTGAGTTTACCTGAGTGTGATTTACATTTTTATTTTTTTTTTGGTGGAAGCCAATGTTTACTTTCCTGCAAAAAAAAATTTTTCTTTTTAAACATTCATTGCAAACAATGGGCTTGCTTAACGCCTCGGCCACGTTCACTTAACAATAGCCACAAAAAAATTGCAAAATGGAGTCCGTTATGGGATGACCCATTTAATGCCTAATTCCAGAGTCAATTATGAGCCTTGGTGGCGCAGCAGCTTAAAGTGGTGTTAAAGTGACACCAGCTGCCTGCAATTACTGCAAGTTCGAATCTCACCAGGCTCAAGGTTGACTCAGCCTTCCATCCTTTCGAGGTCGATAAAATGAGGACCCGGATTGTGGGGGCAATAAACTGACTTTGTATAAAAAAGAACACCACTTGGGGGGGGGCCGAAAGCCCTATTAAGCAGGTATATACAAAAGTATGAAGGCTATTGCTTAACGCATTGTAAGCTGCCCTGAGTCTCCGGAGAAGGGCGGCATATAAATTAAAAAAAAACCAAAACGTTTAGCATGGGGCTCTCTGCCCGATTGGGTGGGCATGATTTAATCAGCCTCCTGTACCATGGCGGGGTGTGTGTGTGTGTGGTCTTTTTTTTTATTATTATTATTTTATTAATTTGATTTATATGCCGCCATTCTCCAGAGACGCAGGGCAGCTTACAATGCGTTAAGCAATAGCCTTCATACTTTTGTATATTTATATTTATACAAAGTCAGCTTATTGCCCCCACAAACTGGGTCCTCAATTTACCCACCTTAGAAAGGATGGAAGGCTGAGTCGACCTTGAGCCTGGCTAGGATTGAACTCACAGAAATTACAGGCAGCTGGTGTTAATTGCTGCCTTTAATAGGAGGCATTAGCCCCCTACGCTACTCAGGCTCCTCTCCGGGCTCCAGAGGCTTTTCTCGAACCTCCGGGAGAGTGAAAACAGCCTCCCCAGGCTCCAGGGGCTCTCTGGACACTGAACTTCCCGAACATCTGGTAGGCCCGTTTTTTGCCCTCCCTGAGCCTCCACGCGCACCCTGCACTTACCTGCATGCAAAACGGGCTGCGTGGGGACTCCTTGGAGGGGAGGGGAGGGGAAGGGGGGTGGGGCCAGCCAGGAGTGGGATTTTTCTTGGAAGACGTTTCGCTTCTCACCCAAGAAGCTTCATCAGCTCTGACTTCCCCACCATTCAGTCAGAGTGGAAGAAGCTTCTTAGATGAAGAGCAAAACATCTTCCAGGAAAAACCCAGAAAGTCCAGTTGCCTCTTGAACAAAAAGCACCTTTGGGAAATGGGAATCCTAAGGGATTACCCATAATCAGCGGTAAAATGCACTTACGTTTGTTACCGGTTCGGAAATGTGAGCGCGCACGCCTCTTCTGCGTATGCGCAGAGGGTCAAAAACGGGATGTAATGAAATCTCGGTGGGTGGGAGCCTTCCTGCCACTGGCCATACCGGCTCGCTCAAACCGGATAGATCCATCCGGATTTCACTGCTGCCTGTAATTCCCAGAGATTAACTACCCCGTACTTGTATTTCACATGGACTCTGGCCAACGCAATCTTGTTTTGCAGTCAGGAAAAATATATACTGTATTTTCCTGCGTATAAGACTACTTTCTAACACACAAAAATCTTCTCAAAAGTCGGGGGTCGTCTTATACGCCGGGTGTCATTCTCCCGTAACCAGGCAGACCAGCCCATAAGGCTCTGACGAGTCTTAAATGGCTCTGAGGAGGGTCGTCTTATACGCCCAGTCGTCTTATACGCCGGAAAATATGGTATATATTTTTGAGGGGTGGGGTGTAAAAATTGGAGGTGTCTCTCCATGCTGATTCCCTTCTGTGCCCACAGGAATTCCAGGCTCACTGCACCAAAGATCAGCTGTTGGCCCGGTTTGGAGAACATGTGGTTCGTCTCAGTACCGCCAACACCTACTCTTACCACAAAGGTGAGGATGGAGAAAAAAACACTTCTTCCCCAATTGTGCTCCAAGCTGAGGTGAGAGTGAGCTGAGACACAGAGGTGCAATTTTACACACCTGTCAGATGCAAGAAATCAAGGACTAGGATGGAGTTCAAAAGTAGCTCTCGACTTTCATTTAGTGACCGGTTAGATGTTACCCATGGCACTGGAAAAAAGTGACTTATGACCGTTTTTCACACTTATGACCGTTGCAGCATCCCCAGGGTCACGTGATTAAAATTCAGACGTTTTGACAATTGATTCGTATTTATGACGGTCACGGTGTCCTGGGGTCACGTCAGGGGTGGGTTCCACTTACCTTTACTACCGGTTCGCAGCAGGAGTGCGCAAGTTATTATTAACTTAATAACTGTAGTGATTCCCTTTACAGCTATAGCAAGGAAGGCAGTAAAATGGGGCAGATTCATTTAACAATGGTCTCGCTTAGCAACAGAAACTTTGGACTCAGTTGGGGTCATAAGCCAAGTTCTACCACTACTGCAAGTTTATTTCATGACATGGACCTGCGACAATCTGAACCGCTAACGGTCAAAGTGAATTTATGCCAGATAAGAGTCAATGGACTTCAAGGGGGACTGGAGTTATGTGTGGCAATGTAAGGATTCCAAACTAATGATGTATTTGACTCCACCCTCAGCCACAACCTGGTCATCTCCTACAACACCCTCATTAAAAATAGCCCGTGTTGTTGCTGAGCGTGGTACAAAAAGTTGGGTGGAAAGATTGCACATGTTGTGTGGCCTGTCGGCCGCCAGCCCCTCTCACAGCTGAATCAGAGGAGGAGGAGGTATGGGAGTCAGGACCAGCATAAGGCAACCTGAGAGCTCTGAGTGGGAAGAGGGAATGGAGCTGTCAGAGATAGAGACAGAGGTTTGGGCCATCTGTCAGCCTTCCGATGGAGAGTCAACAGCCCCCAGGTCTGGAGGTGGCTGATGAGGAAGAGGAGGAACAGCTGGGTCCAGTGCCTGACGTGCGGACGCGCAGAAGGCAGAGGAGAGGAGAGCAATGGAAATCCATGGGCCGGTCCTTGGGACCGAAGAGCCACCGCTGCTAACGAAGCCCCACCCTAACTCTGGGGATAAAAGGCAGGAGGCGGAGATGAATAGATGTGGCAGACAACTATTCAACTTCCGGCTGGACAGACTTGTTAGCCTGTGTTGAGAAAGAAACTTTTTGCTGGGGTTGCTGGCACTCCTAATAAAGGCACTCCTAAAAAATCAGCTACAGAGGATTTGTCATGTTTGGAGAGCTGGGTCAGAACCAAAGGTGGCATTCACCAGGTTCTGACCAGTTTTGGTGAACCGGTAAATACCACCTCTGACTGGCCCCACCCCCATTTATTCTCTGCCTCCCGAGTCCCAGCTGATCAGGAGGAAATGGGGATTTTGCAGTAACCTTTCTCTGGAGTGGGGTGGGAATGGGGATTTTATAGTACCCTTCCCCTGCCACGCCCACCAAGCCACATCCCCACCAAGCCAGGCCACTCCCACAGAACCAGTAGTAAACAAATTTTGAATCCCACCACTGGTCAGACCAGCAAAGCTTTGGCAGAAAATGCATTGAGTTGTTACTGCCGGTTGAACTTATGTCTCTTGTGGGAACGTAACGATTCCAAACTGATGGTGCATTTGACTCCACCCTCAGGCTCAGCCTGGTCATCTCCTACAACATCCTCATTAAAAAAAAAAGCATTCCTTATTCTGCTGAGCATGGTACAAAAAGTTGGATTAAAATATTGCACAGCATTGAGTTCTTACTGGCTGTTCCTTTGATGCAGTTGATCTACCCTTCCAAGATTATGTGGATCATTTGCTGGAACCCCAGGATCCGGCTTCCCTAGGAAGTGGTGAGTAGAACGTAACTATTGCTCGGCATAAATCAGATCTTCATGCTTCCTTGATCCACGGCAACCCGAACTCAGTCTGGATTCCACAGACGAGAATCAGCTGATGTCAACTCTTCCAGGTAGACTACAGATAGTCCTCGACTTACAACGGTTCATTTAGTGACCGTTCAAAGTTACAACGGCACTGGAAAAAAGTGACTTACGACCATTTTTCATACTTACGACCATTGTAGCATCCCTGTGATTAAAATTCAGATGCTTGACAACTGACTCATATTTATGACGGTCACAGCCTCCTGGGATCACGTGATCCCCTTTTGCAACAAGCAAAGTCAATGTGGAAGCCAGGTTCACTTAACAACCGGGTTACTAAGTTAAGAACTGCAGTGATTCACTTAACAACAATGGCAAGAAAAGTCGTAAAACGGAGTAAAATTCACTTAACAAAGATCTCACTTAGCAACTCTTGGGCTCAATTGTGGTCGTATGTCGAGGACTATCTCTAGTCTAGACCTGTATACCAAAATTATGAATATGAAAACTAGTTTTTTATGATAGGATTACAGTAACAAATCTTGCAACTCTGAATGCAGAGTTCCCCTTCCTTCCCTTTAATTTCGGAAGAACAAGAGTCAATTTTTGTATAGTGGTCTAGAAACTAGACTACTAGGAGAGCATGAGTTCTAGTCCTGCCTTAGTCATGAAAGCCTGCTGGGTGACTTTGGGTCAGTGATTCTCTCTTAGTCCAACCCACCTCACAGGGTTGTTGTTGTGGGGGGAAAAAGGCAGAGGAAACAGTAGTAGGTTTGAATTACTTATAAAATAATAAAAATGGGATAAAGGTAAAGGTTCCTCTCGCACCTATGTGCTAGTTGTTCCCGACTCTAGAGGGCGGTGCTTATCTCCATTTCAAAGCCGAAGAGCCAGTGCTGTCCGAAGACGTCTCCGTGGTCATGTGTCTTGTGGCTCCGTTGCCTGAGCCTGCGTCATCAGCAGGGGAGGACTCTGAGAGTGAGGGAGAGGAGTTGGCAAGGCCTCCTTCTCCAGGACTCTCCTCTCTGGCAATGCCTCCGGAGGACACCGAAGGGCAGGAGATAGGCCCAGAGCCAAGCTTGTTCCAGCAGCCACAGGAGGACATTGACGAGGGGAGTGAGTTTTGGTTGGACCCTTGCCAGCGTCGGAGAGACAGGAGAGCCCAGCAGAGGAAAAGGCGTGGTCGTGATTAGCTGGTGGACCACGCCTCCCCCCAGACTATATAAGAGAGGGATTGTAGCCATATCTTTGTGACGAACAAAACAAAGATTTGTGGATCCCGGTTTTGAATCGGCCCTGCGTCTCAGATTGTGTTTATGTGACGGACCTTTTAATAAAGACGTTGGCAAGCAGCTGCGGATTGCTGCCGACCTTTGTTATCATCTTACTTGGCTGCCTGCCAGTTCATTAGCCTCTGGTTGTCTGAGGGGAGGTTATTTCTGGGCACGGGGCCAGAACAATGTGGCCGGCATGACTCAATGCCAAAGGCACACGGAACGCTGTCACCTTCCCACCAAAGGTGGTCCCTATTTTTCTACTTGCATTTTTTTTTAACCTGCTTTCAAACTGCTAGGTTGGCAGAAGCTGGGACAAGTAACGGGAGTTTACCCCGTTTCGCGGCACTAGGGATTCGAACCGCTGAACTGCCAACCTTTCAATCGAGAAGCTCAGCGTCTTAGCCAACTGAGCCACCACGTCCCTAAAAGATGGGATCGAAATCTAATAAATAAACTAAGTCTGAGATGCTTTCTCAAAGTACATTTCTGCTCTGGACTCAGATTTCCTTTATCTTTGTTTCGATTGCAGTTATTCTCACTGCTCATTATGGATAAAGTTATCTCCCTTGCAAATGATCTTCTCTCCCAGATGTTTTTCTTTTCCTTGAAGATACTGAGACAAGAAGGTTGCAGGTGCAACCCAATTTAGTCCCTGGTTTTGGCCCCCAGGACCCAAGAAAAGTAAAGGATCTGTTGGGAAAAACGACTAACTTCTCTGTCTTTCCTTCTTCCCTGCAGAAACCCTCTACTTCTTCGGAAACAATAATTTCACTGAATGGGGGTCCCTCTTCAAGAAATACAACCCACCACCTTTCAGGATTCCAGGCACCACAGGAGCATACAGTTTTGGGATTGGGGGTCAGTAGCTGGTATCTTCAGGAGATGTTTTAACGCCTTCATGGGGCAAGTGTTAGCTTCGTAGCTTCATCTGCTTTATTAGGATCATGTAGCAATAGCACTTAGACTTATATACCATTTCACAGTGCTTTACAGCCCTGTCCAAGCAGTTTATGGAGTCAGCCTCTTGCTCCCAACAATCTGGGTCCTCATTTTACCGACTTTGGAAGGATGAAAGGCTGAGTCAACCTTGAGCCGGTCAGGATCGAACTCCTGGCAGTTGGCAGAGTCAGCCTGCAATACTGCATTCTAACCACTGTGCACCATGGAAGGAAGGGAAGGGAAGGGAAGGGAAGGGAAGGGAAGGGAAAGAAGGAAGGAAGGAAGGGAGGGAGGGAGGGAGGAAGGAAGGAAGGAAGGGCAATAGAAATAGCCCTTAGACTTATATACCGCTTCACAGTGTTTTATAGCCCTCTCTAAGCAGTTTACAGAGTCAGCCTCTTGCCCCCCAACAATTTGCATCCTTCTTAGTGCCAAATCTGTATGTCTCCTTCGTTCCAAAGATACAAGGCTATCACCAAAAAAGGATCATTTGTGGATTCCCTGCCAAAAAACTAAAAATGGGGTCACTGGGTATTCATTGCGTCACACGAAGCCCATCTTCATCCAGGGCCAATCAGATGTTAGCTAGCAGCAGAGATGTCTCTTCCTCTTCTGCCACTGCTATCCAGTGCACGAAATCAGAGGTCCGGGCAGTTGAAAAGACTATACTATAGGTTTATAGTCCGCTAAAGCTCTCTAGAAGAACCTGAACTACTAACAGCCAAAGCGAGTTGGTGGTATGGTAGATAAGAACAGAATTCAAGATGGGCTGGGCTGAGATCACTTGTGGGCACCGAAGGACTCCAGACTGATGACGCATTTGACTCCTCCATCGGGCTCAGCCAGGTCGCCTCCTACACTACACCTCCCTTGCAACTGGTCTTGAGAGTCACAGTATCTCCATCATAGAAGAAGCACAGTGTCTTCAAGGCTAAGAGTCCTCAGGAGGGTCAGCCTTCAGTCACCCATGTCAGTATATGTCACGTGGCAATTTCATAATATCACAGAAGTCCGTGATGCTGATGGGATAGCTCTGTCCAGCAGGTCTAATATATTAGATTCGGGCAATGGTGGGTTTCACATTATGTTACTACCAGTTTGCCACGCGCCCGATTTGTGTACGCACCTGCCTTCCGCGCATGCACCCAGCCTCAAAAACGTGCCTAAATAAGATAGCATAGAACTGGGGCTGGTGGGCAGGCTCACTTGTGATTTCCGCTACCAGTTCAGGCCCGAATTGGCTGAATACCAGCTCTCGATTCGGGTAGGTTCTTATGAAGAACCAGATTCCAAAGGTCGAGTCATATGCCAGTGACCTTTGGGCTGAGCCCAGGATCCACCAAGATCATTCATACAGAATGTCCATCGTGTGGTCAGAGAGCTTTGCCTTTCTCTTTCTCTCTCTCTTTTTTTAAAATAATATTTTATTATGACACAATATGACAATCAGATAACATATAACATATAAGTATCTCCTCTTTTTTAAACAATGTTTCTTGGTGGTCTACTTTCCGTTTTGTATTTTTCCTCCCTATATCTCTCTTACTATTTCATTTTTTCCATTGTTCCTTTTTCTTTGGTTACAGTGTATTTTCTAACACTGATAAACTTAATTTTATACATTTCTATACATTTGTTATATACATACTTTATACTTTTGACTTCTTCCCTGTATTTATTATTCTTTTATTTCTAGACTCGAGCCATTCATACCATCTGTTCCAAATTATATAATAATCTGTCTCTTCTTTTTCTTTAATTTCTTTTGTTAATTTGTCCATCATTTTAAAACTTTTTCTATCACTTCTTCGTCTGTTGGAGTTTTTTCCTGTTTCCTTCATATGTTATTTGTGCAGCAGTTATGATATGTAGAATCGCATATTTTATTTCTTTGATGTATGCTCTCATTAATATTCCTAACAAGAATGTTTCCGGTTTTCTTTCAATTGGTTGATCTATAATTTTTTCTATCCATTTTTTTTTAATATATTTGTCCAAATTTTTTTTGCCGAGAGCTTTGCCTTTCTCAAGCATCCTTCTGTCCCAATTGAGAATTCTGGACTGCGCTCCTGGTCATCGGGATAAGGAAACAATGCAATTCTCCATCTGGATTTAATTTCTCCTTTTTCTCTTTTTTTCCAATCTCTTTCAGGGTCTGGTTCCGGAGTGCCATTTCATTGGCACGGGCCTGGCTTTTCGGAGGTTATCTTCGGGAGGAAGGTGAGTGGACCAACAAGGCGTTCAGGAATGGGCTGCTGGGGATTTGCAGGGGTTCGGGAGAACCTGTAACTAAGATTCTCTGCAGTTCGGAGAACCACCGAATCTCACTCCTGCCTGGCCCTGTCCACCCCTCCCCTCTCAGGAGCCCCCTCGCAGCCCGTTTTGGATGCAAGTAAGTGCAGGGCGGGCACGGAGGCTCGGGGAGGGCAGAAAAAGGCCTACCGGAAGCCTGGAGAGGCCATTTTTACCCTCCCAGAGGCTCAAGAAAAGCCTCTAGAGCCTGGGGAGGGCAAAAATGCCCCGCCCCTCACCGTGGTGCAGGAGGCTGACTAGGCCACGCCCACCATGGCCACTCCCACCCATCAACCAGGCAGAGAACCCCTTGCTAAAATTTTTGAAGCCCATCCCTGAAGGCATTGCCCTACAAACTTACGTTCTCACCTGTTTATGGGATGTGAGAATAACCTTGGGAGACTGGAGGAAGATGCTGCAGCCTAGACAGCTACAGCTGATCAGAGAAATCCCAGCCCACAGAAGGAACGGGAAGGGAGAAAGCGCTTCAGAAGAACAGCAGAGAATAACAAGAGTTGGAAGGAACCTTGGAGGTCTTCTAGTCCAACCCTCCTTGCTCAAGCAGGAGACCCTATATCAGAAGAGAAGAATTCTGTCCTAGTTCTCATGGCTGGGGAATTCTGGGAGTTGAAGTCCACACATCTCAAAGCTGCTTAGCTTAAGAAACATGTCCTATACCAGCTCTGGCGGAACTTTTAGACACCGAGTGCCCAAACTGCACACACGCATGCCCAAACTGAAAGGCGTGTGCGAACGTGTGCTTGGATGAACATGTGCATGCGCAGACACGTGCTGACATGCGTGCGTGTGCATGTGTGGCTATGTGCATGTGCAAACATGCACATGTGCAGAAATGCGTGCGTGCATGCATGGACATGCGGGCATGCAAAGCAGAGACCCGAAAACCAGCTGGCTGGCAGGAGGCGGGGCATCCCAACACCGCCAGCGCAGCAAGAGGTAAGGTCTTTTTCTTTCGTGAGCTTCTGTTTCATCGTTTGCAAGAGAAGCTCGCGAAAGAAACGCCGCGGGGATCTGACCTGGGGCGACAGTGCGCATGCTGGCAGACAGGACTCTGTGTGCCACCTCTGGCACTCGTGCCGTAGGTTCTCCATCACGGTCCTATATTAAATCTCAAAACGACTTTAACAGATGTAGCATCGGGGGACAGAGAGAGAGAGCGAGCCTAGATTTCTGAGCAATTGGAGGAAGATGATAACGGCGGTAAGAATCCTGTGATTTGTGTCGTGAATATTTCAAGGGGTTTTATTCATCTCGATGCCACCATATTGGAGTAGGAGATGTACTGAAATATCACGCAGTCAGGGATGGGCTTCAAAAATTTTAGCAAAGGGTTCTCTGCCCGGCTGCTAGGTGGGCGTGGCCATGGTGGACACGGCCTATTCAGCCTCCTGTACCACGATAGGGAGACATTTTTTCCCTCCCCGGGCTCTGGAGGCTCTTCTCGAGACTCTGGGAGGAAGAAAACGGCCTCCCCAGGCTCCGGAGGCTCTTTGGAAGCCGGAAACAAGCCTGAATTTCCGGTAGGCCTGTTTTTCGCCCTCCCCGAGCCTCCACCTGCGCCCTGCACTTACCTGCATCCAAAACGGGCCGTGTGGGGACTCTTGGGAAGGGCCTGGCCAGCCAGGAGCAGGTTTTGGGGGTTCTCCAAACTGCACAGAATCTTAGCTAGAGGTTTTCCCGAACCCCCAGCAGCCCATCCCTGCATGCAGTGGTATAAAGCTTGTCCTTATGGCTTGAACTCTCTCTCTCTGCCCAGCACTGGTTCCTGTATCCTCCGGAGAAAACGCCAGCGTTCCACCCCAACAGGACGACCCTGTCCTGGTTCCTGGATACGTACCCTTCGTTGCCGCCCTGGGAGAAGCCGGTGGAGTGCACCATCCATCCAGGAGAGGCAGGTGGCTGTAGGGCTGTGCATATGTGCACGTTTCCCTTTTGCCCCGTGTACAGATGGGGCTTCCAGGCAGAGTGCACAAAACACCGCCAAGCTCTATTGGTCCAACGGTGGTTTTAGCAAATATGGCACAGTCACCTGGATTCTCACAACCGCCTCAGGCACACAAACGAAGGTTCCCAAATGTCAGCCTGCGGTTCAGGTTCAGGTTCTGGTGCATCGAAGAGGATTCTTCAATTGTGTAGGAAAAACTTTCCCTTTTTGTACCATTTGAAAATTATGATTCAGCAAATCTTTGGGGCGTTTATAAGTAAGTCCTCGAATTATGAAGGGTTGCTTAGGGATCCTTTGAAGTTAGGAAGGGACCGGTGGTGGGTTTCAATTTTTTTTTACTACCGGTTCTGTGGGCGTGGCTTGGCGGGCGTGGCTTGGTGGACGTGGCAGGAGAAGGATAGTGTAAAATCTACATTCCCTCTCCACTCCTGGGGGAAGGATATTGCAAAATCTCCATTCTCACCCCACTCCTGGGAGAAGGATATTGCAAAATCCCCATTTCCTTCCCACTCCTGGGAAAAGGATATTGCAAAATCCCCATTTCCTTCCCACTCCTGGGAGAAGGATATTGCAAAATCTCCATTTCCATCCCACTGCAGGGAAAAGATACTGCAAAATCTCCATTCCCTTCCCACTCCTGGGGGAAGGATACTGCAAAATCCCCAGTCCTACCCCACTCTGGGGCCAGCCAGAGGTTGTATTTGCTGATTCTCCAAACTACTCAAAATTTCCACTGCAGGTTCTCCAGAACCTGTCAGAACCCTTGAAATGGACTCTGAAAATGGAACTTACAAAGAGGGATTCAAAATGTTGATGTCTGCCCCTTTCCATGGTTACATGACCACCTTTTGGGCATATGCTCACATATATGGCCATTCACCCCACGCTCGTGACCGCAATTTATAACATTTTGGTTAAAAACTGGGATTTATTTCTGGTTTCCAGCCAACATTGCCCCGTAGCAAAAGTGGTTTTGTTTTACAACCTCTGCAAGAAAAGCTTATAAAGATCAGGTGCGGTCATGTGTCATTACAACCATCACAACTTAAAACCAAAATTGTAGGCTCAGTTAGGTCCTTAAATCAAGGAATACCTGTATTGGAAGCTTTCCAGAGTTGGCTGGAACCCCAGGCTCTCTGCTGTGCATCACTGGCTTAGAATAATTTTTCTTAAACTTGCCCTTGCTGGGGATTTCTGGGAGTTGAAGTCCACATCTTAAAAATTGGCAATTTTGAGAAACTGGCTTAGAATGAGATGTGAACTCTGCGGATAAGTAGTTTTGTTCCCATCAAGTAGGAGGATTAGCCTGAGGCAGAAAAGGAAGGAAGGAGAGGAGAGAGGGAAGGACAGAAGGAAGGAAGGAAGGAAGGGGGAGGGAAAGAAGGAAGGGAGAGAGGAGGGAAAGAGAAGGAAGGAGGGGGAGGGAAGAAAGGAACGAAAGGAAGGAGGGAGGGAGGAGAAGGAAGGGGAGGGAGGGAAAGAAGGAAGGGGGAGAGGAGGGAAGAAGGAAGGGGGAGGGAGGGAGGAAGGAAGGAGAAGAAAGGGGGAGGGAAGGAAAGGAAGGAGGGAGGGAAGGAAAGGAAGGAGGGAGGGAGGAGAAGGAAGGGGGAGGGAGGGAAAGAAGGAAGGAGGGAGGCAGGAAGGAAGGAGAAGGGGAGAGAAGGAAAGGAAGGGAGGGAGGGAAAGAAGGGAGGGAGGAAGGAGAAGGAAGGAAGGGGGAAGAAGGAAGGAAGGAGAAGGAAGGGGGAGGGAAGGAAAGGAAGGAGGGAGGGAGGAGAAGGAAGGGGAGGGAGGGAAAGAAGGAAGGGGGAGAGGAGGGAAGAAGGAAGGAAGGGGGAGGGAGGGAGGAAGGAAGGAGAAGGAAGGGGGAGGGAAGGAAAGGAAGGAGGGAGGGAAGGAAAGGAAGGAGGGAGGGAGGAGAAGGAAGTGGGAGGGAGGGAAAGAAGGAAGGAGGGAGGCAGGAAGGAAGGAGAAGGGGAGAGAAGGAAAGGAAGGGAGGGAGGGAAAGAAGGGAGGGAGGAAGGAGAAGGAAGGAAGGGGGAAGAAGGAAGGAAGGAAGGAGAAGGAAGGGAGAGGGAAGGAAAGGAAGGAGGGAGGGAGGAGAAGGAAGGAAGGGGGAGGGACGGGAAGGAGGGAAGAAGGAAGGAGAAGGGGGAGAGAAGGAAAGGAAGGAAGGAGGAGGGAGGGAGGGAGGAAGGAGAAGGAAGGAAGGGGGAGGGAGGGAGGGAAGTAAAGGAAGGAAGGAAGAAAGAAAGGAAAGATCTTCTACAAAGCCATTGCATCTGAAGTCATTCTCTCTTTCCTTCCAGATTCTGTATTTTCCGGACCACTGGTGGCACGCCACCCTCAACTTGGACACGAGTGTTTTCATCTCCACATTCCTGGGTTAGCAGCTCCAAGTGACACCTCCTCTATGTCAGAACTCTTGCCACCATTCCTCATGCAAAGAAATTGGATTTCTTGACCCTTTCAAACCTCCATGCTGGTCTACCGATTGAAAATTGTCCCAGTTTCCCCGTAAAATGAACGGCACAATCGTTCATTTGGGCACAAGGCTTCGGAGCCAGAGACTATAACTTCCATCACCCGGAAATATCTCCGCTGGCTTGCTCCAATGGAGTTGACGAAATTCAACAGCCTGAAGACCTCATGAAGGTGGTGGCCATCAGTGATGGTTGACCATAATAACACCATCTCTATGGCTGTTTAGATTGGCAGAGGTGATGTGGTCCCAACTGACCAATCTTACACTCCTCTTTCTCAGGGATCTCCTCCTAAACCTTTTCAGCCAGCATCTCAGGACCAACTCCTCCCCACATTTCTCTCTCCTCTGTCTCTTTGTCTCTCTCCCTGTTGTGGGTGGAATCCTGATTTAGTTCATTTTCTCTCTCTGTTTTTCTCTCTCCATTTCTCTGTTTCTCTCTCTTCTTCTCTCTCTCTCCGTTTCCCTCTCTCGTTTGTTTCTCTCCGTTACTCTCTCTCTCTGTTATTCTTTCTCTCTCTTTCTCTGTTCTTTCTCCATTTCTGGGTTTTTCTCTCTCCGTTTCTCCCGTTTCTCTGTTTCTATCTCTCTGTTTCTTTCTCCCTCTCTCTCTGTTTCTCTCCGTTACTCACTCTCTCTGTGTGTGTTAGCTGTTTCTTTCTGTTTCTCTTTCTGTGTTTCTCTTTTTGTTTCTCTCCGTTTCTGTTTCTCTCTGTGTTAGCTGTTTCTTTCTCTGTTTCTCTTTCTGTGTTTCTCTGTGTTTCTCTTTTTGTTTCTCTCCGTTTCTGTTTCTCTCTGTGTTAGATGTTTCTTTCTCTGTTTCTCTGTGTTTCTCTGTGTTTCTCTTTTTGTTTTTCTCCGTTTCTGTTTCTCTCTCTGTGCTTCTGTTTCTCTCTCTCTGTTTCTCTCGTTTGTTTCTCTCCGCTACTCTCTCTGTTACTTTCTCTCTCTTTCTGTTTCTTTCTCCGTTTCTGTGTTTTTCTTTCTCCATTTTTTCCTGTTTCTGTTTCTCTCTGTTTCTATCTCTGTTTCTTCCTCTCTCTCTCTCTCTCTTTCTCTCTGTTATTCTCTCTCTGTGTTACTGTTTCTTTCTCTGTTTCTCTTTCTGTGTTTCTGTGTTTCTCTTTTTGTTTCTCCCCGTTTCTGTTTCTTTCTCTCTCTCCCTGCCCGCATGCAGAGGTAACCGCTACTGCTTCTCTTGTGTGTCAGCCAGCTAGCTCTCCCAACTCCCCAGGGGATATTTACTCCACCAGGTGACTAAAAATAATTTAAGCTGCTCAAAATTACAGCCTTGCAGGGCAGGTAGGAAATCTCGTGACTTGTATGCAAGGGTTGGTCAGCAACCTGAGGGCGAACAGACCGGGGTTCACCTGGAAGCAACTTGTTTGTACCTCCTGCTCCCCGTGTTTCTCTGGCAGGGCATGCCTACATTCCTTTCCTTTTCTCTTGCAAAATGGTTTTCCTGCCAACTGGATGTCCAGAAACGCGACCGGAAGATTCTGGTCTCGTTTCGATCAGATTTATTTCCCTGGCTGATGTGGAATACCAGAGCAGATTTTAGCATAAACATTTTGGTTTTTTTTTAAAAAAAAACGCAACCTGTGTTTCAGTCAAGAGTTAATTTCGTTCTGGCTTTTCCTCTGGAGATTTTGCTGATTTATTTATATCTCACCTGCGTTTCTTTTTAGAAGTAACTCAAGGTGGCAAGCATGCCTAATACTCCTCCTTCCCCCCATTTTCTCCACAAACGAAAACCATGGGAGATGAGTTGGGTTGAGAGTGACTGACTGGCCCAAGATCCTCCAACTGGTTTTCATGCCTAAGATGGGACTAGAACTCACCATCTCCTGGTGATTGGCGCCAAGTCACCCAGTTAAGTCTTTGTGTCTAAGGCGGAACTAGAACTTACTGTCTCCTGGTG
The DNA here is from genome assembly GCA_038048745.1 of Coluber constrictor foxii. Taxonomy (NCBI): domain Eukaryota; kingdom Metazoa; phylum Chordata; class Lepidosauria; order Squamata; family Colubridae; genus Coluber; species Coluber constrictor. The sequence continues at coordinate 11,683,053 of CM075973.1, forward strand.
ATTGGCATCACATCACCCAGGTAGTTTTCGTGTCTAAGGCGGGACTAGAACGCATCGTCTCCTGGTGATTGGCGCCAAGTCACCCAGTTAGTTTCCATGTCAAAAGCGGGACTAGAACTCACCATCTTGTGATTGGCGCCACGTCACCCAGTTAGTTTTCGTGTCTAAGCTGGGACTAGAACTCACCGTCTCCTGGTGATTGGCGCCAAGTCACCCAGCTTTCATGTCTAAGGCAGGACTAGAACTCACCATCTCCTGGTGATTGGCTCAGAGGTATCCAACCAGCTTTCATGCCTATGGTGAGATTCGAACTCCGAGTCTCCTGGTGATTGGCTTAGTCACCTAGCTGGCTTTTCATACCTAATGCAGGACTAGAAATCACTGTCTCCCAGTTTCTAATGGCCTTAACCATTAGATCAAATTAGCGCTTTAGTTTCCTTGCTTTGGTCTAGGCAACTTGATGTGCAGTTCCCAACTACTATTTGCAAGGGCAACTACTCACAGACGATGATTCAGGTTCAGCTAGACATTCCAGAGATTCACCGCAGATACACAAGACCCAAGATTAGAAAAGCTGTCACGGTTGTGATGAAAATATTGGTCTTGAAGGCTTCCAAGCTTCGTCAGATTTCCTTTTCAAGTTGGAATGTGCCAAGCCAATGAGTCGACTTGTCTTTTTCCTCCCCGTTATCGACTTTGAGGGCCATCTACAAAAGAACCAAGCTTCTGAGTGATGGCCCTCCAGATGCACCTCCATCTGCTCTTGACCTCGTTTTGGGTTTCTGGACGGAGTGGTGGACTACCATCTTCCTGTCTCCATTCCCCCAAGCAGCTTTGCTCAAAGCATCTGAGCATTCTCTAGAATGGAGCTGATGGCCAATGGTGTAGCTGGTGAGAACCAGTTACAGAATCCCCGTTAGCATGTTTTCCCTTTATTTCTCCTCTTCTTCTTTTGCCATGTTCATCATTGGACGCTGGCAATCCTATTTTTATCAACAGCCGCACAAAAAAAGGGCTCTTGAGTTTTGTCCAAACTGGTCCCTTAGATTTTGAAGCCATGATGTTCTTCCAGAAGCCTAGATCTCATTTGCCTTCCATCTTTCCCTGGAGGATTAAGCGAAGGATGCCGTATTTTTCCAGGTGTCGTATCACATGTCCAAAATATTCTAACTTTTGCTTTTTTATGGTTTTTTTAAAAAATTAGATTTATATGCCGCCCTTCTCCGGAGACTCAGGGCGGCTTACAATGCGCTAAGCAATAGCCTTCATACCTTTGTATATTTTATACAAAGTCAGCTTATTGCCCCCACAAACTGGGTCCTCAATTGACCTACCTTAGAAAGGATGGAAGGCTGAGTCAACCTTGATCCTGGGGAGATTCGAACTTACAGTAATTGCAGACATCTAGTGTTAATCACAATGCTTTTAGTCTGCTGAGCTATCCAGGCTCCTATCCTGAGGTAAATCCACACACCAGGAGCATCCTGAGGTAAATCCATACAGCAGGAACATCCTTTTTTTTTAAAATTAGATTTATATGCCGCCCTTCTCCGAAGACTCAGGGCGGCTTATAGTGCGTTAAGCAATAGCCTTCATACTTTTGTATATTTATATTTATACAAAGTCAGCTTATTGCCCCCAACAAACTGGGTCCTCAATTTACCCACCTTATAAAGGATGGAAGGCTGAGTCGACCTTGAGCCTGCCTGGGATTGAACTCACAAGTAATTGCAGCAGCTGGATCTTAAATGCTGCCTTTGTAGGAGGCAGTTTTGATGATTTCCCTTGGCTTTCCCAGGCGGCTTATCCCCTCCTCATTTCTGATTTTGTCAATCCAACTTATACATAACAGCCGCCTGTAAATCCACATTTTAATGCTTTTCGTCTCTTCAAGTGGCTTTCCATCAGAGACCATAAAATAGGGGGCCCCCCAACCACCCGAGCTGCAACTCATTACTGGGCCTTGAGCCGTTCGGAAACCAGGCTGCAGAAGTGGCAGGCGGGCATGGGTGTACATCCCCACTGGCATTAGCGGGTGAGCACATGTGCTCCATTTGCATTCAGGGTGGCAGAGGTGGTATTCGGCAGGTTCTGACCAGTTCTGGAGAACCGGTAGCGGAAATTTTGAGTAGTTCGGACAACCGGTAAATGCCACCTCTGGCTGGCCATGCCCCCATCTATTCTCTGCCTCTCGAGTCCCAGCTGATCGGGAGGAAATGGGGATTTTGCAGTATCCCTTTTTTTTAAATAATTTGATTTATATGCCGTCCCTTCTCCGGAGACTCAGGGCGGCTTACAATGCGTTAAGCAATAGCCTTCATACTTTTGAATATTTATACAAAGTCAGCTTACTGCTCCCACAAACTGGGTCCTCAATTTACCCACCTTAGAAAGGATGGAAGGCTGAGTCCGCCTTGAGCCTGGCTAGGATTGAACTCACAGAAATTACAGGCAGCTGGTGTTAATCACAATGCTTTAGTCTGCTGAACCACCAGGATCAGGTCCTTCCCCTGGAGTAGGGAGGGAATGGGGATTTTACAGAATTCTTCTCCTGTCACGCCCACCAAGCCACACCCACACCAAGTCAAGCCACTCCCACAGAACCGGTAGTAAAAACATTTTGAATCCCACCACTGCATGGTGGATGTGCATGCTCACTGCTCATGCAAATGGAGCTGCATAAATGCATGCTTGCTTGCCTGCCTGCCACGCACACGGACCCATCCCCTCTACCCCACCCACCCTGCCGACTGGCAAAGGCGGATAGGTTGGGGAACTCTTTTCTCATAAGGGATCCATTTCTAAAAACGGAGTTCAACACAAGAGGCTGGCCCACTTCACACTTAGTTTTTTATCTGTATTCTTAGTATTTGGTTCTAATGTTAGGTCTTTTCTCAGTTGGTGGAATGGGTACAGGCAGTCCTCGACTTACAACAGTTCGTTTAGTGACTCAAAGTTACTAATCAAAGTTACGACGGCACTGACAAAAATGTAACTTGCGGCTATTTTTCTGAGTTCCGACCTTTCCAACATCGCCATGACCGTGTGATCAAAATCCAGATGCTTTCATATTTAGGATGGTCACAGCCTCCCAGGTTCTTGTGATTCCGCATTTGCGACCTTCTGACAAGCACAGTCCAATGGGGGGAAAGCCTGATCCACTTAGCAACCAGGTGACTAGCTAATCGACGGCAGCGATTCGCTTAACAACGGTGGCATGGAAAGCTGGTAAAACGGGGCAAAACTCATTTAGTTGTCATTTAAGCCCTTAAATCCCACTTAAGAGATTTAAGGGCTCAACTGCGGCTGTAAATCGAGGACTGCTACATGTCAAATAGGTGAATCCTTCATCCAGAATTGATACCCCTAGATACCAGTGAAGGTATAGGATACCGATAGCTAACCTTTTTGCTGTCATGTGCCAAAAGCGAGGGGAGCGTGGGGGGGGGGGTGTCGCACCCATGCATGCCCACATCCATAATTCAGTGCATCCTCTCCCCTGCACTCCTCCTGCTTTTGGCACACAATGGCACGGTGGGCCCAGTGGGCCCATTTTTCACCCTCCCCAGGCTCCAGAGGCTTTCTTGGAGCCTGGGGAGAGCAAAAACAGCCTTCCCATCCCTCCGGAGTCCAGAAATGGCCTGTTTGCCGACTTCCAGTGGGACTGGAAAGCCTGTTTTTCGGTGTCCCCAGGCTCCAGAGCCTTTCTAGGAGCCTGGGGAGGGCGAAAACGGCCTTCCCTATCCCTGGAGGCCGGAAATAGCCTATTTCCCGACTTCTGGTGGCTCCGGAAAGCCCGAAAATCAGCTGGCTGGTGCCACATGCGCTCGCGTGCCACCTGTGGCACGTGTGCCATAGGTTCGCCATCACGGGTATAGGAGAAAAGAGATAAACAAGATAGAAATGCAATTTGTTAGCATAAGCACTGGACTCTTTATCCTGCAAAGCCTTTTCCAACAGCTTGCCTCCAGAAGTTATGGGTGCTCCATCACTGGAGGTTTTTTTAAGAAAAACCGGACAATGATTTGTCCAGAACGTTATAGGGCAGTGATGGTGAACCTTTTTGGCACCGAGTGCCCAAACCGGAATGCGTGTGTACATGCGGAGTACCGGAAACCCAGCCAGCCAGCTGGTTTTTGGGTTTCCCGGACGTCCATGTGCGCCAGCCAGCCCGTCTTCGCGCACACTGGAGCATTGGAAACCTGAGCACAAGCTGGCCAGCACGCACATGCCTGTTTTTTGGGTGTTTTCCGGGCCGTTTTCTGGCTGTTTTGGGGGCCTTTTAAAAAGCCATTTTTGGGCCAAAAAAAGACCTGAAAAACGCCCGAAAAATGGCCTGTTTTTTGCCCATTTTGGGGGTCCTTTTCAGGCTGTTTTCTGGCGCTCCAGTGCCCGCAATGACCAGCTGGCCGGCATGCATGCATGCGCCAGAAACCCAAAGAACAGCTGGCAACGGCACATGTGCCCAGAGAGAGGGCTCTGCGTGTCACCTCTGGCACATTTGCTGTAGGTTCACCATCATGGTTTCTTCTGCTTGAACAGGGGTTTGGATTAGAAGACCTCCAAGGTCTCTTCCAACTCTTTATTATTCTGTTTTCCGTATTACATTCTCTTTAACTAGGCTGCAATTCCTTACTGGTGAGGCAATGGCATTTTGGACATGCTCAGAGATAAATTAACCAGCAAAAGGAAGACAAGATCTTCAAAGGAGACAGGAAGATGTCCAGGTGCCAGTAGAAAGTTGTTGGGGTTTTTTTTTTGTCTTCAAACAGACACCGAGGCACCTTCCCTCCTTCCTCACTTTTGCTGCAATTTGAATATTCGATTAAAAAATATTTCATCATCGTTTCCTCGCAGGAGAGCAATTTCCAGATTCTTCTTTTTTTTCCCTCTCTCGCTCATCTGCTCCGAGAATCTTAATTGGAGAGCCCAACAATGCCGGCCCAAAAATAAAAGAGCAGGATATGAGCGGAGCTGCGGGGGAGGAAAAGCCTCAACTCTGCAAAAAGTTAATTTGATTTAATGCCTGCGTGGTCCCAAGGCGGAGGGAAAAATGGAACAGTGTGTCCCAGATAAGGTGCTGCTGCCATGTTGCAGGTGAGCCTTTCGCCCTGCAACATTCGGCGGTATGTGTTAAATGGAAGCGATAAGAGATGCGGAAGAATTTTTGACTCGCGATAGCAATTGCACTTCTATACCGCTTCATTCTTCTATAAAGAGTGTTTTAGAGCCCTCTCTAAGGAGTTTACAGAGTCAGCATCTTGTCCCCCGACAACCTGGGTCCTCATTTTACCGACCTCGGAAGGATGGAAGGCTGAGTCAACCTTGAGACAGCCAGGGTCGAACTCCTGGCAGTGGGCAGAGTTTGCCTGCAATGCTTCATTTAACCACTGCGCCACCACAGCTAATCAGCAAGAGCACTTAAGACTTATATACTTCTTCACAGTGCTTTACAGCCCTCTCTAAGAGGTTTACGTGGCCCCCAACAATCTGGGTCCTCATTTTACCCACCTCGGAAGGATGGAAGGCTGAGTCAACCTTGAGACAGCCAGGGTCGAACTCCTGGCAGTGGGCAGAGTTTGCCTGCAATGCTTCATTTAACCACTGCGCCACCACAGCTAATCAGCAAGAGCACTTAAGACTTATATACTTCTTCACAGTGCTTTACAGCCCTCTCTAAGAGGTTTATGTGGCCCCCAACAATCTGGGTCCTCATTTTACCCACCTCGGAAGGATGGGAGGCTGAGTCAACCTTGAGCTGGTCAGGATCGAACTGCTGGCAGTGGGCAGTTAGCCTGAAATGCTGCATTCTAAACACTGTGCACCGGGAAGGAAGGAAGGAAGGAAGGAAGGAAGGAAGGAAGGAAGGAAGGAAGGAAGGAAGGAAGGAAGGAAGGAAGGAAGGAAGGAAGGAAGGAAGGAAGGAAGGGACAGCAATCGCTTCACAGTGCTTTTACAGCCCTCTCTAGGCGGTTTACAGAGTCAGCCTCTTGCCCCCAACAATCTGAGTCCTCATTTTACCCACCTTGGAAAGATGGGAGGCTGAGTCAACCTTTAGCCAGTCAGGATTGAACTCCAGTCTGTGGGCCGAGTCAGCCTGCAAAACCACATTCTAACCACTGCGCCACTAGGGCTCCTAATGCAACATCCAATCAAATGCAGCAATAGCCCTTAGACTTATATACCACTTCACAGTGCTTTCCAGCCCTCTCTAAGCGTTTTACAGAGTCAGCACATTGCCCCCCAACAATCTGGGTCCTCATTTTACCGACCTCGGAAGGATGGGAGGCCGAGTCAACCTTGAGTCGGTCAGGATCGAACTGCTGGCAGCGGGCAGTTTGTCTACAATGCTTCGTTCTAACCACTGCGCCAGTACAGCTAATCCCAAAAGCACTTAAACCAAGGCTATCAAACTCCTGGTCAGCAGGCCAGATGCATCATGTGCTGGCCACGCTTACACCCAGTTTAGCAAAGGGGGGGGGAAATGTCCCACTACGTCATGTGACGTCACTGTGACCGAAGTTTGACACCCCTGACTTAGACTTATATACTGCTTCACAGGGCTTTACAGCCTTCTCTAAGCAGTTTAAGAGAGTCAGCCTATTTCCCCCAATAATTTGGGTCCTTGCAAATGACGACCACGTGGCCACAGGACGCTGCAACTGGTTGTAAACACAGGCCAGCTGGTGAGCACCTAAACCGCGATCATGCGATGATGGGGATTGATGTGACAAGTTGTGTGAACCACCGGTCACAGGTCACATTTTTTTCCAGTACGTTACTTCTTTCTTTCTTTCTTTCTTTCTTTCTTTCTTTCTTTCTTTCTTTCTTTCTTTCTTTCTTTCTTTCTTTCTTTCTTTCTTTCTTCTTTCTTTCTTTCTTTCTCTTTCTTTCTTTCTTTCTTTCTTTCTTTTTTTCTTTCTTTTTGCGATTTCTATGCCGCCCTTCTCCCGAAGGACTCAGGGCGGCTTACAAGATAAAAAAATCAACAATAGCAGCTAAAATGTAAGTTAAAAACGAATTTAAAATTAATTACAATTATTACAACGGGAAACCCCTCGACGGGTCAGTCCAGTTGACGAAAGAGCCACGTCTTCAGCTCGCGGCGAAAGGAGAGGAGGTCGGGGGCTGTCCTAAGCACGGTGGGCAAACCGATCCAGAGGGTCGGCGCTCCCACAGAGAACGCTCTCCCCCTGGGGGCCGCCAGCCGACAGTGTTTGGCTGACGGCACCCTGAGGAGGTCCACTCTGTGAGAGCGCACGGGACGATGGGAAGATGACAGGAGATGGTACTGCAAGTACCCCAGGCCTAAGCCATGTAAGGTTGTATAGGTAAGCACCAGCACCTTGAAACGAACCCGGAGGACCACCGGCATCCAGTGCAGCTCGCACAGGAGAGGTGTTACACAGGAGTAACGAGAAGCTCCCGTAACAACCCGCGCGGCCATATTCTGGACTATCTGAAGTCTCTGGATGCATCACACGGGCAGCCCCATGTAGAAGGCGTTGCAGTAATCCAACCGAGAAGTAACAAGGGCGTGAGTGATCATGGTGAAGGCATCCCACTCTAGGAAAGGGCACAACTGGCGCACCAGGCGTACTTGTGCAAATCTTCCCTGGTCACGGCTGTCAAATGATCATCTAACGACAGCTGAGAATCCAGGAGGACTCTCAGATTGCGGACCCTGTCGGAGGGACTAACTTTGAATAGTTGTAAGTCGAGGACTATCTCTAGCGGGCCCAACGCTGAAAGGAGCAATAGATGCGGCAATACAGGTAGTCCTTGTCTTACGACAGTTCATTTCGTGACCGTTCGAAGTTACCGCGGCACTGAAAAAAAAGGGACAGTAACAGTGTTGGAAGGGACCTTGGAGGTCATCTAGTCCAACCCCCTGCTCACACAAGAGACCTGTACTAGGGATTCGAACCGCCGAACTGCCGGCCTTTCTGATCGACAAGCTCAGTGTCTTAAGCCACTGAGCCACCTAGTCAGACTAGGGATTTATGACTGTTCTTCACGCTTTATGACCGTCGCAGCATCCCCAGGGTCATGGGATTTACACATTCAGACCAGGGATGAAATGCTCCCAGTTCGGACCGGATTGCCCGATCTGGTAGCGATGGCGACGGGTGGTTCGGAGAACTGGTAGCAAAAATCCCTGTGCGCCCCCACCCAATGCCCAGGTGAGCCTCACGATCATCAGAGGCTTTTTTTTAACTTTTAAAAGCATTTTTTCTACAATCTCTTCCAATGAAAAAATGCTTTTAAAAGTTTTTTTTAAAAAAAGCCTCTGACGATCCTGTGGCTCAGCTGGGATCGTCAGAGGCTTTTCCAAGCATTTTTTTCCGCAACCTCTTGGCCGAAGTGTTGGTTAAAAAAAAATGCTTTGAAAAGTCTCTGACGATCCCAACTGAGTTGCCTGATCGGCAGAGAGGCTTTTCAAAGCATTGGAAAAAATACTTTGAAAAGTTTTTTTTTTAAAAAACTTGGCCACGCCCACCCAGTCACATTACCCCCAGCACCACCAAGCCACGTCCACAGAACCGGTAGTAACAAATTTTACATGTCACCCCTGATTCAGACGCTTGGCAACTGGCTCACATTTATGACACTTGCAGTGTCCCGGGGTTATGTGATCCTCCTTTTTCGCGACCTTCCGACGAGCGAAGTCTACGGGGAAGCTGATTCCACTGAATAACCGTGTCACTGATGTGGCAAGGAAAGTCGTAAAAGGGGGGGGAGAAAACTCACTTAACAGATTTCTCACTAGCAAGGTAAACTGTGGCCGTAAACTCGAGGATTATCTGTAGATGGATGTAAACAAACAAAAAAATTTTCTTCAGCTGATCCCTGTATCTTTGCCTGGGTAGGATTCCTGGCCCTTCCCACTCAAAAGTATTTTAATCCTGTTGCAAAGATCTAAAAAAAAAAAAATCCAGAAAGGACATAGGCCCATGTTGGCGAACCTATGGCATGAGTGCCAGAGGTGGCACGCAGAGTCCTTTCTGTGGGCAAGCGTGCCATTGCCAACTACTCTTCTGCTTTCCGGCATGCCAGCCAGCTGGTCTTCATGGGCAGAGTGCCAGAAAATGCCTTGAAAACAGCCAAAAAACAGGCCGTTTTCAGGCCATTTTTTTGGCTGTTTTTTGGCCGTTTTTCGAGCCAGTGTGTGCAAAGATTCTGGCCAGCTGATCTTCAGGTGTCCGGCATATGTGCATGCACACGCGTTCCGGTTTGGGCACTCGGGTGCCGAAAAGATTCGCCATCACTGACATAGGCTGATTTCCCCATTTGTCTTCCCTGAGAGGGAAAACTCCCAATCGGTGGATTCCAAATAAGACTGCAAAACTATGCTGTGAGGATTGAAGTGGGGAAGGGGGAAGGGGGAGTTTAATTCAAAACCAACCGGAAAACATAAAACTTTTTTTTTTTTTTGAGTACTATAATAAATCAAACAAACTACCCAGAAAGGAACTGCGGGGCTCCAGCTCTCTTCTCCCGACCCTCTTCCATCAATACAATTTTTCTGCCAGCTGGGCAGACCGTTTCCCCCGATTCCAGTCCACTTGGAGAAAAGGCGAAATAATGAACCATCTCGCTTCGCCCCTCCCTGATGCGCCCCCCAAATCGGTGGCCGTTTATTTACAGAGAAGCAAATGCGGAACTTCGGGCTCTTCTTGAACAGGCGGGAAAATGGAAGTCGAGAAGGAAAACTTTGTACAGGTAAAGAGGCCAGGAGAAGAAGCAACGGCTGGAGGGGTCTCCTGGAAGGTAAGGTGGGTGGGCCGGATCCAGTCTTTACTCCACGGAGAGGCCAGGTCCTTTGTGAGGGCCGGTGGCGTGGGGAGGAAGGCGTGCCGAGTAAGGGAGAGCGAAGGGATCTGGGTGGAAGTGGGACGGGTGAGCTAACGGTGTGCTACCAGAGTCAGGCGGGCTTGGGATAAAGTGGCCCTTACGAAGCCCGGGAAAAGATTAACTCGCCGAGCCTTGAGCTTCTGCAACGGGAACATCTTCCATTCCTGTCTGGATCAAAGGCCGAGGTCTCCTCGTTGCCCGGAAGGAGATCCGGCTCAGAAAACCACGGAAGCCACGGAGCTACCCTGCCCTCCTGCCTACTGGAGGAGGGAAGGGGAGCTGACCCCCCAACTCGGCCGAGCCAGGCAAGCGAAGAAAGGGGAAAGGGGGAAGATGCTAAGGCATGGGAGTGGCCCAGTGGGCAGTCTGGCGCGGTCCGGAGAGGGGCGGGGGGGGGGGGGCTTCTTGGTCGCCGTAGCAGCTGGAGATGCCCAGGAGCATCCTCGTCCTTCGGAGGTTAGTAATCTTCCACCCAGCCGTTTTCGGATATGAAGGCATCGATCACTTCTTTCATAGCCAGGTTTGGGATCAGCTGGTCCTGGGTCAGCGGACTTCGAGTCACGGGATCAAAATGGCCGACCCGCTAGGGAGGATACAGAAGAGGAGGTTGTGAGGGGTGGGGGTGGAGTAGAGAAGCCAGAGGAGCGGATTATTTTCAGGCCAGGGATGGCCTCAATAACCACAGCAAGGCCACCCAAACCATATTCCACTGGAACTTTAAAGACAATACATCATGCTGGCTGGGGAATTCTGGGAGCTGAAGTCCATACATCTTAGAATTGCTGGGGTTGAGAATCCCTGTTCTAAACTCGGCTGAGACCAATAAGCTGCTTAGGAAAACCAGTTTGAAAGTGGGAAAACCACTTGGGCACAGAAAGCCTCAAATCCTTCATCATTCGCATCACTCAGTCCACACACACACACGACCCCCTGCAGCCTCCAGCCTCTTCCTCAAAAAAAGGCTGCCGATCCTTAAGGACCTACCTCGTTCTTATTATTTTTATTTATAAAATGGATTGGCCACCCATTTTTTCCGTAAGATAACTCTGGGCGGCTTCTTCACCTTGAAATGAGAAGCTAAGGAGGCCAAGGAAAGATCTCTGGCCACAATGTTGTGGACAGCAGAGCTGGCAGTCGATTCGGACAGTGAGGAGGTTGGGGAGGAACATGGCCCAGTCCTGGAGTCTGGGGAACGCTCTGATGAGGGCTCTGCATCGGAGGCAGAGAGAGGGCCAGGGCCGTATGCCAGTTATCAGCTGCCTTCGGAGGCAGACATCAGTGAGACAGATGAACAGCTGGAGCCTGTTCCCAGTGCGCGCATCTGCAGAGCTGCCAGGAGAAGGGAACAGCTGAAGAACAAGGGTCGACTTGGGAGTAAGGCCACAGGTGGACGATGAAGGGCCGCTCCCAGAGGGAATAAAAGAGGAGCGAAAGGGGAGTGGAGTTTGCAGGAGACAATTAGTTCACTTAATTGGTTTGTGACTTTCAGAGACTCTTGGCCGAGTTTTGAAGATATCAGCCTGGCAGCTCTCCAAGCCAGATAAGGTCTGTGACTGTAAATTCTCCATTAAAAGACTTTGCTAAATGTGAATGAGAGGAATTCACAGTCACTTAATAAAAAGGGGGGTTTTTTTTGCTAGGAAAAGGAGTCTGTTTCCTGCTCTTGGGAATGCCTAGGTCAGAACACACAAGATCTTGTGGCCAGAGATCCATATTTATTCTAAACCAGGCTTCGGCCCTATGAACCAGCTCCAGATTTGGGATTCTCACGGGCTTGTGGCTCATCCTGACATTTACTCCATGATTTGGGATTCCTGTTCCTTCTCCTAGGGCAGCCAACTTGCCTCATTTACCTGCAGGTGCTCTTCGATGTCCTTCCGGTCATAGGTGATCCCACTCGGCGTAATGCAAGGCTCCCGCATCAGTTCGAAGCTGATCTTTCCGCACAGATAATCAGGGATATCCCGTTTCTGGCCCCGAAAGGAGAGAATATTACTTGGTATTTCTAACTCGGCATCGAGCTTCTGCATCGTTTTCCTTTTCTTTCTTTCTTTTTTAAATTTTTGATTTTAATTATTATAACATAAAATGACATTACAAGACATACAATATTTACATATATACTCTCTTAACAGCTGTTTTGTGATGATCTTTTTCTAATATTTACATTTCCCCTCTCCCCTTGTTCCTTTATATTATTCCAGTTTCTTCTTGTCCCCTTCTCTTTTAATTACAGTGTTTTTATTAAGACTCATATTAACTTTATATTTTCTATACATTAACATATTCATTCTTCCTTTTTTTTTACATTTCATTCCTATTTTTCTTCTCCTTTATTCCTATTCTCCAGCCACTTGTAATACCATTTGTGCCAGATGATATAATATTCCGTATCCTCTTTTTCTTTAAGTGCTTTTGTTAATTTATCCATCTCGGCACACTCTAAAAAGTTTAAGATTAAAGAATGGCTAGAGAAAACAATAGAACAACCACCTATGAGCAGAAAACCAGAGACATTCTTACTAGGGATATTTACTGAAAAATACACCAAGGAAATAAAATATTCAATCTTACATATTATAACAGCTGCCCGTATAGTATACGCACAAAATTGGAAAAAAGAAAATATACCAACAGAAGAAGAGTTGATTAAAAAAAAAACAACCATCGTTTTCCTTTTCTAAGGATGGCTCAAGAGTATATTATTAGATTTCCATCCATCCATCCGTCCATCCATCCAGGGGTGGGATTGAACCGGTTCTCTGCCCAGTTGCTGGGTGGGCGTGGCCATGGGGGTACTAGGCCTCCTGCACCACGGGGCGGGGGTGGGGTAGCTTTTTGTTCTCCCCAGGCTCTGGAGGCTTTCCTCAAGTCTCTGGGAGGGCGAACACAGGCCTGTTTCCGGACTTCCGGGAAGCCATTTTTCACCCTCCCAGAGCCTTCACGTGGGCCCTGCACTTACCTTGCATCCAAAATGGGCCGCGTGGAGACTCCTGGGAAGGATGAGGCAGGGTGGGTGGGGCCAGCCACTCCTTGCAACTACCGGTTCGGTGAACCGGATGTAAAATTAGCATCTGGCTTGACCGAACCGGCTGAATCCCACTCCTGCATCCATCCATCTTTTTTTTTTAAAAAAAATCTTTATTTACATTTTCAATTAAAAACAAACAATGATCAGACAGACAAACATCATACAATACAGTACAATACAAAAAACAATGTGTATAAGAGTGACCCTATTACACCCCTAACCCCCTTACCCAAATATCCTACATTTTGGTTGGTATTATAATCCGGAGGTGACAGAACAACTTACGTCTCTTCATACATCAATCTAATCTTTTCTACTTCATTACATACATATACTATATATTATATTGTTTTACATATTCTATGTTATATTCCTAATGAAATATATATTTCCTCATCTATTTTACCCTTGCTTTCTTTTTCTCGGTCCATCTATAAAGTTTTTCCCATGATAAACATATTCGCGTTTGATCTTTGTCTTTCAGTTTTTTAGTTAATTTATCCGCCTCTGCGCATTCTAAAACCTTCTGCATAATAAGTTCTTCTGGTGGGCTATTTTGGTTTTTCCAGAATTGTGCATATGACAGTCTCGCTGCTATGATCACACGCAGAGCAAGATACCATATATCCTTTCCCATTTTCTCTGGCCTAAATCCGAGGAGGCATGTCTCGGGCGCCACTCAGTTTTGGTGTCTAGAATTTCATTTAACCATCTTTTTATCGTCCCCCAAAATTCCATTGCTTTCGGGCATGTCCACCATTGGTGGTAGTATGTGCCTCTTTCTTTCCTACATTTCCAGCATTCTGCTGTTAGTCCCTTGAACATTTTCGCTAGTCTATCTGGAGAAAGGTGCCACCTATATACCATTTTATATATGTTCTCCTTGTAGGCTGAAGACACAACTAACTTCGTATTGTCCCACCATATTTCCTGCCATTTTTCTAAATAGATTGGATGTCCAAAATTTTTCCCCCAGGCGATCATTGTATCTTTGTATCCATCCATCCATCCAAGATGGGCGGAAAAATAAATCCAAATAAATTCAATACATAAATAAAAACTTACCTTCCTCTTCTCATCCACCTGGGAGAAGAGTTCGTCCATGTCTGCTAGATATTTTTCCTGAAAGAGAAATTGGATCCTTTCGTTACCATGGCCATCAAAAAAACACAGAAGAAGCCTTGGATGGCTCTCAAAGAGGAGTGAACAGATTCCTGGAGGTCTATCTGCCTAGAAGAAACCATGTTACGTCTGAGCTGAGAGCCAAATATCCATTGTAGAGAAAGAACCTCTGCTTGCAAGCACCCAAATGGACGTCTGTAGAGATTCTCAGTCATCCAGGTCATGCTTGTCCCAGAGATGCTTTTTCGGGAGGCAACTGGACTATCTGGTGTTTTTTTCCTTTGAAGACGTTTCGCTTCTCATCCAAGAAGCTTCTTCAGTTCTACTGGATGGTGGGGAATGGAGCAGAGGGCCCAAAGAGCCACATGTGGCTCCAGAGCCGCAGGTTGCTGACACCCGAGATACGCTATCACAAGTCTTGCCAATGTATTTGTGGTTTTCTTCTTCTCCCTCCGATACTCCAAGGAGTCAGAGAAGAGGCAACCAAAATCTCTTTCTCCTTCTTTAAGACTTAAGGAGTGTTTTTTCCCCCTCTGTTTTCTTAACGGTTGGTGGATATTTGCCTCAAGGCCTCTCCCTTTTCTCCCCAAGGACATCTCTGAACTGAACACATCCCAAACAATCTTGGCAACCTGAAGATGCGTGGACTTCAACTCCCAGGATTCTCCAGCCAGCGTGATGTCTTGCCTTTAAGGTAAAAGGTAAAGGTTCCCCTCGCACATATGTGCTAGTCATTCCCGACTCTTGGAGGCAGTGCTCATCTCCGTTTCCAAGCCGAAGAGCCAGCGCTGTCCGAAGACGTCTCCGTGGTCATGTGGCCGGCATGACTCAATGCCAAAGGCGCACGGAACACTGTTCCCTTCCCACCAAAGGCGGTCCCTGTTTTTCTACTTGCATTTTTTTACGTGCTTTTGAACTGCTAGGTTGGCAGAAGCTGGGACAAGGAACGGGAGCTCACCCCATTACACGACACTAGGGATTCGAACCACTGAACTGCCGACCTTTCGATTGACAAGCTCAGCATCTTAGCCACTGAGCCACCGCGTCCCTTGGTTTTTCAGTTCAATACAATTGAAGTCTCTTGCTTTTAATTGACTTTAAACTTTCAATGGAATATTGTTTGGAGTTCTTCCTGGCCTTGCTGAGGTTACGGAGGCTACCTCTGGATTGGGAGTTGAAGTCCACGTATCTTCGAGCTGCCAAGGTTGAGAAACAGCTGCTATAGACCATCTTAGGTCAATTTAGGAGGAAAGCAATGCTGGTTTGCGGTGGGAAAAAACACACATTTTCCAAGTAACATGTTTAACATGTTAACATGCTAAACAAATAATCCCCTCAACACTGTCAAACTATTCACTAAGTCTGCATCACTATTAGTATTTGTCTTCCCATCGTTCCTATCACCCACCTCCTCCCACTTATGACTGTATGACTGTAACTTTGTTGCTTGTATCCTTACGATTTATATTGATATTGATTGTTTCCTAATATGATTTGATTGCTTATTTGTTCCCTGTGACTATCATTAAGTATTGTAAGTGTTGTACCTTATGATTTTTCATGAATGCATCTTCTTTTATGTATGCACCAAGACAAATTCCTTGTGTGTCCAATCACACTTGGCCAATAAAGAATTCTATTCTGTTGTTCTGTTCTGTTCTGTTCTGTTCTGTTCTCTGTTCTGTTCTACCCTACCCTACCCTATTCTCCTATTCTCCTCTCCTCTCCTCTTTCTATTTTTCCCAAACGCCATCACTCTGCTAAACAAATAATTCCCTCAACACTGACAAACTAGTTAATAAGTCTGCATTACTATTAATCTTCTCATCATTTCTATCACCCATCTCCTCCCACTTATGACTGTATGACTGTAACGTTGTTCCTTATATCCTTATGATTTATATTGACTGTTTCCTAGTATGATTTGATTGCTTATTTGTACCCTATGACTATCATTAAGTGTTGTACCTTGTGATTCTTAACTAATATATCTTTTCTTTTATGGACACTGAGAGCACCCCCACCAAAGACTAATTCCTCATGTGTCCAATCACACTTGGCCAATAAAGAATTCAATTCTATTCTATTTTTTTTAAAAAGGCATCAGCTTTTGTGACTTGCGTCTAGCTTTGTTGGAAGAAGAGACAGCCAACTTTCTAACGTTGACGCCTTCTCATAAGGTCCACCTTTGGCCAACACAACACAAATGGTAATCATTCAAGGGCAGGGAACATGGTCTGTGCACCCCACCAGGGGACCAGAGAAGATGCCCCACAGCTTGGCTTGCTTCTGACCTTCATTCCATGCCGTGGAGGGGCAGGACAAAGGCCAACAAGGGGTCCTTACGTGTTTGGCTTTGATGTTGGCCAACTGTGTCCGGCTCCGGTTTTCATCCATGTTCTCCTGTTCTTGAGCCCGTTGGCATTCGTCAAGTTCCCTGAAAGAGAAGCAAAGTGTGGAGATGGTGTGAGGGGAGGAGAGGACATGTGGCTCACTCAGAAGAGAGCTTCTTCTGTCATGGTGCCTTCTGCCCTTTAGAACATCACTTCCTCTGGAGATCAGATTTGTTCCAACCTTATGTTTTGGCCCGTACGTGGCCTGTGCAGCTAGTAGCTGATTCCGACAGTGAGGAGGCTGGTGTGGTGCTGCACCAGCAGCCTGTGCAGCTGGCACTCGAGTCAGACAATGAGGAGGCTGGAGAAGATGTGGTGCCAGAGGCGGGGATTCAGCCAGGACCTTCAGAACCTCCCATAAGTGAAGAGGAAGAAGAGGAGGAGCCTGTTCTCGATGCACGGGCGCGCAGAGCTGCCAAAAGGCAGGAGTGGTTCCTCAGGAGGAAGTCTCCTCAAGAATAAGGCTTGGGGCTAATTGGCCACTCCCTTAGCCTATTTAAGGAGGAACGCCAACTGAAGCAATTTGCAGGGAACAACTTCGTTCACTCTCCTTCGTGTCTTGATCTTAATTCTTTTATCAGTTTCCTGCAAATCGCTTCTGGGCATTCTGCCAACCATAGTAAGATTTCGGTTATTAGTCTTTGAAGTCTTGTAGGCTGTTAACGAAGTGAATTAACAGCCTTTGTTCGTAAAAGACTGATTTAATTTAGTAAAATAAAGTTTGTACAGACTTTATGTGTGCTGCGTTCTTTGGGGTCCGTAGCTGGGGCAGAACACATGGTTGTTGTTTCACACTTATGACCATTGCAAAATCCCCATGGTCATGTGATCAAAATTTGGCTGCTTGGCAACTGGCATGAATTTATGTCGGCCCCAGGGTGACGTGGATCCCCTTTTACGACCTTCTGATAAGCAAAGTCAATGGGGAAGCCAGATTCATTTAACAACCGAGTTAACTCACTTAACAACTGCTGAAGTGAAATGATCCACTTAATAGCTACTGTAGGAAAAGCTGTAATCTTCTTTTAATCTTCTTTTCAAGACCCTGTAATCCTTCGTGGGGTGGAGTCATGGGCAACTGAATGGAGCTGAGGGTTTACTGGCCGGATGCCCTTCCTGTCGCCAATGCGGAGTTATATTCAGAAGATATATTCTCATTGTGCCCCGAGAGAGAAATAATCAGCCTCTATACCTAGGATTGAACTCACAGCCTCCTGATTGTTGAGGCAAGAGCTCAACCTCTAGGCCAGCACACCACTCGTAGGAAAGGTTGTAATATAGGGCTAAATTCGCTTAACAACTCTCTTGCTTAGGAACAGAAGCGCGACTGTAGTCATAAATCAAGGATACCTGTATTGATTGGTTAAGTTTATTTCCTGCCCCTCTCGCCGTGGGGGCTACTCTGGGATGCTTACAACAGTAAGACAGGAAAATAAATGATTAAAAAACTGTAAACCTATCAGTAGTATCTTCATTGGATTGATATCCTGCTTTTTATTCAGGGGCCCAAGATGGCCTCTCATTGCATTCCTCCTTACTGTCTTTCACAACGATGTAGTCAGGCACAAAGGACCATATATACTTCACAGATCTGTTGCTCATGCCTATGCGTAAGAATCTAGCCAATTAAAACTCAATCCTAAGGGCCAGGTAAGGGTCAGTGAAATTCAAAAGCGGTCGGACTTGGATCCTTTGTGGCAACTTAAGGATTCCAGGCTGATGACTCGCTTGACTCCGCCTCCCAAGTCTGCTTGCTCTTCTACAATGCTTGCGAGATGGGCGGGCTTAAGGAAAGGATGGGCGCAAGTCTCCTTTAAGAATCACTGGTCATCAGGCTTTCTCCAGGGGTGGGCTGCTGGGGGTTCGCAGAGGTTCAGGAGAACCTCTAGCTAAGATTCTGTGCAGTTCGGAGAACCCCCGAATCCCACTCCTGGCTGGCCCCGCCCACCCCGCCCCTCCCAGGAGTCCCCACATGGCCCATTTTGGATGTAGTAAGTGGAGGGCGCGCATGGAGGCTCGGGGAGGGCGAAAAACGGGCCTACCGGAAGTTTGGGAAGGCCTGAAATGGGCCCGTTTCTGGCCTCCAGAGGGCCGCTAGAGCCTGGGGAGGCCGTTTTCATCTTCCCGGAGGCTCGAGGAAAGCCTCCAGAGCCTGGGGAGGGCAAAACCGCCCCCCTCCCCGTGGTTGGCAGGAGGCCAACTAGGCCACACCCCACCATGGCCACGCCCACCCAGCAATCGGGCAGAGAACCCCTTGCTAAAAATTTTTGAAGCCCTCCCTCCGGTCTTCTCCCACCTAAAACTAGACCCACGCCTTCTCCCAGAGTCTTTGCATCCAATCCTCTTCCTCTCCCCTGCCCGCCTGACCACCCCACCCCCACCCCGTCTACCTCTCCTTCTCCGCCATGATGAGCTTGGTGAGATAAGCGTGCAACTCGTTCTCCTGGTTGATCCGCTTCTCCTCAATGTTATTCCAACGTTTCTTCTTGGCGATGCGCAGGGCGCTCGGAATGTCGTCCCCAAAATTCAGCCGTTGCTCTTTGGCTAAGTTGTGGGCTGAAAATGCAAAAAAAAAAAAAAAAAGAAGAGCATGGATTGAATTGCAGTGTCAAAAACAGGAGCGGAAAAACAGGTTCTCTGAAATCTAAATCTTATGGCATCTCGCCACCCACTCTGCCTCGCCGTCTCATGTTCGGCCCAAGTTTCCAATCCCCGCTCGACAGACGCAGTTCCTTTTCGGTTTAGGCTGCTTTCCCCGGTCTGACATGTCCCAGAGGGGAACTGCAGCTGCCATGTGCCCCAGCCAGTTTATGACTACCCAACCCATCTTGGGGCAGCAGGGTCAGGAAGAAGGAAACCCATAAGCAGCAGCTATGTGAGTCAGACACGTGTACAAAATCTGCAAAGTTCCAAATTTCGCCCTTCAAGTGCCTGCCTCCTCTTCTCCGGGGTCTTCTGAACGGTCTTCGGAAAAGGGTTTTCAGCAACCAAGAATCAGGGTTTGAGAGAGGGGTTTGTTTTTTTTTTGTTTTTTTGAACGAAAAGCAGAGTTGAGAATTTCGAATCCATCAAATGTTATTGAATTCGAATTTGGAAAGTCAATATGTAACACATTGTATGATTCAGTGGGCAAGGAACTTTGGATATAATGGAAGAACGTGTGGATGAAAGGTTTAAAATTTACCTTAAATTACAATTTAAAAGAAAATGTTTTTAAGTATTGTCCAAAGTCTCTCTCTCTCTCTCTCTCTTTCTCTCAGTATCTCTTTCTCTCAGTATCTCTGTCTCTCTCTCTCTCTGTCTCTGTGTCTGTCTCTCTCTCTCTCTCTCTCTTGGTCTCTCTGTCTCAGTCTCTGTCTCTTGGTCTCTGTCTCTCTGTGTGTGTATCTGTCTCTCTTGGTCTCTCTGTCTGTCTCTCTCGGTCTCTGTCTCTCTTGGTCTCTCTCTCTCTTTTGGTCTCTCTGTCTCTGTCTCTGTGTCTGTCTCTCTGTCTCTCTGTCTCTCTTGGTCTCTCTCTCTCTTGGTCTCAGTCTCTCTCTCAGTCTCGGTCTCTCTCTGTCTCTGTCTCTCTCTCTGTGTCTGTCTCTCTGTGTCTCGGTCTCTTTTGGTCTTTCTCTCTCCCTCTCTCTCCCTCTCCCTCTGTCTCTGTCTCTCTCTTGGTCTCTGTCTCTGTCTCTTTCTGTCTCTCTCTCTCTCTTGGTCTCTCTGTCTCTATGGGTGTCTGTCTCTCTGTGTGTCTCAGTCTCTCTCTCTCTCTGTCTCTGTCTCTATCTCTCGGTCTCTCTCTCTCTCTCTCTCTCTCTCGGTCTCTGTCTCTCTCTCTCGGCCTGTCTCTCTCTCTCGGTCTCTCTCTCCCTCTTGGCCTCTCTCTCTGCCTCTCTCCCCCACCCCCCCACTTCTGGGAGGAGGTTTCGAAGTATTTCCAGCAGGACTACCAGATTCCGTAACAGCTTTGTTCCCTATATGCCCTCCGTGTGGTAAGCTTGCAAGATTCGTTTTTCTACGCCATGTACATGTATATATCCGAACTAGACTGTGTTGTTCCTCCGAGGCAAATAATATACGTGGGTATACGCAGATTTTTTTTTTTTCTTGTTTATGTGGTGTATATTGCAGGTGGTGAGTGACCCTCTGAGAGCTGTGTGCAACGAAATTTCATTTTAACGCACGTCGATTATACTTGCAAAGCGACAATCGGGTTATTGTATTTTGTACCTGACCAACTTTCCACTTAATGTTTTTTAATGAGAATGGTAACTTTTGAACAACTGCACAAAACAGAGAAAGGCGGACCGTCCCCGAGGGTCCAGGGGTGTTACGAACAATGCAAGCTAATCCCTCACCCATTCTTTTCGGCTGTGGGTTGCTGACTCGTTTTTAAAGCAAATTTCCAAATCAGCTGGAATCTGTAACCGTGCTTGGCCCTAACACACCACTGTAATCAAAGCAAGTCCCCAGAACACATTTTCCAATTAACGTGTTTTTTTTTAAAAAGGCAGCTGATTTTGCGAGTTGGATCTAGCTTTGTTGGAAGAAGAGACAGCCAACTTGCTAACGTTGACGCCTTCTCATAAGGTCCACCTTTGGCCAACACAACACAAATAGTGCCCGTTGAAGGGCAGGGAATATGGTCTGTGCACCCCACCAGGGGACCAGAGAAGATGCTCCACATCTTGGCTTGTTTCTGACCCTCATTCAATGCCATGGAGGGGCAGGACAAAGGGAGCCCCGTCCCCTTTAATCACATTTTATATTTATGTTTGATATTCTTTCACCCTTTAATTATGTACAGTAAAATCAAGGGAGGCCAGTCAATCAAAATTAAGATTGGAAACCACTTTCCTAAATAATGATGGGAAAGTATCTTTTGGAGAGTGGGGGTGGTGAGGTGAGAAAAATCAGAAAGTTGAAATTGAAATTAGAGAAGGCTGCCCGGGTTTTGAAGTCCTGTCCCCCCCCCCCAATCTTAAAATGGTTAAGGTTGGGGAACATGGTCCTTTGATGTTGGCCGACTGTGCCCGGCTTCGATCCAGAACTTGGTTCCTGCAGGAGTCATTGGCAAAACGCAAATAAGCATTTTTTTTCCCTGAACCTGAACCCAAAACTAAACTAAGAGAGCCTAAGGCAGTGGTGAAATCCAATTTTTTTTTACTAGCAGTTCTGTGGGCGTGGCTTGGTGGGCGTGGTGTAGCTTGGTGGGCGTGGCTTGGTAGGCGTGGCAGGGGAAGGATGTTACAAAATCCCCATTCCCAACCCACTTGAGGGGAAGGATACCGCAAAATCCTCATTCCCTCCCCACTCCTGGGGGAAGGATATTGCGAAATCTCCATTCCCAACCCACTCCTGGGGGAAGGATATTGCAAAATCCCCATTCCCTCTCCACTCCTGGGGAAAGGATACTGCAAAATGCCCATTCCCTCCCCACTCCTGGGCGAAGGATATTGCAAAATCTCCATTCCCTCTCCACTCCTTGGGGAAAGATACTGCAAAATCCCCATTCTCTCCCCACTCTAGGGCCAGCCAGAGGTGGTATTTGCTGGTTCTCCAAACTGTTCAATTTTTCCGCTACTGGTTCTCCAGAACCTGTCAGAACCTGTTGGATTTCATCCCTGCCCTAAGGACCATGTTCCCCAACCTTAACCATTTTAAGAGGGGGGGGGACGGGACTTCAAAACCCAGAATATCCCGGGCAGCCTTCTCTAATTTCAATTTCAACTTTCTGATTTTTCTCACCTCACCGCCCCCCCTCTCCAAAAGATACTTTCCCATCATTATTTAGGAAAGTGGTTTCCAATCTTAATTTTGATCGACTGGCCTCCCTTGATTTTACTGTACATAATTAAAGGGTGAAAGAATATCAAACATAAATATAAAATGTGATTAAAGGGGGACGGGGCTCCCTTTAATTGACTGCAATATTTTCACTGGCTCTTATATCACTTTGTTAGTGCCGTTTTACTATCTCCGGCTACATCAACTTGAATGTTTCTTTCATTTTGATGTTACTTTTGGAAGGAAAACCAGCTTGCCAATGAATGGGACTGTTTCACAAACGGAGACATAAGGAATTTGACCTTGGAGCTCACAGCAGCCTGTGGTAAGTTTTATCGGAACATTCTCATGCCAACCTCTGAATCTCGAGATGTCAATATTTCTTTGAGCTAAGACCATTGTTCTCTGTGGATCATAGGCGGCCAGGAAGTGAGGTCTATTACGACTTATAAATATGTATGCAGGCATCACTTTCTCATCCTTTCTGAAATGTATAAAGATGAGGGCATCCTTTTGTCTTTGGGGGTGTCTCCCATTAATTTGGGGGGGGGAAGGGTGGCACCCCCTCCAGTGCACACTGTTAAATGATAAACTACTGCAGTGAGCTTTGATTACTTGTTTTGGGTCCCGCGTTTTGATGGCGCTTTTTCAATTCCTTTAATTTTTTAATACTGTAATAAGAGATAATAAACGAATACACTTCCCCCACCCCCAGTACGAACTCGTCTTTTGTATTCATATTTTTTTCTTTCCTATCACTTCAAGCAAGCCACTTAGTGTATAAAATGAAAGCAAACACCAGTTGCTGATAGAGCCAATGATGAATTGTCTCTGGACAAGATGGGCAGGGTACAAATCAATCAATCAATCGATTAAAAAGTTATTTATGAAACATTGGAAAGAAAAACAGTATATATGTATGTGTGTATATGTATTTATATTTGCTGATAAAGAAATAAAGGGAGACTAGTATAGATCTATTTCAAGCTATTTAGCTCTCATCAGCTAGCAAATAAATTTTCTTTATCAGCAAATATAAATTTGATACAATATAGTTTGTTGCATATATATATATATACATATATATACATACATACATACATACACCCCCAAACAGAACACCCCCCAGCCAAACAGAGCACAGCCAAGCCCCCAACCAATCAGTTCACACCCCCACTAGTAGTTAAAAGAAACAGCTGTGATCACACATAGCTCCTAGAAGCACAAAGCCGAAAACACCAGCCTGAAGATGACGAATGAGACTTCGTCGAAACGTCGCCAAGACACTTCCAATTTTACGCGGGAGAAGACCCGAATAACCAAAGACCTACATACAAACACCCGCGAAAACCTCAGAAAACACACACACACACACAAACAACATATATATATGTTTTCTGAGGTTTTCTATATAAAGTGTTTTTCTATCGAAATACCTGGTCTACCCCAACATATGGGAGGGGGCATTCTACTCCCTTTCAGCTCCAATCCAGGAGCCCTCATTCACGACAAACCATTTTATACCAAATTTATATTTTGTTGATAAAGAAATATCATCCCCTGGCTCAAGCTGATGAAGGGAGGAGAACTTGTGGCTCAGAAGGTTAATTCAACTGCCTTTTATCCCTCCTACCACTGATGATGTTACTTAGTTAGGCAATGAAACGTCTGTGAGAAAACCACCAAGCTCAAGAGAGCACCGAGGACTTCGCAGCTCAACCCCAAGCTACAAATATTCTCTTCTTCTACCCAATATTTCATTCAGACGTTATCCGTATGACCTTTTCCTAATATTTATGACCGCACTATCCCTTGTTCCTTGATGCCCATCATTTTTTTTTTAATGTTGCCAAGGCATTTGCCTCTGAGGCTAGAAATCAAAACAGAAGCCATTTACAGTTCAGAGGCCAGGAATATAAAATTTCCAGCTGAGTTTCTGAATATACAGTTAAGAGGAGAGTTTCTCAACCCTGGCAGCTTTTAAGAGGGGTGGACTTCAACTCCCAGAGTTCCCCAGCCAGCCAGCCAAGGGAATTCTGGGAGTTGAAGTCCACCCCTTTTAAAAGTTGCCAGAGTTGAGACATAGGATACCCAGAGATCTCCCCACCCACCCACCCACCTCGCTCACCTCTTTGAAGGTTAGCAATGGCCTCGTCGTAATTCTCCATCTCCAGCTGACACTGTCCCAGGAAGAAATGGGCCTTCACCGACTGGCCGTCCAACTCCAGGGCGTGCTTGCAGTCGGCCAGAGCCTTGTCGTGCTGTTGCATTTTTAGGTAACATAAGGCGCGGTTGGTGTAGTAGACGGCGACCAAGGGATTGCGGTTCTGCAAGGAGGGGGAGAAAACGGTAGGAGGTGGTTCAGGATACCGATCGAAGGAGAACCTAGACCAGGCAGGGTTGAACGGTGGAGTTCTGGAGGGGGGGGGGCTCCCCTGAGCTCGGTGGTTTTCTTGCAAGAAGCTTGCGTACAAAATGAGAGTAAGCCCCCCGCTCCTTTCTAGCACTGACGCCGTTACCTAGTTGGGTAATGAAATGTGTGTGAGAAAACCACCAAGCTTAAGGACTCTACAGTCCTCCTCCTCTTCTCTTTCTCCTTCTCCTCCACCCAGCCTGCAATTGTCAGTCCCTTCTAACACTGATGCTGTTACCTAGTTGGGTAATGAAATGTCTGTGAGAAAACAACTGAGTTCAGAGAGCACCAAAGACCCCACAGCCCCACCTCTTCCTATCCTTCCTCGTCTTTTCTTCCTCCTCCTCCTCCACTCCATAAACCCCACTCCCCTCTAGCGCTGATCTTAATGCCTAGTTGGGTGATGAAATGTCTGTGAGAAAACAACTGAGTTCAGAGAGCATCAAGGACTACACAGTTGTCCTTATCCTCCCCCCACTTCTATTCTTCCTTTCCCCCTCTCTTCCTCCTCTTCCCCTTCTCTTCCTCCTCCTCCACTTCACAAACCCCACTCCCTTCTAGCGCTGATCCTAGTGCCTAGTTGGGTAATGAAATGTCTGTGAGAAAACAACCGAGTTCAGAGAGCATCAAGGACTCCACAGTTCTCCTTATCCTCCCCCCCTTCTGTTCTTCCTCTCCCCCACTCTTCCTCCTCCTCCCCTTCTCTTTCTCCTCCTCCACTCCACAAACCCCACTCCCTTCTAGCAATGATCAAAACAATCAAGTTCGGAGGCCACCAAGGACCTCACAGATTCAAGATAGCTGCCTGAAAACGCTATGCTTAGTTTGCAAAAATCCTCCCAGTCCAACGATCTGCACTGGGTCAGTAGGACGACAGAGGATGACTTTGACTTAACTTGTTTGGGGTTGGTGGGGGCATGTAAAACCTGCTTTAAAAAGAATTTTTTCTGCAACCTCTTGGCCAAAGAGGTGGTTAAAAAAATGCTTTGAAAAGTCTCTGACGATCCCAGCTGAGTTGCCTGATCAGCAGAGGCTTTTTCAAAGCATTAGAAAAAATGCTTTTAAAAGTTAAAAAAAAAAAAGTTGGCCACGCCCACCCAGTCACATTACTCCCCCGCACCAAGCCACACCACAGAACCGGTAGTAACAAATTTTACATTTCACCCCTGCCTTACCACCTTTCTTGCCCCAGGGTTGAGTGAAATCACTGCATTGGTTAAGTAAGTCCCCCCCCACACACCTGTTGTTAAGGGAATCGGGCTTCCCCATTGACTTGGCTGATGAGGAGGACCAAGAGGGAATCGCGTGACACTCCTCCCCTCCGCCCCCCAGGACTCTGCAACTTGTCATAAGTAGGAGTTGGGGGCCAAGCGTCTGAATTTTTGACCGTGAGGGAATGCTGCAACGGTCGTTAAATGCGACGAATGGTCGTAAGTCACTTTTTTCAGCGCCATTGCAACTTTATTATTTTTAATTATTTTTTGTTTTTTTTCTTTCAAAACAAAAACCAACTAAAACTTTCTATTTTGCAACAGTTCCGTATCAGTATGTATCCATGTTTTGTGTTCCCTCCACCCCTCCCAACTACCTATTCACATATTTATTTTTGTGGTTCCCTTATTTCTTATACATTTATAAATACTATTCCTTACTTATTATACAAACTACTGTATCTATATATTACTTTACACATAATATATATTTAATATCATTTTATTAATACTTCCTAATTTCTAGATCATCTCTATTATGAATGTATCTTGTTTTTTATGTACACTGAGAGCGTATGCACCAAGACAAATTCCTTGTGTGTGCAATCACATTTGGCCAATAAAGAATCCAATCCTATCCTATCCTATCCTATCCTATCCTATCCTATCCTATCCTATCCTATCCTATTCCATTCCATTCCTATTCTGCATTCTATTCTATTCCTGTCCCTGTCCCTGTCCCTGTCCCTGTCCCTGTCCCTGTCCCTGTCCCTGTCCCTGTCCCTATCCTATCCTATCCTATCCTATCCTATCCTATCCTATCCTATCCTATTCTAATTTTATTCTATTCTATTCTATTCTATTCTATTCTATTCTATTCTATTCTATTCTATTCTATTCTATTCTATTCTATTCTATTCTATTCTATTCTAATTTTATTCTATTTTTTGTTTATTATTCCTGTCCTCTGGCCGTTTGTACCTTTTCTCCCATATTAAGTAATATTCCGTTTCATCTTTTCCTTTTCTTCCTTTCGTCAATTTGTCCGCTCAGTGCCGTTGCAAACTTTAATACGGTCGCTAAACGAACTCTTGTTAAGTGGAGGACTACCTGGAATGTCGTTTCCTTTAACTTGTCAAGTAGTTTGGGGACGTCGCTTTGTGGGTTGGTGAGGAGGCTTGGAATCCGATAAAACGAGAAATAAGGTAGCGTGCCTCCTGAATCTGGAGGCTTTGCGGTCGCTTCCCAGATCTAAACTTCGCCCAATCCCATTAATTTCCAGCTGCAAAGTTTTCCATCCATCCCAGATGTGCCAGGGAGGTGGGCGGGGTGCATTCTGCCTCGAGGAACCTGAGCTTGCGGCTTTTGGAAGGCGCATCGGGAGCCGCATAATTTGCACCCGCGGAAGATGAATCACATCCCATCCTGCATCCGGATAGCTCATATTTCTCATTTGTCACAGGGCTGACGCAACGAAGCCTCCTCAGCCAGGAGCCTGGAGGGGTGTCTGGATCCCCGTTTTAATTTGACTTTGGCTGAGTCACTTCCCCCATTCCCATGGACACACCCACCTCGCAGGGCTGTTGTGAAGGTCACGGGCAGTCTTCCCATGTCAGGCTAAAAGAAAGTAAGGGGTCTCCAAAGCTAGCAAGTTTAAGGCTTGCAGCCTTCAACTCCCAGAATTCCTCAGCTGGTTGGGCTGAGGAATTCTGGGAATTGAAGTCCAAGTTGGAGACCCCCCTGGGCTAAAGCAAAGCGCGAGTCACTCCTTTGCAATGAATGCAGTGAACCTGGTCACTGATTTTAAGCCATCTTGTGGTCTAGGTTTGTTTGCCTGAGAAAGTCTGCTGAAACAAACCATGTTTAAGTCTACTGCACAAATCTGTGCCAGGGTGAAATTTAACAGAATCTATGCAATCCTCAGCAGACTCAGAGGTCTTCTAGACCAGGGGTCCCCAACCTTTTGGACCTCAGGGACCACTAAATTCGTAATTTTAAATCTCGCGGACCACTAATATGATCTGCCTAATGACCGGCTGGGTGGGCGTGGCAAGATGGTCATGTGACTGGGTGGGCGTGGCCAACTCGATGTCAATCGCATCGAGGGGCACCTCACAGGTCTCTACTTGCCCCTCCCCTGCCAGACACTCCTCACCTCCCCACCCGGGCTCCTTAGGGCCCCAACAGGAAGCAGTTCCTGGAGCTAAGCAGCCACCATGAGAAAGTGTTGGCAAAACAGCTCAATTCAAATTGGATCTGGCCGAGAAGGAGGCTCAGCAGAAGCACCTTACTGAGGACTAGGAGCATAGGCTTTCCAAGCAGAGGGAAGACCTGTAGGAGTGCAAGGCCAGGTACCGGCGCCTGGAGGCTCAACAGGTTGAGATAGTCAGCCAGTTCCAGGCCATTTATGCAGTCCCACTGGAACAAAGCCCTCCGGCTCTTCGCCACCAGTGGCGCTTCCCTCCAGCCTTCACCGAAAGCCCCACACCAGGAGGCCGAAGCAGACTCCAAGTCAGAATTTCTGCCCCCCTCTGACCCACACAAAAAGACCCCGAAGGGGAAGAGTCTCTACAGCAACACAAACCTTCATTGCACGTTATCTGTCCCAGGGGCCGTAGTTGGAGGATTTAGTGCAGTATAAAAAATACAAATAATTTTTCTGCGGACCACCAAACTTTTTCACCAGTTGGTGACCGCTGTCCTAGTCCAACCTCCTGCTCAAGGTAAGAGACCTTATACACCATCCTGGCCAAAAGGGTTGTCCAGTCTCTTCTTGAAAACCTCCAGCAAGGAAGCACACTCACAGAGAAACAAGTTGATGAACTGTCCCAACTGTCAGGAAATTCCTCTTTATTTCCAGGTTGGATTTTCTGAAGAACTTGTTGAACTCGTTACTTCTTGTCCTGCTTTTAGATGTTATAGAGAATAAATCAACCCGCGTCTTCCTTGTGAGACCCCTCAAGTACTGTAAGACAGCTATACTGTAATGCTCTCTACATGGGGCTCCCCTTGAGGAGCACCCGGAGGCTCCAACTGGTCCAGAATGCGGCCGCGCAGGTGGTGATGGGAGCGACGTGGCGCTCCCATGTGACTCCTCTCCTGCGCGAGCTGCACTGGCTCCCAGTGGTCTTCCGGGTGCGTTTCAAGGTTTTGGGTTACCATCTTCAAAGCGCTCCATGGCTTAGGACCAGAGTATCTTCGGGACCACCTTCTGCCACCAATAGCCTCTCACCGTCCAGCCCGTTCCCACAGACAGGGGCTCCTCAGGGTGCCGTCAGCCAAACAATGTCAACTGGCGGCCTCCAGGGGGAGAGCCTTCTCTGTGGGGGCACCGGCCATCTGGAACGAGCTCCCCCCTGAGATAAGGGGGATACAGGACTTACGTACCTTCCGCCACGCCCTAAAAACCTTCCTATTTCATCAGGCTGGTCTGGCTTAAACCTCCCTTTATAAATGGGTTTTAAGATGGGTTTTTAATTGTTTTATATAATTGGATTTTAAATTGTTTCAGCCTAATTATTTAATTTATTTTAAATATTTTTAACTTTTGTATGTCATTCTATTTTATCTGGCTGTTCACCGCCCTGAGTCCCTTCTGGGAGTAGGGCGGTATACAAATTTGATTAAATAAATAAATAAATAAATAAATCATGTCTCCTCTGGGCCTTCCCTTCATTAGGCTAAACATACCTAGTCCCCTTACCTATTCATCGTATGATTTAGCCTCCAGACATCTGATCCTGTGGCCATCAACCAGGATTTCTTGGAGTTAAGAAGTAAATAAACTCTCCCAGCATGGCGGCTGTACAAGTTACTTAATCTAACAGAAGAGCAGAGTTGGAAGAGACCTTGGAGGTCTTCTAGTCCAACCCCTTGCTCGGACAGGAGACCCCAATACCATTTCAGACAAATAGTTATCCAATCTCTTCTTAAAAACTTCCCAGTGTTGGGGCATTCACAACTTCTGCAGGCAAGTTGTTCCACTGATTTCTCAGATTTCCACAGATTCACTGAGTCCTAACTGAGTCAGGAAATTTCTCCTTAGTTCGAAGTTGCTTCTCTCCTAGATTAGTTTTCATCCGTTGTTTCTTGTCCTGCCTTCAGGTGCTTTGGAGAATAAATCGACCCCTTCTTTTTTTGAGGCAGACCCTCAAGTACTGCAAGACAGTTATTATGTCTCCCCTGAGCCTTCCCCTAAATCAGGGGTCAGCAACCTGCAGCTCTGGAGCCGCATGTGGCTCTTTCACCCCTCTACTGCGGCTCCCTTTCACTCAAAATATGTGTCACAACCGCCAATCTACAATACCCGCCAGCATGTGATTTATTGAGCTTTTCAACTCCCGGTAAGCCAACCATGGATAAATCCAAGAAAAGAAAAGTTTTGGAAGAAAATAGAAGGTTTAATTCAACGACATATGCTAGTTTTGTGGCCGCTCAAGAAATAGTCAACCACGGGAAAGGTTTTGTGGCTCCCAGTGTTTTCTTTTCTGTGGGAAATGGGTCCAAATGACTCTTGGAGTGTTTAAGGTTGCAGACCCCTGGGCTAGACATACCTAGTTCCCTTACCTATTCATCGTACGGTTTAGTCTCCAGACACCTGGTCTTGTGGTCATCAACCAGAATTTCTGGATTCTGGTTGATGATTCTGGTTTATGTCTGGATTAAGACATAAACAAACTCCCAGCAGTGTTTTGTATTCATACAAGACACTTAATCTAGTTTTTGTATAGATTATCCTTGTTTTACCATTTGTTTAGCAACTGTTCAAAATTACTGCACTGAACAAGAGAGGGCTTAGGATCGATCCTGACAGTCTTGACAGTCACATGATCAAAATTTGGGCGCTTGAAACAGGTGTTTACGAGGGTTGCAGTATCCCCGAGTCACATAATCACCATTTTATAATGACTAGGTTTGTGTTATTTTGTTTGTTTGTTTGATTGCATTTACATTAATTTATTACATTTGCAAGCTTCCTAGCCGACAAGCAAAGTCAATAGGGATAAGTCGGACTGGCTTCACGACCGTGGGGGAAAAAAGCTTGCAAAATGAGGCCCGGCTCACTTAACAACCCGCTTGCTTAACTATGGAAAATTGTGGCTGTAAGTCAAGGACTACGTGGATTACTCTACACTATATCAACTCATTTTGGGAATCTTTAATCGCCAGACCTCCGTTCATACATATCACACGTGAAGTCACCAAGGTGAGCATCAGCTGTTTGTTCGCCGACAGCGATCAGATTCTGCACGTCATCCAACCTTGGTCATAAAATTGTGCGTGCACACCTCTCCAGCTGCACGCTTTTTTTAAAAAAAAATGGGGGGAATAGGATATAAACAGCGGATCGGAGCAAGTTCCTTCCTTCCGGCTCTTTGCTCAGCTCAGACCCCAATTCTTTCTGTCCCCGGAGCTCAGGACCTCATTCACACACCCTTTTCTGTCACTCTAATGCAATGTTTTTCTCAAACCGTGGGAACTTGGAAGAGGTGTGGACTTCAACTCCCAGAGTTCCCCCAGCCAGCCTAGCCACCAGTATAGCTGGCTGGGGAACTCTGGGAGTTGAAGTCCACACCTCTTCCAAGTTCCCACGATTGAGAAAACACCGCTCCAGCACTGAGGTCTTCAAACTTGGCAGCTTGTAAGACTTGTGGACTTCAACTCCCAGAATTCTCCAGCCAGCTATGCTGATGGCTAGGCTGGCTGGGGGAACTCTGGGAGTTGAAGTCCACACCTCTTCCAAGTTGCCCCAGTTTGAGAAAAACCCACTTCTAGCCCCACAAGCTCACCCCAAACTCACCTTGATCAGTGTCAACCAGTCCCAGCCCATCTGTCCCCGTCCAGAAAAATAGAGGTTCAAGAGAACCTTCTCCTATCCACACCTGCCAGCTCTCTGTACATGCTCAGGTGCCTTCCCTTAATTGCAAGGACCCTGTCAGGTGACTGCAGCAAAATTAATTAGCAGCATCCTCTTCGGGTTTGCCACCTCATTTCTCCACCCTGGGGCCAAAGTTGTCCTGCACTCTGTACATGCTTATAAACACTCTCGGTTCACGGTCCTGGGGAAGGGGGGAGGAAACTGGACCCCCTTTCCTTTGCCCTTCCAGCTTAGGAAGGCCCGCACTCTGCTTGTGCTCAGAGGACCCCTCTTCTTTTGCTTGGGAGAGGAAAACCAACCTCGTTACAACGTTGCCATTCTGTCCACATGGGTAGTCCTCAATTTACGACCATGATCGAGGCCAAAATTTTCCGTTTCTAAGCGAGACATTGGTTGAGTGGGCTTTGCCCCGTTTTATGACCTTCCTTGCTGAAGTCATTAAGCAAATCACTGCAGTCGATTAAGTTAGCAACCTGGTTGTTAAACGGAATCTGGCTTCTACAGAAGGTGATCCCTGGGGACCCGGCAGCCGTCATAAGTACGAGTCAATTGCCGAGCATCTGAATTTTGATCACTTGATGCCGCAACGGTTGTTAAGTGTGAAAAACGGTCACAAGTCATTTTTTTTTTCAGGGACATTGTCACTTTGAGAGGCCACTAAATGGACTCCTGTAAGACTCTAGGACTACTTGTACAGAAAGCGGCAATGCAGACGTGTGGCTGACCTCCAAAAGGAGGAGGAGTGGCATTCTGTTTGTCCTCAGAGGCACCCTCTCCTTCCCACACACAAACCCAGAAACCCACCATGCCTGAAACCGATACACTTTGACCCTGCTCAGAGGCCCTCTTTTTCTTTGCTACCCTCCAAGTATCACTACCCAAACTCTCCCTCTCCAGCGCTCTCTGCCTATGCTCAGAGGCCTCCTTCTCCTCCCTAACCCCCACCCTCCTTCCTACCCTAACATTACAAAACCCAGCCTGTCTGCAGCTTCCTTCCTCCTTCTCCTCCCCTGCAACCACCCCACCCGAGCCGACCGGCCTACCCAACTCTGCCCATGCTCAGAGGCACTCTCTCCTTCCCACACATGAACATACAAAGCCTTGCACCCGATGCACGTTGGCCCTGCTCATAAAGCATCCTTTTTCTGGGGGGAGGGGGGGGGTGTTGCACTTTATTGGGGGTGGGTGGGGAGAACCTGGGTTGTGATACCCAAACTCTCCATCTCCAACACTCTCTGCCTATGCTCAGAGGCCCCCTTCCCCTCTGCAACCCCCACTTCCTACCCTAACATTATAAAACCCAGCCTGTCTGCGTCTTCCTTCCTCCTCCTCTGCAACCATTACAATAGGGGCCTACCGACATACCCAACTCTGCCCATGCTCAGAGGCCCCCTTCCGCTCCGCAGCCCCCCCCCACCTTCCTACCCTAACGTTAGAAAAACCTTCCAGTCTGTGTTTTCTTTAATCCCCTGCAACTACCCCACCCGGGGCCAACCTACCCACCCAACTCTGCCCATGCTCAGAGGTCCTCTTCCCCTCCGCAGTCCCCCCCCCTCCTACCCTAACGTTACAAAACCCGGCCTGTCTGCAGCTTCTTTCTTCCCCCTCTACAACCACCCCACCAGGGGCCTACTGACCTACCCAACTCTACCCATGCTCAGAGGTCCTCTTCCCCTCTGCAGCCCCCCCCCCCACTTCCTACCCTAACGTCACAAAACCCGGCCTGTCTGCAGCTTCTTTCTTCCCCCTCTACAACCACCCCACCAGGGGCCTACTGACCTACCCAACTCTGCCCATGTTCAGAGGTCCCCTTCCCCTCCGCAGCCCCCCCTTACCTTCCTACCCTAACGTTACCTTCCTACCCTACCTTAGAAAAACCTTCCAGTCTGCGTTTTCCTTAATCCCCCGCAACTACCCCACCCGGGGCCGACCTACCCACCAACTCTGCCCATGCTCAGAGGCCCCCTTCCCCTCCGCAGCCCCCCCCCCTTACCTTCCTACCCTAACGTTAGAAAAACCTTCCAGTCCGCGTTTTCCTTCCTCCCCTGCAACTACCCCACCCGGGGCCGACCTACCCACCCCACTCTGCCCATGCTCAGAGGCACTCTCTCCTACCTTACACACACACACACACACACACACACTCTGCCCACGCCCAGAGACCCCCTCGCCCCTCCTCGTCATCCTCCTCCGACTCACGATGGCCCGTCCGTAGCAGGCGGCGGCCTCGGGGTACTTGCGGCCGACGAAGAGCCGGTTGCCTTGCTCCTTGTACTCCTGGGCGCTGCGGGTCTTCTCCGGGCTGCCTCCGCCGACGCCGCCGACGCCTCCGCCTCCGATGCCGCCCCCGACGCCCGCCTCGCCTCCGCCGGGCAGCCCCGCGCCGCCCTCCTTCTTCTCCTTCTCCTTCTTCTCCTCCTTCCCCTTCATGCCGCCGCCGCCCAGGCAGAAGCAGCCGCCGCCGCCCCCGGAGGAGCCCGGCGGGCACCGCTCGCCCCGGCCCCGACGCACCGCCACAGCCCGGCCCGGGCCCCGCTCGCCCGCCCGCCCGCCTCCCTCCCTCCCCGCGACAGCAGCACCGGCAGCGGCAGCAGCAGAAGCGGCGGCAGCGGCGACCCCGGAGCAGCCAGGCAGCCGGAGGAGGAGCCGGGAGGAACGGGCGGAGCGCTGCCGTGGCAAAGGAGGAAGGGGAGGGATCGGCGCGCTACGACTTCTGCCGCTCCGCCCGCCCGCGAAAACGCCGCCGCCGCCGACAGGGCTGGAGGAGGAACCGGCTGGTGGGAGCGGCGGTCGCTGAGCGGGCGCTGGGCTGAGACCTGGCTTTGCGGACGACGGTGAGTAGGTGAGCCCAGCCGCGGGGGGATCGGAATAGGGGGGTGGGGGGGGGGTCGCTGAGCAAGCAGGGGACGGGACTTGGGTTTCCGACCGACGGTGAGTAGGTGAGCCCAGCCGCGGGGGGATCGGAATAGGGGGGTGGGGGTGGGTCGCTGAGCAAGCAGGGGACGGGACTTGGGTTTCCGATCGACGGTGAGTAGGTGAGCCCAGCCGCGGGGGGATCGGAATAGGTGTGGGGGGGTGGGTCGCTGAGCAAGCAGGGGACGGGATTTGGATTTCCGATCGACGGTGAGTAGGTGAGCCCAGCCGCGGGGGGATCGGAATAGGGGGGTGGGGGTGGGGGTCGCTGAGCAAGCAGGGGACGGGACTTGGGTTTCCGACCGACGGTGAGTAGGTGAGCCCAGCCGCGGGGGGCTCGGAATGGGAGGGAGGGAGGGGTGGGTGGGTAAGGGGTCGCTAAGCGGGCGCTGGGCAAGCAGGGGAGGGGACTTGGTTTTCCGACCGACGGTGAGTAGGTGAGTCCAGTGGGGGGTGGGGAGGAGGGGCGGAGTGGGTTGTGGGTGGGGGGGAGAAGGGAGTCGCTGAACAAGCTAGCAGGTGGGCGATCTTGCTTTCCGGCCGCCGGGGAGTAGCTGAGCCCAGCCCGGCGGGGCTCGGAGTGAGATGGATGGATGGACGGGTGGGTGAGTAGGTAGCGGGGGTCGCTGAGTGGGTGTTGGACAAACAGGGGGGGAGGACTTAGTTTTCCGACCGACGGTGAGTAGATGAGTCCAGCCAGGGGAGTTGGGTGGGTGGGGAACGGGGTCGCTGAGCGAGCGCTGGGCAAGCAGGCGGATGGGGGTGGGGGGAGATCTGGCTTTGCGGACGAGGTGAGCGACTGAGCTCAGGGATCGGGGGGGTGGGGGCAGGGATGGGTGGGAATGAGAAATG
Source organism: Coluber constrictor foxii (assembly GCA_038048745.1). Taxonomy (NCBI): domain Eukaryota; kingdom Metazoa; phylum Chordata; class Lepidosauria; order Squamata; family Colubridae; genus Coluber; species Coluber constrictor. The sequence continues at coordinate 11,718,493 of CM075973.1, forward strand.
GCTGGGTGGGTAGGGGGTCGCTGAGCGAGCGCTGGGCAAGCAGGCGGGCGGTGAGGGGAGACTTGGGTCCCTAGGCGAGCCGGCAGGAGGGCGATCCCGCTTTGCGCACGACGGGGAGTGGCTGCGCCCAGCCGGGGGATCGGAAGGGGGACTGGCTGAGAAAGTGGGTAGGGGGATCGCCGAGCGAGCGCTGGGCAAGCAGGCGGGTGGGCGACCTCGCGTTCCGGCCTCCAGTGAGTGGCTGCGCCCAGACTGAAGATCGGAGATGCGTTGTCAACCCCGCTTTGCGCCAAGACGGCTCCGGTTGCGCACGGTCTGTTGGCTTAACGGTCGGGCGCGGGGAGTGGGGGGCGCCGCCGGGCAGTCCCGCGGGGTTTGGCTCGGTTGTGCCCGGGCAGCGAAGCTGGTCGAGGGAGCAGCCTCTGGCTTGTTGAGTCAAATCGTGGTTGGTGGGCCTTGGCGTGGGGGTGAGGGGTGGGATGGGGGGCTGTTTCCAAACTAAAGCCTCTGTCGGTCGATTGGTTAAAATGCAGGCTGGATCCTAATGCCCCATCACTGGAAGCTTTTAAAAAGAGACTGGACAACCACTTGTCTAGGGTCTCATGCTTGAGCAGTGGGTTGGACTAGAAGACCTCAAAGGCCCCCTCCAACTCTGTTATTCTGTTAAGTTTTGATCGATTCACCAAAGGGGGAGGTTGCACATTCTGCTAAGATACATTGGACTTCAGTCGATTTGATGAAACTGTGAGTTAAACCAAAATTAAAAGCAACTTTGGTGCCTACTGGGTTAGACGCTGGGAGATGGTGAGTTCTAGTGCTGTCTTGGGCAGAGAGCCAGTTAGGTGACCTTTCTCAGCCCTAGGAAAGAGACATTGGGAACCCACTTCCCAAAATCCTTGCCAAGAAAACCGCAGAGGCTTTATTATTCTTAATGAGGGCTAGTTTGTTGTAAGGCATCAGGCTTAAAAACTGGGAGGCTGTGAGTTCCAGTCCTGCCTTGGGCATGCAAGTCAGAGACTTTGGGCCGGTCTCTCTCTCTCTCTCTCTCTCTCTCTCTCTCTCTCTCACTCTCTCTCTCCCTCTCCCTCTCCCTCTCCCTCTCCCTCTCCCTCTCCCTCCCTCTCTCTCTCCCTCTCCCTCTCCCTCTCCCTCTCCCTCTCTCCCTCCCTCTCCCTCTCCCCTCTCCCTCTCCCTCTCCCTCTCCCTCGCTCTCTCCCTCCCTCTCCCTCTCCCTCTCCCTCTCCCTCTCCCTCCCTCTCTCCCTCCCTCTCCCTCTCCCTCTCCCTCCCTCTCTCTCTCCCTCTCCCTCTCCCTCTCCCTCTCTCCCTCCCTCTCCCTCTCCCTCCCTCTCCCTCTCCCTCCCTCTCTCTCTCCCTCTCCCTCTCCCTCTCCCTCTCCCTCTCTCTCTCTCTCCCTCCCTCTCCCTCTCCCTCCCTCTCTCTCTCCCTCTCCCTCTCCCTCTCCCTCTCCCTCCCTCTCTCCCTCCCTCTCCCTCTCCCTCCCTCTCTCTCTCCCTCTCCCTCTCCCTCTCCCTCTCCCTCTCTCTCTCCCTCCCTCTCCCTCTCCCTCTCCATCTCCCTCTCTCCCTCTCTCTCTCTCTCCCTCTCTCCCTCTCTCTCTTTCTCTCTCTCTCTCAGCCCTAGGAAGCAGGCAAGGGCAGCAGCTTCCAAGAAACATTGCCAAGCAAACTGCAGGAATTTGTACTATCAAAAAGAATCAACCTTGACTCAAAAGTAGCAAAAAAACACCCAAAACAAAACCCACAAAGTTGGCAAAGCTGCATGTTGGCGTGTCTGCGCATCACAGCACATTTGGGTATATCTGACCACAATTACATCGAACAATTATAGCTGAGAGGTTTAGCCTTGAGTGACAGGTGGCAACCCACAATGGAAGGGATCCCGTATTGAGCTAACTCCGGCTTATTTCTTGAAAAGTTTAGGGCTGAAATCCTAAACATGAACCAAGGTACAGAAACAAGAGTTTTGCTTAGAATATCCCAGATATGATTGACTTGGCTTTCCACTTTGGGTCAGAGTTTATATAATACTCTAAGTCAGCCTTTCTCTAGCTTGGCAAACTTTAAGATGAGTGGACTTCAACTCCCAGAATTCATCAGCCAACTTAGCTTAGCTGGCTGAGGAATTCTGGGAGTTAAAGTCCACCCATCTTAAAATTGCCGAGTTTGAGAAATACTGTTTTAAACAACCAAACATAAAAAAGATGACCTCTGTGCCCTTGGCTACCTAATATTCTGATTTTTCTCTGTTCCAGGAGGTCTTAAAGCATGTCAGGGAAAGGACTTTATGCATGTGAAGATCCAGCGTCCTGGAAAGCCGTTTTGAATATTTACCAGGATGTGATTGAAGCTATGGGAAGCAAGAAGAAGAGACTAATTGCCTTGGATCGGTGGTAAATTACTGATGTGTAATTTGGACAGTTTAATGAAGGTTTTATCAGCCCTGGTTGGCCTATCCCAGAGGCCTGCAACTTTAAACACTCCAAGAGCCATTTGGACTCATTTCCCACAGAAAAGAAAACACCGGGAGCCACAAAACCCTTCCCGTGCCTGACTATTTCTTGAGCGGCCACAAAACTAGCATATGTCGTTGAATTAAACGTTTTGTTTTCTTCCGGAATTTTTCTTTTCTTGGATTTATCCGTGGGTGGCCTACCGGGGGTTGAAAAGCTCAGTAAATCTCATGCCGGTGGGTTTTGCACATTGGCGGTTGTGACGCATATTTTGAGTGACAGGGAGCCATAGCAGAGGGGTGAAAGAGCCACATGCGGCTCCAGAGCTGCAGGTTGCTGACTCTTGGCCTAGCTTGACAATTTTCCATGTGCAGGACAGAATTTAATTGCATTTTAGAAATACTTTCTTATTTCCATCCTGCTGCTTCTTGTGCCATATCTGTCATCGGACATTGGTGATCATGTTGGCAATCCTATTTTTGTCAACAGCCGTATGAAAAAGGGCTCTTGAGTTTTGTCCAAACTGGTCCCTTAGATTTTGAAGCCATGATCTTCTTCTTCTGCCTGGACCTCGTTTGCCTTCAATCTTTCCCTTGGAGGATTAAGTGAAGGATGCTGTATTTTTCTGGGTGTCACATCCCATGTCCAAAATATTCTAACTTCCACTTTTTAATGGCTTTGATGATTTCCCTTGGCTTTCCCAGGCGACTTATCCCCTTTCTGATTTTGTTAACCCAGCTTTTACGTACCAGCCATCTATAAATCCACATTTCAAATGCTTCTGGTCTCTTCAAGTGGCTTTCTGTCAGAGACCGACTTTCTACTCCGTAGAGTGTAGGAGTCTGCAGTCTGAATATGTGCAGGAATTTTCCTGTCTTGGATGGCAAACCTCAGATAAGGAAGGTTATTTGCATGTAGGCGCCAGGAAATGGCATTAGAAAATAAGACCCAAAGTCTGTAAACAAGAGGAGAGGAAATGGGATGTGTGTTAGACTTTAATTAAAGCTAAGCATTATAAGTGCTTAAGCAAAGTAGTAATAGTTAACCAAAGATTCTAGTTACCTGGAAGATTATGTGAGCCAATGATAGGCTGCCAAATACGCTGTAACTTGAAAGTAACAAACTATATAATGTCACTATGTAAGACAATAAGATACCACATATATCCTCAACCTTTGTGTGTGTGGTCATTCAACAGGTAGAGCAGGATAGAAAAGATGTAACATCTGACAAGCCTGATTTATTATTTCCCTAAGCTGCTTAAAAATGTCCCTCGGAGGGTGGCTCTGTATGCTTTTACTGTTTCTTTTTACTTGTCTCTTTTCAAGGTATCAAGAAGAGTTGCCCGAAATTCTTGCAGGGCGCAAGGAAAAATACTTGACGAAAGACGAATTGTTGAAACTCATGGAATGGAAGCTGACGGTAGGTCTTTTCCTCTCTTGAAGCGCTAAACGGATTTCAGCAGTTCAACAACAGGTGAAATCTCAGCCTTAAAACCCATCTGTAAAATGGGTTTATGAGGGGTCCTTGGTGCTCTCTGTACCCAAGGTGCACTGATGACATTAGTTAGTTAGGATAACGAAACTTCTGCAAGAAAATAAGCAAGCTCAGAGAACACCAAGGACGCCTCATTTCAACCCTGAGCTACAAATATTCTCCTTTAATGGATATAGTGAAGATGTGATTGGCCTATTAAGAAGATTGGCAATCTTCTTAATAGGTTGATTAAGCTTTCGCTTAGCAAGCATCCATGGTGTTCTATTCTCCGGTTTTTCCTTACAACAACCCTTTGAGGTAGGTTGGGCTGAGAGAGACTAGCAGGTCCAGTGTCACCCAGTGTTGTGGCTCCGTTGCTTGAGCCTGTGTCATCAGCAGGAGAGGACTCTGAGAGTGAGGGAGAGGAGTTGGCAAGGCCTCCTTCTCCAGGACCCTCCTCTCTGGCAATGCCTCCGGAGGACACCGAAGGGCAAGAGATAGGCCCAGAGCCAAGCACGTCCACGCAGCCACAGGTGGACAGTGATGAGGGTAATGAGTCTTGGCTGGACCCTCGCCAGTGTCGCAGAGACAGGCGCATGCAACAGAAGAAAAGGCGTGCCCGTGATTAGCTGACTCACTGGACCACTACCCCACAGGCTATAAAAGGGGGGGAGTTAAGCATTCAGGCTCTGTGACGGACAAAACTAAGTAAACCCTTGGAGTCACTTTGCATCTCGGCTTCAGATTTATTCCTGGACAATTGTTGTGGTGTGTATTTTCTTCTACGTTGATAAAGGTCTTGGCAAGCAGCTGCTGGGATTGCTGCCAAGCGTCTTATCAGACTAATTGGTTGCCTGCCAGTTTATTTAACCCCCGACTGTCTGAGTGTGTGTGTGTGTGTGTGTGGCGAGTACAGAACACCCAGGAACTTTCTGGAATAACTCTGGAAGGTTGAACATCCCATTCCTTCACTGTTTTCCTTAATAATTCTGAACCCAAACCAGCTCGAGACATGTTTATAGCTTGTTAGCACCCACAGAAGTGACTTACAATTCAGTGTGTCTAAAATTTGGCTATTTGGAATCATTACTCATTCTATGGCCAAACATACCATATAAATATCAACTTTTTCGAGCTGGATAGGTTTTGGACCAAGTCCTGTGTCCCATTCTGGGCACCATGTTTGAAGGAGGAAAGAGCCAAAATTATTTGAGTTCCAAAAAGGGCACAGAAAGCCAGGATCGGGACTAGAAACATGAAGGCTGAAAAAGAGATAGAAGGTTTAAGCCAGTGGTGAAGTTCACATTTTTTTACTACTGGTTCTGTGGGCGTAGCTTGGTGGGCGTAGTGTGGCTTGGTAGGCATGGCTTGGTGGGCATGGCAGGGGAAGGATACTGCAAAATCCCCATTCCCTCCCCACTCCTGGGGGAAGGATATTGCAAAATCTCCATTCCCTCCCCACTCCTGGGGGAAAGATATTGCAAAATCTCCATTCCCTCCCGCTCCTGGGGGAAGGATATTGCAAAAACTCCATTCCCTCCCCACTCCTGGGGGAAGGATATTGCAAAATCCCCATTCCCTCCCCACTCCTGGGGGAAGGATATTGCAAAATCCCCATTCCCTCCCCGCTCCTGGGGGAAAGGTATTGCAAAATCCCCATTCCCTCCCCGCTCCTGGGGGAAGGATATTGCAAAATCTCCATTCCCACTCCACTCTGGGGCCAACCAGAGGTGGTATTTGCCGGCTCTCCAAACTACTCAAAATTTCCGCTACTGGTTCTCCAGAACCTGCTGGATTCACCCCTGCTTTAAGCCCAGCACTGAGGAAAGACAAACGGTGGCGAAATTTATTAATTTTTTTTATTAATGAAAAAAAATGGCACAGTTGGCAGAACGAAATCGCACTAAACATTTACAGCTCGCGCTCAAAGGTGGATCATTTCTCCTTTTCTGCTTTTCTTTGCAGAGAGGAAAATTTCGGCCTCGTTTGCAGCAGCTGGTGGCTGCTAATCCGAGCAAGATGGTGGAGGAACATACCAGAAAAGCTTTCCATCAACTCCCAGATGTAGAAGTGGCCGTAAAGGACTTGAATGAACTGAAGGGTGTGGGGCCAGCCACCGCTTCAGGTACAAAAATGGCAGGTTACAAATTAATGACAATTAATCAGTGGAACAACTTGCCTTCAGAAGTTGTGAATGCCCCAACCCTGGAAGTTTTTAAGAAGATGTTGGACAACCATTTGTCTGAAGTGGTGTAGGGTTTCCTGCCTAAGCAGGGGGTTGGACTAGAAGACCTCCAAGGTCCCTTCCAACTCTGTTATTGTATTTCTCTTTCTCTTTATAAATCCGTAACTTATAGTATTAACTGACATGGTGATCATTTTTGTATATCTCGTTTTTTCTGTGGTGATCCTTTTTTTGTAGGTCTCGCTTTTTCCCACTTTTCTTCTTTATACTGTAACTGCTATTCTAAGAGCAAATCCTTCAAAAAAGTGATTGCATTACATTCTTGATTAAATTATCTTTCCATTGATATATAATTTGATGGTACTACGCCAAAAGAAAAAAATGGTGTTATTAGCTAGTTTTAGAAAATACACTTTTCCCAAAAGGTTTCCACAATTTTGGCCACTACTGTAGAAGGCTAGGTTGGAATTTGAGATTTTCTAGTCCAACTTTCTACTCAAAAAAAAAAAAAAAAAGACTCTGTATCATTTCAAACAAATGTCTGTCCAATCTCTTGGACAAATATCAGGCAGGGATAAACCTGCCTACTTCTGGGCAGGGAGACTTCACACCCTGTCACACACACACATACACCAGTTATTTCTTCCATAGCAGTGGTGGGTTCCTCCTGGTTTGGCCCGGCTCGGCGGAGCCAGTAGCGGTGACGATATGACGTCACTGAACCGGTTCTCTTTGTTCGGGAGCTGGGCCTTCCGACCCCCACCCAGTGTTATTCTTACCTTTTATTTGGCCCCGCCCCCAATCTATTCGCTGCCTCCCGAGTCCCAGCTAATTAGCTAGAAGGAAAAAAACTTTAAACTCTTGTCACGGGGCTTCAAAGGGCCGCCCTACAGCTGATCAGTGTTAAAAGGCAGTGTGGTGGTTGACCAGTGCGTTCAAAAAACGAATGAGTAGACCGGTGCCTCCGAAAACAAATGAGTAGACCAGTGCCTCCAAAAACAAATGAGTTGACCGGTGCCTCCGAACTCCGAAAACAAATGGGTAGACCGGTGCCTCCAAAAAGAAATGGGTAGACCGGTGCCTCCAAAAAGAAATGGGTAGACCGGTGCCTCCAAAAAGAAATGGGTAGACCGGTGCCTCCAAAAACAAATGGGTAGACCGGTGCCTCCAAAAACAAATGGGTAGACCAGTGCCTCCAAAAACAAATGGGTAGACTGGTGCCTCCAAAAACAAATGGGTAGACTGGTGCCTCCAAAAATAAATGGGTAGACGGGAACGCTCCAAGAACAAATGAGTAGCCTGGTACAGCTCTGCAAGCAGTTAAAAGCCTGGTAGACCAGTACCTCCACTAAATCCTAAAGGATTGTCACATGACCATCAAGCCACGCCCACAGAACCGGTAGTAAAAAAAATTAGAACCCACCCCTCATGTTTTTGCTTCTGTTTTAGCCATTCTCGCTGCCGGAGCACCCGAAATTGCTGCATTCATGGCTGATGAAGTGATGGAGACCCTCCCAGGCCTCGGTCCCCTGAAGTACACCCTAAAACATTATCTGCTTTATATGGACAAGATTCAGAGCTGTGTGAAGAAACTGAATAAAGGTAAGACAAAGCTTTCACCAAGTCCTCCACTCCTGAATCATAGAATCATAAGTCTGGAAGGGACCGCGGAGGTCTTCTAGTCCAACCCCCAACTCAAATCCTCATACCATTCATGAAGTCACTAAGAGCGAGTTGGGCAGCCATCTAAATTTTCTTAAAATAAATGAATAAATTCAGGGCAAACAGCTGTTCAATCTTCTCTTGAAAACCTTTTCTGGAAGGACCACTCTTGATTTGACAAACTCACATTTCCCTCCTCTGATGCCTGCATAATAAAGGCTAAAAAATAAAGAGAGCCTATTGAAAGGGACGAGAAGCAGAGAAAATATATTTATCTGTGGAATTTATTGCTTAGATTGTAACAGGTCATCCCTGGAGTTACGGCCACAGTCGAGCCCAAAATTTCTCTTGTTAAGTGAGACACTTGTTAACGGACATTTTTGCCCATTTTATGGATTTTTCCGACGCAGAAATAGGGCAGTTGGAGTATATTGGAGGCTTAGTGGCTAAGATGCTGACCTTGTCGATCGAAAGATTGGTAGTTCAGCAGTTCGAATCCCTAGCGCCGCATAACAGGGTGAGCTCCCATGACTTGCCCCAGCTTCTGCCAACCTAGCAGTTCAAAAGCACATAAAAAAATGCAAGTAGAAAAATAGGATCCACCTTTGGTGGGAAGGGAACAGCGTTCCGTGCGCCTTTGGTGTTGAGTCATACCAGCCACATGACCATGGAGATGTCTTCATACAGCGCTGGCTCTTCGGCTTTGAAACAGAGATGAGCACTGCCCCCTAGAGTCGGGAACGACGAGCACATATGTACGAGGGGAACCTTTACCTTTACCGCAAAATTCAGCTGATTCTGGAAGACTACGAAGTTCTCCAAGATCCTTTGCAACTCTGTTATTCTGTGTTTTGTTAGGTAACCCCATGGAAACCTGGACGGCTCACCTGGTGGAAAAATGCCTCTGGACCTGGGCTTTGGCTCAAAAGCTGCGTTTGCCCTCCTTACCGATTGTGAGTCGAGACGGAGACCAGGGAGATGTTGGTGAGCAAGGAAACCAAGCCAGGAAGAAGCAGCGAACCAGATGAAGGCTTCCCAGCTCCTGCGATTGTGAGATGAACAACACCTGCTCCTCGGCACGTGAATGGCAGAACTGAGCAAACACACCCGAGGGACGTTTAGCTCACTTTGGGACCAACCACACCAATCCACAGCAACCCTGCTAGCACAGTTTTCTCGCAAACAGAATGCGGTTTTCGTGTGACACCAAGAGGGTTAGAAACCCTGTTTGGTCGTCTTTCAAACAATCTGTGCCAGTGGTGGGATTCAAATGATTTAACAACCGGTTCTCTGCCCGAATGACCAGCTAGCCGGGTGTGGCCACTCAGCACTCAGCCTCCTGTACCCCCCTTGGAGCAAAAACAGGCCACCGGGGGGGGGGCACTGCTCCCCCCATGCTCCAATTTGGGCCTAGTATGCCTCCTTGCAGCCTCCAAGGAGCAAAAACAGGGTGCGGGCGGCCGTACCACACACCCCCATGTCCTGTTTTGGGCCTAGTAGGCCTCTCTGCAGCCTCCTGGGAGCAAAAACGGGGTGTGGGGGGACCGCACCGCATCTCCCCCCCACCCCCCGCACCCTATTTCGGGCCTAGTAGGCTTCCCTGCACCTGCCTGGGAGCAAAAACGGGTGTGTGGGTACTCCGGGAAGGGGCGGGTCCAGCCAGCAATTTAACAACTAGTTTTCCCGAACCGGCTGAATCCCACCACTTGATCTGTCCAAATGTTCCTGTTTTAATAATATTGAAATGGATCATTCTATTACAAGCAGCCTTCCCTTTCCTGCCTCACCCTCTCTTACCCCTGTAGTAATGGATCCCATCCCACCTTCCCTTACTTGGTGGGGTATGTGAGGGGAACTAGAGATCCAGAGTTCAATTGATTGATATTAGGAGCTAAAAGTTTTAATGGAACTGATGGGCTGATATATATATATACTGTACGTGTGGAAATAGTTTTTATACACAATTCAGGAGTTGCTGAGTTTTCCCTCTCTTATTTTTTCAATAAATGGGATTAAATGAGACGAGTAAAACTTGACACGATGACAAAATTAAAAAGCTGCGCCAAAAGGTGCAGGAAAGACGAAAAAGAAAGAACAAAGATTAAAAGTAGAAAAAAAGAAATATCTGCTTCCATCCTCAGCCAGTAGAATCAACGTTAAGAACTTGCCACAGTCTCTTAAAAGAAAACCCAGTATCTCTTTAATCCATGTTTTTCTCCGGTTTCCATAAACGCATTTCTAAATCCTCATCTCTCGCTATTAAACTGCAAAAGTCCAGTAGGGATTATCAGAAATGACAACTTTAAGGATTACAGCTTGTATCTGTTATACCCAAGCTTTGCCTTTACCAAGTCCCCCGTTCCTCTCTTTCAAATATATAGTAGTGGCCAAAATTGTTGAAATCTTTTGGGAAAAGTGTCCTTTTGAGGTTTGATAGCTAATAACACATTTTTCTTTTTTTTTTAAGTTTCAAAATAATCCTATTTCACTGCTGGAATGGCCTGGGAATAGCCCAAACTTTAACCCAATTGGAAAATTTATGGAGCCGACTAAAGAAACTGGTTAGTCAGAAGCGACCCAGCAATAAAACCCAGTTAATAGAAGCAATCCTTCAATCTTCGTTTCACATTAGAACAACTGCAGAACTCAAAGACTTGATTCACTCCATGGGAATGCGTTGTAAGGCAGTCATTCATGCTAAAGGTTACCCAACTAAGGATTATTTTGTATATATCATTTTTTTCTACGTGCTTCACTTTTCTTCTTTATTACTGTAACTGCTATTCTAATAGCAAATCCTTCCTAAAAGCTATTGCATTACATCCTTAATTCAATTATCTTTCCATTGATATATAATTGTATGGTACTACTACTACAAAAAAAAAGAGGTGGTATTATTAGCTAATTTTAGAAAATACGCTTTTCCCAAAAGGTTTCCACAATTTTGGCCACTGCTGTCGGTAGTAGGTAGTCCTTGACTTAACCACTACAACTGAGTCCAAAATTGCCCAGCAAGAGTGTTCTTAAGTGAGTTTTGTGCCATTTTACAACTTTGAATCCTTGCAGCTGTGAAGTTAGGTTAGTAAGAAAATCTGACTTTGACTGCTTGTCAGAAGGTTGCAAAAAATGATCGCTTGATGATTGATTGATTGATTGATTGAATTAATATTGCCTCCCCTTCTCCCATGGTGACTCAAGGCAGTTTACAGAATATAAAACCTCATTTAAAACAATAAAAACTAACAAAAAGAATCAAACTAATATTGTACAATATAACAAAATGACCCCTCACTTCCTGTCCCGGTGACAGCCGATCGATCACACGAGCCGTTGAATGGGCTCCATCCCACTCTGGGTTCCCCAGGCCCACTGGCAGAACCAGATCTTCAGCGCCTTCCGGAAGCATATTAGAGAGGGGTCCACTCTAATCTTGGGGGGGGGAGATATTCCAGAGAGAGGGAGCCACCACGGAGAAGGCCCTTCTTCTAGGTCCCACCAGATGTATCTCCCTCGGGGATGGGATCCACAACATTCCCTGCCTCCCCGTTTTGATGGGTTGGGTAGATGTGACCGGCAAGAGACGGTCCCTCAGATAATCTGGTCTCAAGCCGATGTCCCAAGATGGGACATTGCAACCGTCATAAGTACGAGTCAGCTGTCAAGTGTCCTAATTTTGATCATGTGACCACGGGGATGCTGTAGTAGTCCAAAGTATGGAAAAACAGTTATAACATAAGTCACTTTTTTTCAAGGGTGTTGTAACTTCAAAAAGTCACTTAATGTAGGGTTCTAAGTTGAGGACTTGTTGTTAATTGCAAAGTCATGTCTGACCCATCGCAACTCCATGGACAATGTTTCTCCAGGCCTTTCTGCCCTCTACTATCCTCTACCATTTAAGCTCACGCTGACTGCTTCAGTGACTCCATCCAGCCACCTCATTCTCTGCCGTCCCCTTCTTCTTTTGCCGTCAATTGTTCCCAGCATTCGGCTCTTCTCCAGGGAGTCCTTCCTTCCTTCTCATTAGGTGGCTAAAGCATTTGAGTTTCCTCTTCAGGACCTGGCCTTCTAAAGAGCAGTCAGGGTTGATCTCCTCTAGGATGACCAGTTGGGTCGCCTGCGGTCCAAGGGACTCTCAGGAGTCTTCTCCAGCACCATAGAATACTTGTAATCAAAATTCAGTTCCAAAGGAGTGGCAGCAAAGAAGGACCTATGTGACCCCCCCCCCAATATCACCTCCACCCTCACCCCTGACATGAATCATCTGGAACCCTGTTTCTCAACTTTGGCTGCTTGAAGATGGGTGGACTTCAACTCCCAGGATTCTCTAGCCAGCCTGAGGAATTCTGGGAGTTGAAGTCCACGCGTCTTCACGTAACGAAAGATTGAGAAACACTGTTCTGAATAACACGATGCTTCGCTCTCGCTAGAGGGAGCCCCTGTCTAAAGATATCTAATTACAACATTTCTTCAATCCATCCTGGCTATTTTCCTATTTGGCTGATTTAATGTAGGAAAGCTTTGCTCAAATTGTTCAGATGCCGTGATGCGTCTTACACCTACAAAGATCAGAATCGTGCAAGCCATGATGTTCTCTGTGACATTCTACGGAAACGAAAGTTGGACTTTATATTTCTAAGTTCTGTTTTTATTACAGGATAGAAGGGAAGGGAAGAGAAGAGAAGAGAAAATAGAGAATAGAGTAGAACAGAAGAGAATAGAATAGAATAAGAAGAGAAGAAATAGAATAGAATAGAATAGAATAGAATAGAATAGAATAGAATAGAATAGAATAGAATAGAATAGAATAGAATAGAATAGAACAGAGTTGAACAGAATTAGAATAGAGTAGAATAGAATAGAATAGAATAGAATAGAATAGAGCAGAGCAGAGCAGAGCAGAGCAGAGCAGAGCAGAACAATAGAATAGAATAGAATAGAATAACTACAGTACAGTACAGTACATATTATTATATTATATTATTATATTTATTATATTAATACTATACTATACTATACTATACTATACTATACTATACTATACTATACTATACTATACTATACTATACTATACTATACTATACTATACTATACTATACTATACTATACTATACTATACTATGCTGCTTTAATAATAACAATATTTGTATAACTAAATTTGTAGAACTAAAAGTTTCTTCATGCTAACTGGGGCATTCTGGGAGTTGAAGTCCACAGATCTTCAAGTGGCTGAGGTTGAGAAACACTGTAATTACAGAATGAAACTGATCGTGTGCTGCCTTCTAGCGGCCCTTATAAGTAAAAACACAGGATGTACACCAAAAGCAGAAATTTCCCCTTTCTTGTGGCCGTGGGAGTTGCGTCAAGTCTTGTACAAAGAGACATGGTGTCCCTATTGCTGTGAGAGTCCATTCTGATAGACAACTAAACATGGAGCATCCAATAAGGAAGTGTCGGTCATTTCAGGTAGACCGAATTTGAATCCCACAGGTGTGAATAGTAAATCCTCCTTGGTTTATAGCATTACAGAAACAGACTCTAGTAAGTTTGAATGTGCCTTGCCCTCCCTATCTTCACGTTTGACAGAGCTACAGAAGGACCAGTCTGAGATGCTTTCTCTTATTACATTTCTGCTCTGGGCTCAGATTTCTCTTCTCTTCTCTGACTGATGCCTTTGTCCTTCAAGGTTATTCTCACAGCCCTTTAAAGGAACTTAAACTTTCCAGAATGGGACGGAGCCCGGTGGGGAAGTGTATATGCCTGGGTAATTGGAATCTGGAACATTCCATAAGTCATCAGGGACAACCCTCACCCTGGTCCCCACTTCTTTCCCCTCCTACCATCCAGAAGGAGATATAGAAGCGTAGCCAGCTGCACAAACAGGCGGAAGAACAGTTTTCATCCATGGGCTGTCAGACTCCTGAATGCGAAATAACATCATAACTACGTAGTATGATGGACTTGCAGGGCTGGTGCAATGTGTAACATGTTCACACTGGTGCAATAGGACTGGGTGTTCTGTTAATATGATTTATTGGGTTAGGAAGTTTCTGTCTTCACTGTGAGCTGTATTGTGTTGTGGAGGGGGGGTGCACTGAGGGAGCTCAATCAATCTCATTGTACATAACGTTGTGCACTGACAATAAAGATTTCAAATTTGAAAGCCTTTATTGTTATTGTACATCATGTATGCAACGAAATTGGTTTAGCCTCTACTGATGCAGTTCATGCAAGACAATGTGAATAATATAAAGGATAATCTTTATACAAGTAGTTAGGGAAAAACTAGTGCTACGTTCCCATATGTACAACATATTCTGTTCAACATGTCAGGGTGAAATCCAGCAGGTTCTGACAGGTTCTGGAGAATCGGTACCAGAAATTTTTAGTTGTTTGGAGAACTGGCAAATACCACCTTTGGCTGGCCCCAGAGTGGGGTGGGAATGGGGAGTTTGCAGTATCCTTCCCCTGGAATGGGGAGGGAATGGGGATTTTTCAGTATCCTTCCCCTGGAATGGGGAGGGAATGGGGATTTTGCAGTATCCTTCCCCTGGAGTGGGGAGGGAATGAAGATTTTATAATATTATCCTTCCCGTGCCATGCCCACCAAGCCACAGCCACAGAACTGGTAGTAAAAAAAAATCTGAATCCCACCACTGTTGAAAGAGAAAGGACTTGAAGAGAGGAATAACCAAATAAAAGACAGTTTAAGGGGAGAAATGTACTTTCAGTCTTGCAAGATTTATGTCAGTCTTGTGAGGTTGTCCAGGGCAAGAAGCACACCCAGAAGTACTAGCCCTAACTTTATTGTAAGGTGGCGCAGCGGGTAGAATGAAGTATTGCAGGCAAACTCTGCCCACAGCCTGAAGTTCGATCCTGATCAGCTCAAGGTTGACTCAGCCTTCCATCCTTCCGAGGTGGATAAAATGAGGACCCAGATGGTTGGGGGCAAGAGGCTGACTCTGTAAACCGCTTCGAGAGGGCTGTAAAAGCACTGTGAAGCGGTATATAAGTGCTATTGCTTTTCCTCCATTCCTTCCTCCCTTCCTTCCTTCCATGGTGCACAGTGGTTAGAATGCAGTATTGCAGGCAAACTCTGCCAACTGCCAGGAGTTCGATCCTGGCTGGGTCAAGGTTGACTCAGCCTTCCATCTCTCCAAGGCAGGTAAAATGAGGACTCAGATGGTTGGGGGGCAAGAGGCTGACTCTGTAAACCACTTCAAGAGGGCTGTAAAAGCTCCGTAAAGCGGTATATAAGTCTAAGGGCTATTGCTATAGATTCTTGCAAATCTGACAGTCCGTCTTTCCCCACTCATCTTTGCAGCCTAAGAAACTAGTGAGGAGGGTGCCTTCTGAGATATTTGACATTCTTTCTGTGGGCTCAGCTGCCTCTTCTCCAACCTTTCCCCTGGCTGTGGTTTTTCCTTCTTTTTACCAGGTCATTCCCACATTTTCACCGCAATACCTTATCTTATAAACAGCAACATTTTATAAAAAGTAAATTTTATAAAAAGATGCAGAAGGAGTATACCTTGGTCCAGGGAAAACTGGCTGGGTGAAATTCATCAGTAATGTGATTTTTTTCCCCCTTGCAGAAGAGGTGTTGGCCTAGTTTTGGTCTTACTGCAATTATGGCACATTTATTCTCGAGTATCGTGAATGCTTTGTCCTGTTTTCCCAACTTCCTCCCACCTCTTTTCTAAGTCTGCTCCCTATGTTCCCAAAACTGTAGGCATTCTGTTAAATGTTTGCCTAGGAATCCTTCAGGGAAAATAAAATCTTAATGTTACTTACAGTACCGTGAAGGATTTCACAAAAATAGGATGTTTATATTTCAGTAAATTATTTAGGCACCCACAACTAGGTAGTAAACAAACATCATGTTCTGGATGCAGGTAATTTAGAATTTGTAATCATATTTGTAACCATAACCCTCTGCATTATTATAATATACAATGCTCAAAAAAATAAAGGGAACACAAGCAGAAGACATCCGAGATCTGAATGAATGAAATATTCTATTTGAGGAAACAGAAGCCTCGGAGTTTTCTTTCCTTGGGGGTGTAACTTGGACCCCTGACAGATGTAATGCAAAGCCTTTGGGCAATTACTACTACGGCTCTACGTGAAGGAGGTACCGTATTTTTCAGTGTATAAGATGCACCTTCCCCCCCCCCAAAAATAGAGTGAAAATCTGGGTGCGTCTTATACTCCGAATGTAGCCCCATCCAGATTCTCAAACGGAGGTTTCAGAGGCTGAAAAAAGCATCAGAAACGAAGCTTCAGAAAAGAAGCCACCAAACAGAGCTTTAGAAAAAAAGCCCCCAAACAGAGCTTCAGAGGTTTTTTTCCTGAAACTCAGTTTCAGAAGTTTCAAAGGCAGAAAAAAAAAGCCAAAAAAAAAGCAAGGCACAGAGCTCAGAACCAAGGAACCTGTTGCTAAAATTTACCTCTGGAAACAGCTGATTGGAGGTATTCCGGGAGGCCGATCCACCTGCCAATCAGCTTTTTTCTTATTTTCCTCCCCAAAAACTAAGGTGCATCTTAGGTACATATACTCCGGTGCGTCTTATATGCCAAAAAATACGGTAGATCTTTGTTATGTAGAATATACTGGCCCAGGCCTTAATGGCCCATTGACAAAGGTGTGTGTGTGGGGGGGGGTGAGGTTCTGTCTTCTTTTTAGGGGAAATATTCTGCCCTTTTAATAGTTCCCAAAATATCTCATTTTTCCTAGGAGAGGGGTGGGCGCTAACCTCCTACAGGAGATTATGGGGAAGGGAGTGGAGGGAGGAGAAAGCAAGACAGTGGTACAATTTTGTTAGCGTTTGCATCGATCCGTTTGCTTGCTACTTTGCAGGGCGATGCTCACACGTTATCTCCTGCCCATCTTCATCTACTCCTTGTTAAGGAGGTAAACATGGATTGGATATTGATAGGTTTCAATTGCCTTGCCTCTACCTCTTTCCCCCAAGGAGGCCGCAGTTTGCAACTCCCCAGCATTAATGCCGCTGGGAGAGATATCACCAATTCATTTACGGCCCATTACAGAGATGTGTTCTGCTTCCAGATGTGGCAGGTGTGCGTGGAGGAGAACATCGCTCAATCCAGCTTGGAGATGCTGCTTAATAATCCTGGGGGGGGAGGGGGGCTGAGAAGGTTCCTAACGAGCATTGATGGGGCATATCTGTCAATCAAGGTCTAAACATAACTTCTGAAGAGCTTTCGTGCAAATGTAGAGTCCTCGGTGCTCTTTGAGCTTGCTGGTTTCCTCGCAAACCACGAGATCGCCTACCATCATCATCTTCACTTAATAACCCCATAATCCCTTGTGGGGTGGAGTCTGGGCAACTGAATGGAGCTAGCAGAATGTTTTAACAGGCCGGATGCCCTTCCTGTCGCCAATGCGGAGTTTTGTTCAGCAGATATATATATTCTCAGCGTTCCCAGAGAGAGAAATATCTGCCTCTACCTAGGATCGAACTCATAGCCTCGTGATTGTGAGGCGAGATCTCCACCTGTAGGCCACCGCACCAATGCATGAGATTGCCTATCATGGAGCCGTCTATTTCCAACAAGCTGGAACCAATTACCCTCTTTCCCAAAGAACAATCACTTTAGTAAGCTGAATAAAATGATCGTTTCATGGATACATTAATTGCATCAACAAGACCATTGCTATCAGTTCTCAGCAGACACAGGAGCCTGAACACAGTCCTTCCTGCACCTCTTTAAAGCAGCTAAGTCATCTCACAGGATGAAGCAAGTGGTCAATATTGACACCCAAGGGTTGATGAGACTATCCATTATCGTTACTTTTGGTGTTGTTATTCGTAATACAGTACAATTAAAAAGGTAAAGGCTCTCCTCGCCCATATTGTATGTGCTAGTCATTCCCGACTCTAGGGAGAGGTGCTCATCTCCATTTCAAAGCCGAAGAGCCAGCGCTGTCCAAAGACGTCTCCATGGTCATGTGGCCAGCATGACTCAATGCCAAAGGTGCACGGAACGCTGTTACCTTCCCACCAAAAGTGGTCGCTATTTTTCTACTTGCATTTTTTACCTGCTTTCGAACTGCTAGGTTGGCAGAAGCTGGGACAAGTCACAGGAGATCATTCTGTTACACGGCACTAGGGATTCGAACCACTGAACTGCCGATCTTGGATTAGGACCTGGTTATTTACGGGACCACCTGCTGCCACCAGTAGCCTCCCACTGGCTGGTACACTCTTATAGAGAGGGGCTCTACGGGTGCCGTCAGCCAAACAATGTCGACTGGCGGCCCCCAGGGGGAGAGCCTTCTCTATGGAATGAGCTCCCCCTGAAGATACGGAGGATCCCGGATCTACGCACTTTCCGCCACGCTCTCAAGACCTTTTTATTTCGTCAGGCTGGCCTGGCCTAACTTTTCCCCTTTTAAAATGTAAATTTTAAATCTGTTCTTAACTATTGGGATGTTTTAAATCTGCCTTGGGCCAAATTTGTTTAATTCGGTTTTATATTGCTTTTAAATTTTGTATTTATGTGTTTTATTTTATGGCTGTTCACCGCCCTGAGTCCTTCGGGAGTAGGGCGGTATATAAATCAAATAAAAACTAAAACTAAACTAAAACTTTTGCTCAACAAGCTCAGCATCTCAGCCACTGAGCCACCGCATCCCTCTACAGTACTATTAAAGCAGCATTTATTCAGCTATTTTCACGTTCCTTCCCTGCACTTCTTTAAAGCAGCCAAGTCATCTCTCAGGACGTCGCATTTATTTTAGACCAGAATTATCCAAATGGTCAATATGGATCCCCAAAGGGTTGATGAGACTATCCACTGTTGTTACTTTTGTTGTCGTTATTCATAGTACTGTTAAAGCAGCATTTATTCAATGCTTTTCACATTTCTTCCCTGCACCTTTTTAAAACAGCAAGGTCATTTCTCAGGATGACGCAGTTCCCCTTAGTGGTGAATATTGATCTCCCCACCAAGGGTCGATGGGACTATTCATTAATATTTTTGTTGTTGTTAATATTCAAAATATAATTCATATGCATTAAATGATGGTCACATAAATGTTAGGGGACTTTGTGTACGATTTGAAATTTCATGAAGGGGCTGAGGTGTTGAAGAATTGAGGAAGCCCTCTTGTCTTGGATGCTGCTGCTTTAAAGAGCTTCATGCAAGAATTGAGCTCACGCCGTGACACATCCCTTTGGGGCTTCAAATCCAACAAAGTCCATAGCTCACCCTATAAGGAGAATCTGCCCCTTCCCACAGGGGCTAGTAAGCAATTCTTAATGCCTCCCCCATTTCCTGTAACTGCAGAGGGAAGGGTCCTACACTTGAGCGTTCTCTGTTGGAGGTCCTTCCTGTAGAACGAGTCTAAAAATCAGAACTCCATTGTCTTTACTAGTACTTTGACATCTGTTCAGGATGTTGGCTACAGGTAATTCTTGACTTACAACGGGTGGGCTCCTGTGGGTTCGGCAGGGTTTGGGCGATCCTCTAGCCAAGGATTGCCGGGGTTCAGCAAACCCCCATATGCCACCCCTAGCTGGCCATGGCCACCTCACCCCACGCCTCCCAGGAGTCTCCATGCAGCCTGTTCATCATTTCAGGTAAGTGCAGGGGCTGCAGAGAGGGTCTAGGAGGACAAAAAATAGGCCTACAGAAGGTTCTGGAAGTGCTGGCCACATGACCACGGAGACGTCTTCAGACAGCACTGGCTGTTTGGCTTTGAAGCAGAGATTAGCACTGCTCTCTAGAGCTGGGAACGACTAGCACCATGATGGCGAACCTATGGCACGGGTGCCACAGGTGGTACATGGAGCCATATCGGTGGGCACAAACGCTCAGCTCCGACATGCATGCGTGCGCCAGCCAGCTGATTTTTGGGCCTTCTGGGCCCACCAGAAGTCAGGAAACACACTGTTTCCGGCCTTCAGAGGGCCTCTGGTGGGGGTGGGGAAGGCCGTTTTTGCCCTCCCCAGGCTCCTAGAAAGGCTCTGGAGCTTGAGGAGAGCAAAAACAGGTCTACCGGGCCCACCGTGCCATCACGTGCCAAAAGTGGGGGGGAACACAGGGGGCGGGGCGCATAGAATTACGGATGTGGGCACGCGTGGGTGTGACCCCACCGCGCTCCCACCGCTTTTGGCACACGATGGCAAAAAGGTTAGCCATCACTGGACTAACATATATGTGCGAGGGGAACCTTTACCTTTACACGTATTCGGTTTGAGTTTCAAGCCACGTCAGATTTGCCTGATTGACGCCTCTTAAAAGTACCTGGAAACGGAATACATCAAACATGAAGTGCTCTCCAGCTTCCAAACTTATCCGTTTTCCGTTTCTGCAAGATTGTCCCCACCCCCCACCCCTGCAAAACATCTCAGGAGATGCTCATGAAATCTTCTCTTGGATGACAGTGGAGAAGAAAAGTACTAAGAAGAAGAAATAAGGGTGTTCAGGAAGGGAAAGTCATCATCATCTGCCTTTTCAAGGCCACTTTCTGTCTTTTCTTATTTTTTATGTCATAAAAAAAAAAAAAGCAGCTTCAGAAGTTAAAAATACGTCGGTTGTATTTCTGCCCAGCTGCAATTTGAAGGGGGAAAAAGAAAAAAAAAAAGAAAAAGAAAAAAAAAGGATTTGCAAACCATTCGGCTATATTTTAAGCCCTTCAAAGACAAGAATCGTTGACTAATTTTCTAAAGGAGAGGGAGGGAAAGGAGGAATAGCAGCTGAAAATAAACAGTGCTGATATTGGCCACGTTTGAGTGATGAGGAAGCAGCGGGAAGCCAGCAAAAGACGGAAAGGAACGAAAAATTTCTATGTATCGAAGATCAGGTTTTCGAGTTCTCGGAGCATCTGGGGGAAATGTTGGTTTTGGTGGGAAGATAGGCGATTGAAATACAGGCTGGGAGATTTTGAGAAACTAGCTTTCAGTAATAGTAACAGTTTAACAGAGTTGGAAGGGATTTTTGAAGTCTTCTAGTCCAATCCACTACTCATAAAGGAGATTCCTTCCTTCCTTCCTCCCTCCCTCTCTCCCTTTCTCCCCCCTTCTTTGTATTATTCCTTCCAGTGGTGTAATTCACTCCAGGGGGAAGGTTACTGCAAAATCCCCATTCCCTCCCCACTCCAGGGGGAAGAATATTGCAAACCCCCCATTCCCTCCCCATTCTGGGGCCAGCCAGAGATGGTATTTGCCGGTTCTCCAAACTACTTAAAATTTCCACTACCGGTTCTCCAGAACCTGCTGAATTTCACCTGATTCCTTCCTTCTTCCCTCCCTTCCTCCCTCCCTTGTATTCCTTCTTTTCTTCTCTTCTTCCCACTCCTCCTCCCCTCTCCCTTCCCTTCTCCTTTTCTCTTCTCCTTCTTTCTTCTCTTTTCTTCTTCTTTTCTTTTCTTTTCTTTCTTGGCTTGCCCGAGTGATTAAAAACATTGTATGAAACATTGTATGATGAGTCTCGGTAGTGTCCTTCCATTGTTCTGTACTATGAAATAATGATAATTTGGCTTCAACATTCTTAATAGGGTGGTTAAGAAATAGGCTGTTCCTTTTCCCATTATTTCCCCTGTTAAAGGTCTCATCACCATTAATGTGGCACAAACTGCTGGATCGAAACACCTTTGACCTCTACAGATAGGTAGATATTTTGTGGGCGTTGAGGGAAGTCCAGCCTTGTGCAATTTCTACCAGTCACTAAGAATCTCTTGAAACCCTGCATTGTCTTACTGCCCCCTTATCTTACTACAACCGCCTACAACAACACAAAAATAAGCTATAATTTGAGACTGCGCATCTTGAGAGGCAGGCAGGCAGTGTGTGAATATACACAAGCATGCATGGCTGTCCTCCCACACAATCAACGCAACCACACTGGCACAATGCAATGTTTTTGCTTGTTGATCAGATGCCTTTGTAATTTGCAGCGTGCAGGCTCCTGTTGGGGTATTCCAGTACCCATCGTCTTCAAGCATCATCAATCTTTTCCTTACTTTTCAATCCCAGTTTTGAAGTGGGTTTGCAGAGTTTTAACTAGGTTGGCATCTCAATCCTCCTCGGGCTGCACCATGGTGATTGATGCCAGCTTGTCGAAGTTATGCTTGAGAGGATGTTTCTCCAGTTTGACATGTGTGGACCAACTCCCAGAATTCCCCAGCATTATGGGAGCTGAAGTCCGACCATCTTAAAGTTGGCTGGAGAATTCTGGGAACTGAAGTCCATCCATCTTCAAGCCGGCTTGGGAATTCTGGGAGTTGAAGTCCACCCTTCTTAAAGCTGATTGGAGAATTCTGGGAGTTGAAGTCCGCCCCTCTTAAAGTTGGCTGGGGAATTCGGGGAGATGCCTTAATGTTGCTAAGATTGAGAGACACTGATCTAGGGTATTCTGCAAAGGCAGAAAAGGGACGATTTAAGCAAAAATCAAATTCAGCGATATTGTTGTGGTCCGCCAGCAGCCTGTGGAACTGGCAGCCGAGTTGGACACTGATGAGGCTGAGGAAGAACATGGGCCAGTCCTGGAGGCTGGGGAAGGGCCAGAGGAGGGCTCTGCATCAGAGGCAGAGATGGGGCCAGGGCCATCGGGGAGTGTTGTGTGGACTTCAGAGCCTCCAGAGGCTGACAGTAGAGAGGCAGAGGAACAGGAGGGGCCTGTTCCTAGTGCACGTATGAGAAGAGTTGCCAGAAGAAAGGAGCAGATAAAGCAGAGAGGACGACTCGGGAGGAAGGCCAAGAGATGATTGGCCCCTCTCATAACGCTTAAAAAACCAGCAACGGCTCTTGGCCTCTTTGCCGGAAAACAACGTTGAGAGAATTGCTTCTTGTTGCACTGTATTCATTTCTTATCGGCGTCTTCTGCTTCTGAACTTTTGCCAGGAAAAACCTTTGGCAGTTTGCCTAATTATCCCAAGGTCAGTGATAAACCGAGGAATGGTGTTTTGAAGAATTTGCTTTAATTTAGTTTGGACTACGCTGAGAATGAGTTAATTCTCAGGACCCAGATTGTGGGGGCAATAAGCTGACTTTGTATAAAAAAGAACACCGTTTAGGGGGGGGGGGCGAAAGCCCTACTAAGCAGGTATGTACAAAAGTATGAAGGCCATTGCTTAACCCATTGTAAGCCGCCCTGAGTCTCTGGAGAAGGGCGGCATATAAACCAAACAATAAATAAATAAATAAATAAATAAATTCACAGCTGTTCGAATAATGTCTGTTTGTTTTCGAACTGTTTGTATTTAATACTCCCTACTTGGGCCTGGATCACAACAGGTATTGAAAAACCAACCACTGTTGGCTCTGGATGATTCGGAAGTGTGGAGCCGTTTATCTATTTTCCCCATCACTTTTTTTTGGAAGAAGAAACGGGTTTCCGAACCATCTGCCGCCTTTTAACTGTGAGTAACCCATCCGTTTAGCCAGCTTTGGAAATTTAGGAGTGACAAGAAAACAAACAGGCAGATGGTGTGCAAAATATTTATTCGTAGATACATCTTCCTCTCCGCCACCCCCAGTCACATTTTTTTTAATCTGGATTAGTGCATTGCTTTTTTAACAACCTCTCCCTTTCCAACCCCGCCCCTCCCCTTCCCCCTCAGGGCCCTTCCCTTCCCCTCCATTTCTTCCACCAACCTCTCACCCAGGTCTACTTCTCCATCAGGCCGAGCCAGCTGTGAGAAGAAAGAGCAAAGAGGGCGGACGACACAGAGAAACATCTGCCAGCCACCGGCCTCTGACTTACTCCTGGTTTTCGCACTGCCCCGCAGAGGGAGCAGAAGTACCCAAATTGGGTTTGAAACCAGAGTGAGAATGAAAACATTCCGTGGATCGTTGCAAAGGTTAGTTGGGCCACGGAGTTTAACTTGCTTGGCTTGGAGATGGTTATTTTAGCAGTTTTCAGCCACTCCACGGACAAACCCTGCATATCATGGCTGAAAAAAACCCCGGCGTTTCCATCCAGGGAGAAAGTTACAAGTGCTGCTGATATCACTGTAGAACTGACCCTGCCCGCAACATTGCTAGAATCCTGAACATCAAGGAGAAAGTGGCCACTCGGGGAGAGAGAGTGCGGCCTTAACCCTGTTATGCTCCAAAAATCAGGAGATTGGAATGATTTGGGAGGGCTTGAAGCAGGCCGGTCTTTAGGTTCAAGCCAAACTCCTTAGCTCTATAACAGTAACAGAGTTGGAAGGGACCTTGGAGGTCATCTAGTCCAGCCCCCTGCTTAGGCAGGAGACCTGTACTAGGGATTCGAACCGCCGAACTGCCGCGACAAGCTCAGCGTCTTAGCCACTTGAGCCTCTCCATCCACCACCAACAAAGTGCTTGTGCTTTCTTACATATTTTTTTTTAAAAGCCAGATTGTCAATAAGGGGAGAATTCATAGGGGAAAATAAATAAATAAATATAAGTAACACTTTAGACACGCTCCTTTCCAACTGCTCGGAGAATTATCGCCCGCCCCATCTACACACACACACAACATCCATCTCCCCCCACACCCTGGGTGGGGGTGAAAAATCTAGAAATTGGCTATCCCTGATGTGACTAAACCCTGATTGTGAAAGCAGGCGACACCAGCCAAATTCTTAGCCTGCATGGAAACAATTGCTCGGTCACGATTCCGTCAGGATCGTACAGATGGTTTGCTGATGGCCTCCGTGGTGAGATTTGGATGGGGGGGGGGGACAAGGGCATGATGAGGTTGGGCGAGGCAAGGACCGGAACCGGAGGCCTTTCAACAGATGAGACACCCATTGGAGAAGCCACTTTTGAGCTAGAACTATGGACATCATGAGCTAACCCCGGAAGTGTCCTCATGCTAAATCGGGCTATGGAACAAGCTTGGAAATATTGGATACCATGTGTTGACCCGTGATTTCTGAGTTAGGGTTGCAGACAGGGGTTCCCCTTAGCTCTCCTTAAGAGATCTGGAGAGCCCAAGCTGAGACTTTGATCAAGAAGGGAAGGGAGTAGGAGAAGGAGAAGGAGTAAGAGGACAGGAAGAGAAGGGAGACAAGGAGGAGAGAGGTAAGGGGGAAGAGGACAGGAGAAGGGAGACAAGGAGAAGAAAAAGGAAGAGAAGAAAGAAGACAAGGAGAAAGAGAGAGATGAGGAGTAAGAGGACAGGAAGAGAAGGGATACAAGGAGGAGAGAAGTAAGGAGGAAGAGGACAGGAGAAGGGAGACAAGGAGAAGAAAAAGGAAGAGAAGAGAAGAAAGAAGACAAGGAGAAAGAGAGAGATGAGGAGGAAGAGGACAGGAGAAGGGAAACAAGGAGAAGAAAAAGGAGGAGAAGAAAGAAGACAAGGAGAAAGAAAGAGGTGAGGAAGAAGAGGACAAAAGAAGAGAGACAAGGAGAAGAAAAAGGAGAAGAAGAAAGAAAACAAGGAGAAAGAGAGAGATGAGGAGGAAGAGGACAGGAGAAGGGAGACAAGGAGAAGAAAAAGGAGGAGAAAGAAGACCAGGAGAAAGAGAGAGATGAGAAGGAAGAGGACAGGTGAAGGGAGATGAGGATAGAGGTGAGGAGGAAGAGGATAGGAGAAGGGAGACGAGGAGAGAGGTGAGGAGGAAGAGGACAGGAGAAGAAAGACAAGGAGAAGAAAAAGGAGAAAAAAGAAGACAAAGAGAAAAAGAGAGATGAGGAGGAAGAAGACAGGAGAAGGGAGACTAGGAGAAGAAAAAGGAGGAGAAGAAAGGAGACAAGGAGAAAGAGAGAGATGAGGAGGAAGAGGACAGGAGAAGGGAGACAAGGAGAAGAAAAAGGAAGAGAAGAAAGAAGACAAAGAGAAAGAGAGAGATGAGGAGGAAGAGGGCAGGAGAAGGGAGACTAGGAAAAGAAAAAGGAGGAGAAGAAAGGAGATAAGGAGAAAGACAGAGTGAGGAGGAAGAGGAAGAGGACAGGAGAAGGGAGACTAAGAGAAGAAAAAGGAGGAGGAAGAAGAGAAGGGAGACAAGGAAGACTGTAGAATCAGAAAAGGAAGAAGGAGGAAGAGGAGGAGGAGAAGAGGAGGAGGACAGGAGAAGGAGGAGAAGAGACAAGGCGAATGGAAAGGAAAGGAGAAGGCAAAGGAAACAATTCAGTCCAGCAACAACCATCTCAGGGAATCAGTTGAGGGCATCTCCTACAGCTTTGCCACAGAAGCAGGTCACCAAGGCTGGACACAGCCTGGGCTTGGCTGGGAAAGCCTCCTTCCCTCGAATGGCCAAGATGACAGTAGGGGCAGTAACTTCCTTCCTCCCCCTCCAAACCCTATAGATCCTCATGCCTTGAAAAGAGTAACCCAGTGCACACTCCGAAAGATTTTTTGTTTGTTTGTTTGTTCGTTTCTTCTCGGGGAGAGAAGCACCCGTTCTGCAGACGCGGTCAGGGGCCCCAAGGATGCCGAGCCCACACACCCGGAGCTCCCCAACCCACCTCCCAGCCTTCCTCCTGCCTCCGCCGGCTTCTAGCCTCGCTTTGCTTTTTCCGCATCCGATGGGATCGGCGCTGTGCCGTGCCAGGCGAGGCACACTCCGGATCGCCCCTCTCGAGGGTGTCAGTCAGCCCAGCCCCCTTTTTTCCCCCCCACCCAATTTTGAAATCCTGCAAGGTTTAGAGCCCTTCCAGGGTCAGCCAGATGCCAAGAGAATCAGGGCCGGGCCGAGGGCTACGGGGGCAATGGGATCTGCGTCCCCAGAAGGTCGTAGGCGAAGATGTTCCAGAAGACGGCAAAAACCAGGAAGGTGGCGTAGGAGAGGAGCACCACCCACCACCCGCACTGATCCTGCAGGTTTTCCTCGTAGCTGCGAAGGATGGTTAGCCCCATGCTGATGCCCACAATGGCCCCCGCCAAGTGGGCCATGAAACTGGGCTGGGGACCGGCGGAGGGCAACGGCGGGGAGAAACGCAGCCAGACGGCCCGGCCCACTTCGGAACTCACTGCAGGGAAGCGGGGGGAGAGAGAGAGAGAGAGAGAAAGAGAGAGAGAGAGAGAGAGAGAGAGAGAGAAAATGTGAATGGAAGTTTCTAGTCCTCAGGGCATCTCTTGCCACAAAACTTCCGCCTCAGTCGCCTTTTGTGTTAGGGAGCCAAGGAAGGAAGAAAAAAAATAAAGGAAGAAATAAACAAGAAGGAAATAGGGGAGGCAGGGGTATCCATGGGGGTCAAAAACGGTCATGGATGATAGGTATGTAAAAAGGAGGCGGGGCTTGGATCATTCAGGGCCGTGTTCAAGAACAGCGAAAGGAGAAGCATTGATGGAAACGGAATCTCTGGTTCCCCCATCTTGCTAACCCCAAGTTGCTGCCATTGTTGCTATGGTTGTTGTTGTTGAATTTACACAAGGAAGGGTACATCTCTGCTGCCTCGGCAGAGCTACACGGTATAAACTGTACAAAGGGCCTTGATGCTAAGAGAGGTCCTTTAACAGCACAGGTGGTCCTTGACTTGTGACCGTCATTAAGCCTGGAATTAAGGTCGTTAAGTCATTGCAATTGTTAAGTGGGTTACCAGGTGACCATGGCTGATTTTACAACTTCTTTTATGCCGGTCATTAGGCAAATGCGGCGGTTGTTAAGCCCCTCAGTCATAAATTGATTGTGACTGACTGATGACTGACTGACTGTTTGATTGAATGTCTGACTGATTAATGTCTGTCTGTCTGTCTGTCTATCTGACTGACTGACTGACTAACTAACTAACTGAATGAGCGAGTGAGTGAGTGACTGCCTGAATGACTGAGTGAGTGAATAAATGAGTGAGTGAATAAGTAACTGACTGAATGACTGACTAATGACTGACTGACTGACTAACTGAATGAATGAATAAGTGAGTGAGTGAGTGATTGACTGAGTGAGTGATTGACTGAGTGAATGACTGAGTGAATGACTGACTAATGACTGAGTGAGTGAGTGAGTGAGTGACTAACTGAATTATTGAATGAGTGAATGACTGACTGACTGATAAATGACTGACTGACTGAGTGATTGACTGAGTGATTGACTGACTGAGTGACTGAGTGAGTGAATAAATGAGTGAGTGAGTAAGTAACTGACTGAATGACTGACTAATGACTGACTGACTAACTGAATGAATGAATAAGTGAGTGAGTGATTGACTGAGTGAATGACTGACTGATTAATGACTGAGTGAGTGAGTGAGTGAGAGACTGAGTGACTGACTGACTGACTAACTGAATTATTGAATGAGTGAATGACTGACTGACTGATAAATGACTGACTGACTGACTGAGTGATTGACTGACTGATTGACTGACTGAATATATTTATCCAATGGCATTTTTTTTGCTGGAAACCAAAAGTAAATGTAGAAACCTGCAATACATGTCAAAAATTGTGACTGCCTGACTGCAGGACACTACAAGCGGCCGTAAACGGGAGACGGTTGCCAAGTGCCCCAAATGCACTCCTGTGACTTCAGAGGGGAAGCGCAGCTGTCAGAACTTCAAAATCAGGTTATAAATGCCCCTGTTGGGGGTGGGGAGGCTCTCGTATCGTTGCCTTTAACCGGTCTTTAAGCGAGAACTAGCTGTATCTGCAGGACCATCGGTCTCCATATGAATGCTTGCAGTTCGCCAATTAGGATATGTGATTGTAGAAACCCAGCCAATCGTAGTTTGTATAATAAACAATGATTTGTCGTGCTCCATGAAGCTGATAAATCTGTCAGACGGAGGAGAAGCGCATGAGGGGAAAAAAAACAAAAGAGGCAAACACACTTACTGCACACCAACGCCAGGACCATACGGAGGAGTTTATAAGGACAACGCATCCCAGCCCAATTCTGTGGAGGGAGAGAGAAGAAAAGGATGCCTCAGTGACTCAGTTTCCCCTTCCGCCCTCTCCCCTCTGCAGCTGCAAACTGGCCTATTTCAGGCGCCTCACGCCCAAGTCCCCAGCTCAGGCCCGATGAATTGTGAAAATAACTCTGCCACACTCTCAACTGTCACAGCTGCGGAGTCGTATATACTTTTCCCGATTTAACTTGGCTGCTGCCCTGGAATGCTGGTGCCAAAATAACCGCCGTTGGCTTGGAAGGCACCTCCGATTCTCCGCTTCAGTTTTGGCCACGGGACAGTCCTTTCTCGCTGCAATATTTTTGCCTCCACTCTTTCGACTTGCCCTCAAAATATCGGCGAGGAAATAACAGACGATGCAAATTCAGCAGCGTCTCTTTCCAAAGAACGGCTGAGATTTGCCCAATTCTCACCATAACGATGTTGGCCAAGTGAGCGGAGCAGAGGGCGTAGACGCCCCCCGAACCTCCAACCAGGGGGGCTCTCATGTCGGTGATGGAGACGGTCAGCGAACCTGCAAAGAATGGAAGACGGGGAGACGAGAGAAAAAGAGGAACAAAAGGACCTTCTGTTTAAGCCAAACTATCTTCTCTTAATTTTGGCTGGACACTGCCAAATCTAGACACCCGACCCCCATTTGAGAGGGCTGCTCTATTCTCCAAACCATCAGAGGGCAGGACAAGAAGTCATGGGTGGAAGATCATTAGAGAGAGATCCAACCTAGAACTAAGGAGAAATTTCCTGACAGTGAGAACAATTAAACAGTGGAATGGCTTTGCCTCCAGATGTTGTGGCGCTGGTCCATCACTGGAGGTTTTCAAGAAGAGATTGGACAACTTTTTATCCGAAATGGTCAGGGTCTCTGCTTCAGCAGGGGGTTGGATTAGAGGACCTCTGAGGTCCCTCCCCACACTGTTATTCCTTTATTGTGGGTGCTCCGTCAGATTTTTAAGAAGAAACTGGATCCATTTTAGGAAGATTCTGGATTTGTCTAGAATGATGTAGGGTAGTGATGGCCATCCTTTTTTTCTTCGGGTGCCAAAAGCGTGGGTGCGTGCATGACCGCGTGCCCATACCCATAATGCAATCTCCCCGTGCGCCCTTATTATTGTGGGCACTCCATCACTGGAGGTTTTTAGGAAGAGATTGGACAGCCACTTGTCCAAAATCCGCAGGGTCTCCTGCTTGGACAGAAGATCTCCAAGGTCCCTTCCAACTCAGTTGTTCTTCTACTCCCCACCTGCAGACGTTCTACACGATCCTTGTCTCCCTTACAAAGCCCTCCATTTCTTAGAAACAGAGGAGATGGCCTTGTAGTCCATCGGTGCCAAGGATTAAACTAAAGCTCCCTGCATTAAAAATAACCCTCTGTTGCTGAGCTACAAACCTTCCCTTTCTACTTGAAAGGCTTCCGCTTGTCCATCACCTGGTGAAAATCCCATTCCCCTCCCCCTTTTTTTATTGAATTAACAGCAATAAAATCAGATTTTTTTTTCCATCCAGGCTCCCTGGAATTCTTGGAGAAACAAAGAGTTGGGGAAGAACTGTAGTGGGGAAAAAGGGCCATCATGCACCCAGTCTCCGTTTCAGTTCTCCAGAGATTGGGCTCCTTCCAGTTCTCAATGATCCGAGTAGTCGTGGCTTATGGGTGCTGTAATCCCAACACCTTTGTAGCAGTGGTGAAATTCAAATTTTTTTTACTATGGTTCTGTGGGCGTGGCTTAGTGGGCGTGGTGTGGCTTGGTGGGCGTCACAGGGAACGGATACTGCAAAATCCCCATTCCCATCCCACTCATGGGGGAAGGATATTGCAAAATCCCCATTCCCTCTCCACTCCTGGGGAAGGGTACTGCAAATTCCCCATTCCCTCCCCACTCCAGGGGAAGGATATTGCAAATTCCCCATTCCCTCCCCACTCCAGGGGAAGGATACTGCAAATTCCCCATTCCCACCCCACTCCTGGGGGAAGGATACTGCAAAATCCCCATTCCCATCCCACTCCTGGGGGAAAGATATTGCAAAATCTCCATTCTTACAACAGACTAGCTGGATGCCCATGCTTTGCTACGAAACTATGTGCTCGGGCTTGAAAAAATTGACACTTGCAGCCTGAAACTTAATGTAGAATGTGTAACTCAGTAGCATCAGAGCGTGTTAGGCAACTGGCAGTTGGAACAGAGGGGAAGAAGGAGTAGAATGTCCCAGCCCGCAGCATCCATCGGTATTCATCTGGCTAGCATCCTGTCAGTGTCTGAGAGAGTTGAGGGGTGTTTGGAAACTCAAACAATATTTAAGAAGGAGACAGGAAGGAGGCTGGGCGTGGCTTAGCTCAACTGTTCTGTAGTAAAGCTGCTTGCTACTGTGAAAGTAAAACTGAAAGTGAAACTCTTCTCCTCTGCTTGTGTTTTGCATTTGGAACCCATTTCTTTTGAGGTGGGGACTCAAAAGAACTCCTTAGCATCAGAGTGTGTTAATCATAATACAGGAAATACTAATGCTCTGATGGTCATTTGGAAAAATCCTTTCTTAGTGAGCACTTAGAAACCAAGAGGAACATACTTGGCAAATTTCAAGTTTGTAGGCTTTACGGTTCTCATGATTAATGTGTGAGTGGTTTTCGCTTTTATATATTTAGATGAATCAAATTCGGTAGCTGAGCTGGAAGACAAAGAGAAGGGTGTCCTGCCAAAATACCTGGGGTTCTTGACTCACCTGCCAGGACTCCTGCGAGGTAGAGAAAGCTGATGCGAAGAACGCCATGGACCATCTCCAGGGGTACCCCAATCATCAGCTGCAGGAGCGCATTGAACCCCAACTGTTCTAACCTGGAAAGGGAGGAAACAGGTTCAAACCTCCATAAGGTCTACTTCGTCTGTGCTTTAGAGAAAAAAGAGCTACCTGTCATGAGGACTAGAACCTTGAGATGATGCATCTGGAATTCTCAAAGCCGCAAACTTCATCTCGGTTTTCCTACACACTTTGAACTTTGTCAGTTGCAGCTGCGTACCTAAAGTGATACCTATTAATCTACTAGTGTTTGCATGCTTTCTAACTGCTAGGTGGGCAGGAGTTGGGGTGAGAACGGGAGCTCACCCCATCGTGCAGTGCTCAGGACTCGAACCCGGGCTCTCAGCTTTCCCAGCAGACAAGCTCAGGGTTTTTAAACTGCTGAGCCATCCCACCCCCATGGAAGTCAATAACGCCTTAAATTTAAACACAGGGTGAAACTCAAAATATTAACCTCTTTGTATATCATCTTTGGATCATACCATGATGTCCTTCTGATTTGACTGCCGGTAAACCTTCCATCCAGTCCCTTGAATTATTTATTTATTTTTAATTTGATTTATATGCCGCCTTCTCCGGAAACTCAGGGCAGCTTACAATACATTAAGCAATAGCCTTCATACTTTTGTATATTTTATACAAAGTCAGCTTATTGCCCCCACAAACTGGGTCCTCAATTGACCTACCTTAGAAAGGATGGAAGGCTGAGTCAATCTTGAGCCTGGTGAGATTCAAACTTGCAGTAATTGCAGACAGCTGGTGTTAACCACAATGCTTTTAGTTTGCTGAGCTATCCAGAATTCTTACTGAATTCTACTTTAAATGCCAACTGCTTATCCCATGAAATAATTGCCCCATGTGTGTTGCTGGCTAGGTGGCTCAGTGGCTATGACACTGAGCTTGTCGATCGGAAAGATTGGCAGTTCGGCGGTTCAAATCCCTAGTATAGGTCTCCTGTATGAGCAGAGGGTTGGACTAGATGGCCCCCGAGGTCCCTTCCAACTCTGTGACTGTTAAACTGCTTGCTAGCTTTCAGGAAAAGAAAATCTCACATTTGCAATTATTTGATTGTAGTTTGGTGCATGCTTCCCCAGAGCCCCCGTCCATAGAAATAAAAAGCAGATTTCAAATCGGCCACATCTTTAAACATATTTTAAAAACCCAAGTTGCTAGTCCTCATCACTGCCAAAGAACCTGCCCAAATCTGCCTTTGAACCCCTTTGCCAACCTTTCCCCCCACATACTCATACACTACATATCATCATCATCCTCTTTTAACAACCCCATAATCCCTTGTGGGGTGGAGTGTGGGCAACTGAATGGAGCTGAGTGTTTACTGGCCAGATTCCCTTCCTGTCGCCAATGAGGAGGTCATTTTTCCAGCCGATATATTCTCATTGTGCCCAGAGAGAGAAATATCTGTCTCTACCCAGGATCGAACTCACAGCCTCCTGATTGCGAGGCGAGAGCTGTCTCTAGGCCACCCCACCACTCACTCATACACTACATATACTGGGCAAAAATAGCTACAGAAAAATAAGGGGGTTGAAAGGCATAATTCTTTTTCTTAATTATATGAAATAATCAAATTTGGCCATTTGCCCAGCTGTTAGATTTGTTGTCTGCCAAACTTCCTCTTCCCACGATATTTCTGGTCTGCCACCCACCTCATTTGTAAACTTTACATCTGTTCTTTTCAACATTCTCTACTAGCTGCCTTTAAAAAAAATGAAAGAAAGAAAGACGTTTAAAACTATTTGGGATTTTCAAAAAACAATATTCTTATGAAAAGGAAGATAGAAGTGTGGGATTCTCAGCCTAATCAAGTTAATGAAGAAAGTTGTTCCCAGAATTGCAAAACTGTTTTTCTCTAGACAAGTTCTCCATTTATGAACTGCAATTGGGAATTGAGAATTGCGCTTGCAAAGCAAGGAGGTTCTTAAGCGAGTTGCTCCCGGGCTTATGACCTTTTTTTTTTTGCTATGGTCGCTAAGCAAAGCTCTGTGGTTGTTAAGCGAATCTGAACTTTGCTTGTCCAAAGCCAGCTGGGAAGGTCATAAATGGTGAAACACGTGCCCCCGGGATACTGCCACCATCATAACTACATTACCAGTGGCCAAGGGTTCAAATTTTGATCACATCACCCTGGGATGCTGCAACGGTCATAAGTGCGAGGACCAGTTGTAAGTAACGTATTTTTTTTCAGCTCCGTCGTAATTCCAAATGGTCACTGAATGAATGTTTGTAAATTGAGAATTACCTGTACTTGGCCTCAAGGGGAAAGAGCTACAAGCGGTTCTCAACTTACAACGTAAGTTCACTTAGTGACCGTTTGAAGTTACAACGGCAGTGAAAAAAGTGACTTAGGACCGATTTTCACACTTACGACCGTTGCAGCATCCCCAGGGGTCACGTGATCAAAATCCAGACTCTTGGCAAGTGGCTCATATTTATGACCGTCGCAGTGTCCCGGGGGTCATGTGGTCCCCTGACAAGCAACATCAATGAGGAAAGCCAGAGTCACGTAACAACCGAGTTCTTAACTGATCAGCTGCAGTGATTCACTTAACATCAGTGGCAAGAAAGGTCGTAAAATGGGGCAAATTCATTTAGCGATATATTTTTTTTTAATATCGTTTCTATATCACAAATTCCATCTCTAAACTGAACAGTGTGTTTTCTAAGTAACAAAAGTGTTAAAATTGAAACACTCTCATAATCATTAGGATCCTATCAACATACATATGTAGCGTACAGTGATGGCTAACCTTTTTGCCATTGTATGCCAAAAGTAGGGGGAGCGCGGTTGGGTCATATGCATATGTGCCCACATCCATAATTCTATACCCCCCCATGCTCCCCCCATTTTTGGCACAGGAGGCATAGTAGGCCTGTTTTTTGTTCTCCCCAGGCTCCAGAGCCTTTCTAGGAGCCTGGGGAGGGCAAAAATGCCCCGCTCCCAAGAGGCTCTTTTCCTGACTTCTGGTGGGCCCAGAAGGCCCGAAAATCAGCTGGGTGATGCACGCATGCATGCCGGAGCTGAGCTCGTGTGCCCACCGATATGGCTCCGCGTGCCACCTGTAGCACCCGTGTCATAGGTTCGCCATCACGGGTATAGTAGATACTATCAATCATTATTATGATTATTAAGAGCCTCGGTGGTGCAGCGGACTAAGTGCTGTTAAGTGCTAGCACTTAGCTGCCAGCTGCCTGCAATTAGTGCGAGTTCAAATCTCACCAGGCTCAAAGTTGACTCAGCCTTCCATCCTTTTGAGGTA
Organism: Coluber constrictor foxii; assembly: GCA_038048745.1. Classification (NCBI taxonomy): domain Eukaryota; kingdom Metazoa; phylum Chordata; class Lepidosauria; order Squamata; family Colubridae; genus Coluber; species Coluber constrictor. The sequence goes on from CM075973.1 coordinate 11,753,137, forward strand.
GGTAAATTGAGGACCCGGATTGTGGGGTCAATTAACCAGCTTTGTATAGAATAACACCGCTTGGAGGGGGGGGGGAAGCCTTAATAATGCAGGCTATTGCCACAATGCATTGTAAACTGCCCTGAGTCTACGGAGAAGGGCAGTATATAAATTGGACTAATAAATAAATAAATTATAAAGTATACTATCTTCCATATTAACATCAATTATATGCATCAAAATGTTCGCTAGTCAATTTTTCTTTCTCAAATAATCCATATTTCATAGAAACCCGTCCATCTGACCTCTGTATCTATCGAGTAACCATTTGTAAAAAAGTTCCCATGTCATAAAATATTCAGAATATTGTTTTTCTGTAATTTTTAGTGTTAACCTATCCATTTCTGCACGTTCTATTATTTTTTTTATTATTATTAGATTCTCATCTGTGGGGGTTTGTTCATTTTTCCAATATTGTGCGTATACAGTCCTGTCTGCTGCTAAAATACATAAAATTAAATATGTATATTACACTTATTATACTTTTCTGATAGAATGCCCAGCAGGAATAACTCAGTCTATGTGTTGTTGTATCATAGCTTCTAGCCATATGCGAATTTTCTTGCAATATTTTTTTTGCTCTGGGGCACCTCCACCACATGTGATAATATGAACCCGGTGTTTGGTTACATAAACCATAACCCAAACACCAGGTTCCTTTAGCAAGTCTTTTGCTTAGCAACGGAAATGTTGGGCTCAATTATAGCCATAAGTCGAGGACAAGCATTGTCTAGCATGCACAGAAATTTCTCTTTATTTTTTTCATAGGCATGCAATAAAATCTGGGGATTCAATTCTGTTCCAGTGAGCTGCTTTCAAGAGCTCCAGCAACAGATCTGTTTTATTTTGGGATGGGGAAAAAATGTACATAAAGAGCTTTGTACAGTGAAGAGAGAGAGAGAGGGAGAAACATTGCAGGGTGTCACAGATACAGAAGAAACAAACTCAACAGCTGGTCACAACATGGCCAGATGTCACTTGTCAGCAAGTCATAAAAATCTACATCCGCTTCTCCAACATTATGACATATAAAAAGATTGCCTCTAATTCCCTAGCAAGAGAAAATAGAGTTGTGAAACATAACACAAAAAAACTTCCTCCTGCCAATCCTATCTTAACTGCCAGCTAAAACTTCACCATCGTGCTGGATTTGGCCCGCCAGTTCTCGGAGAAGATTCACGTCCGCCTGTGACTATATGCGAGTCTATACAACTACCAACAAAAGCTCAGTTTCCAGGACACGGAGCCACATCAGTGGTGGGCAAATAATCTGAGTGCTTGTACACGCACCCGTTCCAAACACACTTGCTTTGCACTCCTGGTGATGAGTGGCAAAATCTGGACTAATAAAGGAGGATATTTGTAACTCAGGGTGAAATGAAGGGTTCTTGGTACTCTGAGTTTGATGGTTTTCTTTCTTTCTTTCCTTCCTCCTTTCCTTTCCTTTCCTTTCCTTTCCTTTCCTTTCCTTTCCTTTCCTTTCCTTTCCTTTCCTTCTCTTCTCTTCTCTTCTCTTCCCTTCCTCTTTCTTTTTCTTCTTTCTTTTCCTTTCTTTCTTTCTTTCTTTCTTTCTTTCTTTCTTTCTTTCTTTTTCTTTCTTTCTTTCCTTCCTTCCTTCCTTCCTTCCTTCCTTCCTTCCTTCCTTCCTTCCTTCCTTCTTTCCTTTCCTTCCTTCCTTCCTTCCTTCCTTCCTTCCTTCCTTCCTTCCTTCCTTCCTTCTTTCTTTCTTTCTTTCTTTCTTTCTTTCTTTCTTTCTTTCTTTCTTTTTTTCTTGGTTCAATTTATATGCCGCCCTTCTCCGGAGACTCAGGGCAGCTTACAATGCGTTAAGCAATAGCCTTCATACTTTTTGAATATGCCTGCTTAGTAGAGCTTTCAGCCCCCCCTAAGCAGTGTTCTTTTTTATACAAAGTCGGCTTATTGCCCCCACAATCCGGGTCCTCATTTTACCTACCTCGAAAGGATGGAAGGCTGAGTCAACCTTGAGCCTGGTGAGATTTGAACTCGCAGTAATTGCAGGCAGCTAAGTGCTAATTAACAGCACTTTAGTCTATTGCACCACCAACGCTCTTCTGCTGCGCCACCAAGGTTCTTACCTTCTTGGAGACGTTTCGTTACCCAAGCTAGGTAACATCATCAGTGCTAGAAGGGAGTGGGCTTTGTGGAGTGGAAGAGAAAGGAGGAGAAGGAGAAGGAGAAGGGGAAGGAAAAGGGAAAGAGAAAGAGAAAGGGAAAGGGAGAGGGAAAGGGAAAGGGAAAAAGAGAGGAGAAGGGGAAGGGGAAGGAGAAGGAGAAGGAGAAGGAGAAGGAGAAGGAGAAGGAGAGGAAGGGGAAGGGGAAGGGGAAGGGGAAGGGGAAGGAGAAGGAGAAGGAGAAAGAGAAGGAGAAGGAGAAGGAGAAGGAGAGGAAGGGGAAGGGGAAGGGGAAGGGAAAGGGAAAGGGAAAGGGAAAAGGAGAGGGGAAGGGAAAGGGAAAGGGAAAGGGGAAGGGAAAGGAAAAGGGAAAAAGAGAGGAGAAGGGGAAGGGGAAGGGGAAGGAGAAGGAGAAGGAGAAGGAGAAGGAGAAGGAGAAGGAGAAGGAGAAGGGGAAGGGGAAGGGGAAGGGAAAGGGAAAGAGAAAGGGAAAAGGAGAGGGGAAGGGGAAGGGGAAGGGAAAGGGAAAGGGAAAGAGAAAGGGAAAGGGAGAGGGAAAGGGAAAGGGGAAGGGAAAGGGAAAAAGAGAGGAGAAGGGGAAGGGGAAGGGGAAGGGGAAGGAGAAGGAGAAGGAGAAAGAGAAGGAGAAGGAGAAGGAGAGGAAGGGGAAGGGGAAGGGGAAGGGGAAGGGGAAGGGGAAGGGAAAGGGAAAGAGAAAGGGAAAAGGAGAGGGGAAGGGGAAGGGGAAGGGAAAGGGAAAGGGAAAGAGAAAGGGAAAGGGAGAGGGGAAGGGGAAGGGAAAGGGAAAGGGAAAGGGAAAAGGAGAGGGGAAGGGAAAGGGAAAGGGAAAGGGGAAGGGAAAGGAAAAGGGAAAAAGAGAGGAGAAGGGGAAGGGGAAGGAGAAGGAGAAGGAGAAGGAGAAGGAGAAGGAGAAGGAGAGGAAGGGGAAGGGGAAGGGGAAGGGGAAGGGGAAGGAGAAGGAGAAGGAGAAAGAGAAGGAGAAGGAGAAGGAGAAGGAGAGGAAGGGGAAGGGGAAGGGGAAGGGAAAGGGAAAGAGAAAGGGAAAAGGAGAGGGGAAGGGGAAGGGGAAGGGGAAGGGAAAGGGAAAGGGAAAGGGAAAAGGAGAGGGGAAGGGAAAGGGAAAGGGAAAGGGGAAGGGAAAGGAAAAGGGAAAAAGAGAGGAGAAGGGGAAGGGGAAGGAGAAGGAGAAGGAGAAGGAGAAGGAGAAGGAGAAGGAGAAGGAGAAGGAGAAGGAGAAGGAGAAGGAGAAGGGGAAGGGGAAGGGGAAGGGAAAGGGAAAGAGAAAGGGAAAAGGAGAGGGGAAGGGGAAGGGGAAGGGAAAGGGAAAGGGAAAGAGAAAGGGAAAGGGAGAGGGAAAGGGAAAGGGGAAGGGAAAGGGAAAAAGAGAGGAGAAGGGGAAGGGGAAGGGGAAGGGGAAGGAGAAGGAGAAGGAGAAAGAGAAGGAGAAGGAGAAGGAGAAGGAGAGGAAGGGGAAGGGGAAGGGGAAGGGGAAGGGGAAGGGAAAGGGAAAGAGAAAGGGAAAAGGAGAGGGGAAGGGGAAGGGGAAGGGAAAGGGAAAGAGAAAGGGAAAGGGAGAGGGGAAGGGAAAGGGGAAGGGGAAGGGGAAGGGGAAGGGAAAGGGAAAGGGAAAAAGAGAGGAGAAGGGGAAGGAGAAGGAGAAGGAGAAGGAGAAGAAGGAGAAGGAGAAGGAGAAGGAGAAGGAGAAGGGAGAAGGAGAAGGGAGAAGGGAGAAGGGAGAAGGAGAAGGAGAAGGAGAAGGAGAAGGAGAAGGAGAAGGAGAAGGAGAAGAAGGAGAAGGAGAAGGAGAAGGAGAAGGAGAAGGAGAAGGAGAAGGAGAAGGAGAAGGAGAAGGAGAAGAAGGAGAAGGAGAAGGAGAAGGAGAAGGAGAAGGAGAAGGAGAAGGAGAAGGAGAGGAAGGGGAAGGGGAAGGGAAAGGGGAAGGGAAAGGGAAAGGGAAAGGGAAAGGGAAAGAGAAAGGGAAAAGGAGAGGGGAAGGGGAAGGGAAAGGGAAAGGGAAAGAGAAAGGGAAAGGGAGAGGGGAAGGGAAAGGGAAAGGGGAAGGGAAAGGGAAAGGGAAAGGGAAAGGGAAAGGGAAAAAGAGAGGAGAAGGGGAAGGAGAAGGAGAAGGAGAAGGAGAAGGAGAAGGAGAAGGAGAAGGAGAAGGAGAAGGAGAAGGAGAAGGAGAAGGAGAAAGAGAAGGAATGTGGGGTCCTTGGTGCTCTGAGCTTGCTTGTTTTCTTGTAGACATTTCATTACCTAACCGGGTAATATCATCAGTGCTAGAAGGATTGGGCTTTGTAGAGTGGAAGAGAGAGGAGGAGGAGGAGGAGGAGGAACAGGAAGAGGAAGATGAGAAGGAGAAGGTAGGTGAGCTCCTTGGTGCTCTCTGAGCTTGCTTGTTTTCTTGTAGATGTTTCATTACCTAACTAGGTAATATCATCAATGCTAGAAGGGAGTGGGGTTTGTGGAGGAGGAGGAGGGGAGGGAGGATGATGACGAGTGGGTCCTTGCTGCTCTCCGACCTTGCTTATTTTCTTGCAGAGGTTTCATGACCCAGATTAGATAACATTATCAGGGACCTGAACTTCTAGACTTGTGGAGCTTCAAAACTAAAGCAGGTCGCTATTTAGATTGCAGGTGCTTTGACCTAATTCCACCCAGAAACGGGATGAAGTCACACAAGGTGCAACACAAACCGTAACACAAGGTGAAATGCAAGGCTGATGTTTCTCGAGGCCCCCGAGAGACCAGCGTGATGGAACCCGGTGTGGCCGGCAAACAAACTTCCTCTCCAATCCCGCTTTACTAATAAACGGGAAAGGAGCCGGAAGAAGATATTGTAGACACTTACCCTACATGCATGAACATGTATGTGAGAAACCTCCAGGCCCGGGCGCGATGTCCAGGATGGTAGACCAAAGGGCTTTTCATGTACTCTGGATGGTAGGTCTGTAACACCCACTTGTTCAGCCGTGCTCCATAGCAAAGGAAAACGATGATCTAGCAGAAAGGAGGGGGGAAAAATTACTGCGATGGTCTTCTGTAAATTGATGTCCTTCAAGCACAGTGTTGTGGCCTGTACGCGGCCTGTGCGGCTGGTAGCTGATTCGGACAGCGAGGAGGCTGATGTGGTGCTGCACCAGCAGCCTGTGCAGCCGGCACTCGAGTCGGACAATGAGGAGGCTGGAGAAGATGTGGTGCCAGAGGCAGGGATTCAGCCAGGGCCTTCAGAAGCTCCAGAAGCTCCCTTAAGTGAAGAGGACGAAGAGGAGGAGCCTCTTCTCAATGCATGGGCGCGCAGAGCTGCCAAAAGGCAGGAGTGGCTCCTCAGGAGGAGGTCTCCTCAAGAGTAAGGCTTGGGGCTAATTGGCCACTCCCTTAGCCTATTTAAGGAGGAACCCCGACTGAAGCAATTTTCAGGGAACAACTTCGTTCACTCTCCTTCATGCCTCGATCTTAGTTCTCTGCAAATTGCTTCTGGGCTTTCTGCCAACCCTCGTAAAATTAAGATTATTTATTCTTTGGATTCTTGTAGGCTGTTAAGAAAGTTAATTAACAGCCTTTGTTTGGAAAAAAAACTGATTTAATTTAGTAAAACTAAGGTTTGTACAGACTTTGTGTGGGCTGCGTTCTTTGGGGTCCATAGCTGCGACAGAACACACATTGGACTGAAGGCCTTGTTAGCATTGCTGTACTGTAAAATCTTGGTTTGCTGCAGAATCTCTGGATTATGGCCAAGAGGCAGTTCTAGAAGGAGACCAGCAAGCAAACGTCAGTGGGAGAAGCCAGATCCACCTAATGACCATGTGATTCACTTAACAACTGCACTTAACGGTGGCAAAAAAAGGTTACCGAATCGGGTGCAGCTCATTTAACAGTTGTCTTGCCCTCTATCCCCTGTCTGGTTGTATCTGACTCTAGAAGATGATGTTCATCTCTCTTTCTTAGCCAAGGGAGCCAGTGTTGTCCGAAGATGCATCAGTGCTCATGTGGCTGGCATGTTGAGATGCATGGAACGTTGTTATCTTCTGAGCAAAGTGGTACCTATTTGTCTACTCGCGTTTGCGTGCTTTCAAACTGCTAGATGGACAGGAGCTGGGATGAGGATGGGCACTCACCCCATCGCATGGCGTTCGGGTCACGAACCCTGGGCTATCACTTTTCCAAGTTGACAAGCTCAAGGTCTTAATAGCTGAACCATCATGCCCTTCTCCTGCCTTGCTTAGCAATGCAAATTCTGGCCCCAATTGTGATCGTACGTGGAAGACTATCTATATTTAAAAATTTTAAGACACACACACTTTCATCACCTTGACCAAAGCATCAGATTGTGCAAATGCTTCTGACCTAGAAATCAAGATGTACGAGTCAAAGAACTGGAGAACCGACACGTCTGCTTTTAAGGAACTCCTTTCCTTTCCCCCCACCACCCACCCCCGAGTGTGCTGTGCACTCCAACCCTTGGCAAGTGGCTCCTTTGCACACCTGGGTGAGTGTGACCACAGCCATGAAGACCGGCGGAGGACAGGCACGGTGCTGGTAGAAGTACCACCGTCGGTGCATCTCACACGGGAGGATTTCGTACGCCACATAGCGCACAAAGCGTTTGTAGAAGCCCAGCCCGGTCTCGTCCAGGAGGCCATCCTGAGGCAAGGCCCTCTGTCCGTTGGCGATGGCCCGCTTGAAGCTGCTGGAACGTTTGCTGCTGATCTGCAAGGAGAAACAGTGACCCCCAACAGCAGGAAAATCACCTCTGCGTCTTTCATCATGAACTGCCTCCTAGAAACCCCCTCCCCGCCATTCCCAACCCTGCCTTGGAGCCAAACATCTTTCCCTGGCAGGATATGTATAGGAGAACATCAGGCTGAGCTGGGAGGTGGGGTTAAACATGTCATCCGTTTGGAGTCATTGCATTGCCACAAGAAAAACCAAGCCCTGCCTCCCGTGAATTCCATTTTTATCTAACGCCGATTTAGCTTTGACTGTTAGTTGACCAGATTCTTGTATCACAGGTAGCAAGCATAAACTCTTCTGTGTTCTGAACCCAAGAAATGCTCCTGGTTATTTGCGCCGGACAACATCCCAAAAGTGCTTTTCCAAAAGGCAACTGGACGTTCTTGGGGTTTTTTCCCCCCCTTGAAGACATTTTATTTTTCATCCGAGAAGCTTCTTCTGAAGAACTTCAGTTCTTCAATTCTTCAGAACTGAAGAAGCTTCTGGGATGAGAAGTGAAATGTTTTCAAGGAAAAAAAACCCCAAGAAAGTCCATCCGCCTTTTGGAAAAAGCACCTTTGGGACAACCATGACCTGGATGATTGAGAGTGTCCAGAGACATTTGCTTGACTATATCTCCTCGACTGATACCTCCAAGTCCACGAATCTGGAGAAGAGGACCAGCTAAGGAAAATTAGTCCAGCCACTACTTCAGGGTTTGCCTAAGTCAGGGTTGGTAAGCTCATGGACTTCATAAAGGGTCTGGGCCCCTCCCTCAATTAGAAATCTATAAAAGGCTGGAAAAATCTAGAAACCCCTATAGATGATATTATAATAAAAAAAAATTCAGGATTGTGCAGAAATGGATAGTTCAGGGGTCAGCAACCTGCAGCTCTGGAGCCGCATGTGGCTCTTTCACCCCTCTACTGCGGCTCCCTGTCACTCAAAATATGTGTCACAACCGCCAATGTACAACACCCGTCAGCATGTGATTTTTTGAGCTTTTCAACTCCCGGTAAGCCAACCATGGATAAATCCAAGAAAAGAAAAGTTTCGGAAGAAAACAGAAGGTTTAATTCAACGACATATGCTAGTTTTGTGGTCGCTCGAGAAATAGTCAGGCACGGGAAGGGTTTTGTGACTCCCGGTGTTTTCTTTTCTGTGGGAAAGGGGTCCAAATGGCTCTTTGAGTGTTTAAGGTTTCAGGTCCCTGGGTCAGGTTAACCCTAAAAATCAAAGGAAAAGAAGACTCGGAATATTTTATAACATGGGAACTATTGTATAAATGGTTAATTGACAGCTACTGAGGTTAGAGGAGAGGGATTTATGTGAAATATGGGCTACAGGAGAAAGCAAAACTGATGAGTAAATATTTTGATGGTATACTTTTCAATAACGATTGATATTATCGCATATATGTTTATATATATATATATACACACACACATACATGCATACATACATACATATATATATGTAGGTCTTTGGTTATTCGGGTCTTCTCCCGCGTAGAATTGGAAGTATCTTGGCGACGTTTCGATGAAGTCTCATTCGTCATCTTCAGGCTGGTGTTCTCGGCTTCGTGGAAGCACGAAGCCGAGAACACCAGCCTGAAGATGACGAATGAGACTTCATCGAAACGTCGCCAAGATACTTCCAATTCTACGCGGGAGAAGACCCGAATAACCAAAGACCTACATACAAACACCTGCGAAAACCTCAGAAAACAAATATATATATATGATTATAATGACTATGATGACATTTATATGTTAACACTTTGGACATCTAGAAAACAACACCGTTCAACATAGAAGTGGAATATGTAATATAAAACAATAAAAAATATTTAACAACAAAAAAAAATGAATCTGTAAAAGGGTGAAAAAAAATACATCGATCTTCCTCGAATAGTCTTAGGCCCACTGAAATGATCACCTGACCTCAAAACTCCCTCACAAATGGCATAAAAAAGAGGAGGGGGAAAAAACCCCATCCCAACTTTTGTGAGGTCTTATCAGCAATGAAAGGTATATGAAATGAAAGTCCAATGACATCTGCAAAGATGGACCTCAGACATATGAGCAGGGGTAGGACTGAAAAATTTTAGCCAATGGTTCTCTGGCTGGTTTCTGGGTGGGAGTGGCCCTGGGGACGTGGCCTACTCGGCCTCCTGCACTATGGCGGGAGGGTGTGTTTTCACCCTCCCCAGGCTCCGGAGGCTTTTCTTGAGTTCCGAAGGCAACGTCTGTTCCATGGGTTGATTGCTCTCACTGTCAGAAAAATTCTCCTTATTTCTAGGTTGAATCTCTGCTTGGTCAGTTTCCATGCATTATTCCTTGTCTGGCCTTCGGGTGCTTTGGAAAATAGCTTGGCCCCCTCCTCTCTGTGCAGCCTCTCAAATATTGGAAGATGCTATCCTGTCTCCCCTGGTCCTTCTCTTCCCTAGACTAGCCATGCCCAGTTCCTGCAACTGTTCTTTATATGTTTTAGCCTCCTGTCCCCTCATCATTCTGGTTGCTCTTCTCTGCACTCTTTCTAGAGTCTCAAGGTCTTTTTTATAGTGTGGTGACCAAACCTGGATGCAGTATTCTAAGTGTGGTCTTACTAAGGCTTTGTAAAGTGGTATTAGTACCTCACTTGATCTAGATTATATCCCTCTGTTAATACAATTTAGGATTACGGCTATCACTGCACACTGCTGGCTCATATTTAGATTAGATTAGATTAGATTAGATTTATTAGATTTATATACCGCCCTACTCCCGAAGGACTCAGGGCGGTGTACAGCCAACAATAAAAATACATACATACAAAATTTAAAAATCAACTAAAAACAAATTAAATGAATTCGGCCCAGACAGAATTAAAACACCCTAATATAATTTAAAATTTTTTAAAATTTGACACTAAATTTTAGCTGGTTGTCCACTAAGACACCAAGATCCCTCTCACAGGTACTGCTATTAAGCCTGGTATCCGTAGTCTAAATGAATACCTTAACCACTACACAAGCTGTCTCTACAATGGTCCATAAATAAGGTCCATCTTTGCTTGAATGGTTAGGAAGAGAAGAAAGGAAAAGTCTGCTTCTTCAGATGTCAACCTGCCCCAGTTTTCTTTCTAGCTGACCTGTTTTCTATCTGGAGCGTATGAGTCTCATGGCTTGTGGGAGCTCTCCCAGGTCCTGAAACACCTGTTCTTGACCAATTGTGGATACGACTTCTCCAGAATTGCCTCCACAAGGAGCAGCTCCTAGCCAACCTTGATTGATATCTCAGACATTTCACGACCCAACTAGGCAACATCATCAGCGCTAGAAAAGGGGGTTAAGCAGTGTTCTGGCACCGATGATCCGTAGTCAGAAAATGAGACATCCGCAAGAAAGCAAACCCCATAAAACAGCATTTCTCAACCGTAGCAGCTTTAAGATCAGTGGGCAACTCTGAGAATTGAAGTCCACACGCCGTACAGCTGCTGAGGTTGAGAAAGGTCGGTCTACAGAAGTGGAAAACGTAGGCCATCCATGCTCAAGAGATTCTGATCCAGCCACCGTACAGCTGCTGGTACTCACGCCACTGACCAGATCTACCAGCTCCTGATAGCAGATCTGACCCTCATCGTTGCTTTGTGCCAAGGCCACCAACATCTCCAGTTTCGCAGGGTCCAGAGGGAGTTCATGGCTGTGGACCAGGCTGGCGAAGGTCTCCACCCCAACGAAACCGGTGTTTTTGGGATCAAGCTGTCAAAGGAGAAAGGGGGCAAAAAAATCAGCAATGGGGCCACCAGGCTGTTTGCCGCCAAGAATTCATTCGAATCACGAGTTATGATTCATCTCAGAAGCATTTTCTTATGCTCCAATGCAATGTTTGGGACCGAACAGAAAAATCAGCATCTCAAGCAAAGTTGATGACAGATCAGGGTTTTTACAAATCAGGGGTAGGATACATTTTCAATCGCAGGTAGTCCTCAATTTACAATCATTCATTTAGGGACCATTTGAAGTTACAACAGCAAAAGAGAAAAGGAGGGGAGACTTACAACCAATACTCGCACTTATGGCCATCCAAGCATTTCCATGATCATGTGATGAAAATGTGGATGATTTGCAACTGGCACATCTTTATGATGGTTGCAGTATCCCGGGGTCATGTGATCCCTGTTTCTGACCTTCCCAACTGGCTTCTGACAACCACAGGATTCGCTTAACAACCCACACCGATTTGCTTAACAACCGTAACAAAAAAAATGTTGTAAAATCGGGTGCAGTTCATGTAGTTAATTAAACCTTGCTTAGCCATGGAAGTTCTGGCTTCCAGTTGTGTTTACAAATTGAAGACTACCTGTAAGGGAGCCGCATGGTTGAGTTCATGAAGTTATTATGAATTGGGTATAACTCTAGATAAAGAAGAGAAGAGAAGAGAAGAGAAGAGAAGAGAAGAGAAGAGAAGAGAAGAGAAGAGAAGAGAAGAGAAGAGAAGAGAGAATATAGAAGAGAAGAGAATATAGAAGAGAATATAGAAGAAAAGAGAATATAGAAGAGAAGAAGAGAACATAGGAAGATAGAAGGGAAGATAGAAGAGAAGAGAAGAGAAGAGAAGAGAAGAGAAGAGAAGAGAAGAGAAGAGAAGAGAAGAGAAGAGAAGAGAAGAGAAGAGAAATTTGAAGAGAAGAGAACATAGAATATAGAAGAGAAGAGAACATATAAGATAGAAGAGAATATAGAAGAGAAGAAAAGAGAATATAGAAGAGAAGAGAGCACAGAAGATAGAATATAGAAGAGGAGAGGAGAGGATAGAAGAGGAGAAGAGAAGAGAAGATAGAAGAGAAGAGAACATAGAAGAGAAGAGAAGATAGAAGAGAAGAGAGAAGAGAAGAGAACAAAAGAGAAGAGAAGAGAAGAGAAGAGAAGAGAAGAGAAGAGAAGAGAAAAGAAGATAGAAGAGAAGAGATTATAGAAGAGAAGAAAGAGAACATAGAAGAGAAGAGAACATAGAAGCGAATATAGAAGAGAAGAGAATATAGAAGAGAAGAGAAGAGAACATAGGAATAGAGAAGAGAAGAGAAGATAGAAGAGAAGAGATTATAGAATAGAATAGAATAGAATAGAATAGAATAGAATAGAATAGAATAGAATAGAATAGAATAGAATAGAATAGAATAGAATAGAATAGAATAGAATAGAATAGAATAGAATCGAATCGAATCACAGGGCTGGAAGGGACCTTGGAGGTCTTCTAGTCCAACGCCCTGCCCAAGCCAGAAGACCTTATATTATATTTGTCCCCAATCATGCTTCCTTTTTCCTCTGTAGGAACCCAAAACAGATGTTTTCCTTAACCTCTTACAGGAACTTCAGTTTTTGCTGAACAGCCTCAGCCCTTTGAGTTTCCCCACATCTATGGGGCACACAGTAGCCCTCTCCCCCGCAATGTCTCTCCGCTAAACAGAGATAAGCAAACCATGTTGAAGGTTGAGGAAATCCGTTTTTATTTTTATTTTTTCACACTCTTCTTGGTAAGACAGAGAGCAGCCGGGCCACGCAGAGGCTGTGAAATAGGAAGCGAGGGGCTTTGATGAATGTTTGATGAAGACCAGCATTTTTGCCTTAATAAACATGCAGCCTCTGTGTCTCTGTGTGTGTGTGTGCATGCGGTGTTGCCAAAGCTGCAATGCCCTAAAAAGATTGCCAAACACCTAACTGATGGCACCCAATAACCAAAGATTTCTACCGTGTTTTCCCGAAAATAAGCCCTTCCTGGATAATAAGCCATCCTCCGAAAATAAACCGTCCCCGAAAATAAGCCCTTCCCAAAAATAATTAAATGCATGTGCAGCCGGTCCCTGCCATTTCGTCTAGTTAGGATTAGGGAGACAGAGCTGGAAATCAGATAAGATGGCAAGAGGAGCCCCATCTTGTGGCACATGCCCCCAAATAGTAAGACCTCCCCAAAAATAAGGCCAAGCGCTTATTTCAGGGTTTAAAAAATATAAGACAGGGTCTTATTTTCGGGGAAATACAGTAAATGTGGCAGAACTAGTACATACACACTTATTATCTCCACAGAAGAAAACATCACCCTGTTTAGAACAGGGAGGGCCAAAGGAGGCTTTGGAAGGCTGCTGAGAAAAAGAACCACGCACCACGAAAGTCATCTCCAGCTGCAGGCAACTTATCGCTTCGTCTCACCCACCAGCTCCTCCTGAGCAAATCTTGACGCACAGATAGTGGTTAAGGGGCGTTGGAAGACTTCAGTGACGGGCCTGCACGACCACAGCCATCCTGTCGAGCCAAGCAACAGGCTCGACAACATTACCTGCATGGGGGGGTGTGCACTGGTGATGGGAGCACTCAGGAATAGGCGGACGTGTGCGGGGTGGGGAAGGCGGGGCGACGGTATTAGGGCTTCAACACACCAACTGCTGTATTCGCTGACACCCTCACTGCAGAGACGCCGGCATGAGGAGAGGCTGGGAAAACTCTGAGACACCGAGACCAGCATCCGGAAAGAGGAGGGAGGGTGTGGCTTTAAATACAGGGCGGGGCGGCACAGTAACAAACTCTTTGCTATAAAACAGCTGCATGCCTACGGAATGTAGCGCTAATTTCAAATCGTTTAACGAGTGCAGTACGTTCCTGGAGCCAGCTGGATAATAAACCAGCATAGCACCGACCTGTGCGCGTGTGTTTCTTGGTGTTGCCGTGCTTAGCCTAGGACGGCTGAGACATCCATTCATGCAGAGGATAATATATTTTTTTTTCTAGGGGTTTGAATCTGCAGATAAGAGGGGCTGGGGGATGCTGAAATCTTTCTGCATGCTTCCCACAAGTTGGAAAGCTTGGGAAGATGGTCCAGCTTTGGGTGGGGCCCCGTAGAGTGGCCAAGGTTACACCAAGCTGCGCTGGCTGCTGGTTTGATGTTGAATTTATATTTACCGACAAAGAAATAAATGAAGACTTAGTATAGATCTATTTCAAGCTATTTAGCTCTCGTCAGCTAGCCATACCCTTCTGGGATTCGAACCCGGGCTGCTTGCATATTAGGGTGGATGTATTAACCTCTAAGCCATGGGCTTTCCTCGCTTTGTTGGCTATATCAGGGGAGAGATTAAGTGTTTTTTTTCCCATACTAGCATACTACCTGTTTCCCTGAAAATAAGACATCCCCTGATAATAAGCCCAATCAAGCTTTTGAGCACATACGCTAAAATAAGCCTCCCCCCCCTAAAATAAGCCCTCCCCAAAAATATTTAAATGCAGAGCTGGAAATCAGGTAAGACAGCAAGAGGAGCCCCATCTTTCTCCACGTACCCCAAAATAATAAGGCCAAGTGCTTATTTCGGGGTTCAAAACAATATAAGACAGGGTCTTATTTTCGGGGAAACACAGTAAATCTGCTTTCGCCTTTCAGCCCCGATCCAGGAGCCTTCGCAGGCAGGCGCTTCTGCGACAAACTAATTGTTACATTGAATCTATATCTACTGACAAAGAAATAAAGGGAGACTAAAGGTAAAGGTTCCCCTCGCACATATGTGCTAGTCGTTCCCGACTCTAGGGGGTGGTACTCATCTCCGTTTCAAAGCCAAAGAGCCAGCGCTGTCTGAAGACATCTCCATGGTCATGTGGCCAGCATGACTCGACACCAAAGGCGCACGGAATGCTGTCACCTTCCCACCAAAGGTGGTCCCTATTTTTCTACTTGCATTTTTTACCTGCTTTCGAAGTGCTAGGTTTGCAGAACCTGGGACAAGTAATGGGAGCTCACCCCGTTACGCGGCGCTAGGGATTCGAACCGCTGAACTGCTGACCTTTCAATTGACAAGCTCAGCATCTTAGCCACTGAGCCACCGTGTCCCACCAAAAGGGAGACTAGTATGGATCTATTTTGAGCTATTTAGTTCTCATCAGCTAGCGGAAGCAGTATGCTCTGTCCCATATTTGGGATTTGCTGCTTTGCTTCTGGATCTAATTCAAGGTGTTGGTTCTCACCTTTGAAGCCCTGCGTGGCATGGGGCTAGGTTATTATTTGAGGGACCGTCCCACCCCAATGGAATTGGCCCAACTCATCTGTGCCAACAGAAGGGATGCATGTTGCAGACCACATGAGTCAAAGAAATTTGAGCTGATGTGGAGTCCAAAAGAGCCTTTTCTGCTGTGTCTTTCTCCCTTTTGGAACATTTTACACACACACACACACACACACACACACACCAACCAAGATGAGATTGGCACCAAGTTTTCTGACTTTCCATATAAGGGCCTGAAGATCTGAGTCTGCTACTTGGCCTGGGGTCCCAGTGGGGATGAATGAATCACATTGGAGACACAACGACAAAAAGGTTTACCATGGCTTAGGACCTGGGTACTTGCAGGACCGCCTACTACCACCAATAGCCTCCCACCAGCCAGTACGCTCTCATAGAGAGGGGCTCCTCCGGGTGCCGTCAGCCAAACAATGTCGGCTGGCGGCCCCCAGGGGGAGAGCTTTCTCTGTGGGGGCACCTACTATCTGGAACGAGCTCCCCCGGGAGATACGGAGGATCCCGGATCTGCCCACCTTCCGCCGCGCTCTTAAGACTTTTCTATTTCGCCAGGCGGGCCTGGCCTAACCACTCCCCGTTTTTAGTGTTAAATTTTAATCTGTTTTAAATGATTTGGGGTGTTTTAATTCTGTCTGGGCCAAATTTATTTAATCTGTTTTTAGTTGGTTTTAAATTTTGTACTTATGTATTTTTATTGTTGGCTGTACACCGCCCTGAGTCCTTCGGGAGTAGGGCGGTATATAAATCCAATCCAATCAAATCAAAATCAAATCAAACCATCAATGTTCCAGAGTCTCCACATCGTTTTTTTATGCCGAGCTGACCCTGAGTAAAGGCAGCATTGCAAACCCTCTATTTTTTTTAATTACAAATAAAAAAAAAAACCCCACCCCCTTCCACATGTGTTCTTATTATCTTATTGGCAGCATTCCTTCTTCAATCGTATTACCCTCGTATTTAAGAACATAAGAGCTGGACCGGGAGAACAGCTCATCTTAGGCTAGCGTTAATCCTCCAACTGCAACAAGGACAGAATTCCAGGCCTGTATCAAAGATCTGGCTGGTATTGTTCTGGACCAATGCAATAAAGTAAATATTGCATAAAGTGAGGCAGACAAATGTTTTGCTTTCGAAGTGCATATAAAAATGATGGGTAGGCTATACTGTAGTCTATTAAAGCATGCAATAGCATTGTGCGCTTTTTTTTAAAAAAAAAAAAACCAGACCTGTCTTAAGTAAAAAAATACTTCATTGCTAAAAAGTGTTATGCCTCACTGGAGCCTTCAACGAGTCGTGATCGTTGTGCTGGTGGAGGGTCTTGTAAAAATAACTAAACATAATAAAGAGAAAGGCAATAAAACAAGCTATTGGCTGGAACAAAATGCATGTTTTCCAGCTTGTTTCTCAACCCAAGCCACGTTACGGTGTCTGGATTTCCACTCCCAGAATTCCCCAGCCACCATGAACTCTGGGAATTGAAGTCTTAGATATTTCAAAGTTCCCAAGATTGAAAAGTTGGTATTAATTTATACATGCAGTTTATCTGTCTCCTCAATCCTTGTGGACTCTGAGTTATAATTATAATAATAACGGTAACACAGTTGGGAAGGGACCTTGGAGGTCATCTAGTCCAACCCCCAGATCACACAGGAGGCTAGGGATTTGAACCGCCGAACTGCCAAGCTTTCTCATCGACAAGCTCAGCGTCTTAGCCACTGAGCCACCTAGCCACTGGAAAATTGTGAGAGTTGAAGTTCACCCATCTTCCAGTGGCCAACATTGAGGAACACGTTCTTAAGGGGAATAAGTACTGTATTTTCCTGCGTATAAGACTACTTTCTAACACACAAAAATCTTCTCAAAAGTCGGGGGTTGTCTTATATGCTGGGTCTCATTCTCCTGTAACCAGGCAGACCAGCCCAAAAGGCTCTGACGAGCCTTAAATGGCTCTGAGGAGGGTCTTCTTATACACCCAGTCGTCTTATAGGCCGGAAAATACGGTAGGTTAGAGCAGGAGTTGGGAAATATGGCAACTTTGTGCTGGGAACTTCAACTCCCAGAATTCCTGAACCAGCAGAATTCTGGGAATTGAAGTCCACAGGTTGTAAAGTTGCCAGTTGCTCAGCCCTGGGTTGGCAGGAACAGAGGAAATATACAGGTATTCTTCGACTTACAACACTTCATTTAGTGACCGTTTCAAGTTACGTCACTGAAAAAAGTGACTTATGGCCATTTTTCACACTGACGACCATTGCAGCATTCTCAGATGGTCAAAATTCAGACAGTTGGCAACTGACTCATATTTATATCAGTTGCAATGTCCCGGGATCTCCTTTTGCGACTTTCTGACAAATCAATGGGGAGGCCAGATTCATTTAACAACCCAAGTTACTAATTTAACAACTGCACGGGATTCACTGAACAACTGTGGTGAGAAAGAAAGGATGCAAAATGGGGCAAAACTCAATGACTGTCTTGCTTAGTAACTGAGCCTAAATTCTGAGCTCAATTGTGGTCGTACGTTGAGGACTACACCCGTAAGGTAAAGGTAAAGGTTCCTCTCGCACATATGTGCTAGTCGTTCCCGACTCTAGTGGGAGGTGCTCATCTCCGTTTCAAAGCCAAAGAGCCAGCGCTGTCCGAAGACGTCTCCGTGGTCATGTGGTCGGCATGACTCAATGCCAAAGGCGCACGGAACGCTGTTCTCTTCCCACCAAAGGTGGTCCCTATTTTTCTACTTGCATTTTTTACGTACTTTCGAACTGCTAGGTTGGCAGAAGCTGGGATAAGTAAGGGAGCTCACCCCATTACACGGCACTAGGGATTCAAACCGCTGAACTGCCAACCTTTCGATCGACAAGCTCAGTGTCTTAGCCACTGAGCCACCGCATCCCCATACGACACATGAATTCACACAAACGTAGGGCTATTTAGCTTCTAAGCCCAAAGGGGGTTAGTCAGATGCTGTTGCCAGCTGACGCTTAAAATTATCCATCCAATAGGTTTGCAGAAGCTGGGACAAGTAATGGGAGCTCACGCCGTTACACGGCACTAGGGATTCGAACCGCTGAACTGCCAACCTTTCCATCGAGAAGCTCCGCTTCTTAGCCACTGAGCCACGGCGTCCCACTACACCTATATCCCACTACATATATACTACACCTGTATCACAGTATAAAAGGTGCAACATTTGGGAGCTCTAAATTTCATAGATCCTGATTTAGCAAGGAAGTGAAAACCCCAAAACTTGGATTTTGGCAGACGTGGGTGCCTTCCCTCCCTTTGTAAATACCAGAAGGATTACAATTAAAGCTTCACATCTCCACGCAGCTGCTCTTTATCTCTCCCTTAGCAAGTCGGTGGGAGAGAAGCAAAGCTTTTCCCGTGGATTATTTAGGTCGCACATTTACAGAAGTAGATTCTTTTGTGAGTTCTTGCCCAACACCAGCGCAGCCTCAAATGTGCGTCAAGGACCAGGCAGGGGAATGATAGGAGAAGGCAACCCATTTACCAACACAGATGCTCATCACAAGACACGGGAAATAACGGGAGAATTGGGTTTTCTATCTTGGGATGCATGGCTTGTGAAAGATGCAACCTAGAACTAAGGATAAATTTCCTGACAGTGAGAACCATTCATCAGAGGTACGGCTTGGCTTCAGAAGCCTGACTTCTCTTCATCTACTAACACACGTTAACAGAGTTGGAAGGGATCTTGTAGGTCATCTAGTCCAACTCCCAATCCCCTGCCCAAGCAGGAGACCCTACCTATACCATTTTTGACAGATGGCAGTCTAGTCTCTTCTTGAAAGCCTCCAGAGATGAAGCTCCCCCGACTTCCGAAGGCAACTTCTGTTCCATGGGTTGATTGTTCTGTCAGGAAATTTCTCCTTATTTCTAGGTTGAATCTCTCCTTGTTCAGTTTCCATCCATTATTCCTTCTCTGGCCTTCGAGGGCTTTGGAGAAGAGCTTGACCCCCTCCTCTCTGTGGCAACCCCTCAAATATTGGAAGGCTGCTATCATGTCTCCCCTGGTCCTTCTCTTCACTAGACGAGCCATGCCCAGTTCCTGCAACCGTTCATTGTATGTTTTAGCCTCCAGCCCCCTAATCATCCTGGTTGCTCTTCTCTGTACTTTTTCTATCGATCGATCGATTGATTGATTGATTCAATTTATATGCCACCCTTCTGTGGAGACTCAAGGTGGCTTACAATGTGTTAAGCAATAGCCTTCATACTTTTGTATATACCTACTTAGTAGGGCTTTCGGGCCCGCCTAAGTGGTGTTCTTTTTTATACAAAGTCAGCTTATTGCCCCCACAATCCGGGTCCTCATTTTACCTACCTCGGAAGGATGGAAGGCTGAGTCAAACCTTGAGCCTGGTGAGATTCGAACTTGCAGTCATTGCAGGCAGCTGATGTCACTTAACACCACTTCAATCTGCTTTCTGGAGTCTCAACATCTTTTTTTTATAGTGTGGTGACCAAAACTGGATGCAGTAGTTGTGGGTGGAGGTTTTTAAGAAGAGATGGGACAGTCATTTGTCTGAAATGGTGTAAGCTCTCCTTCTTGAGCAGAGGGATGGACTAGAAGACCTCCAAGGTCCCTTCTAATTTTGTTATTCTGCTTGGAGACAAGGAGGACTTGTTCTGTCCAATCTGGTCCCTCTCTCTCAATCAGTCCAATGAACACAGAGAAGAGGCAAAACCCCCAAAACCAAACACGTTTGGGAAGTGTGACCTGCGGTCTTGCATGCGTCAGAGCACTACGGATGCATTTATGGTCCAATGCATTTCCTGCACTCTTCTCACCAGCCCAGCTGGGTTGAAATTTATTTATTCAATTTTGATCCAGCTTTTATAGTTTAAATAAATAATTCAAAGTGGTGAACATACCTAAGATTTCTTCCTCCTCTTATTTTCCCCGCAACGGCTACCCCGTGAGGTGGGTTGGGCTGAGAGAGAGGATCATTGGTCCAAAGCCACTCAGCCGGCTTTCATGGCTAAGGCGGGACTAGAACTCATGGTCTCCTGGCAATTGACCCAACTCAGTCAACTAGCTTTCATGCTTAAATTGGAACTAGAACTCACAGTCTCCTGGTGATTGGCCCAAGTCAGCCAGCTAATTTTCATACCTAAGGTAGAACTAGAACTCACAGTCTCCTGGTGATTGATCCAAGTTAGCCAACTAGCTTTCATGCCTAAATTGGAACTAGAACTCACAGTCTCCTGGTGATTGGCCCAAGTCAGCCAGCTAATTTTCATACCTAAGGTAGAACTAGAACTCACAGTCTCCTGGTGATTGATCCAAGTCAGCCAGCTAATTTTCATGCCTAAATTGGAACTAGAACTCACACTCCTGATGATTGGCCCAAAGTCACCCAGCCAGCTTTCATGACTAAGGGAGGATTAGAACTCACTGTCTCCTGGTGATTGGTCCAAGTCAGCCAGCTAGTTTTCATACCTAAAGTGAGACTAGAACTCACAGTCTCCTGGTTTCTAGGCAAGCTTCTTCACCACTACACCAAACAGTCTCCTCAGGGGTTATTCAGAAAGTGGCTCACCCAGCAAAAAACTCATACCAATAAGCCTCTCTCCTGCAGAGACAAAGGGAATCATATACACAGGATATCTGTCCACTGCAGAATCCAGATGTTAAAACTTCTGGACCAGTTTTGCAGATACAGATTAACAGAATTGGAAGGGATCTTGTAGGTCATCTAGTCCAACCCACTGCCGAAGCAGGAGACCGTACACCATTTCTGACAGATGGCAGTCCAGTCTCTTCTTGAAAGCCTCCAGGGATGAAGCTCCCACAACTTCCAAAGGCAACTTCTGTTCCATGGGTTGATTGTTCTCCCTATCAGAAAATTTCTCCTTATTTCCAGGTTGAATCTCTCCTTGTTCAGTTTCCATCCATGATTCCTTGTCTGGCCTTCTTCTCTGTGGCAGCCCCTCAAATATTGGAAGATGCTATCCTGTCTCCCCTGGTCCTTCTCTTTACTAGACCAGCCAGGCCCAGTTACTGCAACTGTTCATCATATGTTTTAGCCTCCAGTCCCCTCATCACCCTGGTTGCTCTTCTCTGCACTCTTTCTAGAGTCTCAACATCTTTTTTATAGTGTGGTGACCAAAACTGGATGCAGTACTCTAGGTGTGGTCTTACTCAGGCTTTATAGAGTGGTATTAGTACCTCACTTGATCTTGATCGTATCCAGGGGTGGGCTGCTGGGGGTTTGCAGGGGTTCAGGAGAAACTCTAGCTAAGGAGCTCTGGTGGCTCAGCAGACTAAAAGCATTGTAATTAAATGCCAGATGTCTGCAATTACTGTGTTCGAATCTCACCAGACTCAAGGTTGACTCAGCCTTCCATCCTTTCTACGGTAGGTAAAATGAGGACCCAGTTTGTGGGGGCAATAAGCTGACTTTGTATAAAATATACAAAAGTATGAAGGCTATTGCTTAACGCATTGTAAGCCGCCCTGAGTCTCCGGAGAAGGGCGGCATATCAATCAAATTAAAAATAAAAAAAGATTCTATGCAGCCCAAATCCCACTCTTGGCTGGCCCCTCCCACCCCGTCCCTCCCAGGAGTCCCAACACAGCCCGTTTTGGATGCAGGTAAGTGCAGGGCAAGCACGGAGGCTTGGAGAGGGCAAAAAATAGGTCTACCGGAAGTTCAAGAAGACCGGAAACAGGCCTGTACCTGGCCTCCAGAGGGCCTCCGGAGCCTGGGGAGACCATTTTCGCCCTCCTGGAGGCTCGAGGAAAGCCTCCACAGCCCGGGGAGGACAAAAACGCCTCCCCTGCCCGCCATCCTGCAGGAGGCCGACCAGGCCACGCCCACCATGGCCACGCCCACCCAACAACCAGGCTGAGAACCCCTTGCTAAAGTTTTTGAAGCCCACCCCTTATTGTATCCCTCTGTTAATGCATTTTAGGATTGCATTGGCTTTTTTGGCTGCCGCCGCAGATTGCTGGCTTGTCCAGTAAGGTTTGCGCTCCAGAGTTTAAATGTGAGGCTCTTTCCTTCTACAACTCGGTGTCAACAGATCCTTGGCTATTTTTGGGGGGAGCGCAGCATCTACGCTGGCCTGTCAGGTCTTCCTCGCCAGGGAACCACCAACTCCTCCTTGCCAACTCCTTTCTGACGTTTACATCTACACATAAGCATCGGAAAATATAGTATCTGTTGCTGCCCTAGCAACAACACGAAGCAGGCATTCGTCGAACACCCTGCTCTTTGCATGTGCAAAAACCTGACGCAGTGTACACACTTCTGTTCTGATGCGTGCAATAAAACGGCCAAGATACAGTGGCGTTATTTTAAGGAGAAGAATGCCCATGCCAGTTTTTTTTTTCCTTCAGTTGAAATCAAAGTCTCTCGTCACAAAAGTAGCACGCAGGAGGCGACAGCAAAGAGTCCCATTCATCGCTGGCATCTCGAGCAAGAGAGCCAAGCCGCATTATGGGCTCACCAGGTACATTATGGTTCTGATTTGTTGTTGTTGTTGTTAGCTGTGAAGTCGTGTCCGACCCATCGCAACTCCATGGACAACGTTCCTCC
The DNA here is from genome assembly GCA_038048745.1 of Coluber constrictor foxii. Lineage (NCBI taxonomy): Eukaryota > Metazoa > Chordata > Lepidosauria > Squamata > Colubridae > Coluber > Coluber constrictor. The sequence continues at coordinate 11,775,650 of CM075973.1, forward strand.
AGGCCTTCCTGTCCTCTACTATCCTCTGGAGTCCTTTGAAGCTGACGCCGACTGCTTCAGTGACTCCATCCAGTCACCTCTTTCTCTGCCCTCCCCTTCTTCTTTTGCCCTCACTCTTTCCCAGCATGAGGCTCTTCTCCAGGGAGTCCTTCTTTCTCATTAGGTGGCCAAAGTATTTGAGTTTCCTCTTCGGGATCTGGCCTTCTAAAGAGCAGTCAGGGTTGATCTCCTCTAGGACTGACCGGTTGGATCATCTTGCAGTCCAAGGGACTTGCAGGAGTCTTCTCCAGAACCTGAGTTCAAAGGTCTCAATTCTTTGGCCCTCAGCCTTCCTTATGGTCCAACTTTCATAGCCATACATTGCAACTGGGAAAACCATCGCCTTGGTTATACGCACTTTTGTTGGCAGGGAGATGTCTCTGCTTTTTAGAATGCTGTCTAGATTTGCCATAGCTTTCCTCCCCAGGAGCAAGGGTCTTCTAATTTCTTGGCTGTAGTCCCCATTTGTGGTGATCTTGATGAACGTATCTTTTCTTTTATGTACACTGAGAGCATCTGCACCAAGACAAATTCCTTGGCCAATAAAGAATTCTATTCTATTCTATTCTATTCTATTCTATTCTATTCTATTCTATTCTATTCTATTCTATTCTATTCTATTCTATTCTATTCTATTCTATTCTATTCTATTCTATTCCATTCCATTCCATTCCATTCCATTCCATTCCATTCCATTCCATTCTTGGAGCCCAGGAAAATACAATCTGTCACTACCTCCATTTCTTCCCCATCTATTTGCCAGCCATTGAGAGGATTCTGATTAGCTGAACTAATTTACAGGCAAAAGTGTATTTCCAGACGTTGGCTGAATTTTGAACTCAATGAGGCTGTCTTGACTAAAGAAAATGTTACTCCTCTACCCATTTCACAGAAGGGATTGTAAAGACTGAACCCCTATGAACTTCCTAAAAAACTACATGTCCAGTCTGTGAAGTTGAGTTATGCTTACAAGAAAGTAAACTCAGCTAAGTCTGGAGGGATTAATTTCTGAGTAAAGGCAAACAGATTCACTCTCTTTATTAAACTATCCAGCGGAGAAGTCCGCCGCTGAGTAAATATAAACAGGATTGCAGCAAAAACCCAACGAAGAATTGCGATTTCTCTCCATTCAAACTTCTTCCAAGTTTTGGACTTATGCCTGTTGCACTTGTCTACTTTTCACAGATCCCATGCTCTGAAGCCGTCAAGAGTGCTCTCTGGGCTATCAGCACCTCATGGTGGTGTTCACACAACCTCTAAACCCCGATAAACAGAATAAACAAGTGCGAAATTCACACAGTTCAAAGCTACACATTATCCGAGACATCCCGATTCATACAATATACACCACGATCAAGGACCAGGCTGAGCTACCACCCGTTCCTCTCCAATGTTGGTTAGATTAATGCAGTGTTTCTCAACCGCGGCAAGTTTTAAAATGTGTGTCTATGGCAGGGATGTCAAACTGGATTTCTTCGAGGGCCGGATGAGCATTGTAGTTCTCCGCCACAGGGCGGGGGGTGGTGGTGGAGACAGGACGGACGCCTCCTGCAGCATGGAGCACGAGGAGCCCCGCGCGGCCCCCTCTGCCTTATTTCTCGACCTTTCTGGCACTCTGCTGGCAGAAAACAGGCTGCGCAGAGGCCTCCATGGTCCGTTTTCACCCTCCCCAGCCTCCAGCAGCACTCTGCCGGCCAAAAACGGGCCACACCCCCCCCCACATGCCCTCTGCATCTGCATGCCCCCCCACATTTTGGCCAGCAGAGGCACCACCGCACGCCAGTCCTTTGAGATTTCCAGGCCAGCCCCATGGACCGGATTTAAGCACCCTACTGGCCAGATCTGGCCATTGGCCTTGAGTTTGATAACCCTGCTCTATAGAGATTCTCAAGTCAGAACAGGGTTGTCTCCAAGGTGCTTCTAAAGAAGACGTGAAGAAGCTTCTTGGATGAGAAGCGAGACGTCTTTAAGGAAAAATAAAAAGTCCAGTTGCCTTGCGAAAAAGCACCTTTGGGTTTCTTTAAGATGAGCGGACCAGCTCCCAGCCACATCTTAAAAGTTCCCATGGTTGAGAAACTTTGGATTAATTTCGCGTTGTGTGGATTCAGCCTAGTGGTGAAATCCAATGTTTTTTTACTACCGGTTCTGTGGGCATGGCTTGGTGGGCATGGCGTGGCTTGGTGGGTGTGGCAGGGGAAGGATACTGCAAAATCCCCATTCCCTCCCCACTCCTGGGGAAAAATATTGCAAAATCTCCATTCCCACCTCACTCTGGGGCCAGCCAGAGGTGGTATTTTCCAGTTCTCTGAACTACTCAAAATTTTCACTGCTGGTTCTCCAGAACCTATCAGAACCTGCTGGATTTCACCCCCGATTCAACCACCTAAACTCAAAGCTGCTCCTTCACCTGAGCTTCAGTCCAAGAATTCGGTTGCTAACTAAGTAAGAGCTTCAAGGATTCCTTATAGCTCGGCAGGAATCCTACTGACCTTTTGAAAATCTCTCAAAATTTGTTTTTTTTCCAGCAGACCTCAAAAAAGGGGAGCCCACAAAATGGTTTCACAATGGGTGAGCCCTTCAAAACACTCTCTCGTGATTTGGTTCCGAATTTCATTGTTTCTAACAGCTGTTTAAGACGTGTTTTTGCTCGTTTTGTGTTACAGGTAATCCTCGAGTTACGACCGCAACTGAGCCCAAAATTTCTGTTGCTAAGCAGAACACCTGTTCAGCGAGTTTTTGCCCCCTTTTACGACCTTTCTGGCCACACAGTTGTTGTTAAGTGAATCACTGCAATGGTTAAGTCAGTAACACGGGGGTTAAATGAATTTGGTTTCCCCCATCGACTTGGCTGGTCAGAAGGTCGCCAAAGAGGATGACACGACCACCGCAATCGTCATAAATATGAGTCAATTGCCAAGCATCTGAATTTTGATCATAGGTCCTAAGTGTGAAAAACAGTCATTAAGTCACTTGTTTCCATGCCGTCGTAGCTTTGAACCGTCACTAAATGCACTTTTTGTCAATCGAGGACTTACTTGTATTGTATGCTGCCCAGAGTCACATTCGTGAGACGGGCGGCTAGATCAATTTGATAAATAGATAAATAACTGGAGCTCTGGTGGCTCAGCAGACTAAAGCAGTGTTATTAACTGTTCTTAACATTCAGCTGCCTGCAATTACTGCAAGTTCAAATCCCACCAGGCTCAAGGATGACTCAGCCTTCCCTCCTTGCTAAGGTAGGTGAAATGAGGACCCAGTTTGTGGGGGCAATAAGCTGACTTTGTATAAAATATACAAAAGTATGAAGGCTATTGCTTAACGCATTGTAAGCCGCTCTGAGTCTCCGGAGAAGGGCGGCATATAAATCAAATAAAAAAACAAAACAAAACTGAAATCTGTACCACAGCCCTGCAGAGCAGGCTGGCATTATTATTCCCAATTAAGAACAGATTGGTCCAAGATTGTCTCAAAGGAGCCCAGAGGAAAATAAAATTGGACCACAGAGCATGGCATTCTCTTCCTCACCTGAAATTCTGAAAAAAACAGGTTGTGCCCAGGTTTCTTCCATCAGATGCCAGTTTCAAGGGGGAAAAGTGCCAAGGTTCACCAGAACCTCCTCTCCCCAGGCTGGCAATCTAAGGATGGGGCAAATCCTCCCTCCTGGTCAGGGCCAAATCAGAAGAAACGGCTTCTTCTCAACCGGCAGAGAGATGCTTGGAGCGTGATGGTGAAGGCAGCCCAACCTGGCAGTCTAGATTCTGCCAGGAATTGGGTGGGGGGCACTTGGTTAATGCATGACTGGGGACCCCCAAGCTCGTTCTTGGAAGCCTGTGGCATCACCCACAGCCTGGGCTTTCCCCCAGTCCCTGTCCCTCATCTCAACCTCACGTTTCTGTTATTTTGGATCCAGGCCGAGCATGCCAAGGGTGCGGGATGCATGGGCACGGCGTGGTACTGCCATGCTGCCCCACAAGCCCCGATCCTGGGAGGCAGCGAGTTGCAACCCGGCGCTTCTTCCTTTGGCACCGGCTCCCCAGGTTTGGAAGGCACCCCTCTCCCCAACAAAACCGCTCCAACCCCACCACTGGGACCAACGATAAGCCTATATGCATGCCCCCCCCCCTCCATTCTTGATGAATCTCCTTGCGCCCGATCCGGCCGCCTCCATCCCTCCAACCCAACTCGCGCCCGAGTTGCGCGACGCTCCACCCGATGCTAAAATCCGTGCCGTGGCCAACCCTCTCACCCGGATTGGGGTGCGTAGTGGTGGTGGTGGTGGGGTGTTAGTCCGTCTTCCCTGCCCGGCTGCGCGCATCCATCCTGGATCCGCGCAGCAGGGTAGAGAAGTCGGGGACACACACACACACACACACACACACACACACACACACACATCCTCTCCGGATGGAGGTTGGCACGCATTTTAGTACGGGGTGATGGAGAGCCGCACCTGGCAGCCCCCGTCGGCGGGGTGGGGTGGGGGTCTCCCCGGACTCAGCCCCATTCAACCCATCCCGATTGCTATGCAAGCCGGGCCGCCCTCCCTCCTTGCACCCCGGCTCCGTCCCTTGCGCGGGGCTGACCTGCTCCTGGATGAGCTGCCGCAGCGAGCTCCTCTCCATATACCCGCGGCTGGCGGCGCTGGCGGCCGAGGAAGAGGAAGAAGAGGAAGGCGCCCGGGCTGGCACCACCGGCGGGGAGCCCAGGAAGCCCCTGCCCCTTCCCCGCCGCCGCTGCTGCCGCCGCCGCCGGGCAGGTGATCCAGAGCCAGAGCTGGCAGCATCAGCATCAGCAGCAGCGGCGGCCGGGGCTCCAGCGTGAGTGGCAGCCGAGCGGGAGGGGAAAGGAGGGAGGTAAAAGGGGAGGGGAGGGGAGGCTACGGCAGCCGGCGGGCGGGGCCGGAGAGGGCGTTGCGCAGGGGCGGGGGGCGGGGGGGAAAACCCTTGGCTCCTCCCCTGAGCCGGACGGGTGAGAGGGAGGGAGGGAGGACGGGCCAGGAGTGCTGGGGGGGGGGGTGGAGGGAGGGACGGACCTCAAGAGAATAATTAAGGTAAACAAAGAGCTGGAAGGGACCTTGGAGGTCTTCTAGTCCAACCCGCTGCTCAAGGAGGAGAGCCTACACCATTGCAGACAAATCGCTTGCCCGGTTTCTTTTATCAGGGCTGCGGCTTGCTGGATCCGCTGACCCAGGAGGAGAAGAGGTGGAGGAGGGAGGAGGAGGAGGAGAGGAGAAGAAGAGGAGGAGAAGGAGGAGAAGAAGAGGAGGGAGGAGAAGAAGAGGAGGGAGGAGGAGGAGGAGAGGAGAAGAAGAGGAGGAGAAGGAGGAGAAGAAGAGGAGGGAGGAGAAGAAGAGGAGGAGAAGAAGAGGAGGAGGAGGAGAAGAGGAGGGAGGAAGAGGAGAAGAAGAAGAGGAGGAGGAGGAGGAGGAGAGGAGGGAGGAAGAGGAGAAGAAGAAGAGGAGGAGGAGGAGGAGGAGAGGAGAAGAAGAGGAGGAGAAGGAGGAGAAGAAGAGGAGGGAGGAGAAGAAGAGGAGGAGAAGAAGAGGAGGAGGAGGAGGAGAAGAGGAGGGAGGAAGAGGAGAAGAAGAAGAGGAGGAGGAGGAGGAGGAGAGGAGGAGGAGAAGGGGGAGAAGAAGAGGAGGAGGAGAAGGAGGAGAAGAAGAGGAGGGGGAGAAGGAGGAGAAGAAGAGGAGGGAGGAAGAGAAGTAGAGGAGAAGAAGAGGAGGAGAAGGAGGAGAAGAAGAGGAGGGAGGAGAAGAAGAGGAGGAGAAGAAGAGGAGGAGGAGGAGGAGAGGAGGAGAAGGAGGAGAAGAAGAGGAGGGAGGAGGAGGAGAAGTAGAGGAGGAGAAGAAGAGGAGGAGGAGGAGACGGGGAGGAGAAAAAGGAGAAGAAGAGGAGGGAGGAGGAGGAGAAGAAGGAGAAGAGGAGGAGGAGGAGGAGGAGAAGGAGGAGGAGGAGGAGGAGGAGGAGGAGGAGGAGGAGGAGGAGAAGGAGGCGGTGGCTCTGGGATGGAGCAAGATTCCATGCACTATGAGTCCGAAATAACCTGCCAATCCTTGAGGATGTTCAGCTTTCCGGTCTGATGGGATTTCCTCATGGTCTCCCATCCAAACCCTACCCTGCTTTTCCTGCAAGCCGAGCTGCAGTCAGCCAGATTCTTTACCTGCTATTCCTTAAGATGGACTTTCTCCCTAGAAGTTCAGGTTGTTCCACCCAGGCTGATCAGAGGAGTGGTCTTCCTCCCTCACCTGAGACCCCCTCCAAGACCCAAAAAGTTTTTCTGCTAAGCTTCCCAGGCAGGAATCTGCCTGGTAGAGCCCAGGATCTCCAAGCATAGCTGGGGAGTACAATGCTTCTGCTCCGGGTATATAAACCCAAGGGGATTATTAGGGCGCTGTAATTTTCGTCTCCATGCAAGAGGTATTTTATTCGCTTCCTGGGATAAAGCCTGCTGAGATCTGAGAGGGAGAAAAAAATATAAGACTCTCTTTTGAATTTGGAAGGGCTTTTCAAGGTTGGAATCCAAGTAATTTATCTCTGAAATATCTTCTTCCATTGCCAGTCAGATCTTCCAAAGGAGACCTTTAATGGCCAATCTTCAGCAACATCCCAAACAGAACCTTGGCAGCTTGAAGATGGGTGGACTTCAACTCCCAGAATTCTCCAGCCAGCATGCTCCTGACGGCAGGAGTCAAAGATGAAGGATGGATGCTGGCTGGGGAATTCTGGGAGTCGAATGTCCACTCCTTCTTCAAATTGCCTGTTTTGACCTAGGCTTCCCCAGCAGCACCAAGCCGAGTCCTCATCCCGGTAAACCCCTTTTATTGAATTTACAGTGAATTCCTCTCCAGCAAAGTCTTTCCTCTCCCACAGTCTTTCAAGATAGTTCACCATTACCGACCTTTACCAGGCTTGAAAAGTGGCCAGGCCGATATCTTTCAGACTCCCGCAATACTTGGCAAGAATGCAGGAATGAACTAATTGTCTCCTGCAAACTCCACTCCCCTTTCGCTCCTCTTTTATCCCTTCTGAGAGGGGTCCTTCATCGTCCACCTGTGGCTTTACTCCTGAGTCGACCCTTGTTCCTTAGCTGTTCTTTTCTCCTGGCATCTCTGCACATGCGCACACTAGGAACAGGCTCCAGCTGTTCTTTTGCCTCACTGATGTCTGACTCCAAAGGCAGCTGACAACTGTCAGATGGCCCTGGCTCCCTCTCTGCCTCTGATGCAGAGCCCTCATCAGAGCCTTCCCCAGACTCCAGGACTGGCCCAGGTTCCTTCCCAACCTCCTCACTGTCTGAATCTGCTGCCAGATCCACTGGGCCATAACATTGCCAATCTTAAGAAAGCTCAAAAAACTCTTTGGGAGTTGCTAGTCCCTTGGTGCTTCCTCACTTCCCCAGGCTACCTCATATGCTTAATCACAGCTTGCAGTGGCTTTAACCAGGGACTGCCAAATAAACCACCATTAAAGAAGTTGACGCCACTCATCCAACCAGAAACAATGGCTTGCTAATCACTATGGCTAGCTTGCATTCTTCATTACCCACAATGCGGTGTTGGCTTTTGGACCGATGACGGTTTTATTGCCATTGGTTGCCAACCAGTTCTTCACCACGGACCCCGTTTAAATATCTTTTGTGGCTATGGACCATGACCATGGACTACAAAGACATGGCTCAAGGCTTAGTGTTCTGATTCAGCCTTAGCAGAAGCAAGAAACAGATTTCTTGTCACCGTCCTGAGTCCCACTCCTGGGGAGAAGGGCAGTATATAAATTGAAATAAATAAATAAATAAATAACCCCTTTTTATTTACTTTTTGTGAATTAATTTGCATTCAGACACCGAAAAGTCCAGGCAATAGTCCTTTAAGGAGTTAACGACAGTACAGACCTTATCCATTAAGTTCTAGCAACCAGTCTCTGTGGCAAATGAGGAAAATCTTCATAAAAGAGCCTTGGTGGTACAGCAGACTAAAGTGCTGTTAAATAGCACTTAGCTGCCAGCTGCCTGCAATTACTGTGAGTTCAAATCTCACCAGGCCCAAGGTTGACTCAGCCTTCCATCCCTCTGAGGTGGGTAAAATGAGGACCTGGATTGTGGGGGGCAATAAACTGACTTTGTATAAAAAAGAACGCAGCTTTGGGGGGGGGGGGGGCAAAAGCCCTACTAGCAGGTTTATACAAAAGTATGAAGGCTATTGCTTAACGCATTGTAAGCCGCCCTGAGTCTCCAGAGAAGGGCTGCATATAAATCGAACCAATAAATAAATAAACAATAAATCCGAACAGTTGTCTCTTACAACCACCACTCCCCTTTCCTTCTATTTATTTCCCAGCCAGAGAGGGGCCATTCAGCATCCACATGTGCTTTGCTTCCTGAGTCCACTCCTTGTCCCTCCGTTGCTCACCTCTCCTAACTGCTCTGCGCATATGTGCATCTGGAACAGGCCCAAGCTTTTCTTCCTCCTCACTCATATCAGCCTCCAAAGGCAGCTGCCTCTCCGGTGGCTGGGAAATGTCGGACGGCCCTGGCTCTATCTCTGCATCCAACGCACAGCATCCATCAGAGCCTTCCCCATACTCCAGAACTGGCCTAAGTTCCTCGCCAAACTCCTCATCGTCCGAATCTGCCATCAGCTCCGCTGGCAGACGTTTAGATCATAACATTTCTTCAAGCCTTCACAGATCCTCAGTGACATTGCAGTCCATAGACCACAGGTTGAGAGTCCCTAGTTTAGTGCGTACTCTATTGCTAGCGCTAACTCTATTGCTACTTCTTTAGCAAAGTCAGACTTAGCTCCGTTTGGTCCCTTCAGCGGTGTGGGATCTCCGCTGTCTAACCTGCTCATATCTGTGAAAGGCAGAAATTGCAGGAGTTTGCCGGAATGCCGAGCAGCTCATTTTTTTCCGCAGAGGGTGAGTGATGGTCCTAGCTGGTTAACACTCATCTGTGAAACGAAGATAGGAGAGACGGTGGCTTCCAGCAGCTGATTCAAAGGCTTGGAAAGCTGGCTGTGAATATTCATATTGCTCCGTGCACGTTTACATGCTCCAGGAAATTAGCAATTTGGGAAGTGGGGTGTTGACGGAGAAGAGAAATCCCGTTGTCATTTTTCTTCTGGAAGAATGCGAACACATGGAGGAGGCAATAAAAGGGGCTTGGAGTTTGCACGCATATGCATAATAAATTTCTAGGCGAGAGTCATCTTCCTAGAACTAAGGAGAAACTTCCTAACAGAATAATTAACCATGGAAAGGGTTGTTTCCAGAAGTTATGGGTGCTCCATCACTAGAGGTTTTTAAGAAGAGACTGGACAGCCACTGGTCTGGCATGATATAGGCTGGAGTTTCCTGCTTGAACAGGAGGATGGACTATAGGACCTCCAAGGTCCCTTCCAACTTTATTCTGTAACTACTTAATGGATTTCAGACTGGCAGTTAGCTGAAAATAGGTTGCCAACTGTCCAGGACAAAATGACTTTGGCTTGACTCTTGGAAGAAATTTTTTTCATTATTGCCAGTAGTGGGTTAATGGCTGGCTGGGGATGCAGCCAAGCTCCATTGTCTCTCCCAAATGGTCCCTTTGCACACCATTGTGTGCAGGGCAGTAGTGGGATTCATTTTTTTTTTTACTACCGGTTCTGTGGGAGTGGCTTGGTGGGCGTGGCAGGGGAAGGATACTGCAAAATCTCCATTCCTACCCCACTCCAGGGGAAGGGAAGGATACTGTAAAATCTCCATTTCCATCCTACTCCAGGGGAAGGAGACTGCAAAATCTCCATTCTTACCCCACTCCACGGGAAGGGAAGGATACTGTAAAATCTCCATTCCCTCTCCACTCCAGAGAAAGGATAATGGTGTAGGGCCGTGATGGTAAACCTATGGCACGCATACCACAGGTGGCACATGGAGCCATATCGGTGGGCATGTACACACCGGCCAGCTGAATTTTGGGCCTTCCGGAAGTCGGCAAATGGGTCATTTCCGGTCTGCAGAGGTCATCTGGGGAGGGGGGGGAAGGCAGTTTTCACCCTCCCCAGGCTCCTAGAAAGGCTCTGGAGCCAGAGGAGAGTGAAAAACGTCCCTTCCAATCCCATCAGAAGTCAGCAAATGGGCCGTTTCCAGCCTCCAGAGGACCTCCGGCGGGTGGGGTGGGGTGGGGAAGGCCGTTTTCGCCCTCCCCAGGCTCCTAGAAAGGCTCTGGAGTCTGGGGTAAGTGAAAAAACGGGCCTTCCGGTCCCACCGTGCCATCACGTGCCAAAAGTGGGGGGAACGCAGGAGGGTCGCACATGCATGTGAGGAGAGGGTGAGGCGCATTGAATTATGGGTGCAGGCACACATGTGCACGACCCGCCTGCGCTCCCTCCGCTTTTGGCACACAATGGCAAAAAGGTTAGCCATCACTGGTGTAGGGTCTCCTGCTTTGGTAGGGGGTTGGACTAGATGGCCTACAAAATCCCTTCCAACTGTGTTAATTTGTAACAGCTGCGATAAGGATTCAAGGTCCTGAATTTGAGGGCAAATTCAGGACCTTGGAGAGAGACTACAAGACTTCTGCAGGCCTTTAGGTCCAAGGGAGGCAACCTCATTTCTTGAGCTGGAGCTGCTGGGAAGCTGTCATGCTTTGCTCAGAAAGGGTTCTTCTGTTCAGGGTTGGGTTAGATTTCTTTTAAGGGTACTTCCCCCTCTGGTCTTGCCTCTAACTTTAGAGATGCTGGTGGAAACAGCCTTCAAAAGTTTCTGGATCACTGGATGCATCTCACCACACTTTCCTAGGACTTGGTGGGATGGGGCTGTGAAGGCCCGGTCAGGGGCCAGCAACCTGCTGCTCTGGAGCCGCATGTGGCTCTTTCACCCCTCTGCTGCGGCTCCCTGTCACTCAAAATATGTGTCACATCCGCCAATGTGTGATACCCGTCGGGGCGCAATTTATTGAGCTTTTCAACCCCTGTTAGGCCAACCATGGATAAATCCAAGAAAAGAAAAGTTTCAGAAGAAAACAGAACATTTAATGCAACTACATATGCGAGTTTGGCGGCCGCTCAAGAAATAGTCAGGCACGGGAAGGGTTTTGTGGCTCCCAGTGTTTTCTTTTCTTGGGAAATGGGTCCAAATGGCTCTTGGAGTGTTTAAGGTTGCAGACCCCTGACCGAGGTGAAGGAACCTGTCCGGCCACAGAGGTTGATACCATCAGTTTCTGTATATTCTTGGTTTTGAGCTATGGGAAAAGCAGCCACTACACAGGGGAACCAAAGGATGAAGGCATGGTACAATCTCTGGCATCAACACAGCACACTCAATCTTAAGGCTACTTTAGCGAGCACAATTTATGGAATCAGATATTATCTCTGATAACCTAAGGAAAGAAACCATGTAACGGCTGAACATGATAGCTTGGGTTATCTAACTGGCTAAATCTTCTATACATCATATCCGTGTTTCCACGAAAATAAGACCTTGTCTTATTTTTTTTTTTTGAACCCTGAAATAAATGCTTGGCCTTATTTTCGGGGTGGTCTTATTATTTTGGGGCGCATGGAACAAGACGGGGCTCCTCTTGCTGTCTTATCTGATTTCTAGCTCTGTCACCCTAACCCTAACCAGAGGAAATGGCAAGGACCGGCTGCGCATGTGTTTAAATATTTTCACCCAGGGCTTATTCTCGGGGGGGGGGGGGGAGGGATGAATTCCCTTTACCACCAGTGCACAACAGGGCCGTGCGTGCTTCTGCACATGTGCAGAAGTTTCCTGATGACATCGGGGTTGGTGGGTGGAGCCTCCCACCGGTTTACGACCGGTTCTGTAGAATCGGTCCAAATTGGAGGCAACCCACTACTGTGTGTGTGTGTGTGTGTCTTATTTTAGCGCATGTGCTCAAAAGCCCGATTGGCCTTATTATCCGGGGAGGTCTTATTTTCGGGGAAATGGTATTTATCTGGCCATTCACTTCAAATGCATGACTCCGGGCAGCTCACAATATTAAAAACGATACAAATACCTGGGGATGCCGCTTTCATTACAACAGATGGCATTACAAAAAATGCCATCGCTCGCTCGATTTTCAATTACGCTTATTAATTATGGTTTGCTATTTTATTACACAGCTGACACGGGTACATTGAGAGCTAACCCCTGGGTTGGAATGTTATCACCGTTCCAATTTTATTATTGTTGTTGTTGTTGTTTGTTTGTTGCATAGTCATGCCAGATGTTTAGGCTGGAGCTGGCATTTCAGTCCACCTATCCAGTTCTTCCCAAGGATCTGGGCTAGACAGATGTTGTTGCCGGAGGGTGTTAAATGCATCATTGTAAAGACGTAAACTGTTGCAAGTAAAGCCGCCTTTTGCAAGTGACTGATGGGGATTTTTGCCAATTTCCGACGGCACTCAAGGGCTGCTCCAGATGTTTTAGGATCACTCCCAAGGCGCCTGTTACTGTTACTACTGGGACTATTTTTGCTTTCTTTTTGCACAGTCATTCTACTTTTGTTTGCAGGCGTTTCCATTTTGTCTTTTTCCTCTAGTTCTTTCTCTTCTAGGTTGTATTATTATCCTGACTCCATTTAGCTTAGGATAGGATAGGCTAGAATAACACAGTTGGAAGGGACCTTGGAGGTCTTCTAGTCCAACCCCCTGCTTAGGCAGGAAACCTTGTACCAGTGATGGCTAACTTTTTTGGCACTGAGTGCCGAAAGCGCATGGGAAAGTATGCAAAAGTGCATGCACACACCCATAAAGCAATGTGTGCATCCCTACATGCACCACTCCACATGTGCGTGACTTTTCCACATGCACCCCACCCTCATGCATCCATGCGCAACCCCCTGTATGCACCCCCCTCGCACATGCACACACAACCCCCTGCATGCGCCCCACCCCCTGTGCATGTGCCTACAGCCCCCACACTTGTACACGTGATCACCACACGTGTGACACCCCCCCCATGCATGCACGCACGTCTCCTGTGTATGCCCCGCCTCCAGTGCCGGTGCAGCAGAGACCCAAAAATTAGCTGGCTGGTGGGAGGCGTACGCACATGCGTGGCAAAACTTTGCTGGGGTGACGGTCCATGTGCCCGCAGAGAGGGTCCTGCTCTCTCTCTCTTTCATACAAAAGTGTGAAGGCTTTTGCTTAATGCATTGTAAGCCGCCCTGAGTCTCTGGAGAAGGGTGGCATATAAATCAAACCAATAAATAAATAAATAAACAATTCCATTCCCATTTTCAATTCTATTCCAATTCCATTCCATTCCATTCCATTCCATTCCATTTCCTATTCTATTCTATTCTATTCTATTCTATTCTATTCTATTCTATTCTATTCTATTCTATTCTATTCTATTCTATTCTATTCTATTCTATTCTATTCTATTCTATTCTATTCTATTCTATTCTATTATTCCATTCCATTCCATTTTTTCTATTCTATTCTATTCTATTCTATTCTATTCTATTCTATTCTATTCTATTCTATTCTATTCTATTCTATTCTATTCTAATTCCATTCCAATGCCAATGCCAATGCCAATGCCAATGCCAATGCCAATGCCAATGCCAATGCCAATGCCAATTCTATTATTATTGCATAGCACATGTTGCAGTGAGAATCCCTGCCTGGGTGGGAGAAGAAAACTTGAGTTGGCAGCAAAGAACCTTTCCTTATTTGTCCAACTTGAAATGATGTGCTTGGGTCGATACGAAAACATTCTGTGTGCTCTTTCCGCAAAGAAGCCCCATCTTCTCCGGAGGGGATGGAATACGCACCAGCCTCAAAAAGCCCTGGACCGGCCCTTCAAAACCTCTTCGAGAGTCACTCCTGCATCCCACCGTGCCGAATACCACAGGAGAATTAAGGAGAGGGAGTGAGAACACGAGCGAGCCGTGGTTTAATTAAGGTCCTTTGAATTGCATTTCAATGGGATTAAGGATGGGGGAGAGAGGTTTTTCCTTTGGTTCTTTGCCAATCTTGTCAAGCTAGTGAAGCATCGTCTGCAGAAAGTAGCTGTTGTGGCTTAGGACATTGCAACCGTCATAAATATGAATATATTGCCGAGCAGCTCAATTTTTATCACGTGACCATGGGGGACGCTGCAAAGGTCGCGTGAAAAAATGGGTCACAAATGCCTTTTCCCCAGTGCTGCTCTAAAAACGGTCACTAAATGGACTGTTGTAAGTCGGTGACTACCTATAACTACCTGTACCTGGACATAAATGGTTTCAACTTCTACCCTCAAAATGATGCTATAGAGCACTGCACAGCAGAACAACTAGACACAAGGAGTGTTTTTTTCCGAATGCCATCACTCTGCTTAACACCTAATTCCCACAATACTATCAAATTAACTACTAAGGCTGTATTACTATTCTTATCCTCATCCTTACTAATACCTGTCTCCTCCCACTTATGGCTCTATTCATGTTGCTTGTATCTTTACGACTTATATGATTTATATTGTTTCCTATTATGATTTGATTGCTTATTAGTATCCTACGACTATCACTAAGTGTTGTATCTTATGATTCTTGACGAATATACTTTTTTCTTTATGTACACTGAGAGCACATGCACCAAATTCCTTGTGTCCAATCACACTTGGCTAATCAAAGTATTCTATTCTATTCTATTCTATTCTATTCTATTCTATTCTATTCTATTCTATTCTATTCTATTCTATTCTATTCTATTGTTCTATTTCTATTCTTCATTCCAATATTTTATTCTATTCTATTGTTTATTCCAATATTCTATCTATTCCATTCTTCATTCCAATATTCTATTCTATTCTATTTCTATTCTTCATTCCAATATTTTATTCCATTCTTCATTCCAATATTCCATTCTGTTCTATTTCTATTCTTCATTCCAATATTTTATTCTATTCTATTGTTCATTCCAATATTCTATTCCATTCCATTCATTCTAATATTCCATTCCATTCCATTCTGGATGTATATGCTGTGGAATTCATAATGTGATTTAGCACAGCATACTAGATCATTATATCTTATGTCACAAGTCTTAGGTTCAACAATCCATAGCTTAAGAACAATATCTAAAGCAACCTTGGCAACTTTTAAGACCTATGGACATCAAACTTTCAGAATTCCCCACCCAGCATGGTTGGCTTGGGAATTCTGGGAGTTGAAGTCTACAGGTATTTAAGTTGTCAAGGTTGAACACCCTTGCTCTAAAGTGAGTTTGCGTATTTATCTTTTTTTTTTCCAAGGTAGCTCTAAGAAATATTGCCTACCTCTGCTTGATTTTACTCTGCTTTTCCTCCTGCTTTGAATCTTTCCCACTGTAAAGCCATTTATGCATTCATCAGACCGAAAGCAACTCAACAGTTGCTTCATTTTAGATGCTGTTTTAAACTTTCGGCATCTGTGCTTTTACAAGCACTTTTTGATCCAAACGAAAACCCCAAGTCTTTTAAAACTTAGGAACATTATAAAATCTCCCAATTTTACTTTTATCGTGACTCGATGGTTAGGCTGCTTTGTCTTAAAAATCCTTGATTGGCCTATATGAGATTGCCTTCCTTTCAAGAACGCTAAACAGTACAGCTTATCCAGGTTTTTTTTTTTTTTTGGAGTTTTCTATTTTTAATCGTTAACGGGATTTGAATTATGGAATCCACGCTCCATTTTAGACATATAACAGCAGGCTGGCCCGTACAGATGTGCGTTGTTTATGAAAGCTGTAAATATCCTGAGACAGCCCTCTCCTTGTCTTTTCCCCCCACCCCACCCCACCCCACCCGAAAGCCCCCAAGAAAGCAGACACGAGGATCTGTCTTTTGTCTGCAACCATCTGGTGCATAAAAATTTATTCAGGTTCACAGCAGTTGAGTTGAAACTTGGTACGACTGAACGGAGATGTGGGTTAAGAGGAAAACCCGACCCCAACGGGGAGGGCGGGGGAGAATGGCCCCATCGCTTGGTGAAAAAAGAGGTTCTCCCTGCAAAGCTGGCTCTGTGAATTTGCTCCAGGTAGTGAATCCACAAATGCGGTGGTGGTGGTGGAGGAGAGATGGAGATATTAAAATTTACCTGGAGCTCATCTCTTGGGTGCAGAGTGATGGGGATACCTGAAATGTCCCAAAAGGATCTTAAATATTCCACATGCAGTGATTGGGCTATGGCCACTCTGCTCAGCAAGGGGTTAACGTCCATTTCTTTTGAAACTGGCAAAAATGTTACCGCTGAGGTCCGAGGGATGAAGATCATAAAGCCGGGCCCAGTCCAGGCCCACTTCCTAGTGCAAGGGGTAAACATTTGAGAATCCCCAACTTTTTTTTTAATGCTCTGCAGAGGAAGCTCCAAGCTCTCTCCTAATATGCTAGCTTTCCAGGTGTGACAAGTCCCCTCCTTGGTCGGTATTGACGATGAATATTTAACTCCTTGTTTCATGGTCCCTGCCCGTTTCTATTTCTGCTCATCAGAAGGAAAAGATCCTGATTAGGTATTTTTTTCCAAAAGCAAGTTTGAAGGCTAGTAACCATCCCAACAAGGTTCCCATGGAGGTCTCCAGTTCTGCGTGTTTCTCCAATTTTTTTTCTCCATTGATTACATGATGTACTGGGTGAACAATGGTTTTTTAACCAGAGGGCATCCAACCTTTGGCCAATTGGAGACTTGTGGGCTTACGGTGTTTGGCTGGGGACTTCTGGGAGTTAAAAGTCCACAAGTCAATTCTGGGAGTTAAAAGTCCAACCTTGGTCAGTTGAAGACTTGCTAGACGTTAACTCCCAGAATTGACTTGTGGACTTTTAACTTCCAGAATTCCCCAGCCAGCGGTGCTGGCTGGGGAATTCTGGGAGTTGAAGTCCACAAGTCTTCAACTGGCCAAGATTGGAAACCCCAAATTCAGACTTTCCAGCTGCTGGTTATATGAAAAAGTTAAAAAAAAAAAAGAAATGAAATGGACAATAAATGCAAACCAGAATTCCCAAAGTATATTTTGACTGCATCCCTATCCCAAGCCCTTGATGCATTTGCCTGAATTAATAATCCCTTTAGAAAGAGGGGGAAAGGGGAGGATCTAAAAAACAGTGGCGGGGAGATACCGGTTTAACATTAGGTAGAAAAACACAAGGTCAGGAATGGGAGCCGAATACTGTCGGGGTTATTTCCTTGGCATTGATTGAAGGACCAATAACAGAGCTTCTCTTAAAGTACATTAATTTATCTTTAAACCATCCTATAAGGAAATGTGTGAATTTTAACTTAGGGGGTATAAGAGATGCCATTAGGTTGCGCCGAGTTTTTGATTTATTTCAGTTCGTAAACTTGGTGGCAGAGGTCACAAGTGTGGACGTGGCTGCCTTCTGCTTCTCCACATGTGGTCTGCTGCATCCTTTAATACGTGGTTCCCTAACCCCTAGGGCCCACTACCAGGCCTTGAACCATTTGGAACCGGGCCGCAAAAGTGGCACGTGAGCACTTTCCTGACACTCAGTATCATTCCCCCGCACCCAAAAAGCTGGAAAGACTGGGAAACTCCTTTTTTACTGCCCCCCTGCATTTCTGGCCTGCAGAAGGAATCTACTGTGGGGGGAACCTGGACTTAACAACAGCCCCAACGAAGTAGGGTTGCCATCCTAAACCCAACAACGTTGTGGCTGAGGATGGGGAGCCCCAGGTTGCAAGCGCAGAGAAGGAATGCCGAAGAAAAGCCACACCCCCCCCCAAAAAAGAAGAAGAAAAAAGGGCCAATCGTGAAGTGTGCAAGAATTGCAAAGTTTAAAAAAAAAAGAAAGAAAAAACCCCCAAACTTTCCTTTTTATCGTTCCTTTCGGAGATGTTTATGGGACGGCATAAAATCTGGGGTGTTTTTTTCCCCCCCTTCCCTTCCCCTCTTGAATTGTGAATGTTATTTATCCAGCTCGGTTTTGGAGCCAGGGTTAAAAAGTTTGGAAGATGGCTCTGAGAGGGAGCCCTAGCCTGCTAGACCACCATGGCAGAGATCCATCGGCAGAGGGGGCGCCTGTTTGATACCCCTCCCCTCCCCTTCTATCCCCAAGCAAGAATCTTAAAACATAGGAAAAACGTGCAGATGATCGGTTTCTTGGAGCGTGGGAAAAAGAAGTGGCCAGGAAAAAAAATACATACCCCATCACCTATGACTTTTCCGTGCGCTGAATTGCTGAATACATGAAAAGGGGGTGCTCCTATAATGCATCCAAGAATACTTGTGGAGGGAGAGGGAGGTTCTAGTTGCTTCCTCAAACTGGCTCCCCAGTTGCTGGAGCAGACAACCATCCCAAAATCTGAGTGTGAGTGACAGACAGTGTCAGGCCAAGATGGCTTCCAGGCCTGACAGACAGAAGTTTCCGAGCTGCCCCCGAAACCACACCGGTGCCTTATCATGGGCGTGCAACAAGATTCATGTCTGTTATCAAAGACCGAGAAGTTCAATTTCCGTTCTCCATCCTTCCACATCCACGGAGGTGCCTTTGTTCTGTGTTCGAGTCACCCCCCACCCCCCTCAAGAGGAGGATCTGGGTGAAATTCCTTCGTAGAAAAAGGGTTCAGGAAGTCCCAGAAACCTTCGTCGTTTCTCCCTTCCCGTCCCCCCACACCAGAGGAGCTCAAAAGACATCCTTTCCAAGCAGGAGATGAAGCAGAAGGTCCAAGCAGACGCACCGCAGAGGGTCGACAGTCTCAGCTCTCCCCAAGATACGTCTATTTAAAAACATCTACCAGACTGCAGGAGCTCCAGCTTCTGAGGAACAGCCAAAAAGGGTTTAAAAAAAACAAAACAAAACAAAAATGATTGGGGGAAGTGAAGATATTTGTAGGAGCTGAGTGGCTCAGAAGATATCTGATGCTATGGCTTGCAGGATGAGGGGACATTCCCTGAGTCAGAAAAAATGCAAAAATCTTGCCCATGCCAGTTGGGTGACTGCGATGATTTCTGATGATGCTGGTGCAACGGTGGGTCATCCATTCCCATCTGCAACGCCCACCCACCCTTCCGAGAGAAGCTCAAAGGGGTGTGTGGAATGTCCTTCAGATGACCTTCTGCCTTCGCCTTGCACGCTTCTTTTGGGTTTTGCAAAGTGCTTGGAGCAAATGAAGTTGGTTTCTCCAGGAGACGGGTGGAAAAAACAACCTAAAGCAGGGGAGGGAAAGAAAAGAGAGATTCCCATGTTCTTCGCCATTCCCCTACTTGTTCTTCATCATCGCCTTGTAGAGACTGATTCCCACAATGGTGGCCACTGCAGCTCCCAAGGCAATCCGGATCCAGAAGGACGACGCGCCCAGCTCGATGTCGTTCAGGTGCCTGCAAGAGAAAGGTAACAGAGGTGGTTTGAGGACATCTGAGGGCATTTACGCCTCCCTGTGTCACCCTGTGCATTGGACATCCAAGGTCACAATTTTGCAAAGCTTCTTCTCCGGTAACATTGTACTGCTAACTAGGGCATACAAAACCTTTGCCAGACCAGTTCTCGAATACAGCTCGTCTGCCTGGAATCCACACTGTATATTGAACGTTAATACAATTGAGCGAGTCCAGAGGTATCTCACGAGAAGAATCCTCCACTCCTCTGCTCACAATCGAATCCCTTATGCCACCAGGCTGGAAATTTTGGGTTTGGAAAACCTAGAACCGTGATGGCGAACCTGTGGCTCGTGGAGCCATATCTGTGGGCATGGAAATGTTGCCCTAGCTCATCTCTAGCACGCATGTGTGCGTGCGCCGGCCAGCTGATTTTTGGGCCTTTCAGGCCCACTGGTAGTCAGGAAACTATTTCTGACCTCTGAAGGGCCTCTGGGGATGGGGAAGGCTGTTTTCGCTCTCCCCAGGCTCCTACAAAGCCTCTGGAGCCTGGGGAGGCCAAAAAGCAGGCCTACATGGCCCACTGTGCCATCATATGCCAAAAGCGGAGAGGAGCGTGGGGGGGGGGGGGGGGTCATGCATGCATGCACAGGGAGGTGGGGCGCATTGAATTATGGGTGTGGGCACACACACACATGATCCTCCCGCGGTCCTCCCCACTTGTGGCACGCGACGGCAAAAAGGTTCGCCATCACTGACCTAGAACTATGCCGCCTTTGGTCTGACCTAAGCATAGTACACAAAATTATCTGCTACAACGTCCTACCTGTCAATGACTACTTCAGCTTCAACCACAACAATACACAATCAAATAATAGATACAAACTCAAGGTAAACCATTCCAAACTCGATTGCAGAAAATATGACTTCAATAACAGAGTGGTTAATGCCTGGAATGCACTACCTGACTCTGTGGCTTCTTTCCCAAACCTCCAGAACTTTAACCTTAAACTGTCTACTGTTGACCTCACCCCATTCCTAAGAGGTCTGTAAGGGGCGTGCATAGGCGCATCAGTGTGCCTTCTGTCCCTGTCCTACTGTCCTCATTTATTCGTACCCATTTTTACCCATCCATGTTTATACTTTTTCCTGTTATCTCGTTTGACAAATAAATACTAAATACAATTAAGGAGCTTGTCAAGACCTTGATCCATCACATGCTTTGCTACTCCTCCTTATTTCAACAGAGAACATCTGGTCTGGTTAACCTCTGAACAAACCTCAGGCACATGTTAGTGTTGTGGGATTTTTGAACACAAAACTGTTTAGAACTTTTTTTTTTTTATCAAAGTGACCGAGGAAAGCCAATAAGGACAATAGAAGCAGAAGGAGGACGTCTCCTCCTTCCCCACCATTGCTTCCTACAACCAGCATTTGGAGCCAAGGGGTTCCAATTCAGAGGATACCCCGAGCCTCCAAAATTGACATCCCTCTAGAGACCTGTAAGGAAGCTATAAAGGATGTGATGGCTCAGGGGCTAAGACACTGAGCTTGTTGATTGAAAGGTTGGCAGTTCAGCGGTTTGAATCCCGAGTGCCGCGTTAACGGGATGAGCTCCCGTTGCTTGTCCCAGCTTCTGCCAACCCAGCAGTTCGAAAGCAGGTAAAAAATGCAAGTAGAAAAATAGGGACCATCTTTGGTGGGCAGGGAACAGCATTCCGTGCGCCTTTGGCGTTGAGTCATGCCAGCCATATGAACACGGAGACGTCTTTGGAGAGTGCTGGCTTCGGCTTTGAAACGGATATGAGCACTGCCCCCTAGAGGCGGGAATGACTAGCACATATGTACGAGGGGAACCTTTATCTTTATTTCCAGGTTACAACGCAGCACTTCGAAGAAGATTCCACACCAATTACACCCTGATTCAGGTGACCCTGAGGGCATAAAGTAATCCCGCCCCCCAAGTGGCCTTGACAGCTCTCAGAAAGAGTACTAACAACCAGATGACTGCAAAAACAACAACAACACAGTTCTTCCTAGCAGAACCTATCCTACCATTCCCCCAACCATCAAAACTGAGGAAGCTTCTGGGATGAGAAGAGAAACATTTTCTTCCTCAAGGAAAAATAGTTCAGTTGGAAGAAGAAGAAGAAGAAGGAGAAGGAGAAGGAGAAGGAGAAGGAGAAGGAGAAGGAGAAGGAGGAGAAGGAGAAGGAGAAGGAGAAGGAGAAGAAGAAGAAGAAGAAGAAGAAGAAGAAGAAGAAGAAGAAGAAGAAGAAGAAGAAGAAGAAGAAGAAAGAAAGAACCTTAGAGGCGACCAATTTAGCGGTAAAAATGTGACCCACTTGCCCTTGGTAAGAAGATCCATCGCATCAATGGAAAAGCGGTGGCTCCTAGCAAATCTTTGTCTCCAACGGCTCTTCCACAATTTCATTCCCTTCCAAGCTTTACAACTATTCAGGTCAAGTGCCCCGTTATAGGAGGCTTAATGGCCCTCGGCTCCTGGGGCCTTAAAAGAAGAAGGGACAAAACACTGAGGAGGACAAGGAAGACCGGTCCATTGGATGCAAATGGAAAATGAGAGCTAAATAGAGCATTCGTATCCGGAGGCGGCGTATCCTCTCAATAAAAGGACATTTTATTCAGGTGAAATAAAGGGAAAGGGCGGCGGTTTTTCTCTTGCTGGCTGTTACTTCCCTGGATGGCACCGCCATTTGGTCTCCAAACAATGCTCTTCCTCTCTTCAGGGTCTGTTGTGGCCCCGCCAGCTGCCAGCAGAGCTGGCGGCAGACTCGGACGATGAGGAGATTGGGGAGGAACTTGGCCCAGTTCTGGAGTCTGGGGAAAGCTCTGATGGATGCTCTGCATCGGACGCAGAGATAGAGCCAGAGCCGTCCGACAGTTCCCTCTTCCACCGGAGAGGCAGCTGCCTTTGGAGGCTGAGATGAGTGAGGAGGCAGAACAGCTGGGGCAGGGGTGAAATGCTCCTGGATTGGACCGGATCGCCTGATCCGGTAGCGATTTTTCCCTGTGGTTCGGCAATCCGGGAGTGATTGTCGCCTGGGTATCATTACTTCCTGGTTTTAACCAGGAAGTAATGTTTTTTTACCTTCTGTGCATGCGCTGAAAGTTTTGCGCATGCACAGATGTGCATGAGACATGCGGGGGGTGTGGTTGTATGCGCTTCCGAACCGGTAAGGAAGGTAAGTAGATTTCACTCCTGAGCTGGGGCCTGTTCCAGACCCGGGTATGCACAGAGCTGTTAGGAGAGGAGAACAACGGAGGACAAGGAGTCGACTTGGGAAGCAAAGCATACGTGGATGCTGAACGGCCCCTCTCTGGAGCGGGAAATAAATAGAAGGAAAAGGGAGTGGTGGTTGTAGGAGACAACCGTTCGGATTTCAGTTCGTGCCACAAAAACTGCTTGCCAGAACTTAATTTACAGCTTTGCAGCTGGAAGTACCCGGCCTGGCAATTATCTCAAGGAAGTGATAAGGTCTGTTACTGCAGTTAACTCTTTGGATTGTTCGGTGGGGTGAATGCAATGAATTCACAGGAGATAAATAAAGAGGAGTTTTATGGGGCAAGGAGTCCGTTTCTTGTTTCTGCTAAGGCTGGGTCAAAACAGGGTGTTGAGGAGAGCAATGCTGTCCATCTCAAGCACCGACCCAAGGAGACAAGACGTGATCCCTGAGATTCTGGATCAAAAAGCAACAGGGGTGTGTGGGGAAAACAAAAATCTGTGATCTGCTCAGGCTGGTCAGATGAAGCATCCACTACTTTGAATTGTTTAGCTGGGGGAAGGCAGTCCAATGAATGCAAATTAAGGCTCTCTGCAGAGAGGTCAGAAGTTCTCCCTCAAAGCTCAAAATCTTCCCCTCAAACAGCAAGATGTTCCTAATGTCTGCCGGCATCTACCCAACCCTTGACGTTCTCTGTGGTTATTGAAGAAAAAAAAAAGAGGAGCATTTTTCTTCCTATCTTGGCCTCTGAGTCTCTTTTTGGCAGCCTCCCAAATTTCTAAAGCTCAGGCCATTGAAATCTGGAGAGCAATTGATTTGATTTCGGGCCGTCGGAGCCCTCTGTTGTCCTACAAACAATCTGAGAGTTAGAATGCTCTCTATTCAAACATGACGGAAAGGATAAATTTCTCCTCTTCCTCCACTCAAGGCAGCAAACATACCGTACCTAACACTCCTATTTTGCTCCCAACAACCTTGTAAGTTGGCTTGGGCTGAGAGAGAGGGACTGGTCCCAAGTCACCCTGCCAGTTTTCAAGACTAGAACTCATCATCTCCTGGTGACTGGCCTAAAGTCACCCAGCTGGCTTTTAAAGCTAAGGCGGGACTAGAACTCACCATCTCCTGGTGATTGGTCCAAAGTCACCCAGCTGGCGTTTAAAGCTAAGGCGGGACTAGAACTCACCATCTCCTGGTGATTAGTCCAAAGTCACCCAGCTGGCGTTTAAAGCTAAGGTGGGACTAGAACTCACCATCTCCTGGTGATTGGTCCAAAGTCACCCAGCTGGCTTTTAAAGCTAAGGCGGGACTAGAACTCACCATCTCCTGGTGATCAGCCCAAAGTCACCTAGCTGGCTTTCATGTTTAAGGCGGGACTAGAACTCAACCATTCCTGGTGATTGGTCCAAAGTCACCCAGCTGGCTTCTAAGACTAAGGCGGGACTAGAACTCAACGACTCCTGGTGATTGGCCCAAAGTCTCCCAGCTGATTTTCATGTTTAAGGCGGGACTAGAACTCAATCATTCCTGGTGATTGGGCCAAAGTCACCCAGCTGGCTTCTAAGGCTAAGGCGGGACTAGAACTCAACGACTCCTGGTGATTGGCCCAAAGTCTCCCAGCTGATTTTCATGTTTAAGGCGGGACTAGAACTCAATGACTCCTGGTGATTGGCCACAAGTCACCCAGCCAGTTTTCACGCCCAAGCATGCCTGGAATTCACCGTCAGCTGATTTCTAGCCAGCACTACGGTAAACTGTCTTGATCTACTACTTAACTTTCACTTTCCTGTAAAATTTCAACTGGCACCTTATATCGGGGTGAAAACCACCTTCTTCTCTTTCGGAGAAGGGCCCCGGGTGCCTTAGCCTAGCTTTGCTTGCAGACAAATGCACTCTCCTTGCGATGCCAGCTGCTGCGGACGTCAATTGCTGAACGGACTTCACACTCGGCAGCCAGCGCTGCATTCTGCTGAAGCTTTAACTGCAACGGGTGAAGAATGAATACGGCTCCAGAAAGCAGGGGTGGGTTTTAAATCAAGGGGACGGGGAGGAAAAAGGCAGAACAAAAATGCACGGAGGCAGTGCTCAAAAGAATGAAAAGTGGGTTGGGGAAGGAGAAGGGGAAAGAGGAATGAAAATAAAAAGAAGAGGGGGGGGGGAGGAGGAGTCCTCAAATTCAGTAGAGTTAGTCCTTGACCCACAAGGTGCTTTTTTCAGGAGGAAACTGGACTTTCTTGTTTTTTTTTCTTTTGAAGACGTTTTGCTTCTCACCCAAGAAGCTTCTTCAGCTCTGATATACGGTGGGGAATGGAAGGATTTATTCTCCTTGCAGATAGCTGGTTGTTTGCATTCTTTTAGAAGGTCGTTGAGGCTGCTTGGAGGTTTATCTGTGTCCTCAGGGTCACCTGAGTTAGTGTTCCTGTAGTCTGCAATTTTTTTCCCTCTGGAAACCCCTTCCTCCTCCCACGCCATTCCAAGGGTGTCCATCCCAAATTGTCTAGCTCAAAGTCTGTGGAGATTCTCAGTCTTCCAGGTCCTGGTTGTCCCAGAGGTGTTTTTTCAGGAGGCAACTGGACTTTCTGGTTTTTCTTTTTGAAGACATTTTGCTTCTCATCCAAGAAGCTTCTTCAGCTCTGATATATGGTGGGGAATGGAAGGATTTATACTCCTTGCAGACAGCTGGTCCTTTGCATCCTTTTAGAGGGTCGTTGAGGCTGCTTGGAGCTTTATCTATGTCCTCAGGGTCACCTGAGTGGTTTTCCTGGTTCCTGCAGTCTGCAATTTTTCTCTGGAAATTCATTCCTACTCTCACACTATTTCTTTTTTTAAAAAAATATGATTTATATGCTGCCCTTCCCTGGAGACTCAGGGCGGCTTACAATGTGTTAAGCAATAGCCTTCATACTTTTGTATATTTTATACAAAGTCAGCTTATTGCCCCCACAAACTGGGTCCTCAATTTACCTACCTTAGAAAGGATGGAAGGCCGAGTCAACCTTGAGCCTGGGGAGATTCGAACTTACAGTAATTGCAGACAGCCGGACAATGCATTAATCTGCTGAGCCACCAGGCCCTAGGACGTTCATCCCAAAATGCATAGCTCAAAGTCTGTAGAGATTCTCAGTCATCCAGGTCATGGTTGTCCCAAAGGAGCTTTTTTTCTGGAGGAAACTGGACTTTCTTGTTTTTTTTCTTTGAAGATGTTTCACTTCTCATTCAAGAAGCTTCTTCAGTTCTGACTGGATAGCGGGGGATGGAATGGAAGGATTTATAGTCTTATTCCCTTTCCTTTCCGAGCTGCCTCTAGAAAAAGCACCTTTGGGAGGACCACGACCTGGATGACTGAGAAGCTGTACAAACTTTCAGGCAGTCCTCGACTTACAATTTGTTTAGTGACTGTCCAAAGTCACAACGGCACTGAGACTTATGGCCATTTTTCACGCTTAACAACCGTTGCAACAGCCCCACGGTCAATGATCAAAATTTGGATGCTTGGCAACTGACAGTTGCAGTGTCCTGGGATCATGTGATTTCCCCCTCCCCCCCTTTGTAACTTTCAGACAAGCAAAGTCGACGGGGAAGTCAGATTCACTTAACAACCATGTCACTCACTTAACGACGGCGGCGATTCATTGAACGATGGTGGCGAGAAAAGTCGTAAACGGGGACAAAATTCACTTAACCCGTGTCTCCCTGAGCAGCGGAAAGGCTGAGCTCAATGGCGGTCATAAGTCGAGGAGTGCCCGTATCATCTTTATGGACAACCGTGCTTTCTTTCGGCATCTGACAGGTGTATTGCCCGAGCTGTGATATGTTTCCGCAATACGATATGCTGAGCATTAAAGGAACCGAGATAAAATTAGATCCTTCTAAAGGAATGGCTGCTATCAATCACCCACTCCCCTTTTCTCCTTCACTATAAATTCCTCTTTTAACACACGGACCCTCTTCCGTCCTCTCTCTCTCTCTCTGTCTCTCTCTCTCCAGGATGTATTAGAATGATTAAAAACTGGAACAAGAGGAGAGCAAGCTCCGAATACAAGAGCTCAGATCAAGCAGCTCTTAGCTTCCTTTGTTGGTTTTAATGGAATATAAATAATGGATTCTCCACCCCTCTACACACACACACACACACACACAGCTGGGAGAAATCTCTGCATTCACCTCAACCAGTGGAATTCTGTAGAGCAGAGAGGTCTTCAAACGCGGCAGCTTTAAGACTTGTGGACTTCAACTCCCAGTAATTCTCCAGCCAGCTATTCCTGCAGTTCTCCTGACGCGAATTTTAAAAGTGGTTGGCCCTCGACTTCTTCGTCCCAGAGTTGAAAGAGAGGGACTGCCTGAAATGTCACCCAGCTGGCTTTGTCCCAAGATGGGACTAAGTCTTGGGGTCCCCGGGTTTTTTAGCCTAGCGCCAAACCTTTCTGTTAAACCAGTAGTAGATTTGCCCAATCTGCTTGCTTTCATCCTTGATCTACATCCTCCTGCTCTCCACTCCAGATATAGTAACTTCCTTATATGAATTACTATATAATGAAAGTCCTGTTTTTTGCCTAGAGAGGGCTGTAAAAGCACGGTGAAGCGGTATATAAGTGTAAGTGCTATTGCCCTCCCTCCCTCCCTTAATTCCCTTTCTCATTCTCCTTCTTGGTAGCACAGTGATTAGAATGCAGTATTGCAGGCTAACTCTGCCAACTGCTAGCAGTTCGATCCTGACCGGCTCAAGATTGACTTGACTTTCCCTCCTTCCAAGGTCGGTAAAACAAGGACCCAGATTATTGGGGGCAATAGGCTGACTGTAAACTGCTTAGAGGGCTGTAGAAACACTGTTAAGGGATGTATAAATCTAAGTGCTAGCGCTATTGCATTCCTTTCCTTTCCTTTCCTTTCCTTTCCTTTCCTTTCCTTTCCTTTCCTTTCCTTTCCTTTCCTCCCTTCCCTTCTTCTTTTTCCTTTCTTCCCTTCCCTTCATCTTCCTTTCCTTTCCCTTCCCTTCCCTCTTTCCTTTCCTTTCCTTCCCTCTTCCTTCCCTTCCCTTCCTTCTCTCTTCCTTTCCTTCCCTCTTCCTCACCATCCCTTCCCTTCCCTTTTCCTTTCCTTTCCTTCCCTTTCCCTTCCCTTCTCTCTTCCTTCCCTTCCTTCTTTCTTCCTTTCTTTCCCTCTTCCATACCATCCCTTCCCTTCCCTTCCCTCTTTCCTTTCCTTTCCTTTCCTTTTTCCTTTCTTTCGCTTCACTTTCCCTCTCCTCTCCTCTCCTCTCCTCTCCTCTCCTCTCCTCTCCTCTCCTCTCCTCTCCTCTCCTCTCCTCTCCTCCCCTTCCCTTCCCTTCCCCCCTTCCTCTCTTAATTCCCTTTCTCATTCTCCTTCCTGGTACTGCAGTGGTTAGAATGCAGTATTGCAGGATAACTTTGCCGACTGCTAGCAGTTCGATCTTGACCAGCTCAAGATTGACTCGACTTTCCCTCCTTCCGAGGTGGGTAAAATGAGGACCCAGATGATTGGGGGCAATAGGCTGACTCTGAAAAATGCTTAGGGAGGGCTGTCAAAGCACTATGAAAGCGGTATATAAGTCTAAGGACTGTTGCTATTTGCAGAGATCCTCTCATTATAAATACACGTCTCTTGGTGCGTGTTTTGTCTGTGTTCGGAACCAAGGAAGAAACACTTACGGAAACGTGGCGGCCGTGGCTAGTTTGGTGTAGATCGCGGCGTTGAGAAGTTCCTGGCTGATGCAGGAGAAGTGAAACGGGGGCTGCAAGCGGTGTTTGTAGCAGAACTCGGCTGGGGAGATGCTGTGCGGAAGGGACGTTTCCGGCAGGTCAGTTTTGGATGCCACGAACAGACAAGGGACCTGACTGTCCATGTAGTGTTGCTGTAGAAGGCAAGGAAGAACAGGGGGTAGTTAATGATTGCACGGCCTGTCGTACAGGTAGTCCTCGAGTTACGACCAATATGGAGCTCAAATATTTCTGTCGCTTAAACGAGTTTTGCCCGATTTTACGACTTTCCTTGCCGCATTTGTTAAGTGAATTGCTGCAGTTGTTGAGTTAGTTATCCGGTTGTGAAGCGGATCTGGCTTCCCCGTGGATTTTGCCGGTCAGAAGGTCGCAAAAGGGAATCACGTGACCCCCGGAACACTGCAATGGTCCTAAGTATGAACCAGTTGCCAAGCATCTGAATTTTGATCACATGACCACGGGGACACTGCAACGGTCGAAAGGGTGAAAAAGGGTCATAAGCAGGGGTGAAATGCTCCCAGTTCAGACCGGATCGCCCGATCTGGTAGCGATGGCGGCGGATGGTTCGGAGAACCGGTTAACAAAAATCCCTGCGCCCCCCCCTCCCCATCCCCAGCTGAGCCACACGATCATCAGAGGCTTTTTTTTTTTACTTTTAAAAGCATTTTTTCTACAACCTCTTCCGATGAAAAAATCCCTTCGTCTGGCAACTCTGCACATGCGCACACTGGGAACAGGCTCCAGCTGTTCGTCTGCCTCACCGATGTCTGACTCCGAAGGCAGCTGACAACTGTCAGATGGCCCTGGGGCCCTCTCTGCCTCCGACGCAGAGCCCTCATCAGAGTCTTCCCCAAACTCCAGGACTGGCCCACATTCCTCCCCGACCTCCTCACTGTCCGAATCTGCTGCCAGCTCCGCTGGATGGCCACAACACCAGGGATACTGCAACCGTCCTAAATATGAACCAGTAAATCACAGAACCATGGGGATGCTGCAATGGTCTAAGTCAGGGGTCAGCAACCTGTGGCTCCAGAGCCACATGTGGTTCTTTGGGCCCTTTGCTCTAGCTCCCTGTTGGGTGATCCCACCACTGGTTGGGCTCACCCCTTGCCCTCCCCCCCCCGTCACTCCTTGCCTAGGCTGAGAAGGTAAGGGCCTGAGTAGCGTAGGGGGCTAATGCCTCCTACTAAAGGCAGCAATTAACATCCAGCTGCCTGTAATTCTGCGAGTTCAATCCTAGCCAGGCTCAAGGTCGACTCAGCCTTCTATCCTTTCTAAGGTGGGTAAATTGAGGACCCAGTTTGTGGGGGCAATAAGCTGACTTTGTATAAAAAAATATAGAAAAGTATGAAGGCTATTGCTTAACGCATTGTAAGCTGCCCTGAATCTCCGGAGAAGGGCGGCATATAAATCAAATAAATAAATAAATAAATAAATGGCGACGGTGGGGGATGGAGAAGCAGCCAGGACAGAGGCAGAGGGATAGAGAGAGGGGGGAGACATAGAGAGATACAGAGAGAGATGGAGAGGGGGGAGAGAGGGAGGGGAGAGGGAGGGGAGAGATATGTCAAAAGGATTTTGTGGTTCCTAGTGTTTTTTAACAACTGGTTCTCTGCCCTAATGACTGGCTGAGTAGGCGTGGCTAGATGGGGTTTCATATGACTGGTGGAAGTGAGTGACATTTAGTTGGCCACGCCCACCCAGCTTTTGTGGCTCCCGGTCTTTTCTTTTCTGTGGGAAACGGGTCCAAATGGTTCTTTGAGTATTTAAGGTTGCAGACCCCTGGTCTGTGTGTGAAAAATGGTCATAAGTCACTTTTTTTTAGTATCGTCGTAACTTTGAACAGTCAACTAAAGGAGTTGTTGTAAATCAAGAACTATATATGTCCATAGATTACAGCCGGTCATGATGTGGTCTACAGTTTGACGTGGGACCCCACAGTCACACCAAGGGGAGGCTACTGTGCCCCATTTATACAGTGAATGCTGTGTGAGGTTCGAATCCTGTTCAGGATTGTCCATTGTTAGATGGGTTGGTTGTAGGAGAGGGAATCAAACTTTTAGCCAAGACTTTTTGAAGAACCCCTCCGGGAAGAGCCGTTAAAGTCACATTTCCAATTTTTTGATGTTTATTTATTAAGCAATCCTTTAAATATCATCCCCCCGTCTCCCCATCCTTATTGCAGTCATCAATCAGCACAAGGCAAATCACAAAACTAAGATTAACTATAGATGGGGGAGGCTAGACGGGGAGGATGGAAAGAAATTAAAAGGAAGCCTCCAAAGAATGCTAACTAAAAAAAGAGAGCAATTGGACTAGAAATTGTTAAGACAAAGGAGCTGGAATACCATACAGATGACTTTCGAGAGCCAAATTAAGAAGTTAAAGAGGATGTGCCACTAAAACACAGCAGTGAAAACGGCTAAAGAAGATTCAGACTGTGGCTTCAGTTAGGAAGGCGCCTCAGACAATGACCAACTTTCCTAAAACATTTTTTTTTGCTTTACAACATCTTTTCTACATGGAAACCTTGGTTAATGTTTTCTTTTCCAAATTAAAAATCTCTGTCTGTCTTCCTGTCTGTCTGTCTGTCTGTCTGTCTATATCTATCTATCTATCTATCTATCTATCTATCTATCTATCTATCTATCTATCTATCTATCTATCTATCTATCTATCTATCTATCTATCTATCTATCTATCTATCTATCTATCTATCTCTATATCTATCTATACCTACCTACCTTATCCTATCTATCTGTCTGTCTATCTGTCTGTCTGTCTGTGTATCTGTCTATCTAACTATCTTCCTATCTTTCTATCTTTCTATCTATCTATCTATCTATCTATCTATCTATCTATCTATCTATCTATCTATCTATCTATCTATCTATCAATCTATCTATCTATCTATCTATCTATCTATCTATCTATCTATCTATCTATCTATCTATCTATCTATCTATCTATCTATCCCTACCTACCTACCTACCTACCTACCTACCTACCTACCTACCTTATCCTATCTATCTGTCTGTCTGTCTGTGTATCTGTCTATCTATCTATCTTCCTATCTATCTATCTATCTATCTATCTATCTATCTATCTATCTATCTATCTATCTATCTATCTATCTATCTATCTATCTATCATCTACCTACTTTCCTCTCCTCTCTATTATCTCTATCTCTTTCTCTCTCTCGCTATTATCTCTCTCACTATTATCTCTCTTCTATCTCTCTATCTACATCTATCTAGCATCTACCATATCCATCTACACAAGTGGTGAAATCCAATTTTTTTTACTACCAGTTCTGTGGGCATGGCAGAGGAAGGATACTGCAAAATCTCCATTCCCTCCCCGCTCCAGGGAAGGATACTTCAAAATCTCCATTCCCTCCCCACTCCAGGGAAGGATACTTCAAAATCTCCATTCCCTCCCCACTCCAGGGGAAGGATACTGCAAAATCAACATTCCCTCCCCACTCCTCGGGGAAGGATACTGCAAAATCCCCATTCCCTCCTCATTCTGGGGCCAGTCAGAGGTGGTATTTGCCTGTTCTCCGAACTACTCAAAATTTCTGCTACCGGTTCTCCAGAACCTGTTAGAACCTGCTGGATTTCACCCCTGATCTACACACACATTCACACAAGCTCATATATCTACAATCTATTTTCGAATGTCTGTCTGTCTGTCTGTGTCCGTCTGTCCATCCATATCATACGTAAGAACCACCACTCATTCTCAGGGAAGGACTCTTGAGTAGTGTACAATAAAAACAAAACTAGAAGCATAAAAACAGAACAGAAAATTTAAAAGGGGAAAGGCAAGAAACTTAAAATTAATTAAATTTTAGCATCAGACTTTGGAGACCTACTGCTTCTGGAACCAGCCAAGTAGAAAAACTCACCTTATAAATATCAGCACAGTAATTAAAAGACTTGAGGTCTGTCACGTCATACAAGAAGCAGGCAACATCACACGCTGTCTCAGAGGCCTTTGCAAATTCCACATCGGCTTCAATTTCATGCAGCTGCAGAAAAAATACAGGCGAGATTCATATTCTTTCTGAATTAAACATGGGTTCACCCATCCAACGCATCAGCGATTTTTTTTTAAAAAAATGAATTAATATATCTCACTTACAATTAAATGCTTTTCCTGTCCATTGACCAGCACGGTATTAATTGAATAGGACGATCTGTTTTCTTCAGATTCACTTTGGGCCTGGAATAGGAAGAGAGGGAGGGAGGATGATTTTGATGAGGAAGAAAGGAAGGAAGATTGATTTTGATATAAAAGAAAAAACGGAGATTGATTTTGAGATAAAAGGAAGGGAGGAGGAAGATTGATTTTGATGAGGGAGGAAGGAAGATTGATTTTTATGTAAAAGAAAGAAGGAAGATTAATTTTAATGTAAAAGACAGAGAGGGAAGGAGGGAAGGAAGGAAGGAAGGAAGGAAATTGATGATTGCATGTTGCTTCTAATCTGATACTGTCTAGATACCTACTTATTACTATAACTAGTTATAGTAATTACTACTTATTACTTATTACTATTTATTACTATTACTATAATTTCTTGTATTTTTCAATTATATTGTTTTTATTTGTTTCTTAGTACGATTTATAGCTTATTAGTAACCTTGACTATCATTAAGTGTTGTACATTATGATTCTTGACAAATGCATCTTTTCTTTTATGTACACTGAGAGCGTATGCACCAAAGACAAATTCCTTGTGTGTCCAATCACACTTGGCCAATAAAGAATTCTAATTCTAATACTTGGGAATGCCATTTCAACAATCCTGAAAATTGAGTATTATTGGACTTTTAATTGTAGTAGCCCAGAAACACCCCACCCCTTCACATTAAGGAGAAGAAGGGATAAGTTGCAATCTGGAATAATTTTGGAGAAAAACTGGGCCTCAATTAAAACATCCTAAGAAATCACTGTCCCCCCCCCCCCCCCCCCCCCAAATTCCAAGGATTTACATATAGAAAAAGCTAGCGTTGAGCTGTGGTTAAGGCAATGGGCTAGGAATGGGAACGGCCAGGTTCAAGTCCACTTGCCATCTAACAAGCTGGGGAGGCAGGAATGTGATATAAGAGCCATGGTGGCTCAGTGGTTACAGTGCAGTACTGCAAGGCTGCTTCTGCTGACTGCCGACTGCCTGAAATTTGGCAGTTCGAATCTCAGCAGGTTCAAGGTTGACTCAGCTTTCCATCCTTCCGAGGTGGGTAAAATGAGGACCCAGATTGTTGGGGGGCAAGACGCTGACTCTGTATCCTGCTTAGAGAGGGCTGTAAAAGCACTGTGAAGCGGTATATACGTCTAAGTGCTACTGCTATTGACACTCTCAAGTGCTATTGCTATTGCTGTAGTTGACTGGATGTTGCATTAGGAGCCCTGGTGGCACAGTGGTTAAAATACAGTATTTTTTATTTATTTATTTATTTATTAGATTTATATGCCGCCCTTCTCCGGAGACTCAGGGCGGCTTACAATGCGTTAAGCAATCGCCTTCATACTTTGATATATTTTATACAAAATCAGCTTATTGCCCCTGCAAACTGGGTCCTCAATTTACCTACCTTAGAAAGGATGGAAGGCTGAGTCAACCTTGAGCCTGGTGAGATTCGAACTTGCAATAATTGCAGACAGCTGAATGTTAATAACAGGCTTTTAATCTGTTGAGCTAAACCAGGCTCTTTTGCAGGCAAACTCTGCCCACTGCCAGGAGTTCGATCTTGACCAGCTCAAGGTTGACTCAGCCTTCCATCCTTCCGAGTCTGGTAAAATGAGGACCCGGATCATTGGGGGGCAATAGGCTGACTCTAAACTGCTTAGAGAGGGATGCAAAGCACTGTGAAATGGTATATACGTGTAAGTGCTACTGCTATATCATCCACCTTAAATAGCTTGCTTGGCAGTCTAGATCGGTGTTTCTCACCCTGCCCAACTTTAAGATGTGTGGACTTCAACTCCCAGAATTTCCCAGACAGCAATGCTTAAGGTTGCCGAGGTTGAGAAACCCTGACGTGGGGCAACTTGAGATCAACCATCAAAGCTCACCTTGATTCTGTACTCGTCTTGAACTGAACCGCAGGATTCGTTTTGATCTGAACGGAGGACTAAATTCGCCAGGACTTACCCCCACATTCTTCCCTAGAAAGGCCTGCAGGAAAGCGGACTTGCCAGATCCCCGAGACCCAATCACTTTGCACAGGAAGACATTCCGGTGAGTCTGGCCTTTCTCCAAGTCAATCTTTTTTTCCCGGGTGACTGGAACAAAAATGGAGAGGTGGATGAGGAAGGATGCTAAAGGAAGAGGCCTTTCCTTCCTGCCTCCTGTTGTGGTCCCCCGGTGGGTTACAGAGCTGGCAGCAGAGTCGGACAGTGAGGAGGCTGGGGAGGAACATGGACCAGTCCTGGAGTCTGGGGAAGGCTCAAACAAGGGCTCTGCGTCGGAGGCAGAGAGGGGAGCAGGGCCATCTGGGAGTTATGTGCTGACTCCAGAGCCTCCAGAGTCGGACATCAGAGAGGCAGAGGAACAGAGGGAGCCTGTTCCCAGTGCGTGCATGCGCAGAGCAAGAACCGTTAAGACAAAAGGGGCGACTTGGGAGTAAGGCTTGGAGATGATTGGGCATAAGACATAAAGGTGAATCAAAGGCATAAGAGCCTTTGCAGGAAGCAACTTTGTTCGTTCTGGTCGGTTTAAACTCTGACTCCGTTTGGCCTTGCAGAGCTAATTGGCAATTAGGTCTTTGGCAGCGTTTCAAGGGAGATTAAGGTGGGTGTTGATCAGCCTGATCCTGAAAGACTGTGGCAGACTTCTGTCAGACTATTCACAAACTGCTTGGGACTCATTATGGGCTGTGAATGAACAGAATTCACAGCCGTTGAAATAAAAAAAGATGGTTTTTGGGACTAAGTGTGTGATTGTTACCGTCTCAGGAAGCCTATGTCAGAACATCATCTCAATTTCCTTCCTGCTGCCTTCTTGCCTTTTGGCAGGAAGCAGGAGGAGTCGAACTTAATTCCAGGCAGCAGATTCATTCTGGAGGTTTTGCCCAGGTCTGAGGAGGGGGTGACTGAGTCTCCAGTTCCCCCATGTTATAGGTAGTCCTCGACTTACGACCACAACAAAGGACCAGAATTTCAACTGCTAGGCAAGGTGTTTCAAAGAGTTGCGTCTGATTTTACGACCTTTCTGCCACGGTTGCGAAGCGAGCTCACTGCAGTCGTTAAGTGAATCCAGCCGCCCCCCTCCATTGACTTGGCTTTGTTGGAAATTGGCTGGGGAGGTTGCAAATGGGGATCACGTGACCCCCCCCCCCGGGAAGCTGCAACCATCATAAATACATGTCAGTGTCCAAGTTTTGATCATGTGACCGTGGGGATGCTGCGGGATGGTCGTAACTGCAAGGACTGGCCGTTAAGTCATCTTTTTCGGTGCTCATGGAACTTTGAACAGCCACTAAACGATGTAATTCAACTTAAGACCAAATGTTCTGGTTGTTAAGCGGGGCAGTCGTTAAGTGAATTTTGCCCCATTTTTTGCCACGGTTAAGTGAATCATGGCCATTGCTAAGTTAGTTACACGGCTGTTAAGTGAATCTGGCTCCCCCGCTGACTTTGCTTGTCAGAAAGGTCGCAAAAGCAGATCACAGAACCCCAGGACACTGCAACCGTCATAAATACGAATCAGTTGCTAAGCACCTGAATTCTGATCTCGTGACTATGGGGATGCTGCAATGGTTGCGAGTCTGAAAAACAGAAGTCATTTTTTTCAGTGCTGGGAGGAACGGCACTGGAACGGTGAGCAAATGAACCGTTGTAAGCTGAGGACTGCCTGTTACATTGAGTGCTAACCTCACCTGAGTTCAGAGAGAGGAGAAGTTCAGCAGGTGATTTACCTGTGATGGCGTAAATCTGAGAGTCCTGCTGAGAGAAGATGGAGTAGCCCAGGTAGCCCAAGTATTCTAAACAGCGATGGACGTCCAGGTAGGCCACCAGCCTGGGGAAAATCCAAGCACAGAAAAAGAAGCACACCTGTTATAGGACCAAGCCGCCCAGGGAAGGGAGGAGAAGTGGTCTGACGGGAGGCAGAGAGAGGCTGCGCTTACGTCCACTGGCAGAGGAATCCATGCAGGGAAAGCAGGCCTTTATCTGTGGTGCATACCGTGTGGTAGAGCTCAGGTCCCCAGGGGATGTAGGGGAACACACCAAAGAAGTTCTGCAGCTCGACGGGCGAGAGGGCGCCGTCACGATCCTACAAGCCAGAGGAAAGAAACAGGCCCTGAACGGCAGCTCTCCCTTGCTACGGACGACAAGACCACCATGCCTACAGCAGCCCGAGAGGGCCTCTGCTTCTTCTTCTTCTTTTTTTAAATTTGATTTATATGCCGCCCTTCTCCGGAGACTCAGGGCGGCTTACAATGCGTTAAGCAATAGCCTTCATACTTTTGTATATTTTATACAAAGTCAGCTTATTTCCCCCACTAACTGGGTCCTCAATTGACCTACCTTGGAAAGGATGGAAGGCTGAGTTGACCTTGAGCCTCGAAGTTGCAATAATTGCAGACAGCTGAATGTTAATAACAGGCTATTTAGCCTGTTGAGCTATTTGAGGCTCTTTCAAGAGCCTCAAATAGCTCTTTCTTTCTTTCTTTCTTTCTTTCTTTCTTTCTTTCTTTCTTTCTTTCTTTCTTTCTTTCTTTCTTTCTTTTTCTTTCTTTGTTCCTCCCTCCCTCCCTCATTCATTCATTCATTCTCTCCTCCCTCTTTCTTTCTTTCCTTCCTTCCTTCTTCTCCTTCCTTCCTTTGTTCCTCCCTCCCTCCCTCCCTCCCTCCCTCATTCATTCATTCATTCATTCATTCTCTCTCTCTCTCTCTCGCTTTCTTTCTTTCTTTTTTAAAAAATTAGATTTATATGCCACCCTTCTCCAGAGGCTCAGGGCGGCTTACAATGCGCTAAGCAATAGCCTTCATACTTCTGTATATTTATACAGAGTCAGCTTATTGCCCCCACAAACTGGGTCCTCAATTGACCTACCTTGGAAAGGATGGAAGGCTGAGTCAACCTTGAGCCTGGGGAGATTCGAACTTACAGTAATTGCAGACATCTGGTGTTAATAAGAATGCTTTTAGTCTGCTGAGCTATGCAGGCTCCTCAAAAACCTCAGCTACCAAAGTGATTAAGGTGCTGTGCCCTTGCCCTTAGCTTCTCCCTTGCTACAGATGACAAGACCACCATGCCTCTGTGTTGTGACCCAGGCCCAAACAGACAAACAGACTTTATTAGAACAGCTGAGAATTAACTCATTAATTAGCTCCGCAGGCTGAGGAAGAACATGGGCCAGTCCTGAAGGCTGGGGAAGGCCCGGATGAGGGCTCTGCGTCGGAGGCAGAGATGGGGCCAGGGCCATCGGGGAGTGATGTGCGGATTCCAGAGCCTCCAGAGGCTGACAGCAGAGAGGCAGAGGAACAGGAGGAGCCTGTTCCTAGTGCACGTATGAGAAGAGCTGCCAGAAGGCAGCAGCTAAAACAGAAAGGATGACTTGGGAGGAAGGCCAAGAGATGATTGGCCCCTCCCAGAAGGCTTAAAAGACCAGCAATGGCTCTTGGCCTCTTTGCCGGTAAACAACCGTTGAGAGAATTGCTTCTTGTTTCACTGTATTCATTTCTTGTCGGCATCTTCTGCTTCTTGAACTTTTGCCAAGAAAAGCCTTTGGCAGTTTGCCTAATTATCCCAAGGTCGGTGATAAACTAAGGAATGGTGTTTTGAAGAATTTGCTTTCATTTAGTTTGGACAACGCTGAGAATGAGTTAATTCTCAGCTGTTCTAATAAAGTCTGTTTGTTTTCAAACTGTTTGTATTTAATACTAACTACTTGGGCGTGGGTCACAACACATGTCCATCTTTATATTTATACCTGCTATCTTGTACATGTTTGACAAACAAACAAAATAAATAAATAATTTGAATGACAAAAGACTTTTCCTGGCATCTCTAGCAACCGCTTTGCCAGAACTGGCGATCCGGTCGCTGGCAAGATATGGGATTCAACCATTATGCAGCCTCTACACGGGGGAAAAGCGCATGACACGCAACGAAGACGCTCTGTTCGCTGCTTACCTTGTCGTGCTTCTCAAACATCCGTTGCAGGAATTGGTACCCGAAGTGGTTGAGTTCTGTGGAACAGTCCTGGGGTACCCGGATCCTGAAGGAGACCAGAGGAGAATTTAAGGTAGGATCTGCAGTCTGATGAATTTTTCCAACTACTGCAAACCATTAGCCACCCCGAAACATTAAAAAAAACCCCTGCATTGCAATGCAATAAGGGTAGTCCTCGAGTTACAACAGTTCATTGAGTCACCATTCAAAGTTACGACGGCCCTGAAAAATGTGACTTGTGGCCGTTGTTCACACTTACGACCATTGCACAATCCCCATGATCAGGGGTTAAAATTCAGACGCAAAAGCTGAAGCCCAACATTTTTGTGGTTAAGCAAGACTCCTGTTAAGTGAGTTTTGCCCCCATTTTCATGACCTTGCTTGCCACCGTTGCTAAGTGAATCACTGCAGTTGTTAAATTGGTAACACGGTTGTTAAGTGAATCTGGCTTTCCCATTGATTTTGCTTGTCCGAAGGTCACAAAAGAGGATCACATGACACCGGGACACTGCAACGGTCATAAATATGAAGCAGTTTTTTTTTAAAATTAGATTTATATGCCACCCTTCTCCGGAGACTCTGGGCGGCTTACAAGGTGTTAAGCAATAGCCTTCACACTTTTGTATATTTTTTATACAGTCAGCTGATTGCCCCCACAAACTGGGTCCTCAATTTACCCACCTTAGAAAGGATGGAAGGCTGAGTCAACCCCGAGCCTCAAACTTGCAATAATTGCAGACAGCTGAATGTTAATAACAGGCTATTTAGCCTGTTGACCTATCTGAGGCTCTTTTAGGTGGGTTTCAGCAGGTTCTGACCAGTTCTGAAGAACCGGTAGTGGAAATTTTGAGTAGTTCAGAGAACTGGTAATAAAAATTCTGGCTGGCCCCGCCCCCATCTATTCTCTGCCTCCTGAGTCCCAGCTGATCAGGAGGAAATGGGGATTTTGCAGTAATCTTCCCCTGCTACACCCAAGCCACGCCCACAAAACCATTCCCACCAAGCCACGCCTACAGAACCGGTAGTAAAAAAATTTGAATGGGGATATACTGCAAAAGTCTGTGTAACTGTGAAAAACGGTCATCAGTCCCTTTTCTCAGTGCCGTCGTAACTTTGGCCAGTCACTAAATGAATTGTTGCAAGTCGAGGACTAGCAGTAGCACTTTGACGTATATACCGCTTTACAGGGCTTTACAGCCCTCTCTAAGCGGTTAACAGAGTCAGCCTATTGCCCCCAACCACCTGGGTCTTCATTTTACCCACCTCAGAAGGATGGAAGGCTGAGCCAACCTTGAGCCAGTCAGGATTGAACTCCAGACTGTGGGCAGAGTCAGCCTGCAATACCACATTCTAACCACCACACCAAAAGGGCTCTTAATGCAGCATCCAATCAACTACAGCAATAGTACTTACACTTATATACCGTTTCACAGTTCTTTTACAGCCCCCTCTAAGCGGTTTACAGAGTTAGCCTCTTGTCCCCAATGATCTGGGTCCTCATTTTACCGG
Source organism: Coluber constrictor foxii (assembly GCA_038048745.1). Lineage (NCBI taxonomy): Eukaryota > Metazoa > Chordata > Lepidosauria > Squamata > Colubridae > Coluber > Coluber constrictor. Next base: position 11,815,641 of record CM075973.1, read on the forward strand.
CCTCAGAAGAACAGAAGGCTGAGTCTAACCTTGAGCCTGGTGAGATCTGAACTGCCAAATTGCAGTTCAATAGCCTGCAGTACTGCATTCTAACCACTGCACCACCACGGCTCTTCCTGCACTGCCTCTCTTTTAAGGTAAAGGTTCCCCTCGCAGATCTGTGCTAGTTGTTCCCGATTCTAGGGGGCAGTGCTCATCTCTGTTTCAAAGCCGAAGAGCCAGCACTGTCCGAAGACGTCTCCGTGGTCATGTGGCCGGCATGACTCAACGCCAAAGGGGCACGGAACGCTGTTCCCTTCCCACCAAAGGTGGCCCCTATTTTTCTACTTGCATTTTTTTAGGTGCTTTCAAACTGCTAGGTTGGCAGAAGCTGGGACAAGTCACGGGAGCTCACTCCATTACGTGGTGCTAGGGATTCGAACCGCTGAACTGCCGACTTTTCGATTGACAAGCTCAGTGTCTTAGCCACTGAGCCACTGCGTCCCTTGCCTCTCTTTTACAGGAACCTAAAAACCCAGGAGAGTTCAGGCTGACTCACACTGGGCAGAGATAGTCATCGGTCAGCTCCAGGGCATCGTCATAGCCAAAGCGGCGGAGAATGGTCCATGTAGTCTCGTGACGCCCTCTCTGGATGAAGAGGGTGTTGAGGAAAAGGAAGCCTGGGGAGAGACAAGCGGGCAGGCACAAGAGTATCATTCAGAAGAGGCAGCTACAGCCAAGCTACCCCATAGGACAGCTTTGAGTCTTCTCAACCTCAACAGAACAGAACACAACAGAATAACAGAGATGGAAGAGGCCTTGGAGGAATTCTAGTCCAACCCTCTGCTCAGGCAGGAAACCTTATACCAGGGGTCTGCAACCTTAAACACTCAAACAGCCATCTGGACCAGTTTCCCACAGAAAAGAAAACACCCGGAGCCACAAAACCTGGATGGGCATGGTCAACTTGATGTCACTCACTTTCACCAGTCACATGCTTACTTAGACGGTCATTAGGGCAGAGAACTGGTTGTTAAAAAACATTGGAGACCACAAAACCCTTTTGACATCTCCTCTCTCTGTATCTCTCTATGTCTTTCTCTCTCCCTCTCTCTGTATCTCTTTATTTCTCTCTCTCTCCCTCTCTCTATGTCTCTCTCTCCCTCTCTCTGTATCTCTATGTCTCTCTCTCTCTCTCTGTTTCTCTCTGTCTTTCTCTCCCGCTATCTCTATTTCTAGAGTCTCAACATCCTTTCTTAAATACCATTTCCAGGGCCAGCTACTTAAAGAGGAGCGGATTGCTCGGACTTACCATTGAGTGTAAGGCCATTGTCCTGGACACCATCGGTTGTGTTCTTCCACACCACCATTTTTACATCTTCCAGAGCCTGAGGAGCCAACGGATTTCCAAAGCAGGACTTCTACTTCCCAAGAAAAGCAAAGAGATCAGTCACAAAATGGGACAGGTCCAGCAGTGGGTTTTACATATTCTTACCACCAATTCGCCCTGCGCGCGCATGTTCGCTCTGCTCGCGTGTCCGCATCTTCCGCGCATGTGCCAGCCTCAAAAACATGGCTAAATAAGGACGGCATTACGCCGGGCAGTTGCTGCTACCAGTTCGTTTGAATTAGTCCGAACCGGCTGAATACGGTCTTTGGACAGGTCTATCCATAAAGAACAAATAGAAGCATCAGATTGACTCAGAGAGAAGGTAACAGCTCAGCTGCTGTTGGAAAGATGGGATGTTCCATATTCGGCTTGGCATATTCCAAATTCTCTCAAAGTCAATGATTGCTTTCAGATCTGGAATGCAGGTACCGTGTTTCTCCAAAAATAAGACCCCGTCTTATATTTTTTTGAACCCTGAAATAAGTGCTTGGCCTTATTGCCGTGCTCAAAAGCCCGATTGGGCTTATTATCAGGAGATGACTTATTTTGGGAGAAACAGGGTAGATAGATAGATAGATAGATAGATAGATACCGTGTTTCCCCAAAAATTAGACCCTGTCTTATATTTTTTTTGAACCCTGAAATAAGCGCTTGGCCTTATTGCCATGTGCTCAAAAGCCCGATGTCACGGGATGTCTTATTTTGGGAGGAACAGGGTAGTCCTCCATTTACAACAGGTCATTGAGTGACTGTTTGAAGCCACAACTTATGACCGTTGTTCAAACTTACGACCATTTCAGCCTCCCCGTGATCATGTGATCAAAATCCAGATGCTTGGCAACTGACTCACACTTACGACCATTGCTATGTCCCAGGGGTCACAACGATCCCCTTTTGTGACCTTCTGATGAGCAAAGTCAATGGGGGAGCCCAGATCCGCTTAACGACCATGTTACTAATTTATCAAGCGCAGTGATTCATTTAACAACTGTGGCGAGAAAGATCGTAACATGGAGCGAAACTCACTTAAAAAATATGTTCTGCTTAGCAACAGAAATTCTGGGCTCGATTGTGATCATAAGTCGAGGACTATCTGCCCCATCTATGCCTATTGAAAGCACAAGGATCTGAGGCTCTCTTGTTGCTCTGAGAATACACAAAAGATTTCCAGCTTCTTCCCTCATTGACCAACCCACCCAATCCACCAACCCCCATTGACAACGACATGGTACCTGGAAATAGTTCAGTTCTTCATCACTTAGGATCTGGTTGTTATCCTGATCAGACATGGTGAAAATGCGAGTGAGCGCTCGGGCACATGCTGGCCTTAACTTAAAAGGACAGAAGCAAAAAACAAAGAGGTGCAATTTTAAAGAGAGGGAATATGAAGTAGATACTGATACACTCATCTCTCCTCTCCTCTCCTCTCCTCTCCACTCATCTTATTCTATTCTATTCTATACTATTCCTATTCTATTCTATTCCATTCCATTCCATTCTTCATTCCAATATTCTATTCTATTCTATTCTATTCTATTCTATTCTATTCTATTCTATTCTATTCTATTCTATTCTATTCTATTCCATTCCATTCCATTCCATTCCATTCCATTCCATTCCATTCCATTCCATTCCATTCCATTCCATTCCATTCCATTCCATTCCATTCTTCATTCCAATACTCTACTCTCTTCTATTCTATTCTTGCAACATTATCAGGCAGATGTTTACCTGTTTCTCCTCTGGATCATAGAGAGGGGCAGTTGGGTGAAGAACAGCTTTCTGCGCATAGTAGAAGAGCTCAGAAATGTTTTTCAGGTTCTTTGCTGAACACTGGTGTGGAAAGAGGGAAAGAGAAGCTGATTCATTGTTCATCGGTAAATAAAACAGACATACTGTAACGACACTCAAAATTCTCATTCTGAGGCTAGCTATGAAAACAGGCTCAAATTAAAGAGACTAAAAGCGAAGCCTCTTTCCTTCCAATTCTCACTGAAAGAAAAATTTTGATGTGGTATCATCAGAAAGGAGAAAAAGCCGAGGAGTCGGTGGCTTAAATATGGGGACTTTTAGATGCAAAATATCTGCTACCGCTAAATCAGTGGACGTGTTTCTAGTTCAACTCTCGTAAAGCAAGAGTTCCTCAAACTTTCCGGCTTTGAGGCCCATTGGGGTGGGGGGGAGAAGGGATGACTCTATGCAGGGGTGCGCTTCAAAAATTTTAGCAAGGGGCTCTGTGCCCCGTTGCTGAGTGGGCGTGGCCCAGTTGGCCTCCTGCACTACCGGGGGTGGCATGGGGGGTTGCCCTCTCCAGGTTCCGAGGGTTTTCTCGAGCGTCTGGGAGGGCAAAAACAGCCTCCCCAGGCTCCGGAGGCCCTCTGGAGACCGGAAACCTCCAGCCTTCGGTAGGCCCATTTTTCGCCCTCTCCGAGCCTCTACATCTGCATCCAAAATGGGCCACGTGGGGACTCCTGGGAGGGGTGGGGTGGACGGGCACAACCAGGAATGGGATTTGGGGGGGGGGGTTCTCTGAACTGCACAGAATCTTAGCTAGAGGTTCTCCCGAACCTCTGCAAATCCCCAGCAGCCCACTCCTGGTTCCATGCAAGTGGTGGACACATACACACAACTCCGTTTGCAGAAGCGGTGGGTATGCACGCCCGCCGCTCACACCAATGGAACAAACATGCAGACGCTTGCCCGCCACTTCCACGGCCCGGTTCCGAACAGCTCAAGGCTTGGGTAGTGGGGTCTACAACAATTCGCCACAGCCAACCCGCAACATGGCCATCTTGCTACAAGACAACACGGTACGAGACAAGAGTTACACTATTATTAAAGAAATGGTGGAACAGAATCATGAAAGTTCCCCGACCCAGACTGATGGGGTTTTAAGGGTTTTAAATTTTAGTGGGTCTAATTAGATTTTAATTTTGTATTATGGCTTTGTATTATTTTGTATTATGGCTTTGTGAATTTTATTATTGTGAGCCGACCAGATAGGGTGGCATATAAGACAAATAAAATAAATAAATAAAATAAATAAATAAATAAAGAAGGGACAGAGTGAAATGCAATGGCAAAAATTAAAACAACTTTTATTTATTTTAAATTTTAACTGTTCACTGCCCTGAGTTCTTCGGGAGAAGGGCGGTATAAAAATTAAATAAATAAATAAATAAATAAAATAAATTGGGAAATAGAATTGCTCAACTGTCCTGCAGCGAGCTGTGCCCAAGGCAAGTTGGCCGTCGTGAGTTGTCCCACAGAGTTGGCCGTGGTGAATTGGCTGCAGAAAGTTGGCTGTATCAAGTTGTCCCATTCCCCCCTCCTCCCACCTCCCCGAATAGTGGGCCGTGGCCCAGAGGTGTTGTGGACTCGTCAATAAAGGAGTTTTCCGTCACCCCAAATCAAAGGTGTGTACTATTTCCCTGCCAACATCTGGACAGTTCCTGACCTCCACGCAGGTCTCGATCTCAGAGAACTGGTTCATGATGGGCAGGATGGTTTCCATGGAGCTCCCGGTGTGCAGATCGGATTTGTTTCCCACAAGAATGATGGGGATCCTGGAAAAGAAGGAACATTTGGGACAGACTTATCAAGGATGGCTGTAGTTAAAGCGGCAGAAAATCCATCCATCCATCCTTCCATCCATCTATCATCCATCCATAATCTCTCTCTCTCTCTCTATCCAGTCTATCAATCTATCAGTCTCTCTCTCTCTATCATCCATCCATAATTTCTCTCATCTTTCTCTATCCAGTCTATCAGTCTATCAATCTATATCTATCTGTCTGTCTGTCTGTCTGTCTGTCTGTCTGTCTGTCTGTCTGTCTATCTATCTATCTATCTATCTATCTATCTATCTATCTATCTATCTATCTATCTCATCCATAATCTCTCTCTCATATGTATCAATTCTCTCTCTCATCCATCATCTCACTCTCCCCTCTCTCTCTCTCTCTCTATCCAGGCTATCAATCTATCAGTCTATCTCTATCCATAATCTCTCTCTCATCTCTTTCTCTATCCAGTCTATCAGTCAGTCAGCCCGTCTGTCCATCTGTCTCTCTCTCTCTCTCTATTTCTTTATGCCAGGGATTTTCCTACGTATATCAAGATGTTTCATGGCCTAATTTTCAGTGAAATCTCCATTCACTTAGGCCATGAAACATCTTGATATACGTAGGAAAATCCCTGGCATAAAGAAATATACACATAAAGACCTATGAAAATAAAATAATATCTACTGTATTTTCCTGCGTATAAGACTACTTTCTAACACACAAAAATCTTCTCAAAAGTCGGGGGTCGTCTTATACGCCGGGTCTCATTCTCCTGTAACCAGGCAGACCAGCCCATAAGGCTCTGATAAGCCTTAAATGGCTCTGAGGAGGGTCGTCTTATACGCCCAGTCGTCTTATACGCCGGAAAATACGGTATCTATCTATCTTTCTATCTATCTATCTATCTATCTATCTATCTATCTATCTATCTATCTATCTATCTATCTATCTATCTATCTATATCTATCTATCTATCTATCTATCTATCTATCATCTATCTATCTATCATCTATCATGCATCCACAATCTCTCTTTCATCTCTCATCATCCATCCCTCTCCTCTGGAGGTGGGATGGCATGGGGAGAAGGGCTCACTGGCCGACAAATCCAGTGTCCAGAAGCAGCTGCGCCACTGAGCAGCCACCCCAAAGGGATTTATTATCAGAGGCCCACGAGATCGAAAAGCACCTCAATCCATTCTGTAGGACAATAGATACCTGGCACACCTCTCAATGCCACCATTCACCATTGGAATCCATTTTGTCCGAATCTAGGGAAACAAGGAAGGGAAAAAGCAAGTGGGCGAGAGAATCCCTGCACCCCTAACTCATTCCCCAATTTTTAAGAAATTAAGCCCTTGAGGAGACACCCAAGTCTTTTCCCACCAGCTCCAGCCAAGATCCACCCCCATCCAATGCAGCAGATGCCCTTCAAAGAAACATCATGAGATACCGAGAAGAAGTCATGGACATTCATAGAGCCTTGCCTAAGACAGTCAAAGCAGGGAGAAGCAGTATAATGGTGGACTTGTGGATGGGCAGCTAAGAGGGGTTACCTTGTCAATGGTGGCCTCCTCTGTGACATCATAGACCATGCACACCACGTTGGCCTGCAAGGGAGAAAAGTGGGAGAGAGCTCTAACAAACGCATTGTCAGCTCTAACGAACACATTATGCTATAATCTCGGGAAACTTTCAGAGTTGGTTTAATGTCAGGGTTCCAAGTAACGCATCCAAAGAAATCAGAACTCCGAGGCAGGAAGTGATCTGACTTAGGCTTCCTGAAAAAGCCTAAATCACAATTTTAGTCCCAAAAAAACCTCTTTTATTGAGACGGCTGTGAATTATGTTTATTCACAACCCATAATGAGTCCCAAGCAGTTTTGTGAATAATCCGACAGAAATCTGCCAGTCTTTTGGGATAAGGCTGATAAGCACCCACCTTTATCTCCCTTGAAACGCTGCCAAAGACCTAATTGCCAATTAGCTTTGTAAGGCCAAACGGAGCACAGAGTCCAAATAGAGCTTCAGAATTTAAACCGACCAGAATGAACAAAGTTGCTTCCTGCAAAGGCTCATTCCTTTTCCTCCTTTAATGTCTTATGGGAGGGGCCAATCATCTCCAAGCCTTACTCCCAAGTCGCCCCTTTTGTCTTAACTGTTCTTGCCTTCTGGCAGCTGTGCGCATGTGTGCACTGGGAACAGGCTCCCCCTGTTCCTCTGCCTCGCTGATGTCCGACTCTGGAGGCTCTGGAGTCAGCACATAACTCCCAGATGGCCCTGGCTCCATCCCTGCTCCGACGCAGAGCCCTCGTCCGAGCCTTCCCCAGGCTCCAGGACTGGCCCATGTTCCTACCCAGCCTCCTCACAGTTCGACTCTACTGCCAGCTTCACAGGCCGTCAGCAGACTACAACAGGAAGATTCCTCAAAGAACATGTTTATTGGATACATTGTATTGGCACAGCTAGTAAAAACCAACTCTGAAACGTTCCCGCGATGACAGCAGAATTAAAAGGGTAACTGTTTCCCTCCCCAAGTGTCAGAAGTCACACAGTCCAATTAAAAACAGTTGGCGCGTTCCTTGCTCACTCCTTTCCTCCTTCAACTGCCACCTGTTGGGATGACCTTGGTTCCCATGGAAGAACTCTTTTGTTATTTCTGCGAGCCAGTCTATTTACTTCCCTCCCTTTCCCCTCATCCCAAAGTGCATGGCAATAATGAAGCAGCAAAAGATGGCTTCAGCCAGGTTCGATTCAGAGTTGACACCAGGGGTGAAATCTACTTACCTTACCGGTTCGGAAGTGCATGCACTGTGCGTGTGCATCACATGTGCATGCAGACCCTCTGTGCATGCGCAAAACCCTCTGTGCATACGCAGAGGGTAAAAAACACATTACTTCCTGGTTAAAACCAGGAAGGACACTCAGGTGGGTGGGCAGAGCCTTGCGCAACCATCGCTACCGGTTCTGCAAACCACCTGCCACTATCGGTACCGGATCACTTGATCTGGTCCGAACCAGAAGCATTTTCACCCCTGGTTGACACACATGGAAATCTCCTCTCCGGATTATTTTTGTTGCCAAGAACTCGCATCCCAATGTTGGGTTTAGCACCATCGTAAAGAGCCAACTATAGGTTTGATGAACTGCTCTAGTGAGTTGGCACATTTCAACAATGCCCTCCATTTAGGACTACCAGGATGGCAAAGAGACAGTTCTGCTGAGTGTAAAAAGATGACCTTGACAGAAATATGGAGGAACTGTTACCCAGGTAAAAGGGGGTCATTTTGTTTTTTAAAAATCCAGAAATGTGAGATAACACCTGGAAGATGTCTGAGCACTTTCCTCCCCGATTCATAGGGAACAGGAAGAAGGAAGAGGGGGCACAGAGCAATCCAACTTGCAAGATCTTGTTACTGTTGCTGATCTCAATAAAAGTAGTTTTAGCCTTCCTCTGGAGTTGGATTCTTGGCTTGATCCATCTAGTGGGGCTAAAACTGAGATCTTACTCTCTAATATGCTGCTTCTCAGACTAATAGAGTTGGAAGGGACCTTGGAGGTCTTCTAGTCTAACCCGCCCATCCAAGCAGGAGATCCTATACCATTTCAGACAAATTGGTTGTCCAGTCTCTTCTTAAAAACCTCCAGGGTTGGAGCATTCACAACTTCTGGAGGCAAGTCGTTCCACTGGTTGATTGTTCTCACTGTCAGGAAATTTCTCCTTAGTTCTAGGTTGCTTCTCTCCTGGATTACTTTCCATCCATTGCTTCTTGACCTGCCTTTGTATAGGTCAAGTCCAGGGGTGCCATTCAGCAGGTTCTAACAGGTTCTGGAGAACCGGTAGTGGAAATTTTAAGTAGTTCGGAGAACCGGCAAATACCACCTCTGGCTGGCCCCAGGAGTGGGGAGGGAATGGAGATTTTGCAATATCCTTCCCCCAGGAGTGGGATGGGAATGGGGATTTTATAGTATCCTTCCCCTGGAGTGGGGAGGGAATGGAGATTTTGCAATATCCTTCCCTTGCCACGTCCACCAAGCCACGCCCACAGAACCGGTAGTAAAAAAAAATTGAATTCCACCACTGGTCGAGTCCCTCTTCTTTCTTTTTCTCCATCTGCAGGGAGTTGTGTCCCCCTTTGCAACTGAAATGTTCATTGTGCTTTATGACATCGCTTCCCACGGCAACACAGCTGCATATATGGTAACCCTGCTGAAGCTAAGTGATCCATGCTCTCTGCAAAGAGGTAGGAACTTCTGGGCCTACTAACCCCCCTATTAACCCACCCACCCCGAGTCTTCTCCTGCCTGGTTCTCTCTTAAGCTGGTAGGTTAAACCCCCATAGCGTTACTGCTGACCAACAGAAATGAAGCAAAGATAAAACGGATCAGGTTAATTCCCCCCAGGCTTTGTGGGTGGGATTTGGGAAGTGTTTTGGTGTTCAGGATCAAGAAGGCAAAGAGAGGGAGGGGAACTCTCCAGGTCCAGCCCACCCCTCCAGACCTCAGATCACCTTGGCAATCTCTTCTTGGAGCTCATCTTCCGTCTGTTCGGCTTCTGAAAGGAGAAGCAAAAGGGACATGCAATCTTTCAGACATGTGCAAAGTAAGAAGCGTCCTATCCACCATACGGTAGTGGCCAAAATTGTGGAAACCTTTTGGGAAAAGTGTACTTTCTAAAACTAGCCAATAACACCACTTTTTATTTTGGGAGTAGCACCATACAATTATATATCAATGGAAAGATAATTTAATCAAGAATGTAATCTTTTATGAAGGATTTGCTATTAGAATAGAGTTTAGAGTTCATTGGATTTTTATACCGCCCTTCTCCCGAAGGACTCAGGGCGGTGCACAGCCATGATAAAACACAGAATCATATCAAAATTAAAACCAGTTAAAAAGAATTAAACAAATTGGCCTTGTCCATTAAGAAACCCATAAATTAAATGGGATTTATGGGAAATGTAGAAAGTAGAAAGTAAGAGGAACGAAACTAATATGTAAAAAGAAACATATTGTGTGTTTGTGTTTTGTATGTTGTGTTGTGTTGTTGTTGTAAAATTAATTAAATTTTTTTTTTTAAAAAAAGAATAGTTACATCCGTGACCTACCTGAATAGTCTACAATATGGGTGGGGACTTTCTCAGGAGTGACATCTGCAGGAATGATGATTTCTTCGGCCCGAGGAGGAACCTGGGGAGAGAAAAGGGTTATCTCTGGCATAACTCAAGACGATAAAGGCTTGTCTGAATTTATCTGGGTACTTTCCTCATATACAGCACTCTAGATTTCAAAATAGTTGACAAAACAAAAACCACCATCCAGAGTCATTACCATCCAGCAAGAAGGATCCTTGAGGTTTCTTCTTTGCTTGTATGTCATGAAGGTAAAGGTTCCCCTCGCACATATGTGCTAGTCGTTCCCGACTCAAGGGGGCGGTGCTCATCTCCATTTCAAAGCCAAAAACCCAGCGCTGTCCGAAGATATCTCCGTGGTCATGTGAGCGGCATGACTCAACGCCAAAGGCGCACGGAACGCTGTTCCCTTCCCACCAAAGGTGGTCCCTATTTTTCTACTTGCATTTTTTTACGTGCTTTCGAACTGCTAGGTTGGCAGAAGCTGGGACAAGTCACGGGAGCTCACCCCGTAAACGCGGCCCTCGGGATTCGAACCGCCGAACTGCTGACCTTTTCGATCGACAAGCTCAGCGTCTTATCCACTCAGCCACCGTGTCCCTTTGTATGTCATAGTCCACTTTTCTTTACATTGTTTGTCCCGCTTATAAATTGCTGTGGGAAAGTTTCAATTCTAAAAGAATAAGAATAAGATACTAAGGCGGAATAAAACAGCAACGAAGAGCCACCTGTACTCACCTCTTCAGGGAACTCCTCCCCCACCAGAGCCATGATCAAGGACGTTTTCCCCACTTGGGCTGTAAGAGAGAGAAGCAATACAGTTACTGGTAGTCCTTGATTTACGACCAGTCATTTAAGCAACCATTCAAAGTTGCAACAAACACTGGGGAAAAAAATTACCATTTTTCACACTTATGATTGGCTGCAGCGTGAGCAAGTCATCAAAATTTGGATGCTTGGCAACTGGCATGTACTTACGACGGTTGCCGTGCCCCTGGGTCATGTGATCCCCGTTTGCGGCCTTCTGACAACCAAAGTCAATGGGAAAAATCGTATTCACTTAATTAACTTATTACTAATTTAATAACTATCGTGATTCACTCAATAACTGTGGCAAGGAAAGTTGTAAAATGAGCAAAAAAACTCAGCTAATAAATATCTTACTTAGCAATGGAAAGTTTGGGCTCGACGGTGGTCGTAAGTCAAGGACCAACTACGTGTATATAGGTAGCATATTACAGGTAAGTCCTTGACTTACGACCACAACTGGCCCCAAAATTTATGTTGCTAACATTTGTTAAGTGAGTTTTTGCTCCGTTTTATCACCTTTCTTGCCTCATTTGTTAAGTGAAGCCATGTAATTGTTAAGTTAGTAACCCGGTTGTTAAGTGTTGTGGCCTGTCAGCGGCCGGTGCAGCTAGTAGCTGATTCGGACAGCGAGGAGGCTGGTGTGGTGCTGCGCCAGCAGCCTGTGCAGCTGGCACTCGAGTTGGACAATGAGGAGGCTGGAGAAGATGTGGTGCCAGAGGCGGGGATTCAGCCAGGGCCTTCAGAACCTCCAGAAGCTTCTATAAGTGAAGAGGATGAAGAGGAAGAGCCTCCTCAATGCACGGGTGCACAGAGCTGCCAAAAGGCAGGAGTGGCTCCTCAGGAGGAGGTCTCCTTGAGAGTAAGGCTTAGGGCTAATTGGCCATTCCCCTGGCCTATTTAAGGAGGAATGCCGACTGAAGCAATTTGCAGGGAACAACTTCGTTCACATTCCTTCGTGTCTTGTCTTGCTTATCTTATCAGCTTCCTGCAAATTGCTTCTGGGCACTCTGCCAACCACAGTCAGCTTTCAGTTATTATTCTTTGAATTCTTGGCGGCTGTTAATGCAGTTAATTAACAGCCACTGTTGTAAAAAACTGGTTTATTTAATAAACTAAAGTTTGAATGGACTTTGTGTGTGCTGAGTTCTTTGGGGTCTGTAGCTGGGGCAGAACATTAAATCTGGCTTCCCCAGTGACTTGGCTGGTCAGAAAGTTGCAAAAGGGGACGCGGCAGTGCTAAAAACCGGATGTGTGGCAGCCAGCTGATTGTCGTGTCCGCATGTGTGCCAGAACCTGAAAGTTCAGCTTTTCCGGAGCACGATCCCTTCGCGCGCTCAGCTGTGCCGAAAACTGGCCTGTGCATGCGCGGCGGCCAGCTGATCATCGGGTGTGCATGCGTGCCAGAACCCGGGAGTTTGGCTTTTCTAGAGCAGGATCCCTTCGCGAATGCAGCAGTGCCGAAAACCGGCCTGCGCATGCGCGGCAGCCAGCACCATCGGGCACACATGCGCGCTACAACCTGGAAGTTCACCTTTTCCAAAGCGTGGTCCTTGAAACCTTTTCGGCACTCGGTGCCGGCACTCGGTGCTGAAAAGCTTTGCCATCGCTGTTCTAAGAGGTACCCACTTTGTTTTAAAACAATCTGTTTGCTCAGAGAAAAGATACTGTATTTTCCTGCGTATAAGACTACTTTCTAACACACAAAAATCTTCTCAAAAGTCGGGGGTCGTCTTATACGCCGGGTCTCATTCTCCTGTAACCAGGCAGACCAGCCGGTAAGGCTCTAACGAGCCTTAAATGGCTCTGAGGAGGGTCGTCTTATACGCCCAGTCGTCTTATACGCCGGAAAATACGGTATTTTTTTTCCTGAGGTTGTCTCTAGAAGGGCATGACACACAGTGTTCGTTACAGAAGGCATCTCCGTGGTAGAGCTGTCAGGTTCTCAAGAGAAGCTCCATAAAGTCAGCCATTAAACAGAATGGCTGTTTATGGCAGAGTGACAACACTGGAGCATCCGCAAGCCTTGGGGAAAAGATTTCAAGCTTTTATTTATGGAGTGATTTCGGGACATTGCCGCCCCACCTCCAAAAAAAGAGACTTATAGTACCAGTTTCATATCTGAGCCACTACTTTGTAACTTGAACAAATATCTGATCAATGGGCTTTAACATGGGGACTGCAAGCTGAAGATTTATTACTATTTTTTTTTGCAGATTCAGGCTGTTAAATGGTCAATTGAGGCTCTGCAGCACTGCTTCAGGTTTGATTCCAAAAAGATCCTTTTTTTTTTTTGGAAAAGATAGAAAAGGCTTAAAAAGAGTTGCAACCAGGTTGACAATGGTACCCTGACGTAGTATGAAGTAAGCCTTATTATAAATCTCCCGGAGTGAGTGGCTTTATTGGAAGAAATAAAAGGGAAAAACAGACTCTCTCTCCCTCCCTCCCTCCTTCCTTCCCTCTCACTCTCTCTCTCCAAGAAAAGCAGGAAATGTTTTTGCTTTCTGGCTTTCAACAGCTCATTCGGTCCCACCCTGACTTCACACCCAGATACCAGATTTTTAATCCCTTCCTGAAATGAATGCTAGGATTTTCATCCGGACACTGAGTTCCATTCACAGCTCCAAGTCTGCAAAATGGATTTTTTTCCCCCCTTGGACATTCTGTCTTTGCTTAAGAAGTTCCTCTCCTCCACATTACTATTTTAAAACCCACAAACAAGCCCGAGAAATAAATTGGGGGGAAATGAGCAGCAGTGATTTCATTAGCCTAGGGGTTTTTAATTGGGCCTTTCTACTCAAAGACGATCATTATACTGGCTACATCAGGGGAAATGGGACAATGTGCCAGGGCCAACTTGCTGTGGCCGACTCACCATGGCCAATTCGTTGTGGCCAACTCATTGCAGCCAACTCGCCAAGGTACAACGTGACAGAATAGAATAGAATAGAATAGAGTAGGATAGGATAGGATAGAATAGAATTAGGATAGAATAGAATAGAATAGAATGGAATGGAATGGAATGGAATGGAATGGAATGGAATGGAATGGAATGGAATGGAATGGAATAGAATAGAATAGAATAGAATAGAATAGAATAGAATAGAATAGAATAGAATAGAATAGAATAGAATAGAATAGAATTTTTATTGGCTGTATGATTGGACACACAAGGAATTTGTCTGTGGTGCATATGCTCTCAGTGTACATAAAAGAAAAGATACGTTGATCAAGAATCATCAGATACAACACTTAATGATAGTCATATGGTACAAATAAGCAATCAAATCATGCTAGGAAACAATCAATATAAATCGTAAGAATACAAGCAACAAAATTACAGTCATAATAGAATAGAATAGAATTCTTTATTGGCCAAGTGTGATTGAGCACGCAAGGAATTTGTCTTTGGTGCATACGCTCTCAGTGTACATAAAAGAAAAGATACATTCATCAAGAAACATAAGGTACAATACTTAATGATAGTCATAGGGTACAAATAACCAATCAGGAATCAGTATCAATACAAATCGTAAGGATACGATTCTAACAGTTCTATTCAATTATTTAAAATAAATAAAAACATATTTTAATTTTTGCCATTCGTATTTTGTTCTGTCCCTCCTTTTGCATCCTTTCCTTAATGATTCTATTCCACCATTTCTTTGATATTAGTGCTATCATGTACCCTTGACTGAAGATGGGTACACTCCTTCTATCTGGGACGGTTGTTCTCTTCCACCAAGCGTGCAGCTTCGGGAGGGACACACATGGAGCGGTGAAGGAGGAAGGGGACACCCGCCTAGCCAGCCAGATCGCCCGAGTCAACCCTGGCGATCAATGAGATGACAGATGTCACAGTCAGATTGCCCTCACATCCGTTTGGTATTAGTGTAACTCTTGCCCTGCAGTGAGTTGTCCAGTGGCAAGATGGCCATGGGGAGTTGGCTGTGGCATGTTGGTCATACGAGTTGGCCGTGGCAAATTGTCATAGCATTAGCACTTAAGACTTACATACAGCTTCACAGTGCTTTTACAGCCCTCTCTAAGCGGTGGACAGAGTCAGCCTCTTGCTCCCAACAATCTGGGTCCTCATTTTACCCACCTCGGAAGGATGGAAGGCTGAGTCAACCTTGAGCCAGTCAGAATCGAACTCCTGGCAGTGGGCAGTTAGCCTGAAATGCTGCATTCTAACCACTGTGCACTGAAGAAGGAAGGAAGGAAGGAAGGAAGGAAGGAAGGAAGGAAGGAAGGAAGGAGAAAAGGAAGAGCAATAGCACTTAGGCCTGCTGGCAGAGGGAGGGAGGGAGGGAGAGAGGGAGGGAAGGAAGGAAGGAAGGAATAGCACTTATATACCGCTTTACAGTGCTTTTACAGCCCTCTCTAAGCCATTTACAGAGTCAACCTATTGCCTCCAACAATCTGGGTCATCACTTTACCCACTTTGGAAGGATGGAAGGCTGAGTCCACCTTGAGCCTGGTAACATTCAAACTGCCGAATTGCAGTCAGTCGGCAGTCAGCAGAAGTAGCCTGCAGTATTTCACTCTAACTACTGCGCCACTGCGGCCCCATACACCCTATATCAGGGATGTCTCACACCTTTGGCAACTCAAGGTTGTGGCCTTCAACTCAACAAATTTCCTAGCCACCTCAGCCAACAATTCTTTGTTCAATGACAGTTCAAAGTTACAAGGGACTTGGAGAAACTGATTTACAATCTGTCTTAGTCATTATCAGCGCATATGTACTATCTTAACAATCATCGCACGCACGCACACATGATCACATAATCACAATTCGAGCGCTAGCTTGCATTGACTATCGGTTGCAGCGTCCCGCAATCACAATCCGCAACATTTTTGGGGGGGACAATTTTCAGCAAACAAAAAATGCCCATGGGAGGAAATCTGAATTCATTGAACAAACCGTATGATTTGCTTCAAGGAAAAAAAAATTAACATGACTGAATGAGAAAAAATGAAAAATAAATTTTAGGAAACACGGCGGCAAAAATAAATCTGGCTTGAGCTTATCACTGCAATGACTTATGATGAGAAATTCAAATATCAATTACCGGTCCTAGGTAAAGGTTAAGGTTCCCCGCCCACATACGTGATAGTCATTCCCGACTCTAGGGGGCGGTGCTCATCTCCGTTTCAAAGCCGTAGAGCCAGCGCTGTCCGAAGACGTCTCCGTGGTCATGTGGCCGGCATGACTCAACGCCAAAGGCGCACGGAACGCTGTTACCTTCCCACCAAAGGTGGTCCCTATTTTTTCCACTTGCATTTTTTTATGTGCTTTCGAACGGCTAGGTTGGCAGAAGCTGGGGCAAGTCACGGGAGCTCACCCCGTTAGGTGGCACTCGGGATTCGAACTGCTGAATCCCTTTCGATCGACAAGCTCAGTGTCTTAGCCACCGCGCCACCACGGTCCCAAGTGGAGGACAATTTGTATTCCGTCCTTCATAACAAGATTACTTAGACATGATATAAAGGAAGATTTTTTTTTTTTACAGCCACAGCAGATTTTCCAACCTATTTTCTATCATTACCCGCCAGGCAGCAAGCCCAGAGGGAACAAAACTTTAGGTCACTATTTACTCTGGTACAAACAGTTCTCCATAAACTACCTCTACCTCAAATAACTCTGGCAAGTAGCAAGAACGGAATTCAGAATGATTATCCCCTCATTGCAACTGAGATGGATTAGAACAGTGAGAGCTAACCTTTTTTCCGCCGTGTGCCAAAAGTGTGCGTGTGTGTGTGGGGCGGGGGTCATGCACGTGTGTGCCCACACTCATAATTCAATGTGCCCCAGGCCATTTCCAGGCTCTGAAGGGCCTCTGGGGGTGGGGTGGGGTGGGGAAAGCCATTTTCACCCTCCTGAGGCTCCTAGAAAGCCTCTGGAGTCCGGGGAGAGTGAAAAACTCTGGTCCTATTGGAAATTGGCAAATGGGCTGCTTCTGGCCTCTGGGGGAGGGTGGGGAAGGCCGTTTTTTGCCCTCCCCAGGCTCCTACAAAGTCTCTGGAGCCTGGGGAGGGCGAAAAATGGGCCTTCCTCACACACACACACCCGAGGCTGGAAACAGCCTGTTTCCTGACTTCCGGTGGGCCTGGAAGGCCCAAAAATCAGTTGGCCGGCCCGCACATGCATGCTGCAGCTGAGCTAGGGCAATGCTTGCGTGCCCACCGATATGGCTCCGTGTGCCACGCCTGCCATAGGTTTGCCATCATGGGACTAGAAGGTCCCTCAGATGTGAGATCTGAACCTCCTCAGGAGAGGCCCATCATCCTCACAGCTGCTCTAATACAGAAAGTTGCTCTTCTCCCTCATTTTATTCCTGATGTGCTCATTATTCTGATTTTTCAGAATAACAGAGATAGAAGGGAACTCGGAGGTCTTCTAGTCCAACCCCCTGCTCAAGGAGGAAAACCTATACCTGATTCAGAGAAATGGTTGTCCAATCTCTTCTTAAAAACTTCCAGTGATGGAGCACCCACAACTTCTGGAAGGTAAGTTGCTCCACTGGTTGATTGTTCTCCATCAGGAAATTCCTCCTTAGTTCTATGTTGCTTCTCTCCTTGTTTAGTTTCCACCCGTTGCTTCTTGTCCTGCTCTCAGGTGCTTTGGAGAATAGCTTGACTCCCTCTTCTTTGGGGCAGCCTCTGAGATATTGGAACTCTGCTATCATGTCTCCTCTAGTCCTTCTTTTCACTAGACTAAAGGCAAAGGTTCTCCTTGCACATATGTACTAGTCGTTCCCGACTCTACGGGGCTGGTGCTCATCTCCATTTCAAAGCCGAAAAGCCAGCGCTGTCCGAAGACGTCTCAGTGGTCATGTGGCCGGCATGACTCAACGCCAAAGGCGCACGGAACGCTGTGACCTTCCCACCAAAGGTGGTCCCTATTTTTCTACTTGCATTTTTTTTACGTGCTTTCGAACAGCTAGGTTGGCAGAAGCTGGGACAAGTCACGGGAGCTCACCCCCTTACGCGGAACTAGGGATTCGAACCGCTGAACTGCCAACCTTTCGATCGACAAGCTCAGCGTCTTAGCCCCTGAGCCACCGAGCCCATTTTCACTAGACTAGACATACCCAATTCCTGCAACCGTTCTTTATATAACCGTTCTCCTACAATTCTTCAAGGTATTTATTTGTAGAATGTATTGGCTGCCCCTCTTATCATAGAGAGCAGTGTCTCCCAACCTTGGAAGCTTGAAGATGGGTGGACTGGGGGATTCTGGATTCTGGGAGTTGAAGTCCACCCATCTTCAAGCTACCAAGGTTAAGAAACACTGATATAGAGTAATTCTGGGCAGCTTTACCGTCACATACCATTAAAAACAAAAAGAGTTAAAACCAGACATTAAAACAGATAGGCTCCTTTGCTCCAGAATGGTTGAGGGTCTCCTGCTTGTTGAGAGGCTTGGATTAGAAGACCTCCAAGGTCCCTTCAACTCTGTTGATTCTGCTAACTCTCAATGTTCTTGTAGGCTTTGAACAATCACGCCTAGTCCTCGACATACGGGCGGCGGTAATACAACCTGCCCTTTCTGTTCCTATGCAGTGACGACTGTAAATCGCATCGGTCATGTGACTGACTGAATTTCTTTTTTCTTTTTTGCAATGGTGCTTGCAAAATGACTTGATGGTCATGTGACAGTTATTTAGGATTTAGCAGAGGTACTGGTCTACCGGGCTTTTAACTGCTTGCAGAGCTGCACCGATCTACCCATTTATTTTTTGCAGGCACTGATCTACTCATGTATTTCTGCAGGCACAGGTCTACTCATTTATTTTTGCAGGCACTGATCTACTCATGTATTTTTTCAGGCACTGGTCTACTCATTTGTTTTCTTTTTACACTGATCAGCTGTAGGGCGGCCCTTTGAGTGCATGTGCTAAAATAAGCCCTCCCTGAAAATATTTAAACGCATGCACAGCCGGTGCCTGCCATTTCCTCTGGTTTCCTCCATGCACCCCAAAATAATAAGACCTCCCCGAAAATAAGGCCAAACACTTATTTCAGGGTTCAAAAAAATATAAGACAGGGTCTTATTTTCGGGGAAATGCAACATCCATCCGTCCATCCATCCATCCATCCATCCATCCATCCAATCGATCAATCTATCTATCTATCATCTGTCTGTCTGTCCATCTATCCATCCATCTTTTCTTTTATGTACTCCGAGAGCGTATGCACCAAGACAAATTCCTTGTGTGTCCAAACACACTTGGCCAATAATAAATTCCATTCCATTCCATTCCATTCCATTCCATTCCATTCCATTCCATTCCTTTCCATTCCATATATTTTGTCTTTTACAAAACCACATCCAGTAACATTCTAATGTCAGGGTTCCAAGTAACACCCCCAATGAAAGAAAACCCCGAGGCGTGAGTTTTCTCAAAATTCCATTTTATGAGAGATGTCATATTGGCACATCTGGGAAAACCTGAATCTGAAAGTTTCCAGGTTTTCCCCACCCAAAGGAAAGTCCAAGTCCCTGCCCAGCACCCACATGTCCATCACATGGCCCAACCAATGCACCGTCCCAACTGAAGATGCCTCCCACTCACGCCACTTCAGATGCAGGGTAGGATGTCCTATGTTATCTTAAACTATTTTCCCTATGTTCTTCTACCTTTTCTTCAGGATTCTGATTATGAATGGATTTTGACATACGTTAACTAAGGAATAATGTAAGCCTTTAGCAAACATTAAATATGAATTTAATTTAATTTTAATTGAATTTAAAAATTCAATACTAATTGCAGCAACCTAAAAATAGACACACATATATGAGCACCGTAAGCCAGAGACCATAGTGTCAGATGAAGGATCCTGCTTTCCGTATTGTTTTGCGAAGAACCATTTAGAGCAATTTTGCAAGATATCCTCTGCCCGACTCTTTCAGTTAGTCTGGAAGTCATAATCGGTTTGGACTGCTGTAGCAAAAATGTCAGGATATTTTAAGATCAGGTCTCTGGATCTTTATTTATTTATTTAATTATAAAACAAATGTAAAACTGCTATAATCTAGGCCAGGAGTCGGCAACCCGCAGCTCTGGAGCCGCATGTGGCTCTTTCGTCCCTTTGCTGCTGCTCCCTGTCACTAGTAGGGCTCACAATTGATAGGGCTTTCGGTTAGGACAGGTAGAGGAAAAAGGATGCCATGCTAGGAGGAGACTCTATGGTGGTGGTGAAACTGTGCTTCCAGTCGGCAGAGGCAAAAAGGACGCTGTGCTAGGAGGAGACTCGATGGTGGGGGAACCAGACTTCTGGCCAGCCAAGGAAAAAACGTGCCACACTAGAAGGAGACTATGGTGGGGGAACCGACTTCCGGTCGGCAGAGGGAAAAGAACACCATGATAGGAGGAGACTCTATGGTGGGGGAACTGGACTGGCCGGCTCCAGAAATGAATGGGGGGCTTCCTGTTAGGACCTTTGTAGCTCTTTGAGTGTTTAAGGTGGCTGACCCCTGATCTAGGACAATTTTTAGATTACGTCAGTTAAAGAGTATAAAAATGAAGAAATTAAAGTGCCAAAGAATTGCCACATAATCCCCAGACTTAGCAACTGTCAATAAGAAAGACTAAAAAATCTGGATAGTGGACATGGAAGTACATATCATAATCAGAATCCTGGAGAAAAGGTAGAAAAACATATGGAAAATAGTTTAAGATAACATAGAATGCTACTGGATGTGGTTTTGCAAAAGGCAAAATATATTAATCAGATAGATAGATAGATAGATAGATAGATAGATAGATAGATAGATGGATGGATGGATGGATGGATGGATGGATGGATGGATGGATGGATGGATGGATGGATGGATGGATGGACAGACAGACAGGATAAAAGAGAAAGAAGATAGATAGATAGATAGATAGATAGATGGATGGATGGATGGATGGATGGATGGATGGATGGATGGATGGATGGATGGATGGATGGATGGACGGACGGACGGACAGGGTAAAAGAGAAAGAAGAGATAGATAGATAGATAGATAGATAGATAGATAGATAGATGGATGGATGGATGGATGGATGGATGGATGGATGGATGGATGGATGGACGGATGGATGGACAGGGTAAAAGAGAAAGAAGATAGATAGATGGATGAATGGATGGATGGATGGACGGACGGACAGGGTAAAAGAGAAAGAAGTGAAGAACAAAATACAAAGATCTCCACATGGAAGTAGAATGATCTTGGCAAAAGAAAGGAAAGGTAGTACTAACAGTGATTGGGCACCTTGGGTGCAATCCCAAAACATCTGGAGCACCAATTTGAACGCTATCAACATCGACAAAACCCCACCCCGTCAATTGCGGAAAATGGGCTGGACTTGAAACAGCTTACATCCCATGACGATACCTTTTAACGCCTTCAAACAACATCTGTCTTACCCCAGGTCCTCGGAAAGGACTCAGCAGGGGGATAAAAATGTCAAATCCACTCTGAACATCTGGTTGACTGTGCGATGAACCACAATCATATATCGAATGTATATGCGACAGCTCGCAAATCATTAAAATAATATAATAACAATCAAAAGAACTTAAAAGATGAAGACGTAAGATGGGAAGGGACAAGCCAAGGGATTGTCTCCCTCGCCAAAGGCCTGGGTGAAGAAGCAGAAGGTTTATGTCTCTCTTGAATGACAGCAGTCGGGCAGCCATCTGGATCTTGAGAGATGTGGGGGGGGGGGGATCTCACTGTCTATCAAGTTCTATGAGGCAATCATCTCAAGATTATTAAACTACCCTGTTTCCCTGAAAATAAGACATCCCGATAATAAGTCCAATCGGGCTTTTGAGCCCATGAGCTAAAATAAGCCTCCCCCCCGAAAATAAGCCCTCCCTGACAATATTTAAATGCAGAGCTGGAAATCAAGAGGAGCCCCATCTTGCTCCACGCACCCCAAAATAATAAGACCTCCCCGAAAATAAATCCAAAAGCTTATTTCAAAAAAATATAAGACAGGGTCTTAGTTTTGGGAGAACACAGTATCAAGTTCTTATTTGTCTCATTTCTACTTCCCCACCTTGCCTTCCAGATAGATGTACCCCAATCACAGACAAGAAAGAGTGCATATCCTTTCTACAGGTGGTCCTCAACGTCTGACCACAATTTGAGCCCAAAATTTAGATTGCTTAAGTGAGAAATTTGCTAGGTGAGTTTTGCCCCATTATACGACGCGCCTTGCCGCTTTCGTTAAAATAAATCACTGCAATTCTTTAACACAGCTGTTAAAGAAATATGGCTTCCCCATTGACTTTGTTCGTCAGAAGGTCGCAAAAAGGGGATCATGTCACCGCCGGGACACTGCAACTGTCATAAATGTGGGTCAGTTGTCAAGCATCCACATGTAAATCACGTGACCGTGGGGATGAGGACGTAAAAAAATGGTCGTAAGTCACTATTTTCAGTGCCGTTGTGACTTTGAATGGTGGCTAAAGAAACCATTGTAAGTGAAGCACTGCTTGTATTCACGAATAGAATAGAATAGAAAATAATATAGAATATAGAGCAGGGGTCTGCAACATTAAATACTCGAAGAGCCATTTGGACTTGTTTCCCACAGAAAAGAAAACACCAGGAGCCACAAAACCTGGGTGGGCGTGGCCAACTCGATGTCACTCACTTCCTTCCACCAGTCACATGACCCCCCAGCCATGCCTACCCAGCCGGTCATTAGGGCAAAGAACCAGTTGCTAAAAAACACCAGGAACCACAAAATCCTTTTGACATCTCTCTCTCCTCTCCCTCTCTCTATGTCTCTCTCTCTCTCCCCCTTCTCTCTGTATCTCCCTGTTTCTGCCCTGGCCACTTCTCTATCTCCCGCCGTCACCCTTATCTTCTCAGGCCAGGCGAGGAGTGACTGGGAGGGGAGGACAAGGGGCGGGGCCAGCCAGTGGTGGGATCACCTGACAGGGAGCCACAGCAGAGGGCCCAAAGAGCCGCATGCGGCTCCAGAGCCGCAGGTTGCTGACCCCTGATATAGAGAATAGAACTGAATGAATGGAGTGGAATGGAGCTGGAAGGGACCTTGGAGGTCTTCTAGTCCAGCCCCCTGCTCAGGCAGAAAAACCTGTATCATTTCAGATAAGTGACTGTCTAGTCTCTTCTTAAAAACCTCCAGTGATGGAGCCCCCACTAAGCCGATCCTATGTTTGTAGCAGGACTTTGCTACACTAAAACACCCACAGCCACCCAGAACCCCAATGCACGGAATTATTTAATCAAAAAAAGCAGCCAGAGGGTACCACCCCTGCAGCATCGAATCAGCAGAGTGGATGCTAAAGGGAGACCAAGCAGTTCTACCTGGCCTGCTGTGCAGCTTTACAGGTGGCGACCGGCACCTGAAATTGGACCTGGGAGCAAACCAGCCCCCGCCGTCCACCCCACCGAAGCTGCAGGGATGTGGCAGGATGTGGACAAAAGCAGAGGTTTGCCCAATTCTGCTTGCCCCTCCTGTGCTTATAGATCAATTGAAGGTGCTGGGTAGTCTCCGAGGGCAGCCCCATGCACAGAGCATTGTGGTAGTCAAGCCAAGTTGGAGGACAACCAAAGCCAGCAAGGGCCACTTAAGGCCACCCACCCTCCCCTCCCCTGGGATGCAATTTCCCCTCCCTGCTCTGCAACTCCCCATTTCCCACGTGTCCTGATTCCACCCCTGACTCTCCTCCAAGGTCATTTCCAGGCCTCCTGGCCCCGCCCACAACTCCTCAGCCCCGCCCCGCCCGCAAACCTCTTGGCCCCGCCCACAGACCTCCTGGCCCCGCCCCCTTTTCACCAGCCTTCTATAAGACTCGACACCCCCCCACCCCAACCAAAGATCCGGAGCGCCCACGCGGCGGCATTTCCCGCCTTCCCCATCCCGGGCAGGCCGCCCCCTTACCTTCCCCCAGCAGGAGGATGCGCACGTCCCGCCTCATCCCCGCGGCTTCGGGGAGGTGGGGGGGGGGCGGTTTGCAGCGATCGCCGCTCGCCCCGGCGCTTCCCACCCTTCTCGGCGCTGCTGCCGCCGTCTCGCTCCCGCTTCCGCTTCCGCCTTCCCGAGCGGGGCGCCGCGTATTGCCTGGAGCGCCCTCTGCGGCCGGAGGCTCAAACGGCAGCCTTTTTTTTTTTTTTTTGGCTTAACGAGGCTAAACTGTCGGTTGAAGTGGAATCGTAATGGAGCTAGAATAGGAATAGAATAGAATAGAATAGAATAGAATAGAATAGAATAGAATAGAATAGAATAGAATAGAATAGAATAGAATAGAATAGAATAGAATAGAATAGGAATATTGGAATGGAATGGAATGGAATGGAATGGAATGGAATGGAATGGAATAGAATAGAATAGAATAGAATAGAATAGAATAGAATAGAATAGAATAGAATAGAATAGAATAGAATAGAATAGAATAGAATAGAATAGAATATTGGAATGGAATGGAATGGAATGGAATAGAATAGAATAGAATAGAATAGAATAGAATAGAATAGAATAGAATAGAATAGAATAGAATAGAATAGAATAGAATAGAATAGAATAGAATAGAATAGAATAGGAATATTGGAATGGAATGGAATGGAATGGAATGGAATGGAATGGAATGGAATGGAATGGAATAGAATAGAATAGAATAGAATAGAATAGAATAGAATAGAACCGAACCGAACCGAACCGAACCGAACCGAACCGAACCGAACAGAACAGAATAGGAATATTGGAATAAGAAGGGAATGGAATGGGATAGGATAGGATAGCATAGCATAGCATAGCATAGCATAGCATAGCATAGCATAGCATAGCATAGAATAGAAGGGACCTTGGGGTCTTCTAGTCCAGCCCCTTGTTCAAGCAGATTTTATACCATTCCAGACAAGTGGCTATCCCTTTTAAAAAAAACCCTCCAGTGATGGAGCATTCATAACTTCTGGATGTGACCCATTCCACTGTCCAATCAATCAATTACAATAGAGCTGGAAGGGGCCTTGGAGGTCTTCTAGTCCAACCCCTTGCTCAAGTAGGAGAATCTATATCACTTCAGACAAGTGACTGTCCAGTCTTCTTCTTAAAAACCTCCAGTGATGGAGCGCCCACAACTTCTGGTGGCAAGCTGTTCCACTGGTTAAGTGTCCTCACGGTTAGGAGGTTACCATCTCTTCGAGCGGAGGTTTAGCATGGAGAAATTGGGATGCACGCACTGGGACTCTGCTGCGTGTGTATTTACTGTTTCTCAAAGTCATGCTGGCTGGGGGATTTTGGAAGCTGAAGTCCACACATGTTAATGGTGCTGAGATTGAGAAACACTGATTTAATAAATTAAAATAGATTTAAGAGCCTGGTGGCGCAGTGGACTAAGTGCTGTTAAAGTAGCACTTAGTTGCCAGCTGCCTGCAATTACTACAAGTTCAAATCTTGTAGTCAAATCAAATTACTACGGGCTCAAGGTTGACTCAGCCTTCCATCCTTCTGAGGTAGGTAAAATGCGGACTTGGATTGTGGGGGCAATAAGCTGACTTTGTATAAAAAAGAACACTGTTTAGTGGGACTCAAAAGCCCTATTAAGCAGGTATATACAAAAGTATGAAGGCTATTGCTTAACGCATTGTAAGCTGCCCTGAGTCTTCAGAGAAGGGCGGCATATAAATCAAACTAATACATAAATAAATAAATAAATAAATAAATAAATAAATAAAACGAATACAGAGCTTTATTGGGTTCATCTGCTTCTTAACTGTCTGCCAGCCCCTTGAATTCTGGCTCAACTATTCATTAGAGATAGTCCTTGACTTAACAGTTCATTTAGTGACGGAGGTTTACAATGGTACTGAAAGAAAAGTGGTTTATGATCATTTTTCACATTTATGGACCGTTGCAGCATCCCTGTGGACACATGATCAAAATTCAGGCAAATGACTCATACTTATGACTGTTGCTGTGCACCTGAGGTCATGGGAAACCCCTTTTGTGACCTTCTGAGTCAATGGGGAAGCCAGATTCATTAAGTGACCATGTTACTAACTTAACAACTGCAGGGATTCATCGAGTGCCGAAAAGGTAGGGCGCGCGCATGCTCGCGGCATCAAGTGCCGAAAAGGAAGCACATCACGTGCACATGTGTATGCTTTGCACACACATGCACACTCGTCCGGGCCGAGAACAGGAATAGGAGTTGCCAAGGGGCGTACATGCGCCGAAGAATGTACTTACAATTTCTTCAGGTTTCTTCTTTACTGCAGGCAAATCTTCAGATTACATGCGTGTGCGTTGATCAGCTGGCGAGTGTGTGCTGGAAAATGTACTTCCGGTTTCCGGCACGCACATGCACGCCGGCCAGCAAGTCTTCAGGTTACTGCCGCTCATGCACACGCCCCGATCAGCACACATGCTCACACCGGAAAATGGAAGACCAGCTGTGACGGAAGGGCAAAGGCCAGCTGATCGTTGTGCGCGCATGTGCACCAGAAACCCAGAAGAGGAATAGGCACTGCGCGTGCCAGCTGATGTGGCTCCGCGTGCCGCTTTGGGCATGCGTGCCATAGGTTCTCCATCACCGATATAGACTAACGGACATTTGTAAAAACGGCTAAATCCAATTTGATTGTTTAGCGTGAGTGTCTGCAAACCCGTGGCTCCGGAGCCACATGCAGCTCTTTCGTCCTCCTGCTGTGGCTCCCTATTGGCTGAACTCACCACTGGCTGGACCCACCCCTCACTCTCCCCTTCCAGTCACTCCTCGTCTGGCCTGAGAGAGATGAGAGAGCGACAGAGAGAAAAAGAGACACACACACACAGATACCCGTTTCCACAGAAAAGACTAGGAGCCACAAAACCTGGGTAGGCGTGGCTGGGGGTATCATGTGACTGGATGGGAGTGAGTGACATCAAGTTGGCCACACCCACCCAGGTTTTGTGGCTCCCGGTGTTTTCTTTTCTGTGGGAAACAGGGCCAAATGGCTCTTTGAGTGTTTAAGGTTGCAGACCCCTGGTTTAGGGAAATCTTGAATCAGAAAGCAAAACTAGAAAAAAAAAACAATTCTTATCCATTCCATATTTAAAGATATCATCATTTAGCTACCCCAGTTGCTTTCCAAGCAAGCCAGAGAGGTTGTTTCTGCTGTGTTCATGGAATTAAAATGATGTGTTTTTTTAGCCGTTGGGAGAAATTCCTAAGGTCAGGACAGAATGTTTCCAGCTCTTCGCAATTCTTTCATTTGCAATAAAAAAAAATTGTAAACTTACTTTGTTTAGAGATGAAAGATGAACTGGGACATGAAAAATGGCATAGTACTTTAGCTGTCATGCAAGGATGACTATTTAAAGGGAAATACATAGCTGGCAATAACTCTACAAAGAAGCTCAAGAATCAGTGGAAATTGCTTGACAACTCCAACAGATTCACATGGCCCAAAAATTCTCTGCCATGGATAATTTGTATAACCATTAGTGAAATTCAGCTTTGTATATTAAAAACTTGTGCATGCACCTTTCTTTTGCAAATGGACTTATAACAGAAAAAAAAAACAATTACAGCCTGAGTGAGTTTGGGCATTTCTCCAGCAGAAAAAGTTACTAGAATTAACAATTTTTTATTCCTAAAGGAAGACACCACAAGAGTACACACCCAAAAGACACCATGAATAAACAGATCCAAACTGTTTTATTAAATCACCTGCTCCAAAGTGCTGTTCTTGAATCCTTTTGCCTATCGTATTTTAGATTCCTCTTTCAAAATTCTGGGCTGCCAAAGCAATTACAGGGAGCAGACAAAAAAAACCCAAGAAGCTGTGAATAAAATAAACGTGGATCCATAATGTACATAGCCATTAGATCAAAAAGGGATCACTAGGTCAAAACTGACTTGAAGGAATCATCTCCATACATGGATGAACTTAACCGAATCAAGAACTCACATTCATGGATATAATTTTGCCCAGGTAATAAAATGCTGTATCTCCTCTGGGTTGTAATATCCGCTTGCAGTAAACGAGAGCTAGAAATGTTTAGAAATGAGGCAGTTCACTAAACCTCTCCCCAATTCCTCTTCCTGTTCTTCTCCAAACATCCCCAACTAAGGTCTTCTAATTATTACGATGTGTTATAGCAGTCTTTTTCAAGCTTGGCAACTTTTTAAAAGAGGCATAGACTTCAACTCCCAGACGGCTGGGGAATTCTAGGAGTTTGAAGTCCACGCATCTTAAAAATTGCCAAGCTTGAGAAATACTGTGCTAGAGTTATTCTGAGGTTTTCCATTTCAGGAACTGGGAAAAAAATCTTTCTCCAGCATTTTTTAGCCCCTGTAGATAAGTCATGCCTTGTAGTTGCTGGATGGAATCTCTGCAATGTGCTTCTTCTAAATTCCATGAGCTCATAATCTGCCGTGTAAACTTTTCAAGGAAGCCTTGCAAACAAACAGTGATTGTTGTTTCAAAAGGTGGCAGTACGCTTTTGTGCTGATGGTTGGCAAGCATCTGGCAACTTTGCCCTACCTCCCCTGCTGTGTAAAATGGTAGCTGTTGGTCCCTGCTTAGAATATAGCAGCAGAAGAGGCGATCAGAATGATGGGTCACCAAAGCCAACTTCTAGCTGGACTTGTTTGACCTCCTGCAGGAGATCGGGGTTGTCCAACTCCAGCTGCAACAGAAAGGAAAACGGGGTAACTTAAAACATCTGTCAAATATACTCAAAGAAGGAAAGGGCAGTAATGCAATATAAGACAAATGAAAAATGCCTCTTTGTTAATATGTTAATATGTACCCTGTTTCCCCCCAAAATAAGACATCCCCTGATAATAAGTCCAATCCGGCTTTTGAGTGCATGGCAATAAGGCCAAGAACTTATTTCAGGGTTCAAAAAAAATATAAGACAGGGTCTTATTTTTGGAGAAACACGGTATGTATATATGTATATGTATACATTATACATAGCTTGATGATAGACATATATACGCATGCACACAGACAGTATATGTGCAGTATGTATGCAGGGGTGGGATTGAAAAATTTTAGCAACCAGTTCTCTGCCCAGTTGCTGGATGGGCGTGGCCATAGGGATGTGATCTACCTCCTGCACCACAGCGTGTGTGTGTGTGTGTGTGTTTTCATCGGAGGCCCTCTGGAGGCCAGAAACGGGCCTGTTTACAGACTTCCGGTACTTCCGGTAGGCTCTGCGTGGGCCCTGCACTTACCAGAGCCAGCCAGTCCTTGCAACTACCAGTTCGGCGAACCAGATATAAAATTAACATCTGGTTCACCTAACTGGTCCGAATTGGCTGAATCCTACCCCACTAGCAGCTGATAGTGTTGTAACCCAGGCCTAAGTAAGTAGTAGGAAAATCAGTCAGTGAAAAAAACAAACAAACTTTGTTCGAACAGCTGAGAATTACTTCGTTCCCAGCGTCATTCAACTAAATTAAAGCAAATTCCTCCCAACACAAATTCCTCAGTCCTATTGCAAACCTTGGTCCAATTAGGCAAAGTACCAAAGGCCTTTCTTGGCAAATGTTCAGAAGTTACAGATACAAAATTAAATACAAGACGTAGACGAAAAAGAAGAAGCTGCTACCAACGTTGTTTTCCGGCAAAGCCCAAACGCCATTGCTGGTCTGTTTTAAGCCTTATGGGAGGGGCCAATCATCTCTTGGCCTTACTCCTGAGTTGTCCTCTTTGCTTGAGCTGCTCTTGCCTTCTGGCAGCACTTCTCATGCGTGCATTAGGAACAGGCTCCTCCCGTTCCTCTGCCTCACTCCTATCAGTCTCTGGAGACTCCAGAGTCTGCACCTTACTCCCCGATGGCCCTGGCCGCATCTCTGCCTCTGACACAGAGCCCTCATCCGGGCCTTCCCCAGCCTCCAGGACTGGCCCATGTTCCTCCTCAGCCTCATCGCAGTCCTCTGAGGTTTGAAACAAACAATCCAGCAACCAGTAACCAACTATGTACTTACTGACCAGCCAGTGATGATCCTGAGGGGCAGAGAGTAGAACTCGAACTCAGGGCTAACAGATAGCCTCCGAGGTTATCAGAGCTAACGGATAGCCTCTGAGGTTTGAAACAAACAGTCCAGCAACCAGAGGAGTAGTCAAGAGTAGATCCAAAGGTCAAAATCCAGAAATTCAAATAAGAAAGTACTATAACAGCTAATAACTGTCAGAGTCACTAAACCAGACAACTGTCCAGTCGTCAGACTCTGCTGCCAGCTCCGAAGGCTGTTGGCAGACTACAACAGATAGACATACACACACAGAGTATATGTATGTATATGTGTGTGTATATATGTGTGTATATGTATGTATATGTGTGTGTGTGTATATATACACACAACGGCACTGAAAAATGTGACTTATTACTGTTTTTCACAGTTATGACCTTTGCAGGATCCCCATGATGATGCAATCAAAATTCAGAGGCTTGGTGACTGGATCACATTTCTGACGATTGCAGTGTTTTGGGGGTCACGTGACCTCCCCCCCTTTTGCGACCTTCTGACCTTCTCACCAATTCAGGTCCCCAAACTTCCCAACTGCAGCGATTAACAACTGTGGCAAGAAAGGTCGTAAAAGGGAGCCGAACTCACTTCATCAACGTCGCACTCAAAACAACAGAAATGTTGGTTACGTGACAACCGTGCGCCCCCTCCGCTGAGACGCTGCAACCCATCATAAATACGAGTCGGTTGCCATGCGCCAGACTCGTACTTTTTTCACTGAGGTTATAACTTCGAACGGTCACTAACCAAATTGTCGTAAGTGGAGGACTACTTGTATTGGGAAAAGCCTCGGAGATTTGCACCCTTCTAGAGATCAGAGAAGTTTGAACGAGGGGAGGGGGAAAAAAATGTCACCAACCTTGACAGCGTATTTATAGGATTGTTCGGCCTCCAGTTGTCTTCCGCCCTAAGGGGGGGAAAAAACAGCAATCTGTAATAAACAGGTTTTGACAAGGCAGGAGAAACCCTGAAAAGCTTAATGGTGTTTTTTAACGGAAAACGGGGAATGGGAGGAATACATCGCCCAGGGGAAGGTCTCTCGTCAAATTGAGAAGAGTGATGAAGAAAAAGAACGGCAGCCCAGAAAAAAAGGAAAGGGTGCGGTGGAAATGCATTTCTACATTTCTGCCTCGACTCAGAACTTCTTTCCATCCGTCCATTTGACCTGGAAAAGGACTTCAAATGGGTTTAAGAAGCCATTTGCACTCAGAGGAGGGTTGAATTCACCCGCAGAGAAACCCTCCCTTACTCTGACCTCAATCTCAATCCTTTTTTTAAAAAAAAATATTTTTACTATACATTTTCCTTTATTATATACATCACATTCCCAGTTTTGCAACAACAGTGTACTGGTTGTATCAAGTCCTTTGTAAGTATACATAGCATTATAGACCCTGAATTATAACCATTATTGTCGTGGTCATACAGTATAAAAAGGTAAAGATAAAGGTTCCCCTCGCAGATCTGTGCTAGTCGTTCCTGACTGCAGGGGGCAGTGCTCATCTCCGTTTCAAAGCCGAAGAGCCAGCGCTATCGAAGAGGTCTCCGTGGTCATGTGATTGGCATGACTCAACGCCAAAGGCACATGGAACGCTGTTACTTTCCTACCAAAGGTGGTCCCTATTTTTCTCCTTGCATTTTTTATGTGCTTTCGAACTGCTAGGTTGGCAGAAGCTGGGACAACTCACGGGTGCTCATCCCGTTACGCAGCATTAGGGATTCGAACTGCTGAACTGCCAAACGGTCGATCGACAAGCTCAGCATCTTAGCTACTGAGCCGCCGCATCCCCTGAGCCACTGAGTCATACAGTATAGTCTCTTTTAAATACATAATATTGTACGTCATAGTTATAACCATTATTTTCATAGTTGTACCAGAACGCTCTTTACATTTATCACTCTCTACGTTTTAATCTATAGTCACGTACAGTCCAAAGTACTATTGCTTACAACATAGAATATAGATATGTAAGAACTCTATCATCTATCTATCTATCTATCTATCTATCTATCTATCTATCTATCTATCTATCTATCTATCTATCTATCTATCTATCTATCTATCTATCTATCTATCTTTCTATCTATATCTATCTATCTATCATCTATCTATCTATCTATCTATCTATCTATCTATCTATCTATCTATCTATCTATCTATCTATCTATCTATCAACTGTATTTACTTCTATTTTGTTAATCTTCTTTCGTTATTAAGTTACTCAACTTAAGTTATTCATATGCGCTGTCTCCGATGTATCCTTGGCATTCCCTGGCAGGACAAAGTTCCAAATAGCGCAGTCTTGGAACGTGCTGGAATTTCTATCATGCATACACTATTGAAACAGCGACGTCTACGCTGGCTGGGGCATGTCGTGAGAATGGCTGAAGGTCAGATTCCGAAAGATCTCCTGTACGGAGAATTAGTGCAGGGAAAGCGCCTTTGAGGGAGACCACAGCTGCGATATAAGGATATCTGCAAGAGGGATCTAAAGGCCTTGGGAATGGACATTAACGACTGGGAAACCTTGACTTCAGATCGTTTAGCTTGGAGGCTAAAGACGCAGCATGGCCTTCTCCAGTTCGAAGAGACATTTGTTTGGCAGGCTGAAGCAACGAGGCAGTCCCGGAACCAGCGATATCTGGGGGCTGGGCAGGGGACAGAATGTATTTGCCTTCAGTATGGAAGGGATTGCCACCCTCGAATTGGCCTTTTTAATCACACCAGATGCTGTTTTAGGACCTCTTTCCAGAGCATGATACCATAGTCTTTTGAAGACTGAAGGTTGCCAATGTGTATTAAGTTACTAATCTCTGCACCTGCTATCTAACCATTTGTACAAAAAGTCCCATGTAAATTCTCTGATTCCTCTTTATCTTGAACTTCCATCGTTATCTAACCCAATCTCAATCCTACGCTCGCAGGGAAGAGCAAATTCTCAGCCGTTGGGATAAAACGGACCTCTGGAGACTCACCTTCATGCAGACCAAAGCGAGGTAGGCCCAGACTTCCGGATTGCTGTTGTTGAGGGCGTTGGCTTCAGAAAGAGCGTCTTCTGCCTCGGCCATCTCTTTGAGCTACCGGAAAGAGATTTTACTCATGAAAAAAAAAAAAACATCAGCCTATCTAAAAAAAAAAATCAACTGGCAACTGGAATCCGAGACTCCCAAAGGAGTCCTAAGAGGCAACTGGACTTTATAGGATAGGATAGGCTAGAATAATAGAAAATTAAGAGAAGAGAAGAGAAGAGAAGAGAAGAGAAGAGAAGAGAAGAGAAGAGAAGAGAAGAGAAGAGAAGAGAAGAGAAGAGAATAAGAATAGAATAGAATAGAATAGAATAGAATAGAATAGAATAGAATAGAATAGAATAGAATAGAATAAGAATAGTAGAATAATAGAAAAGAATAAGAATAAGAATAGTAGAAGAATAGAATAGAATAGAATAGAATAGAATAGAATAGAATAGAATAGAATAGAATAGAATAGAATAAGAATAAGAATAAGAATAGTAGAATAATAGAAAAGAATAAGAATAAGAATAGTAGAAGAATAGAATAGAATAGAATAGAATAGAATAGAATAGAAGAATAGAATAAGAATAAGAATAAGAATAGTAGAATAATAGAAAAGAATAAGAATAAGAATAGTAGAAGAATAGAATAGAATAGAATAGAATAGAATAGAATAGAAGAGAAGAGAAGAGAAGAGAAGAGAAGAGAAGAGAAGAGAAGAGAAGAGAAGAGAAGAGAAGAGAAGAGAAGAGAATTCTTCATTGGCCAAGTCTGTAGAGATTCTCAGTCATCCAGGTCATAGTTGTCCCATGTTAGAAGGATTGATATTCCTTGCAGACAGCTGGTCATTTGCATCCTTTGAGAGGGTCACTGAAGCACGTAGAGGTTTATCTGTGTCCTCAGGGTCACCTGAGTTAGTGCTCCTGGTTCCTGCAGTCTGCAATTTTCCCTCTGGAAATCCATTCCTACTCTCACGCCATTCCAAGGGGGGTCATCCCAAATTGCATAGCTCAAAGCCTATAGAGATTCTCAGTCATCCAGGTCCTGGTTGCCCCAAAGGTGCTTTTTCAGGAGGCCACTGGACTTTCTTGGTTTTCTTTGAAGATGTTTCGCTTCTCATCCAAGAAGCTTCTTCCACTCTGACTGAATGGTGGGGAAGTCAGAGCTGAAGATGTTAGAGCGGAAAAAGCTTCTTGGATGAGAAGCGAAACATCTTCCAAAAAACCCCCCCAGAAAGTTCAGTTGCCTCTGAGACACCTCTGAGCCCCTCTGAGACAACCGTGACTTGGATGATTGACAATCTCCATAGATACAGGTAACCCTCGACCTATAACAGTTCACTTAGTGACCGTTCAAAGTTACAACAGAACTGAAAAAAAGTGACTTATGACCATTTTTCAAAGTTACAACCTTTGTAGCATCTCCATGATCATGTGACCTGAAGTTGAGAACTACCTGTATTTAGCTATGGAATCGGAGATGTTTCGTTAGTCCAAGTAATAGGCTGAAGATCCAGATGGATCTTGACAGACTTGAACACTGGGAAGTAGGAAAGAGAAGGAGAGGAAGAACAAAGGAAATAGGAAGAGAAAGAGGAAGGAAGAGAAGGGGAGGAGAAGAAGAAAGGTTGGAGTAAAGGTAAAGGGTAAAAGAGCAGCCCCGAAAAAGTAAAAGTGAAAAGTGAAAGTAAAAAGAAAAGATGAATGAAAAATGATGGATAAATGACTGTACATGTAAATGTGTTTATGAGAAATAAAAATAAAAAAACTTTAAAAACAAAAACAAAAACACTGAGCCCTATCTAACAAAATGAAATTCAGTGTAGAGAAAGGTAAAGTCTTACCCTTAAGCAAGAAAAACCCAAAGGACACATATAGACTGGGGGAAACCAGGCTTAATAGCAGTGACTGTGAGAAGGATCTTGGAGTCTTAGTGGACAACCAGCTAAAAATGAGCCAACGGTGTGCAGCGGCAGCCAAAAAAGTCAATGCAATCCTAAATTGCATTAACAGAGGGATACAATCAAGATCAAGTGAGGCACTAATACCACTCTATAAAGCCTTAGTAAGACTACACCTGGAGTACTGCATCCAGTTTTGGTCATCACACTACAAAAAAAGATCTTGAAACTCTAGAAAGAGTGCAGAAAAGAGCAACCTGGTTGATGAAGGAACTGGAGGCTAAAACATACGATGAACGGTTGCAGGAACTGGGCATGGCTAGTCTGGTGAAGAGAAGGACCAGGGGAGACAGGATAGCAGTCTTCCAATATTTGAGGGGCTGCCATAGAAAGGAGGAAGGGGGTCCAGCTATTTTCCAAAACCCCTGAAGGCCACATAAGGAATAATGGATGGAAACTGACCAAGGAGAGATTCAACCTGGAAATAAGGAGAAATTTTCTGACAGTGAGAACAATTAACCAAAGGAACAGAAGTTGTCTTCAGAAGTTGTGGGAGCTTCATCACTGGAGGCTTTCAAGAAGAGACTGGACTGCCATTTGTCTGAAATGATATAGGGTCTCCTGCTTGGACAGAGGGTTGGACTAGAAGACCTCCAAAGTCCCTTCCAACCTAGTCTTCTATGTTCTACAAATCTGAAGGCCAAAAGGACTCCATCTCTTACCCTGTAGCAAGCGATTCCTACTCCCAGCCAGGTGAGACAAGAAGGTGATTTCTTACTCGCCAGAAGGTAAATGTGCTTGGCTTTGTCATACTGCCAAAAGAAAAGAGAAGAGAGAATTACTCTCCAGGCGGGGGCAATTTAGGACGTTTCTCCTTGCTTGTTGACAAAAGAGACCTGCAGTTCTCCAAACATAAAGAGGTTATTAGCAGCTGTTTGAACATGACTTGCTCCAGGCATGCGGTTAGAGAAGGCTCATAAAACTCATAAAAATCATCACAGAATACAGGATGGGGTGATAGGACCCATCTTGGCGATGCGGAAAAAAACAAGATCCAAAACTCAGAGGGCGAAGGGAAGCATTACGGAAGGATTAAGTATGAAATGAGCTTTGACCAATGGCTGGAATGTGGGAAAAGTATACATTTTTTTGCTTCTTTCTTCTGTCTAAGTAGTTTTGTTTTGGTGGATGGGTGGGAAGAAACTTATTTGAAGCAAATTGTTATGATTATTAAAATGATCGTAAAATTATTTTCATGGGAAATAATTGCTTCTTCCTCTACGGTCCTGATTGCACAAAGCGGCAAGACCTCAAACGGAGGTCTCCTCAAGTCTCGGAGGAAACCCCCAAACTCAACAAATCCACCCCAACTTCTCAACGTAGTATAATACTGGTCATGATCTTTACAGTGTACATTGGTACTACCCTGTTTTTCCCCAAAATAAGACATCCCCTGATAATAAGCCCAATCGGGCTTCGGAGCCCATGGCAGTAAGGCCAAGCGCTTATTTCAAGATTAAAAAAAAATATATAAGACAGGGTCTTATTTTCGGGGAAACATGGTAACGGCGCTAGCAATTACCCTGTTTCCCTGGAAATAAGACCCAACCGGAAAATTAAGCCTTAGCATGATTTTTCAGGATGCTTGTAATATAAGCCGCAGTTAAGATTGTCAACCAGATTTTTTTTAAAAATTTATTTGCCACCCTTCTCCGGAGACTCAGGGCGGCTTACAATGCATTAAGCAATAGCCTTCATACTTTTGTATATTTTATACAAAGTCAGCTTATTGCCCCCACAAACTGGGTCCTCAATTTACCTACCTTAGAAAGGATGGAAGGCTGAGTCAACCCTGAGCCTGATGAGATTCGAACTTACAGTAATTGCAGACAGCTGGTGTTAATCACAATGCTTTTAGTCTGCTGAGCCACCAGGCCCAGATGGAGCGTTTAGTACTGTATTTCCCCCAAAATAAGACCTAACTGGAAAATAAGCCATAATGTGTCTTTTGGAGCAAAAATTAATATAAGACCCGGTTTTATTTTGGGGGGAAGCTCTGGAGCCTGGGGAGAGCAAAAAATGGGCCTACTGAACCCACCATGCCATCACGTGTCAAAAATGGGGGGAGCACGGGAGGTGGGGGGCAGAGCGCATAGAATTATGGATGTGGGCACACATGCATGTGACTCCACCACGCTCTCCCTGCTTTTGGCACGCGATGGCAAAAAGGTTAGCCATCACTGCCCTAGTTCAACCCCGAGGTACAAATAGTCTCTTCTATTGGCATCTACATATAAACAGAGAGCAAATCCCACTCCCTTCTAGGGCTGATGATGTTACCGAGTTGGGTAAAGAAATGTCTGCAGCCAGAAAACAAGACTTGCTGGAACCAGGTCTGAATGGCTCTTCTCAATAACAGCAGAACGGGGTCCACCTGGACTTGTGGGGAACTGAGACCATGTTTCTGCCCATCAAAGTTCTAAGGGGTAGTCATCTCAAGTCAACAAATCCACCAGGATCTTCTTGTTGGTCCCATTTCTACCTTCTCACCTCCTTGCCTTCCAGATAGATGGATCCCAGTCGCAGGTACACAGTATGCATATCCTTCGCGTCCGTCACAAAGCTGATTGTGCGTTCGTAGCAGGACTTTGCTTCACTGAAATTCCCGGTCAAGTAGCAGAGATGGCCTTTTTGAGCCCAAACCTCTGGATTCTAGAGAGGTAGCAGAGAAAGGGAGGGGGTTAAGCATGACCAATGGAGGCTGGCAATGAATCATAGGATGAGAAGGCTGGAAGGGACCTTGGAGGTCTTCTAGGCCAGGGGTCTGCAACCTTAAACACTCAAAGAGCCATTTGGACCCTTTCCCACAGAAAAGAAAACACCGGGAGCCACAAAACCCTTCCCGTGCCTGACTATTTCTTGAGCGGCCACAAAACTAGCATGTGTAGTTGAATTAAATGTTCTGTTTTCTTCTGAAACATTTCTTTTCTTGGATTTATCCATGGTTGGCCTACCGGGGGTCGAAAAGCTCAATAAATCATGTGCTGGCGGGTGTCGCACATTGGCGGTCGTGGTGCATATTTTAAGTGACAGGGAGCCGCAGCAGAAGGGTGAAAGAGCCACATGCGGCTCCAGAGCCACAGGTTGCTGATCCCTGTTCTAATCCCAACCCTGTAGTTAAGGCAGGAAACCTTATATCATCCTGGTGAATCAATACTATCCCCCTAAAACTTACAAAGGAAATGGGGGATGGTGAGTGGAAAATTCTGAAATAATTAAAACAATTGGGGATGTTGACAAGGGAGAGCTAATTCGATCCAAGAGCCAGGATAATTCTAGAATTGTAGTCCACTACCTGGGAAGATGTTCTAGAATAAAACTAGTCCATCTGCCCCTTGGAGTTGGAACATATCTAAAAGGTAAAAGTTCCCCTTGCACATATGTGCTAGTCGTTCCCGACTCTAGGGCGCGGTGCTCATCTCCGTTTCTAAGCCGAAGAGCCAGTGCTGTCCGAAGACGTCTCCATGGTCCTGTGGCTGGCATGACTCAACGCCAAAGGTGCACGGAACGCTGTTCCCTTCCCACCAAAGATGGTCCCTATTTTTTCTAGTTTCATTTTTTACCTGCTTTCGAATTGCTAGGTTGGCAGAAGCTGGGACAAGTAATGGGAGCTCACCCCGTTACGTGGCACTCGGGATTCGAACCGCTGAACTGCCAACATTTCGATCGACAAGCTCCATGTCTTAGCCAATGAGCCACCGTGTCCCTTTCAAGGTTGCATTAAAATGCAACCCACTAAACTTTTGGCTTAGCATGCTAAATCCACTGAAGTAGAGAAGAGGTACTTTTACGGAGCTTGAAATGATAGCAGCGAAAGAAAAGCAAGATCTGAGCCCAACGGCGCAAAAGTTACATATTGAAAGTCTCCCCATATCCCTCCCTATCAGGGACCCAGGCTGAATGCCCAATCCATGTCCCGCATAGTGTCATGTGGATCACATATTCGGGTGTTTTCACCAGTGGTGAAATCCAATTTTTTTTGACTACCGGTTCTGTGGGTGTGGTGTTGGTGGGCGTGGCAGGGGAAGGATACTGCAAAATCTCCATTCCCACGCCACTCCAGGGGAAGGATACTGCAAAATTCCCATTCGCTCCCCACTCCTGGGGGAAAGATATTGCAAAATCCCCATTCCCTCCCCACTCTGGGGCCAGCCAGAGGCTGTATTTGCTGGTTCTCCGAACTACTCAAAATTTCCGCTACCGGTTCTCCAGAACCTGTCAGGACTTGCTGGATTTCATCCCTGGTTTTCATCCATCAGGAGTTCTAAGACGGTTGGGTGTGAACATTCAGTAGCACAGTAATTCCGGAGAGCAAACCTCCCTTTTAGTTCACATGGGACTTCATCAAAACCAGCACACTTCCCAAACCCCAAAGCCCCCCACCCACCCGTTACTATGGCAGCCGGCGAGCATCGAAGAGAAAACCCATGCTGGAGATCCAGGCTGACACAATCAATCAAGTTAACTCTAGTTGGGTACTTAGAGAATCCCAAAGTGCTAATGAGAGGTACGCACCAGGTAATCTATCTGCATAGCCGTTTCCAAGCTCTCTTCTGATTGGTCATATTCCTTCTTGAGCATGTAGGTCTGGGCCAGCACCAAGTAATAGTCGCAGCTGGGGCCTCCTTGAGGGGAGATCAACTCATGCGCCAACGCCCTGTGAACAAACTGGAAGGAAAGAGCCCATCATTGCTGGGAATCCCCCGATTCCTAGTCTTCGTTTTCCTACTCCTAGGAGTCTCTTTGGGACTGCCTCTTGCCCTACTGATGGAAGCAGGAGAGGGGAGGCCTCTCTGAACAATGTTTTCAGTCTTTTTGCCATCGCTTGCCAGGAGTAGAGGGGGAGGGGGGGTCATGTGCACGCGTGCGCACACCCATAATTCTATGCGGTGGGACCGGAGGTCAGCAAACGGGCCATTTCCGGCCTCCGGAGGGCCTCCGGGGGGTGGGGAGAAGGCCATTTTCTCCCTCCCCAAGTTCCTAGAAAGGCTCTGGAGCCTGGGGATAGCAAAAAATGGGCCTTCCAGTCCCACCAGAAGTTAGTAAATGGGCTATTTCCGGCCTCCAGAGGACCTCCGGAGGGGTGGAGAAGGCAGTTTTCGCCCTCCCCAGACTCCTAGAAAGGCTCTGGTGCCTGGGGAGAGAGAAAAACGGGCTTACTAGGCCCACCGTGCCATCGCGTGCCAGAAGCAGAGGGAGCATGGAGGGGCACCCGTGCATGCATGGAGGACAGGGCGCATATAACTATGGCTGTGGGCACATGCACGCTACTCCCCCATGCTCCCTCGCTTTTGGCACGTGATGGCAAAAAGGTTAGCCATCCCTGCCCTATGCCATTACAGACAAGTGGTTGTCCAGTCTCTTAAAAGCCTCCAGTGATGGAGCACCCACAACTTCTGGAGGCAAGTTCTTCCACTGGTTAATCGTCCTCCCTGTTATTAAGTTTCTCCTTAATTCCAGGTTGCTTCTCTCCTTGATTAGTTTCCATCCATTGTTGTTGTGTTTTTTTTGTCTTGCCTTCTGGTGCTTTGGAAAATAAATGTCTATGGAGATTCTCCGTCAACTAGGTCATGGTTGTCCCAAAGATGGTGTTTTTTTTTCAGGAGGCAACAGGAGTTTCTTGTCTTTCTTTGAAGACACCCAAGAAGCTTCTTTAGTTCTGATTGGATGGGTGGGGAATGGAAGGACGCTACACTAGGCGGCTCAGTGGCTAAGACACCGAGCTTGTCGATCAGAAAGGCCGGCAATTCGGTGGTTCAAATCCCTACTACAGGTCTCCTGCGTGACCAGGAGGTTGGACTAGAATCTATTCACCAACCTTTCGGACCTCAGGGACCACTAAATTCATCATTTTAAATCCCGCGGACCACTAATATGATCTGCCTGATGACTGGCTGGGTGGGTGTGGCAAGGTGGTCATGTGACTGGGTGGGCGTGGCCGAGTCACTGTCACTCACATTGAGGGGCACCTTGCCAGCCTCTACTCACTACTCCTCGCCTGCCTGCCTGCCTGGGCTTTTTAGGGCCCCAACGGGAAGCAGTTGCTGGAGCTAAGCTGCCACCATGAGAAAGAGTTGGCAAAACAGCTCAGTTCAAATTGGGTC
The DNA here is from genome assembly GCA_038048745.1 of Coluber constrictor foxii. Lineage (NCBI taxonomy): Eukaryota > Metazoa > Chordata > Lepidosauria > Squamata > Colubridae > Coluber > Coluber constrictor. The sequence goes on from CM075973.1 coordinate 11,856,592, forward strand.
TGACGGAGAAGGAGGCTCAGCAGAAGCACCTCACTGAGGACTAGGAGCATAGGCTTCTCAAGCAGAGGGAAGACCTGTGGGAGTGCAAGGCCAGGTACTGGTGCCTGGAGGATCAGCAGGCTGAGATGGTCAGCCAGTTCCAGGCCATGAGGCAGTCCCACTGGAACGAGGCTCTCCGGCTCTTCGCCACCAGTGGCGCTTCCCTCCAGCCTTTGCCCAAAGCTCCACACCAGGAGGCTGAAGCAGACACCAAGTCAGAATTTCTGCCCCCTTCCAACCCTCACAAAAAGACCCCAAAGGGGGAGACTCTTTGCAGCAGCAGAAACGTTCATTGCACGTATCCGGCCCAGGGGCCGTAGTTTCCAATCTAAAAAATGGAAATAATTTTTCTGGGGACCACCAAAATAATCTCACGGACCACCAGTTGGTGACTGCTGGACTAGATGACCTCCAAGGTCCCTCCCAACTGTTACTGTTACACATCCTTTGGGGGGAAAAATTGACCCCCTTCCTCTTTGTGGCAGCCCCTCAAATACTGGAATACTGCTATCATGTCCTCTCCTAGTCCTTCCTTCCTCTAGACTAGCCATACCCAGATCCTGCAACCGTTTTTCCTATGTTTTAGTCACCGGGGCCTTTAATCATCTTAGTTGCTTTTTTCTGCACATTTTTTCCAAGGTCTTAACATCATTTTTGTAATGTGCTGACCAGAACTGGATGTAAGTCGTCTTTGTTTCATTAGCGTCATAAAACAGCTTGAGGCATCCGCTGCCTGCCCCCGGGATGCCTTCGCTCTGTCTGAACTCCAGACGGTGATTTTGCTGAGCCCGGCGACAGAGCGGAGAGATTCCGAACAATAGATCAGTGCGGTGGCAGCTTTTTTCTGGCTACACAGCTCTCGGTTCTAGCAAGTTTCATTGCTGGGGAAAGGCTTTCAGAGATAAAAAGGAAACTCACTATGATTGTTGTGGCCCCGTCCTCTGAGCCTATCCCTTTGGAGGAAGGAAGCTCTGAGCAGGAGAAGAGGAGCCAGCCAGATCTCCCAGCCCCCCCCTCTGGCACCGGCTCAGGTGCCAGCTGAAAGAGAGCAAAGTAGTGGGGAAACAGGTGTCTCAGATGAGAGTGAGGGAGAGACGTCATTCCTGGACGCACGCCAAAGAAGGCGAGACAAAAGAGTATTGCAGCTGCGGCGTATGAGGAAATAGTCCTGAGTCACTGATTGGAGTCATGGGATCAGTGAGTCACTGGACCACACCCAGAAGCCTGTCTATATAAGACAGGCCAGTGAGTCACGAAGTTCGTGATGAACAAAGCTAAACAAACGGAGCAACCTCGTAGTCTTGGAAGCTAGATGAACGGCAAAGCTACGTAGGTGATTTTCTTGTTTGTGTAAACCAATAAAGTCCTTGGCAGACGGTGTGCATATCGCTGCCAAGGTTGAGATAAGAACTGCGGAGTGTGCCAAGTGATTCTTAACCCTCGGCTGGCTATGTTTTTGTGGGTCTCTGAAGGGGGGGGACAGATCAATGATTAAGCTGAGAGAAAGGAAAAGGAAAAGGGTGATATTCGAGAAGTAATGGCAATCAGGGATGTAATTTAGAAACATCACTGCCCGGCCTGACAATCATATTGAAAAATCATATCCAGGTTCTGGGTGCCTGAAATACAAACCACATGATGATACACACACACATACATATATACCGTATTTTTCGGACTGTAAGACGCACCGGATTATAAGACGCGCCTACCTTTCTTGGTGAGGAAAACAAGAAAAAGAAACCTGCCTCTGCCTCCCAGCAATTTTGCCTCCTTGCAGCAAACAGCAAACAGCCTGCTTTACTTTCATTTTCGTTTTCAGCATAGCTTGATTAGGACAAGAAAAAAAAAATCTGCTCCCAGCAATTTAACTCCTTGCAGCAAGCAGCAGAGGCCTGTGCAAACCAGCTGAGAGTTGGAAGGCCGATCCAATCAACTTGTGCTAATTAGGCTGTGCTGAAGCTGAAATGAGCTGTTTTCTTGCTGCTTGCTGCAAGGAGGTAAACTGCTGGAAGGCAGAAGCCAAAGGGTAGGGGCCAGTGGGTGGGTGAGGCTACATTCGGTGTATAAGATGCACCTAAATTTTCACCCCCTTTTAGGGGGGGGAAAGGTGTGTCTTATACTCCGAAAAATAGGGTACATACTAGCTGATAACCCAGCGTTGCCTGGGTATTTATTTATCCCAATCCTGTCTTAGACAGGAAGAGCAACTTCAACCTGATCCCTGATTTCAGTGAGAATTAAATTAGTTAGAAATGTTTTCCCTGTGCCCTCAGAAGCGTCAAGTAATATGATACCACCTTGTTGTTTTGCTAGCTGATCCATGATCATTTGGAAATTGTAATTCTTTTCTCGTATGTACATCTTGTCCGGACCAAATGTAATTTCTAATGTTGGATTTTCCCTCTTACCAGAGTGAGCCCCCTTGTGGAGTACTGTGAAGTCGTTACCACGGCGACTCCACTGTGCTGTACAGTAGAAGCCATTTTTAGGCAGTCCAGTAGAAGCCGTTTTAAGGCACAACAGGCTGTATCTTAACAGAACGCACACTCCGAGGGGTGTTAGGGGGTCTTATTCCCCCACAGTATTTCTTTCCAGAGAGTAAGTCATCTGTGTGCCAAGTTTGGTTGAAATTGCTCGAGGAAGTGCAGGTAAGCGAGTGGAGAGAAATAAGTAAGTCCGATTTTCACAGAACTACAGGAAGTCTTCAATTTAGGGTTGAATGAGGCAAGAAAAGTTGTAAGATGGGGCCAAAACTAATTTAACAAATGTTTCCCTCAGCAACAGGCATGTTGGGATCAAGTGTGGTTGTAAGTCTAGGACTGCCTCAAATAATACTCAATAATAATAAATCAATGAATTAAATAAAGGAGTAATAAAAACATTCCTGCTCACTATGTCAGCCTCTCTCAAATCACCCCTGCCCTCTCACAAAGACATCACAAAACAAATTTGTGTGACCTTAATCCTGCCCTCTCTGCTTCTGTGGCAGAAAAAGGAAGGGTTGGCTGTTACCCCAATGGATGGATGTGTTCTTGGCAGCGCCTAAATCACAGGTGTCAAACTTGCCACGTCACGTTGCCGTCACATGATGTCTTGCGATGTTTTTTTTCCTTTCGCGGAGCTGGGATGGGCCTGGCCTGTGTGTGACACATCTGGCCTGCAGGCTGCCAGTTTGACACCCCTGGGCCCTCAATCAATGTGCCTAAACATTTTCCTGGTCTCCTCCAGCCTTGGTTGACACTGCACTCACCTGAAGGGCATTGACATCCAAGAGGAATTTTATTGTTTCCATGAAAATAGAGGTGGTTTGCTGGGGATGTTGTATGACCAGGCTCAGCTCTGGTTCAAATGCAACTGCCACAGGTTTGGACATTTCTGAAATGAAACCGAAAGAGCAAGGAGTTTGAGGGAAAAGCCAACATAGCAGGTCAACTTGATCGCTCAACAGTGAGACACCGGTGAAATGGGCACAACAGCACCTGCATTTTCTGCGTCACATGAGAAGAGCACATCTTCCTTCCACTGTCCTTACCACTTTCTCTAGAGGGACTTAGAATAGAATAACAAAGTTGGAAGGGACCTTGGAGGTCTTCTAGTCCAACTCCCTGCTTAGGCAGGAATCCCTACATCACTTCAGACAAATGGTTATCCAATCTCTTCTTAAAAACATCCAGTGTTGGAACATTCACAACTTCTGGAGGCAAGTAGTTCCACTGATTCATTGTTCTAACTGTCAGGAAATTTCTCCTTAGTTCTAAGTTGCTTCTCTCCTTGATTAGTTTCCACCCATTGCTTCTTGTCCTACCCTCAGGTACTTTGGAGAATAGCTGGCCTCCCTCTTCTCTGTGGCAGCCCCTGAGATATCGGAACACTGCTATCATGTCTCCCATTCTTTTCATTGAACTAGCCATGCCCAGTTCCTGCAACCGTTCATCGTATGTTTTAGCCTCCAGTTCCCTAATTATCTTTGTTGCTCTTCTCTGCACTCTTTCTAGAGTCTCCACATCTTTTTTACATTGTGGTGACCAAAACTGGATGCAGTATTCCAAGTGTGGCCTTACCAAGGCATTATAAAGTGGTAGTAACACTTCACATGATCTTGATTCTATCCCTCTGTTTACACAGCCTAGGACTGCGTTGGCTTTTTTGGCAGCCGCTGCACACTGCTGGCTCATATCTAAATGGCTGTCCACTAGGACTCCAAGATCCCTCTCACAGTTACTACTATTGAGCAAGGTACCACATATACTGTACCTGTGCATTTTGTTTTTCTTGCCTAAATGTAGAACCTAACTTTTTTCACAATTGAATTTCATTTTTTAGATAGTGCCCAATGTTCCAGTCTGTCAAGATCCTTCTGTATCTTGAGCCTATCTTCTGGAGTGTTGGCTATTCCTGTCAGTTTGGTGTCACCTGCAAATTTGATTAGCTCCCCATCTATCCCCTCATCCAAGTAATTGATGAAGATGTTGAAGAGTACTGGGCCTAAAACAGAGCCTTGGGGTACTCCACTGCATACTTCCCTCCGAGTAGATGCAGTTCCATCGAGGACTACACGTTGAGTGTGGTTGGGCAATTGAAAACATCCTGTCATATTGTATTATTGTGTGGTTTGGAAGTATTACTGTTTCGGATAGGAAGGCAGTGCAGAGAGTGGTGAGGACAGCAGAAAAGATTATTGGAAGTTCACTTCCTTCTATCCAGGTCATGGCATACAAGCGATGCTTGACCAGGGCCCGGAGTGTTGTCTGGGACTCTACACATCCTCTCCATGACCAGTTTCCTTTGTTACCTTCTAGGAGGAAGCTTCACAATATCAGAAGCAGAACAAGATTCTGGAACCTCTTTGTACCATAGAGTATCAACTCTGTTAATGCTGAAGATTCTTTTTTCTGATATATATTCTAAATGAACTATGATTAGTATGTTTGTGTGTGTATGTGTGTATATATATGTATGTGTGTATGAATGGATAGGTAGATATAGATAATGAAAGATAGATAGATAGAGCAAGCATATGTATGTGTATAAGTATCTATCTATCTATTATCTACCTACCTACCTACCTACCTACCTACCTATATTCTTTTGAGAGTAGACATCAGAATTTCAGTTTTTAATCTGTGCCAGTGTTTTCACAGAAAAAAAAGTGAAAATAAACGTTATCTCATCTCACCTCACTTAATCTCACCTCACCCCACCTTATTTTATCTTACCTTATTTAGAAACTGAGAATCAGCAATTTTTCTTTGTTTCCTAGTGCTTGGTTAATAGAATTTCAGTTCTGGAACCTTGCTTTGCAGGCTTGCGTTGAGTTTCCAGCTGGACCTCAAGTTGTGTAGCAGTGTCAGCAAGTTCTTGCTTTTTCATCAGAGTGACGAATACAGTTTGCGGCATTGCCTTGCAAACTCTGGGCCTTGTGTGTGTAAGCATATGTGTCAGTGGTGAAATCTTTCCCAGATCGCCACTGGTTTGCTGCATGCGCATATGTGGTGTGCACCAAAAGCGTGCTATGCGCGCGCATGTGCAGTACACACCAAACACACACTTTGCACAGAAAAAGAAGATTTCACTAGGTAAGTAGAACAGCAAGGGGGGGAAACAGCTGTGCCGCACGATTTAGCTTTGTTAGAAAGCAGGATTTCCCGCTTTCTAGCGAAGCTAAACCGTGCGGCACAGCTGATCATCGGAAATAACGGTTCGACTAAACTGGTAGCTTTTTAAACTACCGGTTTGTCTGAACTGGAAGACTTTTTAAACTACCAGTTTGTCTGAACTGGCAGCTTTTTTAAACTACCGGTTCGCCTGAACAGGCAGTTTTTATCACTACGGGTTCGCCTGAACTGGTAGTTTTTATCATTACGGGTTTGCCTGAACTGGTAGTTTTTATCACTACGGGTTCGCCTGAACTGGTAGTTTTTATCACTACAGGTTTGCCTGAACTGGAGCAAACCGGTAGCATTTCAACCCTGATAGGTATGTGTGTGTGATGTGGCAATGGAAGACCAAAAGGAGGAGGACTTCCAGTGCAACACCGCAAGGCTGCTATGGCAAATCTGTACCTACCCATACCCAGCTGATGCTGGGGCAAAAAGGTTTTGAGTAAGCTTTGCCTAAATGGCCCCACCTTGAATTTCAACATGCAACACAACTCCTTGCATGGCAACATGATACTCAGGTGATGGTCAGGGGTGGGACCTGAATGAAAGATGAAAGGAGGGCTGTCTATGGAGATTCTCAATCATCCAGGTCATGGTTGCCTCAAAGATGTTTTTCCAAAAGGCAACTGGACTTTCTTGTTTGTTTTTTTAAAAAAATTTTCCTTGAAAATGTTTCACTTCTCATCCAAGAAGCCGAAGAAACCCAAGAAAATCTACTTGCCTTTTTGGAAAAGCATCTTTGGGAGATGAACGGAGGGGCCCTCCGAAAGATAAAGCGCTGTCTCTAGCTATCCCCTAAGACCACCTACCTCTCTGTGTGCTCATCCTAAATTTACTGGGTGTAACGGACAACCTCTTGAACGGTTTATGTATGGTATCTTCTTCGGGTGCACGAAGGGAGCTGGTTGGCTCTGAAGACTCTGGTTGGATTTTCATTGTGGATTCTGGAGATTCTTCTGGAGATAAAAAGGAAATCAAACTATATGAGGACACAAAAAGCAGGCCTAATTTGACTAGCCTCTTTAACTGGATAGCAGAATTATGTTCAGTAGAAAGTCCCCCATTTGGACCAAAATCTAAATGGTAAAAGGTAAAGGTTTCCTCTCGCCAGTCATGTCCAATTGTGGGGGCGATGTTCATCTCCGTTTCCCAGCAGAGGGAGCCGACGTTATCTGAAGACAACGTCCGTGGTCATGTGGCCGGCATGACTATATGCGAGGTACACGGGAATGCTGTTACCTTCCCACCAAAGTGGTACCTATTTATCTACTTGCATTTACATGCTTTCAAACTGCAAGGTGAGCAGAAGCTGAGACAAGCGACGGGAGCTCACTCCGTCACACGGTGCTTGGGTCTCGAACTGCCGACCTTCCAGTCAACAAGCTTACAACTTGTTTAACACAGGTCAGGAGCTCAGTTAAGTTTCTGAGTTCATTTATGGGTCACTCAGTTTGTTGACCAAGGGAATCCATGAGAAGAATGTCAGTGTTCTGGTAAGAGCTCTTCACTGACTGTCACCATCAGCCAGTTCCTAAAGAGAAATTTCTTGATGGTAAGAACAATTAATCAATGGAACAGTTCACCAGCTTCATCGCTGGAGATTTTCAAAAATAGATTGGAGAACCATTTGTCTTCTGCCTTGGGCATAGGGTTAGGGTCCCTTCTGTCCCTATAATTCTATAATTCTCTAGTTTCATAATTCTATAATAATTCTACAATAATTCTATAATTCTCTTTGTTTTTCCAGATTGCTTTTTTCTGGTCCCAGGATAATGGATCTGAGATGCCCTGGTGGTTAGAATGCAGTATTGCAGGCTAATTCTGCCAACTACCAGCAGTTTGATTCTGACCGGCTCAAGGTTGACTCAGCCTTCCATCCTTCTGAGGTGGGTAAATGAGGACCCAGATTGTTGGGGACAAGAGGCTGATTCTTTAAACCGCTTAGAGAGGGCTGTAAAAGCACCGTGAAGTGGTATGTAAGTCTTATTGTTATTGCTCTTCCTTTCCTTTCCTTTCCTTTCCTTTCCTTTCCTTTCCTTTCCTTTCCTTTCCTTTCCTTTCCTTTCCTTTCCTTTCCTTTCCTTTCCTTTCCTTTCCTTTCCTTCCTTTCCTTTCCTTTCCTTTCCTTTCCTTTCCTTTCCTTTCCTCCCTCCCTCCTTCCCTCCCTTTCTTTCTTCCATGGTGCACAGTGGTTAGAGTGCAGTATTGCAGGCTAACTCTGCCGATTGCCAGCAGTTCAATCCTGACTGGCTCAAGGTTGACTCAGGCTTCCATCCTTCCGAGGTGGGTAAAATGAGGACCCAGATTGTTGGGGGCAAGAGGCTGACTCTGTCAACCGCTTAGAGAGGGCTGTAAAAGCACTGTGAAGCAGTATATAAGTCTAACCGCTATTGCTGTTGCCACAGAGGCTAATTTCCAAACCACGGATCCATAACTTTACAGTGCAGATGCCAAATTTAAGCTGGACTCAAGGCACTCTGTTTCTCAATGCAGTGAGGTTGCCATGGAAACAATAGAAAGGCTGCAGCAGTCAAAATTGCCAGGATAAAGGTGAAAGGATGACATCTGGCTACCTTGGCAGGCATAGCTGAATTCCTCTGGTGTTGCGACCCAGAAATTTGGCATCTGGCAGCTGAGCAAGAACTGAAACATCTACAAGTGAGAGAAAGGCCTGGGTACATTTTGAGCCCACCTCACAAAATAAATATCTTACTCATGCTACAAATCTGCAATGAGGCTGCGCAAAAGACTTTGAGTCTCAGCTGCCATCTCGATCTGAAGCAGGGGTGAAATCGAGCAGATTCTGACAGGTTCTGGAGAACCGGTAGTGGAAATTTTCCCCAATTTTCAAGAACACCGTAATGTCAACTCGCAAAGCATCCTGGCCTGCTCTTGAGTTCCCATAGGCAAGAGGGATGGAGAAACGGCGAAGCAGCACGGCAGCTAAAAACAAAAGCACATTCCAGACATATCTCTCTCAAGGCTGTCTCCCAGGGTTACCCACAGCGGGCAGAGGGGAGTGATATCTACAACCCACGAAATTGCTCCATTGGCGAATGTGACTGATGACACACCATGGGGGGAGGGGGGGAACAGGGTCAAGTCTGGGCCGTAAATTACATGGGGTCAGAGTTGGTTTCACTTGGAACATGCCGACATGGATTTCTTTTGAAGCTTGGCTCAAGGCTCATGATTTATTTAGGGCATCTGTTGGAACCCTGACAGGTAAAGTTTGTGGCCTGTTGCCCCTCATGGGCATCGTCAGCTTACCAGATTCCTCTGGGCCAACCAGGGACTGCGCCCGTGAACCCAGATATGACGTTCTTTTCTTTGCTACCGGTACTTCTTCTATGCTTGGAGGACTTGGTTTCTCTTTGGCCAGATGGGCCTTCTGGAGCTTGGTAGCCTCACGGAAGGCCATCTCAACCCGAATGTAGTTTTCCTGGATATCGTAGAAAAGTCCTAAAAGGAAAGGTAGGGAAAGAAAAAGGAAGATTTCCCTCAGGAAATAATGACAGTGATATTGAAGGAGGCATAGGAACATCAGGGTTATCAGATTCTTTGGTATCCACCTAAAATAGAGATCATTCTTTTTATATGGCTATGGCCAGGGGGGCCTTTTATCAGGTTCGTCTGATCTGCCAGTTGTGTCCCTTTCTGAACCGGAATGCCCTGCGCATGGTCACTCATGCCTTCGTCACCTCCCGGCTGGACTACTGTAATGAAAGGAGCCTGAGTAGCATAGGCGGCTAATGCCTCCTACTAAAGGCAACAATTAACATTCAGCTGCCTGTAATTCTGTGAGTTCAATCCTAGCCAGGCTCAAGGTTGACTCAGCCTTCCATCCTTTCTAAGGTGGGTAAATTGAGGACCCAGTTTGTGGGGGCAATAAGCTGACTTTGTATAAATATATACAAAAGTATGAAGGCTGTTGCTTAATGCACTGTAAGCTGCCTTGAGTCTACGGAGAAGGGCGGCATATAAATCAAATTAAAAAAAAATGCTCTCTACATGGGGCTCCTCTTGAAGAGCACCTGGAGGCTCCAACTGGTCCAGAATGAGGCCGCATGGGTGATTATGTAACACCTCTCCTGCGCGAGCTGCACTGGCTTCCAGTGCTCTTCCGGGTGCAATTCAAGGTGTTGGTTACCACCTTTAAAGCGCTCCATGACTTAGGACCTGGGTATTTATGACCGCCTTCGGCCACCAATAGCCTCCCACCGACCAGTTCACTCTCACAGAGAGGGACTCCTCAGGGTGCCGTCAATCAAATCATACTGACTGGTGACCCCCAGGGGGAGACCCTTCTCTGTGGGGGCTCCCGCCCTTTGGAATGAATTGCCCCCGGAGATACGTAACATCTCCGACCTTCGTGCTTTCCGCCGTGCCCTCAAGACCCTGATGTTCCAACAGGCGGGGCTGACCATTTAAACGATTTTTAATTAGATATTTTAATTTTGGGTTTTTAATTTAAGCCGGGCAAATTGTATAATAATTTTAATCTTAATTTTATGATGTCTCTGTGTTTATGTTTTTATCTTGGCTGTACACGGCCCTGAGTCCTACGGGAGAAGGGCGGTATAGAAATATAATAAATAAATAAATAAAAATATTTATTTAATAGATTGATGAACCCCCTTTATTCTATGCACCTCAAAACAATGTACTTGCCTTTTGTTTTCCCAAGGACAACCTGATGGGGTGGCTTGGGCTGAGAGAGAAGAACTGACCCAAAATCAGTCAGCTGCTCTTCATGGCTAAGGCGGGACTAGAACTCACCATCTCCTGGGGATTGGCCCAAAGTCACTCAGCTGATTTTCATGCATGAGGGGTGGGGGCAGAGTGCGGGGGGCTGGAAAGCAGGGGGGATCATGCGCGCATGCTCAGGGGCGCACATTGCATTATGGGTGCTGGCACGCGTGCCCACTTTCAGCGTATGCTGAGAAAAAGTTTAGCCATCACTGTTGTAGACTATGCAAAAAGCGTGCCGAGTACTGATGGCGTCCACACTCTGAATTTCCAAATCTTCCAGGTTAAATTAGCCAGATTCGTACCTAACATGGTCCAGGCCACGACACTGCTCGGCTCCACGCAGGTGGCGTCCTCAAAAAAGACTTCAGCCTCTTCGTAATTCTGCAGCATCACAGCCATGATCCCACACAACAGGACACTGAAGAGACAAGAAACGACGAATCAAAGGAAAGCCCTACCACTGTAAGGACAATCCTCCACATCCCATCATGGGGTTGTTCCCATCACAGTACATGGTTTGGAGAGCTCCTAAAGCACAGTTATTTGGAAAAAGAATCCAATCAGTTTGAAATTTACAATGACCATGATAACGATCTCTCACTGTTGTTGTATGTACACTGAGAACTTATGCACGGGAGACAAATTCCTTGTGTGTCGAATCACACTTGGCCAATAAGAAAGTCCAGTGGCCTCCTGAAAAAGCATTTTGGGGACAACCGTGACTGGAATGACTGAGAATCTCTACAGGCTTTGAGCTATGCATTTTGGGATGAACAACCTTGGAATGGTGTGGGAGTAGGAAGGGATTTCCAGAGGGAAAAAAAAATGCAGACTACAGGAACCATTTGCACCACTCAGGTGTCCCTGAGGACACAGATAAACCTCCAAGTATTCAATGACCTTCTAAAAGGATGCAAATGACCAGGAATATAAATCCTTCCACTCCCCATTATCCTGTCAGAACTGAAGAAGCTTCTAGGATGAGAAGCGAAACGTTTTCACAAGAAATTCCAGTTGCCTCTTGAAAAAGCACCTTTGGGACAACCGTGATTTGGATGCCTGAGAATCTCTACAGACTTTTAGCTATAAAATTAGGGACGAACACCTTTGGAATGGTGTGGGAGTAGGAAGGGATTTCCAGACGAAAAAATTACAGACTACAGGAACCATTTGCACCACTCAGGTGACCCCGAGGACACAGATAAACCTCCAAGTGCTTCAAGGACCCTCTAAAAGGATGCAAATGACCAGCTGTCTGCAAGGAATATAAATCCTTCCACTTCCCACCATCCTGTCAGAACTAAAGAAGCTTCTAGGATGAGAAGCAAAATGTCTTCAAAAAAAAATCAGAAAGTCCAGTTGCCTCCTGAAAAAGGGTCAAACATGACCTGGATTACTGAGAATCTCTACAGACTTGGCCAATAAAGAATTTTAATTCTAATTCTTCTAATTCTAAATAAGCACTCATCGCCGCTTCATTATTTATACGTACTGGGGAGTGAGCCTTACTCATGTCCAAGATGTATTTAAGAAGACTAGATAACCCCGCGACCTGTTGGGTCATCGCTTCAGAGCTATTTCCTAATCTGATTCCTTTAAAAATGGTTTAATTTTGTAACTCTATATATTTCCTATTTTTTAAAAAATATTATTAAGATTGAAAATTGGGAATTATTCTAAAAATTTATGATGCTCAAAACTGTTTTTTTAATATATTTGTTATACATGTGATATTTGTTAGATTGTCATGAGTTCTTATAAAGGATTCATGGTTATTATATATTTTAAGGGGGCAAAAGATGTTAGAAGCTAGATTATTTTTTTGTTACTATTTAGGTTAAATTTGTTATATTTGTTATATTTTTACCTGGATCTCACCGGGTTTCTTTTTTGTTGTTTGATGTTGATTGATATATATGATTGATTAATAGTGGAAGTCAGGGGGGAAGGGGGGAGGGATAGGGGAGGAAAGGGAGGGGGTGGTTGATGGGGGGGGGAGTGGGGAGGGGAAAGGGGTATAAAAAATTGTATTGTAAAACTTTTTCAATAAAAAAAAGGTTTAATTTATATTAAACTACTGTAACTAATGTAAGGATAGATATAAAAATAGATGACAATGGGAAGGGAATAGATAGAAGGGAAAAATTGAATTTGATTATGATTAAGATTAGTGATGAGAATAAAGGGTAATATTGGTTCTTTTTTTAAAAAAACTAGATAAGGAATACATATGGCAAAAAGGAAATATAGAAATTGTAAACTTAATTGAAATGACTAAACATTGTTTAAATATTGTGAACCGGCTGAATAATCTGTTCAAAGAAAATACATTGTATGTTTGTATGTGTGTTTGTGTAAAAAAAAAAAATTAAAAACTTTTATAAAATTAAAAAATGGCAGAGCTTCTAATGTACTGCCTTCGCTACAAAGCTTTTTTCAAAAATTGAGTGAGCTATTCCTCTGAATATCTGCGATTGAAAATAGCCCACGTTGAAACGCACAGCACAGTCCAACGTGAGGAACTGACCCCAGGAACGTTCGATGACATTTTTGTAATGTCACAAAGTGCTTTGTAATGTTTCTGTCATAAAATGGTTTTTAAAAATTGTCCGATTTAAAGGCCATAACGAGTCCTGGATTTTGGATTCTATCAATTAGCCCGTTTGAGGTGCCTTGGTTGAAAATGTTTTGCTCTCTGTTGTATCATCTTCAACCAATTAAAGGTTAACAGACAGAAAAGTTTTAGAACAAGAAGCCATGGGTGGAAACTCATCAAGGAGAGGAGCGACTTAGAAGTAAGGAGAAATTTCATGACAGTGAGAACAATGAATCAGTGGAACTCTCTACATGGGGCTCCCCTTGGGATGCACTCGGAGGCTCCAGCTGGTACAGAATGCGGCCGCGCGGGGGATTATGGGAGCATCAGGGCGCTCCCACGTGACACCTCTCCTGCGCGAGCTGCATTGGTTGCCGGTTGACTTCCGGGTGTGTTTCAAGGTGTTGGTAATCACCTTTAAAGCACTCCATGGCTTAGGACCAGGGTACTTACGGGACCGCCTTCTGCCACCAATTGCCTCCCACCGGCCGGTTCGCTCCCACAGAGAGGGCCTCCTCAGGGTGCCGTCAGCCAGACAATGCCGGCTGGCGACCCCCAGGGGGAGAGCGTTCTTTGTGGTAGCCCCCACCCTCTGGAACGATCTTCCTCCAGAACTGAGAACAATTGCCGACCTCCGGACTTTTCGTCGGGCTCTGAAGACTTATCTCTTCCAACTTGCCGGACTTGCCTGATCCCTTCTACTTTTTAAAATTTTTAGAGTTTTATTTTTGTTTTAAATTTGTTATATTTGTTTTTAGTATGATTTTAACTTTTTTGTATTGGTTTTTTAGTCAGCTGTTCACCGCCCTGAGTCCGTCAGGAGAAGGGCGGTATATAAATCTAATTAATAAATAAATAATAAATAAATAAACTACTTGCCTCCAGAAGTTGTGAATGCTCCAACACTGGAAGTTTTTAAGAAGATGTTGGATAACATTTGTCTGAAGTGGTGGAGGGTTTCCTGCCTAGGCAGGGTGGTTGAATAGAAGACCTCCAAGGTCCCTTCCAACTCTGTTATTCTATTCTATATGTAGATATTTAGATAAGAAGAGACCTGCTGATCCAAAGTGCAGTGTTTCTCAACCTTGGTAGCTTGAAGATGGGTGGACTTCAACTCCCAGAATCCCCCAGCCAGCAGCGCTAGCTGTACTCCTAAGAAATCTGGAGGGCGTTAGGTTGAAAAGGATGCCCAACACAGTGTCTGCTGAGGTGTACATATGTACGTTACATTACGGGTGTAGAACATATACACATACATATCAGGGATGAAATCCAGCAGGTTCTGACAGGTTCTGGCGAACTGGTAGCAGAAATTTTGAGTAGTTTGGAGAACCGGCAAATACCATCTCTGGCTGGCCCCAGAATGGGGTGGGAATGGAGATTTTTCAATATCCTTCCCCCAGGAATGGGGTGGAAATGGGGATTTTGCAATATCCTTCCCCCAGGAATGGGGAGGGAATGGGGATTTTGCGATATCCTTCCCCCAGGAGTGGGGAGGTAATGAGGATTTTGAAATATCCTTCCCCTGGTGTAGGGTGGGAATGGAGATTTTGCAGTATCCTTCCCCTGCCACACCCACCAAGCCACGCCCACAGAACTGGTAGTAAAAAAAATTGAATTTCACCACTGATACATATCCTGCATTAAAAAATATGTATCTCTCCCCCCCCCACGTATAAGTGTGAACTTTGCTAGCTACCTAGTTAATATCTCACCAGGTTAGCTCCAGTACTCTTGAAGAAGTGTTACCTGGGCAGGTGATTGGCATCCAGCCCAACCGCCTCACGGAAACATTCCTGGGCCTTGAGGTTGTTTTCAGTCAATAGGCAAAAAGCTCCATAATCCAACCAACTCTGGATATCTTGGGGGTTTCGAGACAACCTCTGGAGACAGAAGGACCATCGGCTAAGTTAGTATTCTGTTCGAAAGGTTTGAATGGAAAGATCTGAAGATCAAAAATAGCAAGAGCAAGAGCACTTGACTTATATACCGCTTTACAGTGCTTTACCACTGTTTCTAAGCAGTTTACAGAGTCAGTCTCTTGCCCCCAATAATCTGGGTCCTCATTTTACCGAATTGGGAAGGATGGATGGCGAAGTCAACCTTGAGCTGG
The DNA here is from genome assembly GCA_038048745.1 of Coluber constrictor foxii. Taxonomy (NCBI): domain Eukaryota; kingdom Metazoa; phylum Chordata; class Lepidosauria; order Squamata; family Colubridae; genus Coluber; species Coluber constrictor. Next base: position 11,871,755 of record CM075973.1, read on the forward strand.
TCAGGATTGAACTCTTGGCAGCGGGCAGAGTTTGCCTGCAATATTGCATTCTAACCACTGTGTGCCACTACAGCTAATCAGCAGTAGCAATTACAGTATAAACCATTACAGCCTTCTCTAAGGGCTTTATAGAATAAGCCTATGGCCCCAAACAATCTGGGTCCTCGTTTTGCCCATCTCGGAAGGATGGAAGGTTGAGTCAACCTTGAGCTGATAAGAATCGAACCGCTGGCAGTTGGCAGAATTAGCCTGCAATACTGCATTCTAACCACTGGGCCACCACAGCTCAATAGGATATCAACTTCTGCATATAATAAAATGCTGTTTGATTTTATTTGAGCTTTCACATTTCCCTAGTGTATGTTCCAAGAATTCCAGGAATTCTTGAATAACAATCAATCGAGACCAGGTTGTCCAACTGTGGCAACTTTTAAGATAGGTGGACTGTCAGGGTTCCAAGTCACACTCCCAACGAAATCAGACTCCGAGGCTTGAAGTTCCTCAAAGCTAACTTTTATTAGAGACGTCATATTGGCACAGCTGGGAAAACTCGAATCTGAAAGCTTCTGGGTTTTCCATACCCACAAGAAAGTTCAAGACTTTGCCCACATCTCCCACATGTCCACACAACTCCAATCAGTTCTTTCCCGAACATAAGACATCCTCCAATTTCTTCTTTGCACAGCTGCCGGACCCCATGGCCTTGAACTCCTCTTAGAGAAGTTTGTTATGGCTATCTCTACTTCACTCATGCAATCCCCCCTCCCAACTTCCCACGGTATGATTGTGGCAGGCCTGGATCCTCAAGGCACACAGGTAATATGGCTTCCAGGCATGACAGGGACATCAACTCCCAGAATTCCCCAGCCAGCCTTCCACTGAAAGAGAAAGGACTACGGCATCTGAATACGTCCAATTCTTAAAAAAATGTGTTCTGGGAGCTTGATGGCTTTCCTGCAGATGTTTCATTGCCCAACGATAGTCTTGATGGCGTTACCTAGAGTGGGCAAGACAACTGCCCAAGTTCACAGAGCACCAAGACCTTCTATTTTAACCCTGAGTTACATGAGTTCTTCTTGATCAGGAAAACTCATTGTTTCCACAGTTGTTCTGCTTGGAAAGGAGGAGGAGGAGTTCCCTTACCTCCTGATAGTAAGTTGATGCCAAACCGTACTCTCCGTTGACTTGGGCCTCTCGAGCAAACAGCTGGAGCTGCTCCAAGGTGGTGTATACAGGAGGAGGAGGACTTGGAGTCTGGAGGGACAGCACCTGGTCAGGGCAAAGGAATAACAGATTTAACAGATTCAGAGAGTTGGAAGGGACCTTGGAGGTCATCTAATCCAACCCCCCACCCAAGCAGGAGACCCTACACCATTTCTGACAGATGGCAGTCCATCCAGCCTCTTCTTGAAAGCTTCCAGGGATGAAGCTCCCACAACTTCCGAAGGCAACTTCTGTTCCATGGGTTGATTGCTCTCACTGTCAGAAAATTCCTCCTTATTTCTAGGTTGAATCTCTGCTTGATCAGTTTCCATCCATTGTTCCTTGTCTGTCTTGTGGATGCTTTGGGCTGGGAATAGCTTGACCCCTTTTCTCTCTGTGGCAGCCCCTCAAATATTGGAAGACTGCTATCCTGTCACCCCTGGTCCTTCTCTTCACTAGACTAGACATACCCAGTTCCTGTAACTGTTTATCCTATGTTTTAGCCTCCAGTCCCCTCATCATCCGCACTCTTTCTAGAGTTTCTCTGCACTCTTTCTAGAGTTTCAACATCTTTTTTATAGTGTGGTGACCAAAATTGGATGCAGTATTCTAGGTGTAGTATTACTGAGGCTTTATAGAATAGGCTTTATAGAATAATGATAAATTATAATAAATAAATTATAAATAATAATTTATAGGCTTTATAGAATAATGAACATGCCACTCAGTTAAAGGAGGGTTCAACTCAGCAATATCTATTCAAGCAGAGGTCATCCTCGACTTATAAACTATTCATTTAGTGACCGTTTGAGGTTATAACGGCAGTGAAAAAGTGACTTATGACTGAAAGTCTATGGAGATTCTCAGTCAGCCAGGTCAGGGTTGTCCCAAAGGTGTTTTTTTCAAAAGGCAACTGGATTTTCTTGTTTTTTCTTTGAAGACGTTTTGCTTCTCATACAAGAAGCTTCTTCCGCTCTGACTGGATGGTGGGTGTTAGGATATGGTGTGAGCCTAACAGGTTGTCCAGGCAATATATGTGTTCTGTGACTTTAACATGGATATGTATTATATGACTTTAAGTTTTACTGCTGAATCATTGTAATGCTGAGTCAGGCTGTAATTAGATAATCACTAGTTGTAAACGTATTTAAGAAGGGATCTGTAATGTAGTCAGTTGATGGTATGCTACCATTGTGTGAGGAGTTGCTATCATTGTGCTATCATTGTGGGTGGATCTGCTACCATCGTGGTTTGTGCACCAGAGTGAACTTGGTATTCTAACCAACTACTGTTTGTATGGTAAGAAGATTTTTGTATCACTGGACTGATTTAACTGGCAAAGACTTGGATTGTTTAAAAGGCTATGAGATTGTTTTTTCGCTATAAAGTAAACTTTTGATAAACCAGTTGGCACGTCTCTTATTCATTGCTCTCAGCAACGTTTTCTCTGTGTTCTACACTCTGCTGGTTGGTAACACAACAACAATATCCATAACAGTGGGGAATGGAAGGATTTATATGCCTTGCAGACAGTTGGACATTTGCATTCTTTTAGAGAGTCATTGAGGCCACTTGGGGGTTATTTGTGTCCCCAGGGTCACCTGAGTCGTGCAAATGGGTGTTGAGCCTTTTTGGCTACAGGATGTTTTCTGCTGTGTTTCCCTTGTAAATTCTTCCATTCCTCACTTTCCAGCCAGAACTGACCAAGCTTCGTGGATGAAAAATGGAAAGTCTTCAAAGTGACTTAGGACCGTTTTCCATGCTTACAACCATTGCAGCATCCCCAGGGTCTCGTGATCAAAATTCAGATGCTTGGCGAGTGATTCATATTTATGACGGTTTCAGTGTCCCGGGGTCGTGGGATTCTCTTTTGCAACCTTCTGACGAACAAAGTCAATGGGTAAACCAAACTCACTTAACAAACCGTGTTCCTAATTTAACAATTGCAATCACTTCACAATTATGGCAAGACAGGTCATAAAATGGGGCAGAAACTCACTTAACAAACGTCTCTCTTTGTTTTGACCCAGCCTCAGCAGAAACAAGAAGCAGACTGCTTGCCCCGAAAAACCCCTCTTTCTTTATCTCCTGTGAATTCATGGCATTCACACACCGAACAGTCCAATCCTTCAAAGAGTTAACTGCAGTAACGGACCTTATCAGTTCTTTGAGATAATTGCCAGGCCGGGAGCTTCCAGCCGCAAAGCTGTAAATTAAGTTCTGGCAAGCGGTTTCTGTGGCACGAACTGAAATCCGAACGGTTGTCTCCTACAACCACCACTCCCTTTTCCTTCTATTTATTTCCCCCTCCAGAGAGGGACCGCTCAGCGTCCATGTGTGCTTTGCTTCCCGAGTCGACTCCTTGTCCTCCATTGTTCTCCTCTCCTAACAGCTCTGCGTATTTGGAACAGACTGTTCTGCCCCAGCTACGAACCCCAAAGAACGCAGCACACATAAAGTCCGTTTAAACCTTAGTTTACTAAATAAACCTCTTTTTTACAACAACGGCTGTTAATTAACTGCATTAACAACCGCCAAGAATTCAAAGAATAATACTGAAAGCTTACTGTGGTTGGCAGAATGCTCAGAAGCAATTTGAAGGAAGCTGATAAGATAAGCAAGACAAGACACGAAGGTATGTGAACGAAGTTATTCCCTGCAAATTGCTTCAGTCGGTGTTCCTCCTTAAATAGGCTATTAGCCCGAAGCCTTAGTCTTGAGGAGACCTCCTCCTGAGAAGCCACTCCTGCCTTTTGGCAGCTCTGCGCACCCTTGCATCAAGAAGAGGCTCCTCCTCTTCGTCCTCTTCACTTAAGGGAGCTTCTGGAGGTTCTGAAAGCCCTGGCTGAATCCCCGCCTCTGGCACCACATCTTCTCCAGCCTCCTCACTGTCTGACTCGAGCGCCAGCTGCACAGGCTGCTGGTGCAGCACCACACCAGCCTCCTCGCTGTCAGAATCAGCTACCAGCTGCACAGGCTGCTGATGGGGCACAACACAGGCCCCAGCTGTTCTTCCTCCTCATTCATTTCAGCTTCCAGAGGCAGTTGCTTCTTTGCTGGCTGGGAAATTGTGTGGATGTTTGGGTGGTTTAGGGATGGGGAATGTGTGGTGGGTGGGGGTGGGGGTGTTCGGGGATTGTTATGTGTGTTGGACCTGGTCTTTGGGTGTTAAGTGAATTTTGTTGCATGGGTATACTGTGTATATACATACAATGACAAAGTTATTATATTATATTATTAAATGTCGGACGGCCCTGGCTCTGTTTCCGATGCAGAGCATCCATCAGAGCCTTCCTCAGACTCCAGAACTGGCCCAAGTTCCTCCCCAACCTCCTCATTGTCTGAGTCTGCCACCAGCTCTGCTGGCAGCTGATGGGTCACAACACTCTTAGCCACAGAAATGGTGGAGTCAACTGTGGTTGTAAGTCAAGGAGTACCTGTATAGGCAGTCTTCTTAAACTTTCACCATCAGCATGTGGGACACAGACCGCTCTGTTGCAAGCCAAAAGCTGGATTAAACCATCTTGCACCACCACCACCTCCATCATGACTTTTCCCTTGGTGTGCCTGACATAGATCACCCAACAAACTCAACAGTAAAAGGTGGGAGAGCTTTGCTCTTCCGAAGCTCACCTGATTCAAGGCAACGTGCATCTGATCCATCAGGTAGACGTACAACTCACTAAGGAAAGCTTGGAGTTGGTCCAGAGTTTCAAAGGCGGTTGTTTTCAAGTACTTCTCCCGCACAATTTTCACAACTGCGTGCTGCAGGGAAGAGAAAGACTTAATCCCAAGGACCCCACACATCCGGAAGGGAAGGAGCAACTAATTTATGAGATATAAGATTCCATTGCCTGGTGGATCACTACAGATCTAAAGAAAGGGGGAGTCAGACCTGCCATCACTTAAACCTCTAAACAGAAACGATCCTTGGCTCCCTTTGTTGAGAAAGATATAGTTTGATTAGGAGCCAAGTATATTGCAGGGTTGCAATGCCAGAACTGAGAATCGCGGGCCAAAATTCTTAATTACAACTTTTTCTTCCCTTAACTGTCTCCCATCGCTGCCCGCCCATGACCAATCAGGTTCAAGCAAGATAATTTTAGAACAGCCACTTCAAGCATAGGTGGATATGCAGCTGCTTTTTTTCCCCAGCTGGTCGACCTTGAAGCAGCATCTTGGGAAGATACAGAAGTTACTTTCGTTTTCCCCCAAGCTTCCCCCCATCTCCAGAGTTCATGGCAGACTGTCACCCGCATGGTAGCGAAGCACACGCAAGCGTAAGGTGGCAGCTGACAGGAGGCTTCTGAAATGCTAAAAGAAGAGTCCCACGAGGAGAAAATGTGACACTTCAACGTGTCATTCCACCCTCCGCACTCAAACGTCACTTTTGCAAAGAGAGAGACGCATCGTGCCGGAAATACCTTGAGTTGCTCCTTAAAGGCAAAATATTTCCCCGAGGTGTTCAGCTCATAGTTGAGTTGACATTTCTGGTCTTCCAGGATCTGAGAATCAACCACAAGCCCTTGGACCACCTGCCTTCCAAAGAGCTCATGATACTCATCTAGGATGGAGGCAGCAATGCTGGTGATCTGCGTGTGGTAATCTTCGACGGCCTAAGGAAATCAAGAAGCCAGGAAAACCTTCAAGTGGTCAGAAATCATTTCTCCATGAGAAGGTGGCGTACACTCCTGGCAAACGCTCTTGTGTTGTGGCCCCGTCCTCTGAGCCTATCCCATTGGAGGAAGGAAGCTCTGAGCAGGAGGAAGAGGAGCCAGCCAGATCTCCCAGCCCTCCCCCTCTGGCACCGTCTCAGGTGCCAGCTGAAAGAGAGCCAAGTAGTGGGGAAACAGGTGTCTCAGATGAGAGTGAGGGAGAGACGTCATTCCTGGACGCACGCCAAAGAAGGCGAGAGAAAAGATTACTGCAGCTGCGGCGTATGAGGAAATAGACAGTCACTGGATTGGAGTCACAGGATCAATGACTCACTGGACCACACCCAAAGCCTATCTATATAAGACAGTACGGTGGGTCAAGAAGTTTGTGACGAACAAAGCTAAACAAACATAGCAACCTCGTAGTCTTGGAAGCTAGATGAACAGCAAAGCTACGTAGGTGATTTTCTTGTTTGTGTAAACTAATAAAGTCCTTGGCAGACGGTGTGCATATCGCTGCCAAGGTTGAGATAAGAACTGCGGAGTGTGCCAAGTGATTCTTAACCCTTGGCTGGCTGTGTTTTTGTGGGTCTCTGAAGGGGGGGGGGACAGATCATCTTGGTTGCCATTCTCCACTGCTTGAGCTGTCATGCCCCAACCGTCAAATCTAGTACAAGCTCATCCTTGCATATCCAGAGACAAAGAGCTTCTAGGGTACCAACAGAAGAGGGTTTTGGTAGCTGAGGGTGGGGTCCTTGGTGCTCTCTGAGCGTGGTGCTTTTCTTGGTGACGTTTCATTACCAAACCTGGTTATCACTTATAAAGCCCTTCATGTCCTAGGCCCGGATTATTTGTCGGACCCCCTGCAGCCAGCGACAATCCCCAATCGCCCGGTGCGTTCCCACAGACAGGGCCTCCTCAGGGTGCCGTCGGCCGGACAGTGTCGGCTGGCGACCCCCAGAGGGAGAGCTTTCTCCATGGGCGCACCCACCCTCTGGAATCAACTTCCTTTGGAGCTCCGGATGGCTCCTGACCTTCGCTTGTTCCGCCGCGATTTGAAGACCTGGTTGTTTCGCAGTTTGGACTGACGGGGATTTCTTCATTAATTTTAACTGTTTTAAATCTGAATGTTTTTTTTTAATTGAAAAAGTTTTACAATACAAATTTTTTCCATTTTTTTCCCCCAACCCCCCCTTCCCCCCAAACCTCCCCCCACCCCAACCCCATATCCCCCCCCCATTCCCCCCTTGGCTTCTGCTACAAATTAAAAAAGAACAAATACATATAACAAAATAATATAACAAATAAACCTATAAGTAATAAAATTTTCCTAAAATTAACAAAATTATAATAAAAAAACTAATAATAATGATTTACCTCATTTATCAACCATTAATATTCATTTATCAATCAATACCATACTTATAATATTTAAGCCCAATTAAAAGAAATCATACCTTTCTCTAATCCATTGATATTAATAATTATATACCTAAATCAATCCCCCTAATAATAAAATACAATATATCACATCCATATCCATATCAAATAATTTTATCCCAGCTACACCCATCAACTAAAAAGCAAAAGCATAAAACATTTCTCTATTCTAAATCTGAATGTTAATTCTCACTGTTTTAATGAGGGATTATGCATTTTTATCGTTGTGAGCTGTCCTGAGTCTTTGGATATAGGGCGGCATATAAATTGCATAAATTGCATAAATTGCATAAATTGCATAAATTGCATAAATAAATAAATAAATAAATAAATAAATAAATAAATAAATAAATAAATAAATAAATAAATAAACCTGGCTAGTACTGATGATGTTACCTAGTATGGTAATGAAACGTCAGCAAGAAAACCATTGAGTTCAGACAGCAACAAGGATCCCTTGGCTTCTAGTGGTGGCTCTGATGGATGCTCTGATGGATGCTCTGTGTCAGAAGCAGAGATGGAGCCAGGGCCGCCTGACATTTCCCAGCCACCAGAGAGGCAACTGCCTTTGGAGGCGGAGATAAGTAGGGAGGAAAAACAGCTGGGGCCTGTTCCAGATTTGTGTATGCACAGAGCAGTTAGGAGAGGAGAACAATGGAGGACAAGGAGTCGACTCGGGAAGCAAGGCATACATGGATGCTGAATGGCCCTTCCCTGGCTGGGGAATAAATAGAAGCAAAGGTGGTTGTAGGAGACAACCGTTCGGATTTCTGAAGATTTGGCTCATGGTGTTTCGTGCCTCAGAGACTGCTTGCCAGAATTTAATTTACAGCTTTGCAGCTGGAAGCTCCCGGCCTGGCAATTATCTCAAGGACTGAGTACCAGGCATGAGGTCAATAGCACATGCTGGATGTGGCTTATGGGTAAGATTCTATGGTCGGCTAGATATTTCTGAAGGGGACGAAATGGTGATACAGCAGTGAACCACAGTCATCAATGAATTCTGGCTGGCAAATCTTTCCGGATAAAGGAGAGACCCAGAGATTGCCAGCCCCCAGTTCCCTGCATCCCAGATTGCTACTCCTTTCTTTTTTGCTTTCCCTTTTTCTCTTATCTTGAACTTCAAAAGTTTTTTGTTTTTATTCTGTGAAAAAACTTCTCTAAAATATAATATCTATATATTGCAGCATTAGTCTGAATTGTTGGCTGACCTTCTCAGTCTCACTTTCATATTTATCTGCGTGTGAGAGAATAAACTCTGGTTGAGGAATTGGCAATCTTGGTTTCAGTACTGATCAAAGCCAGCAAATTAGCAAGCTGGCTGGGGAATTCTAGGACTTGAAGCAGTGATGAAATCCAAATTTTTTTACCAGCGGTTCTGTGGGCGCGGCTTGGTGGGTGTGGCTTGGTGGGCGTGGCTTGGTGGGCGTGGCAGGGGAAGGATACTGCCAAATCCCCATTCCCACCCCACTCCTGGGGGAAGGATACTGCAAAATCCCCATTCCTCCCCACTCCTGGGAGTTGGATACTGCAAAATCTCCATTCCCACCCCACTCTCGGGCCAGCCAGAGGTGGTATTTGCCGGTTCTCTGAACTACTCAAAATTTCCGCTACCGATTCTCCAGAACCTGTCAGAACCTGCTGGATTTCTCCCCTGACTTGAAGTCCACATCTCTTAAAGTTGTCAAGGACATGGATTGGGGGAGGGGCGGGGGAGATTTCATATGAAAATGAAGAGTCTCATTAATGTGATGTTAGAACTGCCTCCCACGGAATCTCAGCTGTATTATTATTTATTATTGTTTTTAAATTTAAGACGTTTCTAGCCCCTAAGGTTTTAAAAAACATGCTTGGAAGCAGACATAACAAACAACGTCTAATTGAAATCCCAGAAACTAGACCACGGACGGAGACACTATTCTTAGCTCTCCTACAAGGAATGCAAATAATTTACGCACAATAGGAAAAATTTGGCACATCGGAACAATCTCTTCAGGCTGCACAGTGGTCTGTTCTCAATACAAAAACTAGACCGGAATGGCAAAAATTTTCTTTTAAAAAAAAATGCAGAAGGAAAACTACTGAGTAGGTTTCATTTCCGTACCTTCATGGCTCCTGCAGTCCTTCGGGGGAGTGGAGGGTGTGGAGGAATCATCTCTTTCACTCTGAAAGTGTTGGAGTAAAGGACAAATTGGAGATGGTTTGGATAACCTGACCATTCATTTTGCTAACCCAGTCATGGTTTACTTTGAAGTCCGTTCTATGAAACTTAAGAGGATCAGCTTGCAAAAATGAACACGCAAAGGATTGCGAGTTCACATTGTTTCAACCTGGGATACGTGTCTATGGGGATCCTCAGTCATCCAGGTCATGGTTGTCCCCAGGGTGTTTTTGCAAGAGGCAACTGGACTTTCTCGGGTTTTTCTTCTTTTTATGATTTATTTGTCAAGTACTTATTAGATAATATATATATATATAAGTATAAGCATGAATTGAATACATAAAATGAATACAAATAAAGGGAACATTAGGACAAGGACGGAAGGCACATTGGTGTGCTTATGAATGCCCCCTTACAGACCTCTTAGGAATGGGGTGAAGTCTACAGTAGACAGTCTAAGGTTAAAATTTTGGGGGTTTGGGGAAGAAACCACAGAGTCAGGTAGTGCATTCCAGGCCTTGAACACTCTGTTGCTGAAGTCGTATTTTCTGCAATCGAGTTTGGAACGGTTCACTTTAAGTTTGTATCTATTGTGTGCTCGTGTATTGTTGCGGTTGAAGCTGAAAGCTAGTCATTGACAGTTAGGACGTTGTAGGAGATAATTTTATGATATATGCTTAGGTCAGACCAAAGGCGGCGAAGTTCTAAATTGTCTAAGCCCAGAATTTCAAGTCTGGTGGCATAAGGTATTTTGTTGCCAGCAAACAAAATACTTCCCCCCCACCCCCCGAAGATGTTTTGCTTCTTATCCAAGAAGTGTCTTCAGTTCTGAAGGAGTTTCTTGGATGAGAAGCGAAATGTCTTGAAGAAGAAGAAGAAGAAGAAGAAGAAGAAGAAGAAGAAGAAGAAGAAGAAGAAGAAGAAGAAGAAGAAGAAGAAGAAGAAGAAGAAGAAGAAGAAGAAGAAGAAGAAGAAGAAGAAGAAGAAGAAGAAGAAAGTCCAGTTGCTTCTTGAAAAAGCATCTTTGGGACAACTTGGGATAAGGTCTCCCCGCAGACATTTTTGTAGCAGGCTAATTTAGCTGAGTTTATAAGCTTTGTAGGTGCTCTCCAAGGTCCTGAAATCTGCCTGGGCACAATGTACGGTTGGGTGACCAACCTATCTTCCTGGGCTCATGATGAGATCAAAACTCAGTAAGACACACAACCTTTGTCGTGACTGATCTGGTCCAATATATGCTGTAGAATGAATGGGATAAGCATGGATAATGCTTTCCACTGACAGAGAATGAACAGCACTACCAAAGATGCATAGAATCATAGGGCTGGATGGGACCTAGGAGGTCTTCTAGTCCAACCCCATGCCTAAGGCAGGAATTCTTATATCACCCTGGATAAATGGTTGTCCAATCTTTCCTTGATATCCTCCAGTGATGGAGCTGTTAGCCATTGATTAATCGTTCTCACTACCATGGGAGTATCAAAAACAGACTTTGACCCACTTATATACATATACCTAGATATAAAACTCACCGGCTGGCAAGTTCCTCTGGCAGACGCTTGGGCACCAAAGCTCTATCCAGCGTAAACTCTAACACAATAAAACTTCCATTTTCTACATATTGCTGGAAAAAAGAAAGGGGTTGATATTTTTTCAGGAGCATAGCCAACATCCTAGAATGTTTCCACAGACACACACACACCACCACCTCCCCAAATTTATCCCAAACACATTAGGTGTCAATTATGGGAATTTAAATCTAAACATCTGGAGAACTAACTAGGTTCATGTCAAGCCATTGCTGCAAGACACAGCAGAAGTAACTCAGTGATATGAGAGAGAAAGAGAGAAAGAAAGAGGAGAAAGAAAGAGAGAAGAGAAAGAGAGAAAGAAAGAGAGGGAGGGAGGAAGGAAGGAGGAGGCAGAGAAAGAAAGAATGAAAGAAAGAGGGGGAGGGAGTGAGGGAGGAAGGAAGAGGCAGAGAAAGAAAGAATGAAAAAAGGGAGGAAGGGAGGGAGGGAAGAAAGAGGCAGAGAAAGAAAGAAGGAAAGAGAGGGAGGGAGGGAGGGAGGAAGGAAAAGGCAAGAAAGAAAGAAAGAAAGAAAGAAAGAAAGAAAGAAAGAAAGAAAGAAAGAAAGAAAGAAAGAAAGAAAGAAAGAAAGAAAGAAAGGGAGGGAGAAAGGAAGGACGGAAGGAGGAGGCAGAGAAAGAAAGAAAGATAGGGAGGAAGGGAGGAAGAAAGAGGCAGAGAAAGAAAGAAAAAGAGGGAGGAAGGAAGGAAGGAAAAGGCAGAGAGAGAGAGAGAGAGAGAAAGTGGGGGGGGGGAGAGAGGGAGGAATGCACATTGAGGATATTCAGAAGCACTCATTCAGCGTTTTCACATAGTTCAAGATCCATCCTTGACAGTCCAGGTGGAATCTACAAATAGTCTACATTTGATGTCTTTTTAAACACTGGCGTTACCTGTCCTTCCAAGTTCTGACATAGAGACAGGGCGGCCTCTACTGTGATCTCGGAGGTGTCCTTTTTTACAATATTGGAGGGCTGAAGAGGAAGCAAAAAAAAAAAAAGGTCTTTTACTGGATATCATTTCAGAAAAGCTTCCTGTGGTGCTTCGAAATCTATTCTAACCTATTCTAGAGAGCCACTTCGGTCTAGTTGTGAAGGTGCTGGCCTAAAAACCGGGAGACAGCACAGCACAGGTGCTGTGAGTTCTAGTTTCGTGTTAGGCATGAAGGCTGGCTGGGTGACTTTGAGCAGAAGACTGGGAGTTCTAGTCCCACCTTAGACATGAAGGCTGGCTAGGTGACTAAGCCAATCACCAGAAGACTGGGAATTCTAGTCCTCTTTAGGCATGAAGGCTGGCTGGGTGACTCTGAGCCAATTGGGAGGCTGTGAGTTCTAGTTCCGCCTTAAGCATGAAGGCTGGCCAGGTGAATGGAGATCCCTGTTCAAGAGGTCCTGCACTTATTTTGTTGCCATTCTCACCTTCCTCAGCATGAATTCTCGTTGCTTGTCATCTTTGATGTTTTTCCCGAGGACGCTTTTGGTGTGGGGACTGTACATTCCTATGGGCCCAAATTTATTAAGAATTGCCTGATGACCCACATCACGAAAAAGACTGAAGAGGCACTTGGTCTGAAACAAAAAGGGCACCAAGTGAGAATGAGGTTGCACTTTTATTGTACACCGCCAACAGACTCTCTCTGCGGGAAATGAACATAGAATAATAGTATATAGTAATATATACCGCTTCACAGTGCTTCACAACCCTCTCTAAGACGTTTACAGAGTCAGCGTCTTGCCCCCAACAATCTGGATCTTCGTTTACTGACCTCGGAAGGATGGAAAGTTGAGTCAACCTTGAGCCAGTCAGGATTGAATTCTTGACACAGGGCAGAATCAGCCTGCAATACCGTAATCTAACCACTGCGCCACCAGAGCTCCTAATGCAACATCTGATCAGCTACAGCAATAGCAATAGCATTTAGACTTATATGCTGCTTATCATAGTGCTTTTACAGCGCTCTCTAAGTGGTTTACAGAGTCAGCCTCTTGCCCCCAACAATCTGGGTCCTCATTTTACACACCTCGGAAGAATGGAAGGCTGAGTCAACCTTGAGCCGGTCAGGATCGAACTGCTGAACTTTTGGCAGCCAGCAGTCAGCAGAAGTAGCCTGCAGTTCTGCATTCTAGCCACTGTGCCACCATAGTTCTGTGGGTTGGAAGGGACCTTGAATCTTGGACCTTGGTACCACAGTCCTCTAGTCCAGCGTCCTGCTCAAGGAGGAGACGCTATACCCGTGATGGCGAACCTATGGCACGCGTGCCACAGGTGGCACACGGAGCCATATCTGTGGGCAAGCGAGCATTGCCCTAGCTCAGCTCCAGTGTGCATGTGTGTGCCGGCCAGCTGATTTTTGGGCCTTCAGGGCCCACTGGAAGTCGGAAAATGAGCCGTTTCTGGTCTCTGGAGGGCCTCCGGGGGTGGGGTGGGGAAGGCCATTTTCACCCTCCCCAGGCTCCTAGAAAGCCTCTGGAGCCTGGGGAGAGCGAAAAACGGGACTTCCGCCTCCAGAGGCCCTCCGGGGGAGGGGAGGGGGGGGAGAAGGCTGCTTTTGCCCTCTCCAGGCTCCAAGAAAGCCTCTGGAGCTGGGCCCACTGTGCCATTGCGTGCCCAAACCGGGGAGAGTGCAGAAAGGTTGTGCACATTGAATTACGGGTGTGGGCACGGGCGCGTGTTTGCACCCCCCCCACGCGCGACCCCCACTTTTGGCACGTGACGGCAAAAAGAGCCTGAGTAGCGTAGGGGAGTAATGCCTCCTACAAAGGCAGCATTTAAGATCCAGCTGCTGCAATTACTTGCGAGTTCAATCCCAGGCAGGCTCAAGGTCGACTCAGCCTTCCATCCTTTATAAGGTGGGTAAATTGAGGACCCAGTTTGTTGGGGGCAATAAGCTGACTTTGTATAAATATAAATATACAAAAGTATGAAGGCTATTGCTTAACGCACTGTAAGCCGCCCCGAGTCTTCGGAGAAGGGCGGCATATAAATCAATTTTTTTTAAAAAAAGGATGTTCCTGCTGTATGGATTTACCTCAGGATGCTCCTGGTGTGTGGATTTACCTCAAGATAGGAGCCTGGATAGCTCAGCAGACTAAAAGCATTGTGATTAACACCAGATGTCTGCAATTACTGTAAGTTTGAATCTCCCCAGGATCAAGGTTGACTCAGCCTTCCATCCTTTCTAAGGTAGGTCAATTGAAGACCCAGTTTGTGGAGGCAATAAGCTGACTTTGTATAAATATAAATATACAAAAGTATGAAGCCTATTGCTTAACGCTTTGTAAGCCGCCCTGAGTCTCTGGAGAAGGGCGGCATATAAATCAAAATTAAAAAAAAAAAAAAGGTTAGCCATCACTGCGCAATCCAATCTCTTCTTAAAAACCTCTAGCCATGGAGCAGCCACAACTCCGGGAGGCAAGTTGTTCCATTGATCAATTGTTCTTAAGAAATTTCTTACTTCCACATTGGATCTCTCTTTAAAGATCTTCCACCCATTATTTCTGATCTTGCTCTCTGGTTCCTTGGACGAGGTTCTCCCTTTTTCTCGATGACAGCCTCTCGCGCACTGGAAGGCTGCTATCGTTTCACTCTAGTCTTTCTTTTTCTTAGACTAGACCAGACATATGGCTAGGGCAGTGATGGCAAACCTATGGCACGGGTGCCACAGATGACACACACAGCCCTCTCTGCGGGCACGCCAGCCATCGCCCTGGCCCAGCTCCAAGTATGCACGCATGCCTTCTACCACTCTGCCTCCATAGTTAAGAACAATTTCTGACCTCCTGACTTTCCGGCGGGCTTTAAAAACTCATCTCTTTCAGCTTGCCAGCTTAGCCTGATTCCTGTAAATATTTTATCACTTTTAGAGTTTTATTATCTTTTAAATTGAACTAGTTTTAATTTACGGCTATTTATATTTGTTCTTTTATGGAATTTTTTAACTTTTGTGTATTGTTTTTTAAATTGGCTGTGCACCGCCCTGAGTCCGTAAGGAGAAGGGCGGTATATAAATCTAATAAATACAAATACAAATACAAATACCAGCCAGCTGGTCTTTAGGGTGGGGTGCATGTAAAGGATGCGCATGTGCCTGCACAGGTAGGCAGGGCACATGCGTGGGGGGTGTGTGTGTGACGGTTGATGCAGGAGGCGTTCCAGGCCCAAAATGGGGGGTTGGGGGGGTCTCGTGCAGCCCCCTGCACCCTGTTTTTGCTTCCAGGTTGGCGCAAGAGGCTTTCTGGGCCCAAAACGGGGTGTGGCAGGCCCCCCCACCGAGCCCCGTTTTGGGCCTTGAAAACTTCCTGCACCAACCTGGAAGCCAAAATGGGGGCGGGGCTCATATATGGGGGCGGGAGCGCTCACATTGCATTTTGGGGGTTTGCTCATGTACGTGCTTTGGGCACTCGGCCCCGTCACTGGGCTAGGGCATCAGTATCCTTTAATGCTGAAAATGATTCATTTTAAATACAACGTTTCAAAAAAAATGATTTGTCCTTTAAAAATGATTCAAGGCAATATATAATTGGATTTATATCTTTATGATGAGGTATTGTTTAAATTTGATATATTTTTCTTAAAAATAGCTTAATTCTTTCTATTTTACAAGGTTAAATTTGTTATCTTATTTGATGTTTTTTTGTTTATTCTGTTTAATGATGATTTTTATATTTGAATGATTAAGAAATATTATTAAGAGTAAACTGTGGGATTTATATAATATTTTAATTCAGAACTTAAGATGCCCAACATTATTTTATTATTTAAAAAAAAAAAGATAAGTGTTATATTTTGTATGCGAAAATTTTCTATGATTTTTTATAAATGATTCATGTGGTTATATATCTGGGGGGGGGTAATAGATTTTAAAAGTTTAGAATATTTTTTGTACTAAATAAGTTTACAATTGTTTTATTGTTAGCCAGATCTTACCTAAAAAGTTGTTGGTTGTTGATTGTAATACATGATTGTTTAATAGTGGAAGTCAGGGGGGGGAGGGGGGGGTTGGGGGGGAAGGCATGTTAAAATTGTATTGTAAAACTTTTTCAATTAAAAAAAAATGATTCAAGGCCTGGAGATTAAAACACACGAAGAGCGCTTGCAGGAATAGGGTAGGGCCAGTCTAGAGAAAAGAAGGACTGGGGGGGGACATGATAACAGTCTTCCAGTATTTGAGGGGCTGCCAGAGAAGAGGGGGTCAACCTGTTCTCCAAAACACCAAAAGACAGGACAAGAAACAATGGATGGAAGCTAACCAAGGGGAGAAGCAACCTGAAATGGAAGAGAAACTTCCTAACAGGGAGGACAATTAACCAGTGGAACGGAAATTGCCTTCAGAAATTGTAGGTAATTCATCCCTGGAGGTTTTTAAGAAGAGATTGGACAGCCACTTGTCTGAAATGGCATAGGATCTCCTGCTTGAGCAGGGGGCTGGACTAGAAGACCTCCAAGGTCCCCTCCAGCTCTATTCCGATCGATTCTGCTCTAAGCCTCCCGGAAGCAAGATGGCAATAACCATTTCAAAGAAAACCCAAGAGAATCTCGACCGAACAGCCACGCAAATGAAGCTGTTACCTTTTCAAACACTTCACTGTCGTGGTAAGGAAAAACTCGGAATGCTCCCCGGATCCGCTTCACCCCTGGATACAGCAGAGGCACTAAATTGACGTAAGCCACGCCGTGAAAGGAAATGGGATCTTCTTCTGTTCCAGCAATAGCTGCACCTCCCTAGGAAAGGACAGTGGAAATGATCATCTTCCCCGGGGGTAGTCAGAGCAGCCCGAATGAAGTAGAGGTAGTTGAGTTATGGCCTTAATCAGAGGACAGCAACCTGCGGCTCTGGAGCCGCATGTGGCTCTGTTAAGGATATTGTTGAGTTAACCAACCAGCAGAGTGTAGAGCACAGGAAAATGGTGCTGAGAGCAATGAATAAGATACAAACTGGTTTATCAAAGGTTTCCTTTATAGTGAGAAAATAATCTCAGAGTCTTTAAGCAATCCAAGTCTTTGCCAGTTAAATCAGTCCAGTGATACAAAAACTTTTCTTACCATACAAACAGTAGTTGGTTAGAATAGCAAGTTCACTCTGGTAAACAAACCACGAGGGTAGCAGATCCATCCACGATGATAGCAACTCCACACACAATGGTAGCATATCATCAACTGACTACATTTCAGTTCCCTTCTTAAATACGTTTACAACTAGTGATTATCTAATTAGGATATAATGATGCAACATCACAATGACTCAGCATTACTACTTAAAGTCATATAATACATATTCATGTTAAAGTCACAGAACACATATACTGCCTGGACAACCTGTTGGGCTTACACCATATCCTAACAGGCTCTTTCATCCCTCTGCCATGGCTTCCTGTCACCGGTCAGCTCCACAATTAATAGGGCTTTTGGTTAGGACAGGTAGAAGAAAAAGGACACTGCACTAGGAGACTTTATGGTGGGGGAACCAGACTTCCGGTCAGCTCCAGAATTGAATGGAGGGCTTCTGGGTAGGACCTTTGTGGCTCTTTGAGTGTTTAAGGTTGCCGACCCCTGGCCTTAATGGAGTCTGCTCAGCACCGTTGTAACCCGTAATGGTCATTTTTCAATCACTCGTGTAACTGATTTTACAATCTTTTTTTGCGGCACTCGTGAAGCAAACGGCATGGTGGTTAAGCCAGAGTTTTCCCAGAATTCTTCTTCCAGGCTTTGTGGACTGGCTTGGGGGAGTGGGGGCAGGAGCTCCATCTGCATGCATCCATGCTTGTCTGCTGCTCGCGCAGCACTTCACCCAACACTTCCATGGCCCAGAACCAGAGGGCTCAAGGCCCAGGAGTGGGTCGTGGCTTGAGGTTTGGGGGACCCCTGGGTTAAGCCAACCAGTAGGGTTTTTTTTTGGCTAAATCAGAGTAAAATGTGGTCGCGTGACTGTGGGATGCTGCAAACAGCTGTATTTCATCGGCTCAAGGCAGCAAACCTACTTAATACTGAAGTCCAGTTCCATGGCTACAGGACAGAAAAAGCAACCATCAGAATTTTGAATCTGGGTCGTAACTTCAAATGGTCACCAAGCTACTGGGCCTAAGTCAAGGACCACCCGCAGTCAGAATCCCTTCTGTAATATTTAAAAAGTCATCTCTCAGGGTCCTGACGGATGCCCTAATTAAATCATGAGCCTCAAGCCAAGCTTCAAAAGAAATCCAGTCATTTATTAGGAGTTTCATGTCAACACGTTCCAAGTGAAGCCAACTCTGACCCCCTGTAATTTATGGCCCAGGAGTGACCCTGTTTCCCCCCTCCCCCAGGGTGTATCATCAGTCACATTCGCCAACAGAACAATTTCGCAGGTTGCAAAGATCACTCTCCTCCGGCCACTATGGGTAACCCTGGGAGACAGCCTTGACAGCGAAATGTCTGGAATGTGTTTTTGTTTTTGGTTGCTGCTGTGCTGCTTCGCCTTAGTTGCAAGTTTGTTTTCCCATCCCACTTGCCTATGGCAACTCAAGAGCAGATCAGGGATGCTTTGCGAGTTGACATCATCTTTAGGTAGCACATGTAAAAACCACACCTAACTTTAATCCTAGCAAACCTACTTTGACAGTAAAGAGAGAGCCCAGAATTATGGTGAATGTGCTGGCCATGAAATGAGAGTTGATGAGTTCCAGTCCCCCCACATTGGGATTAAAGCTGGCTGTGTGACTTTGGGCCAATCACCAGGAGATGGTGAGCTCTAGTTCCACCTCAGCTATGAAAGCCAATTGGGTGATTGGGGCCAGTCCCTCCCTCTCAGCCCAACCCAGCTCACAGGGTTGTGGCAGTGAGAAAAACAGAAGGGAGGAGTGTTATGTTTGCTGTCTTGAGCTGATGAAATATTTTGTGAAAAGGAAAAAAATGGTGGGATTAAAACATAGCAAGGATGAGGATGAGGATGAAGAATTAGTACCTTACCTTGTCTCCTTTGCCAGTTTTGACTTTGGTGGATGTGACCAGGGGCACTCTAGTAATTTCCACAGGCCAACAACGACAGTCGGCAATCCGCCTGCGGAAGCTGCCAAACGGGAAGGGACCAAGAGCAAACTGGTTACAATCGTTTTGTAGTCCGATGCTCAAAAGAGCAGTGTGGACATTTGTACCAACGCCACAAAAGTGAGAGCATGCAGTGTGGGGAGAAATGGAGGAAGGGGTGTTTATTTATGTTCACCACCTTGTGTTGTTTATAAAAATAACAAGAGGTGGAATATAAATATTATTATTTATTATTATTATTAATTAATACATTTTTATACCGCCCTTCTCCCGAAGGACTCAGGGCGGTGTACAGCCACAATAAAACAATAGGAAGTACAAAATTTAAAAGCAAGTTAAAACAGATTAAATATATTTGGCCACCCCGGTTAAAAACCCACAGATTAAAAACACCCCATCCTAATTCTTATTAAACCAGGCCAGCCTGTTGGAATAGCAGAGTCTTAAGGGCACGGCGAAAGGTACGCAGGTCAGGAATCGTACGTATCCCCGGGGGCAGTTCATTTCAGAGGGCGGGTGCTCCCACAGAGAAGGCTCTCCCGCTGGGTGTTGCCAGTCTACATTGTTTAACTGACAGCACCCTGAAGAGTCCCTCTCTGTGGGAGCGTGTTGGTGGCTATCGGTGGCAGAAGGCGATCCCGTAAGTATCTGGGTCCTAAGCCATGGAGCGCTTTAAAGATGGTAACCAACACCTTGAACTGTACCCGGAAGACCACTGGGAGCCAGTGCAGCTCGCGCAGGAGAGGTGTCACATGGGTGTGTCGAGTCGCTCCCATAATCACCCGCGCGGTTGCGTTCTGGACCAGTTGGAGCCTCCGAGTGCCCTTCAAGGGGAGCCCCATGTAGAGATAAATCAATCGGTTGAGTTTCTTGATGGACAAGCAAGCAGTAAATATGCAAAATGCATGACAAATACCAGTACAAGCAAGTTTGTTGTAATGAGGCTTATTAATATTTATGCAGAGCTTTAGCTCAAGGAATTCGTGAATAAACATATGGCAAATCAAAATCAGCTTCAGTTAGAGAATTTGGAGAAGGTGAACCAGGGGCATGAATTGAGGGTAAAATCGCCAGGTCTCTCCTCTTAACTGCTTGACTCCCATAAACCATCCCATTAAGTTATGAATTGCTGGTGAATGACATGAGTTTTCTCACCATAGCACAGCTATAGGATCCAGGTAGCAACGCCTTTCCAAGTCCCATATGACCCGTTTCTTAATAGTTTCACCCTGAATCCTAATTTCCCGTTCCTTTAAAAAAAAGAGAGAGAGAGAGAGAGAGAGAGAGAGTAGGCCAACCATGGATAAATCCAAGAAAAGTTTCAGAAGAAAACAGAACATTTAATTCAATTACATATGCTAGTTTTGTGACCACTCAAGAAATAGTCAGGCACGGGAAGGGTTTTGTGGCTCCCGGTGTTTTCTTTTCTGTGGGAAATGGGTCCAAATGGCTCTTTGAGTGTTTAAGGTTGCAGACCACTGGACTAGGGAAAAAAATTAACACGACACAGGAGGAGGAGGAGGAGGAGGAGGAGGAGGAGGAGGAGGAGGAGGAGGAGGAGGAGGAGGAGGAGGAGGAGGAGGAGGAGGAGGAGGAGGAGGAGGAGGAGGAAGAAAAGGAGAAAAGAACCCAGTCTGTTCACGTCTAGAATTTAAGAGATCAAGTAAATAGACTGGAATCATTTGTTGATGGACACGGGGAAAAAATTAACACCACACAGAAAAAGTAAAAAGAAGAACAACTAATAGCAGGGACAATTTTTCTTCTGAAGGAGGAAGAACGTGAAGGGGCCACCTGGCCTTGGAGGAAGCTTGCCATCATCTGACCTGGCCTATTTTGCACAATGGAACTCACAATGGGATGAATACCATGAGCATCCCAAATCTAGGCTCATCCTTGCCTGTTGGAGAAAAAGGACTCTAGGGAGAAAGAAGCCATTGGGTTGATCTAGTACAGCAGTTCTCACAGGTCCACAGTAGGTGGAACAGGTGGGCAGTTGGGATACCGCTGGTTGCAGATGTTCATTGGTATTGCCAAAGGTGAAGAGAGTTAGGAATTGTAGCTGACCAACAACCGGAGGACCACAACTCCCGTTCTAAGGAATCTACTTCTCCAGCTCTGCCATACTCACCTCTGGGGTATTCAGTTCTCCATCTTCCTCCTCAAAGGCCCCACCAACAATAAAAGCCTCTGGGATGTTCTGTCCTCCGGGAGCTAAAATGTTGGCAACTGGCCACTTCTTGGGCCGAGGCAGAGGTTCTCTCTCACCGCCAGGTTTCAGGGTCCCATTCTTGAACAGGAAGGGGCATTCTTTCTGGAAAGGTCCCAGGAAACATTTCTTGAATTCACACAGCTAAGAAGTCATTGATTCATTGACAAAGAGTTTAGCGGTTGCATTCTCAATTTTTGGGCATTTATATCTCGAAGGACCTGTCATGGACTATGAATGCTAACATGCTTGTGAAGAAGGACAGAAGAGGCTGTACTTCCTGAGAATGCTCAGGAAGATCAATCTATCTCAGCATCTGCTTCTGTCCTACTATTGCAGCACCATTGAGAGTGTCCTGACATAGAGCATTCTTGCATGGTATGGGAGCAGCTCTGTAGTGGACAAAAAAGCTCTACAGAGAATCATTAAAACTGCCCAGAATATCGTCGGACTCCAGCTACCAGTGCTGGATGACATCTTCGAATCTTGCTATTTGAGGAAGTTGCATAACGTTCTCAGAGATTTCCCATCCTGCTTACCATCTTTTTGGACTGTTGCCTTCTGGCAGAAGATACAGAACATTTAAAACTCGGACCACACATTTTCTGAATAGTTTTTATCCCAGAGCTATCATTGCACTCAACAATGAACTAAAGGGCCACAATCAGTGAGCTGTTGGACAGCATTACTTGGTCTGTTGTGTGAATGTTTTGCTATTAGAATAGCAGTTACAGTATAAAGAAGAAAAGTGAAACATGTAGAAAAAACGAGATATACAAAAATTATCACCATAGAAAAAACGAGATATACAAAAATGATCCCCATGTCAGACACGGGAAGGGTTTTGTGGCTCCCGATGTTTTCTTTTCTGTGGGAAATGGGTCCAAATGGCTCTTTGAGTGTTTAAGGTTGCTGACCCCTGGTCTATGGAAAGACCAGGTTAGTAACACAATGCATGATTGTCCGAGATAGGCTAATGGGATTATTTCTTAACAAATACCCAACTCAAAAGCCAAATTCACAGAGCAGCAGAAAAAGCCTTGCCTCAAGATGGAGAAATTAGATCTATCAAGTAGAACCGAAGGGTTCAAACTGGAATCTTGGAGCAACAAGATTCAACTTTTGACATCTCTTCGTGGCTCGATGTGGTTCCACTGGGGACCTGAAGCACATACTACATATTGGACATGCTGATCATGAAAAGCAACATTTGCCAGACCAAAAGGCAAAGAAAAAAAAACAGACTTGGAGAAAAAAGGAATAAAAGGATGCGGGATTTCACAACTCACCTCACCAACGGCTGGCACCTGAAAGCCGACCATGTAATTATATTGGGGACCGGAGGGGATAAATGCCTCAGGGGCGGAATAGAGAGCTTCAACGGTCACTCTCAGCAGATTGCCTTCCGTCAGCTGATTTTGAGTCAGTAAGCTCTCCTGGACAGATACTAAGATATCGATGGAAGACTGCAAAATCAGAGCAAAATTAAGATAGATGTAGCAAGTATACGAACTTGGAAAAAGGAGAGCAGGGCAACGAAGCCGGTAAGGGGCTTGGAAGCCAAATCCGGCAAGAAGTTAAGAGGAATTTGGGATACTTAGCTTAAAGGAGATGTTTGACAAACTAAATATATAATAAATACTGTATTTTCCTGCGTATAAGACTACTTTCTAACACACAAAAATCTTCTCAAAAGTCGGGGGTCGTCTTATACGCCGGGTCTCATTCTCCTGTAACCAGGCAGACCAGCCCATAAGGCTCTGATGAGCCTTAAATGGCTCTGAGGAGGGTCGTCTTATATGCCCAGTCGTCTTATACGCCGGAAAATACGGTAATAATAAATACCTTGGGTTCTGGTCGGAGAGTCTCCAGAGGAGAACCAGGCAATGGATACAGGGGAAGCGTTGCATTGAATGAACACAATCCTGCAGAGAAAAGAGGGAGGGTGTCAGGTCTGCCATCTTCAGAATATCTTACCTTGCTGGCGTCCTGCCATAAAACACAGGGGAGGTAGGAGGAAGATGGGGAAACAGGGAAGGAAGTGAGAGGAGGACGACAGGAACTAGACGGGAACTTAATTCAATCTGGAATTAACCAGCTGATCAAGGATAGAGCCATGAGAATGGAATGTGAAACTCCCCCCCCCCCCAAAAGGGGCCAAACCTCAAAGCCATTTCCAAAATATTGAGGACGAATACTATTGGTCAAGGGGGGAGGACCAGAGAGAGATAGAAAAACTGTAGTCTTTGCAGGGTAATATTCAGATCCAGCTTTGCTTACGCTTGATTTTAGTAAAAGAACCTTTCACTTCAAAGAAACGGAGTCAAGGGTCTTTCTTTTCTAAATGTCCAGGTCGGGACAAGCCTGACATTGGGAACGGCCAGTGGTAAAATGTAAAATTTGTTACTATCGGTTCTGTGGGCGTGGCTTGGTGGGTAGGGGTAATGTGACTGGGAGGGCGTGGCCAACTTTTTTTTTACTTTTAAAAGCAGTTTTTCTACAACCTCTTTGGCCGATAAGGTTGTAAAAGCTTTTAAAAGCTTCTGATGTTCAGGCAACTCACCTGGGATAGTCAGAGCCTTTTAAAAGCATTTTTTCTACAACCTCTTGGGCTGAAGAGGGGTTTTTTAAAACTTTTTTTTTAAAGTAAAAAAAAAGCCTCTGATGATCGCATGGCTCAGCTGGGCATGGGAGAGTGGGGAGGGATTTTTGCTACCGGTTCTCCAAACTACCCCCTGCCATCTCTACCGGATCTGGCGATCCGATCCGAACCGGGAGTATTTCACCCCTGGGAACAGGGCAATTTGAGGCCATTGACAAAGAAATTTTTCATTTCAGAAGAAAGAAAAACGATTAGCCAAATTTCTTTAAACCCTGTTGAAATACTGACCGTTATCAAAGAGATGAGTGTGAGAGAATATGCATCATGACAACAAGGACATGAGGGTTGAAGATCTACATGCAGTTACTTGGAAGAGGGCCATTTCTGCATAGTGCAGGTTTCTTTTGTGCAAGAACCAAAACTGTTGGCCTGTTGACAGGCTGACTCTGGCTTGTCAGGGCCAAAGAACCACGAATACATGAAGCTATTTCTGAGTAGCTTCTTTATTACTGTTCACTGAGAGACAGAATCTTGCCGGATTAAAGCAATTATCTGCATAACCACGGTAGTGGCCCAAATTGTGGAAACCTTTTGGGAAAAGAGCCTGGTTTAGCTCTGCAGACTAAATCACCGTAATTAACATCCAGCTGTCTGCAATTACACCAGTTTGAATCTCCCCAGGCTCAAGGTTGACTCAGCCTTCCATCCTTTCTAAAGTAGGTAAATTAAGGACCCAGTTTGTGGGGGCAATAAACTGACTTTGTATAAACATACAAAAGTATGAAGGCTATTGCTTAACGCATTGTAAGCCGCCCTGAGTCTTCGGAGAAGGGCGGCATATAAATCAAATTTTTTTAAAAAAAAAGCATTTTTGAGGTTTGTTGGCTAATAACACCACTTTTTTGGGGGGGGCGGGAGTTTGAAGATAATCCTATTCCATTGCTGCAATGGCCAGGGAATAGCCCAGACCTTAACCCAACTGAAAGTCTATGGAGCCGACTAAAGAAACTTGTTAGTCAGAAGCGACCCAGCAATGAAACTTAGTTAATAGAAACAATCCTTCAATCTTGGTTTCACATAACATCTGCCAAACTAAAAGACTTGGTTCACTTCATGGGAAGACGTTGTAAGGCCATCATTCATGCTAAAGGTTACCCCACTAAGCATTAACTAACATGGGGATCATTTTTGTATATATCTTGTTTTTTCTATGGTGATAATTTTTGTATATCTCCTTTTTTCTATGTGTTTCACTTTTTTTCTTTCTACTGTAACTGCTATTCTAATAGCAAATCCTTCATCAAAGTTATTGCATCACATTCATAATTAAATTATCTTTCCATCGATATATAATTTTATGGTACTACTCAGTGGTGGGATTCAAGTAATTTAACAACCGGTTCTCTGCCCTAATGATTTCTTCCAACAACCAGTTTGCTAAACTGCTCAGAAAGTTAACAACCGGTTCTC
This sequence comes from Coluber constrictor foxii, assembly GCA_038048745.1. Classification (NCBI taxonomy): domain Eukaryota; kingdom Metazoa; phylum Chordata; class Lepidosauria; order Squamata; family Colubridae; genus Coluber; species Coluber constrictor. Next base: position 11,897,087 of record CM075973.1, read on the forward strand.
CCGAAGTGGTGTGAACTGGCTGAATCCCACCACTGGTACTACTCCCCAAAAAAGTGATGTTATGAGCTAGTTTTAGAAAATACACTTTTCCCAAAATGTTCCCATAATTTCGGCCACTACTGTATAAATGCACTCTGTGAACTGCTAGGGAGGGCCTGTCTTTGCCCTCTTCCTGCCTACCAGATAATCCATCCTCCACCTCCTCTTTGCTCTCTGCAACTCCAGACTACATCCCACCACAAGGTTTATTCTTTCACCCACCTTGCAGGAGAGGGAGAAGGCCCGCCACGGCCTGTCCGAGAGACACCACTTTTTCATCTTTCTGCTTCTTCTCCTTTGGTAGGACTTCGATCACAGTGACTGGGAAAAACAAGCATAAAAACCACTATATCATTTTACAGTCTGGTTGCTTTTCAGAAGGAGATACAGTATTGTAACCTCTTCACTACTGACTCACTCCTGTCATCCAACCATTGAGGTAGGCTACAATTTGTTTTAACAAGCCTTTGTTGAATAAGCTACAGTTGTTGCATACATCCTGCCATAAAATCCTGCATTTGCCTTACTGGAGTGTATTAAGGCTGGCTGTAATCTTTGAAGGGCTACGGTGGCACAGTGGTTAGAGTGCAGTACTGCAGGCTACTTCTGCTGACTGCTGACTGCCAGCAGTTTGGCACTTCGAATCTCTCAAGGTTGACTCAGACTTCCATCCTACCAAGGTGGGTCAAATTGAGGACCCAGATTGTTGGGGGCAAGAAGCTGACTCTGTAAACCGCTTAGAGAGGGCTGTAAAGCTCTTTGAAACTGGATATAAATCTAAGTGCTATTGCCCTTCCTTCCTTCCTTCCTTCCTTCCTTCCTTCCTTCCTTCCTTCCTTCCTTCCTTCCTTCCTTCCTTCCTTCCTTCCTTCCTCCCTCCCTCCCTCCCTCCCTCCCTCCCTCCCTCCCCTTCCCTCCCCTCAACTTATGACCAGAATTGAGCTCAAACTTCTGTTGTTAAGGCAGTTGTTAAGTGAGTTTTGTCCCCAACCTTCCTCCCCCTGCAGTTGCTAGGCGAATCCTTCCAGTTGTCAAGTGAATCACATGGTCGTAAACCAAATCTGACTTCTCCCACTGACTCTGCTCGTCAGAAGCCGGCTGAGGTTACCAAGTGGGAATCACCTGACCACAGCACGGTGCAACCGTCAGAAGTATATGCCAGTTGCCAAGCGTTTGAACTTTGATCACGTGGTCATGGGGATGCTGAAATGGTCGTTAAGTGTGAAAAACGGTTGTACGTCACTTTGTTCAGAGCTGTCATAACTTCGAACGGTCCCGGAACAAACGGTCGCAAGTCAAATACTACAGGGAGTCCTCGATGTACGACCACAATTCAGCCCCCAAATTTTTGTTCCTAAGTGGGACAGCTGTTAAGTGAATTTTGCTCCATTTTACGACCTTCCTAACTGCCGTTGTTAAGCGGAATCTCTGCAGTTGTTAATTCAGTAACGCAGTTGTGAAGGGAATCTGGCTTCCCCACTGATTCTTTTTCAGGAGGACGCAAAAGGGGAATCACCTGAGCCCTGGACACTGCGACCGTCATAAATGTGGGTCAGCTCCCAAGAGGCTGAATTCGGATCACGCCAGGGTGCTACAATGGTCCTACGTGTGAAAAATGGTCCTCAGTCGCTTTTTTCTGTGCCGTTGTAACTTCGAACGGTCACTAAACGAACTCAAGGACTACCTGCATCTGTGTTCTTTCTCAGCGTTTAAAGCTAAAAAAAAAAGGAAAAAAAGGAGGAAGAGGTAGTTTTACTCACATATCACAGGTTTCTGGGCAATATCATCCAAAGTGTGTAACCCTTCAGGATGGCTGTCAAAAGAGGTGGTGAAATGATACTTCACGCTTCCTTCCACAGAGGCGTCCATCTTGGGGGAGTCACCAAGGATGAAGCCGTTGTACTCAACGCGCACAAATGTCACCGGATTGTCTCCTTTGAGGCCTTTCTGGAGAACGGAGACCACAATTCTGAGGATGGGACCTCCCAGAGCAACACTAACTTCTCCTCTTTTTCTCTCTCCCACTCTCTCTTTCTCTCCCTCCCTCCTTCCCTCCCTCTCTTTCTCTCTCTGCCACTTTCTTTCTCTCCCTCCTTCCCTCCCCCTCTCTCGTTCTCTCTCCCTTTCTCTCTCTCCCTCTTTTTCTTTCTCTCCCCCCTTCCCTCTCTTTCTCTCCCATCCGCCTTCCCTTCCTCCTTCTTGCTTTCTCCCTCCTTCCCTCCCTCTCTTTCTCTCTCTGCCCCTTTCTCTTTTTCTCTCCATCTTTCCCTTCCTCTCATTCTCTCCCTTTCTCTTTCTATCCCTCCCTCCCTTTCTTTCTCTCTCTCTCTCCCTTTCCTTCTCTCTCTTTCTCTCCCTCCCTTTCGCTCCCTTCTTCCCTCCCTGTTCCTCTCTCCCCCCCTTTCTCTCCCTCTTTCTCTCTCCCTCTTTCTCAATTTCTCTCCCTCCTTCCCTCCCTCCCTCTCCCTCCCTCCCATTTTCTCTCTCTCTCTCCCTTCTTCCCTCTCTTTCTCTCCCTCTCTATTTCTTTCCCTCTCTCCCCCTCCCTTTCTCTCTCCCTCTTTCTCTCCCTCCCTTCCTCCCTCCGTCTCTCCCTCCCTTTCTTTCTCTCTCTTTCTCTCCTTCCCTCCCTCCCTCCCTCTCTTTCTCTCTCTCCCTCTTTTTCTCTCCCTCTTTCTCTCTCTCTTTCTCTTTCTCTCTTTACTTTTGTTGATCTTGGATGGTATAACAGGCTTGAGTAAAATCTGAGCTATTAAATAAAATATGCAAAATACTTTTTAAAAAAATAATGAGAATGCTGCTTTCAAGCAATTTAATGCTTCTTCTTCTGGATTGAGATGGATGGATCAGTAATCTCAAAGCAAATAAATCCAAAAGCCAGTAACCAGCTTTTAAGTTGTCAAATAAGATATTAATATGTGCTTCAATTAAAGAGCCTCAGATAGCTCAATAGGCTAATAGCCTGTTATTAAGATTCAGCTGTCTGCAATTATTGCAAGTTCGAGGCTCAAGGTTGACTCACCCTTCCATCCTTTCTAAGGTGGGTAAATTGAGGACCCAGTTTGTGGGGGCAATAAGCTGACTCTGTATAAAAAATATACAAAAGTATGAAGGCTATTGCTTAACGCATTGTAAGCCGCCCTGAGTCTCCGGAGAAGGGAGGCATATAAATCTAATTTTAAAAAATTATTAAAATATTATGCCCTTGAATCGTTCTGTTTTTTAAAAAACCTTGAACGTTCTGGGATGATAGTCATACAGGCAGGAGATCCCCTCTGATGATCCTCAATCCAAGAATTCCAGCATGAACTAAAAGAAGACAATTACCAAGTCATGGCCCTCCAGCACAGTGAGGCTGACTGTTTTGCCTGGTGGCTCAACGGGAAAGGAAGGTGAACCCGCCATGAGAAGGAAGGACCTCTTGGTATAGAAAGGTAGCTACAGCCTAAGGAGAAGAGAAGACATGGAGTAAATAATAATAATGAAGAAGACTTGTTTATGGATCACTTGACTTTCTTCCTGTGCTTCCTTATATTCCTCCAAATCCTGCCAGGTAAATGAGGTTGAGGAAGAAACAACTGGCTCAAAATCCCGCAAGTGACGTTCTGTGGTCCCTCCCAGATTCCCGGGCAAGATCTCCATGCTGGCAAAGGTTTTGGGGAGATATGGTCCAATACATGGCAAACCCTCCCTCCCTCCCTCCCTCCCTCCCTCCTTCCAGCCATCCTATCATCCATCCATCCATACCCCCAATCATCCATCCATCCAGCCCTCCATCATCTATCCATCCCCCATCCTTCCATCCCCCCAGCTCCCCATCATCCATCCATCCATCCATCCAGTCATCCATCCATCTATCCCCTCAAACATCTATTCATCCATCCATCTATCCCCTCAATCATCTATTCATCCATCCATCCATCACCCATCATCCAGCCAGCCCTCCATCATCTATCCATCCCCCAGCCTTCCATCCCCCCAGCTCCCCATCATCCATCCATCCATCCATCCAGTCATCCATCCATCCAGTCATCCATCCATCCATCCCCTCAATCATCTATTCATCCATCCATCCATCCCATCAATCCATCTATCCATCTATCCATCCCATCTATCCATCTATCCATCCCATCATCCATCCATCCATCCATCCATCCATCCATCCATCCATCCATCCATCATCTCTCTCTATCTCCGTATCTCTACTCTATCTATCTATCCATCATCTATTTCTCTAACCTATCTGTCCATCCATCCATCAATTTCTAGAAGACCACCCACCTAACTCAAGGAGGAACTACACACGACAGTACATTATTTCATCTCTGGAAGGTTCATTCCCTGTAATCAACTATGACTGTCAAAGCAGAGTTTATCAGCCAAGCCACTACTGCTGGGTTTCTACTCTATCCTATACTACAGGTTGCCTGGCTGCAGCTTAGAATACTGTAAGTATGAAAGTCATTAAAGATAGCCATGTATTCATTGTATTTATTTATTTCTTAAACGGATGCCCAATTCGCAGAGTGCCCTTGTGCGACTCGCTATAAAAAGAAGATATTAAAAAAAAAACCTTAACACAAGAGAAGAGGCCTTAGGGCCACTCAGGTATGGCTTTGGCACACTGGTCATCCAACCAACTGCAGCTGTTGCAACAAACCACAGTTAAACTCTTCAGTTTACTTAACCAATCGGTCCCATCTCATTCTCAGCCTATCTAAGCCAGGCTCCTCTGCTCTCAATACGTCCTAGGAGGCTGGAACGAGGACCTGATCTTAAAAACCTGAGGCTTCCAACAGCCTCCTTCAAGCTGAGATGTAGACCTTACAATGGGGAATGATGGTTGGATCTCCCCAAGGAAGCCCAAGTGGTCCCCAGGTTGCTTTGTTTGGTGGTCCCTGAAGACACTGACAAAGGAATCGTCTATTCCAGCTCTACTCCAGCTTTACTATGCTTCTACTCCAGCTTTACTACGCCTCTACTCCAGCTTTACTCAATGAATCCAGAAAGGGTCACGGGAACAGAAACTCGATTGCTGCCCCCTTCCTGCCTTGCTAGAGGAAGAGGAGCGATCTGAGGCGGTTACCGGCATCCGCGGCATGCGATCTACCCGCTGCCCAACTCACCCACGGCGTCCTTTTCCGTTGTCATAGCAACGCCGCTGCGTCACATTCGCGGCTCCTGACGTCGACGTGATCCCCGCCCGCCATTTTTGTGGCGGGCAAAGGAAGGGCGTGGAGCGCGGCTTTCCCACCGCCTCTTGCCCGGCGGGCTGCTCTGATTCCAAAGAGGTTCGTTCGTAGGTCACGCAAGGAGAGAAACACTAGCGGTTCCCAACGGACCTTGCGGGGCAAGGGGAAAAAAAAAACCATAGGGCAAGCATTGATCGTGTTGTATGAAATTCTGCAGGGGTTTATGTGACCACTTCTGCCTAAAGGAGATCCCCCAAGCAGCTCTCTCTCCCCTTCCGTGCTTAAAGCGCAGCTGGGCTGTGTCTTCCACTTCATGTTGCGTATGTCGCATCGGACCCGGAAATGAATGTCATGCAAGCCACTCGTTTGTTTTCCCCTATCTCTATGAGGGGAGGAGGATTTGGTCTATTTGTAAAATAATTCCAAATGCAAGGGGTGTTAAACTATCCAGAGATTTATTTACGTTTATTTATTTACCGGTTTAGCCCGGTGTTTTTCAAGCTTGGCCTCCTTTGCATAGTTTAAGAGGAGTGGACTTCAACTCCCAGAATTCCCCAGCCTGCTGGCTAGGGAATTCTGGGAGTTGAAGCCCACACCTGTTAAATTTATTAAGTTTGAAGGTGAGGGTGGAGAATGCAAATCCTGCTAATTGCAGAAAAGCAGGGTTTAGGGCAAGGGTCTGCAACCTTAAACACTCAAAAAGAGCCATTTGGACCCGTTTCCCACAGAAAAGAAAACACCGGGAGCCACAAAACCCTTCCTGGGCCTGACTATTTCTTGAGCGGCCACAAAACTAGCATATGTAGTTGAATTAAACGTTCTGTTTTCTTCTGAAACTTTTCTTTTCTTGGATTTATCCATGGTTGGCCTACCGGGGGTTGAAAAGCTCAATAAATTGCATGCTGGCAGGTGTCACACATCGGCGTTTGTGACGCATATTTTGAGTGACGGAGCCACAGCAGAGGGGTGAAAGAGCCACATGCGGCTCCAGAGCCGCAGGTTGCTGACCCCTGATTTAGGGCTACTACGAACCAGGATGCAAGATGCAACGTTGAGTTATTTTGCTATTCAGGAAATAATAGCCAGTGAAGGCCCATGAAAGAAGATACATGCGTGCACACACACACATTCCCAAGTTATCACCTGGAGTTTTTTTGCGGAGGTTGAAAAACACTGGTTTGTGAGGCCCCAAAAATCCTGAAACTCCCAACACCTTGTCCAAGAAATGCATTTGATTAAAACACATCGGCTTTTCTGGAGTGGCAGGTTGTGAAAGTTGATGCCTTTGAATCAAAGATGATAGCTGGAAAAGGTGCTGCCAGACGCCTTCAGGGATTGAATAAAATCATAATGTGAAATCATTTCTGGAAGAAAGAACTGCCATAGGTGGTGACCCTTTTAGAGCTGTGTGCAACGAAACTTCATTTTTAATGTATGTCAATTAGTGTACATTCAAAGTGACAATAAAGCTCTTCCTCCCCTCCCCTCCCCTCCCCTCCCCTCCCCTCCCCTATCCTATCCTATCCTATCCTATCCTATCCTATCCTATCCTATCCTATCCCATCCCATCCCATCCCATCCCATCCCATCCCATCCCATCCCATCCCATCCCATTCTATCCCCCATTTTATCTTCTTATTCTGCATCCTATCCTATCCTATCCCATCCCATCCCATCCCTTCCCATCCCATCCCATCCCATCTCATTCCATTCCCCATTTTCTTTTCTCTTCTTTTCTTATTCTGCATCCTACCCTACTCTACCCTACCCTACCCTACCCTACCCTACCCTACCCTACCCTACCCTATCCTATCCTATCCCATTCTATTCCCCATTTTATCTTCTTATTCTGCATCCTATCCTATCCTATCCTACCCTACCCTACCCTATCCCATCCCATCCCATCCCATCCCATCCCATCCCATCCCATCCCATCCCATCCCATCCCATCCCATCCCATCCCATCCCATCCCATCCCATTCTATCCCCCATTTTATCTTCTTATTCTGCATCCTATCCTATCCCATCCCATCCCATCCCATCCCATCCCATCCCATCCCATCCCATCCCATCCCATCCCATCCCATCTCATTCCATTCCCCATTTTCTTTTCTCTTCTTTTCTTATTCTGCATCCTACCCTACTCTACCCTACCCTACCCTACCCTACCCTACCCTATCCTATCCCATTCTATTCCCCATTTTATCTTCTTATTCTGCATCCTATCCTATCCTACCCTATCCTACCCTACCCTACCCTATCCCATCCCATCCCATCCCATCCCATCCCATCCCATCCCATCCCATCCCATCCCATTACATTCTATTCCCCATTTTCTCTTCTTATTCTGCATCCTATCCTATCCTATCCTATCCTATCCTATCCTATCCTATCCTATCCTATCCTATCCTATCCTATCCTATCCTATCCTATCCTATCCTATCCTATCCTATCCTATCCTACCCTACCCTACCCTACCCTACCCTACCCTACTCTCTATTCTATTCTATTCTATTCTATTCTATTCTATTCTATTCTATTCTATTCTATTCTATTCTATTCTATTCTATTCTATTCTATTCTATTCTATTCTATTCCATTCCATTCCATTCCATTCCATTCCATTCCATTCCATTCCATTCCCCATTTTCTTTTCTCTTCTTTTCTTATTCTGCATCCTACCCTACCCTACCCTACCCTACCCTACCCTACCCTACCCTACCCTACCCTACCCTACCCTACCCTACCCTATCCTATCCTATCCTATCCTATCCTATCCTATCCTATCCTATCCTATCCGTCATACAAAGCAACACCACTGCGCTCGCCGTAGTCATTTCACCAAGAACCTGGAGGGCAGAGCTAAACCTTTCCAAACTCTAGCAGGGTATAGATTGTTATGTAATATAGATTAATGTGGTATAATTCCAAACTTTGAGAATGTTGGACTCCCCAATTCCAAGCCTCTGAATTTCAATAAACTCTTTTAAGAACTGTTTTTTTTTAAATAGAAATTTCAGACATTGCACAAACAACCCCCCCCCCCAATAGCAGCGTCTCTGAAACTTATAAAAATCCATGTACTCATCAAATCAATAGGTCAGCTGCCCCAGAACCACAATGGCTGGTGGCTCTGTTCATCAACAAATCGATCTTTCTTTCCAATCCGCTTCCAGCCTCCATTTTATTTCCAGCATCTTTCTCCTAGCATGGAACTGAACCAGATGGATTTTTCTTCCGACAACATATTCCTGGGATGTGGCAACCGTCGTAAATACGAACCAGTTGCCAAGCACCTGAATTTTGATCACAGTGGAAATGCTGCGACAGTCATAAATGTGGGAAAACAGTCACTTTTTTCAATGCCCTTGTAACTTCGGACAGTCACTAAACAAACCAGTGGTGAAATCTGAACCAGTTTACTATCGGTTTGCTGGATGCATATGCACGCAGCAAACCGATAGTAAACTGAGTTGAGTTTGAGTTTGAGTTTGAGTTTGAGTTTGAGTTTATTAGATTTTTATACTGCCCTTCTCCCGAAGGACTCAGGGTGGTGTACAGCCATAATAAAACAATGAACCATACAAAATTTAAAAACCAATTTAAAACAAGATTAAATAGATTTGGCCCTCTCACTTTAAAAACCCATAATTTAAAATACCCCATCCAAATTTCTTATTCAGCCAGGCCAGCCTGTTGAAATAGGAGGGTCTTAAGGGCCCGGCGAAAGGTACAGAGATTGGGAATCATATGTATTCCAGGGGGTAGTTCATTCCAGAGGGTGGGTGCCCCCACAGAGAAGGCTCTCCCCCTGTGGGTCGCCAGCCTACATTGTTTTGCTGATGGCACCCTGAGGAGCCCCTCTCTGTGGGAGCGTGTTGGTCGGTGGGAGGCTATTGGTGGCAGAAGGCAATCCCGTAAGTATCCGGGCCCTAGGCCATCAGGGGTGGGTTTTAAATTTTTTTACTACCAGTTCTGTGGGTGTGGCTTGGTGGGTGTGGCAGGGGAAGGATACTGCAAAATCTCCGTTCCCTCCCCAATCCAGGGGAAGGTTACTGCAAAATCCCCACTTGCTCCCAATCCGCTGGGACTCGGGAGGCAGAGAATAGATGGGAGCAGGGCCACTCAGAATTTTTACTACCAGTTCTCCGAACTACTCAAAATTTCTGCTACTGGTTCTCCAGAACTGGTCAGAACCTGCTGAAACCCACCTCTGGCGTGTATCCGCAGTGCGCACCACGCACTCCAAAAGGAGGCATGGGGGGGGGGGAGGATAGTGATCAGCTATGGCGCGCGATATTATTATTATTTTTTTACTTTTAAAAGCATTTTTTTACAATCTATTTGAATAGGTTGTAAAAAAATGCTTTTAAAAGTAAAAAAGCTATTTAAAAGTAAAAAGTAAGGCTATTGCTTAACGCATTGTAAGCCGCCCTGAGTCTCCGGAGAAGGGCAGCATATAAATCAAACCAATAAACTAACCAATAAACAAACAAACAAATAAATAAATAAAAAGGCTTTGACGATCGTGCGGCTCAGCTGGGATCATCAAAGCTTTTCTTTTTTCACCTTTTAAAAGCATTTTTTTAAGAAAGTGGCAAGCAGGCAACTAAGCGATTGGGTGCGTGGGGGGTGTGCGTGATGGGGGGCAGGGATTTTTGCTACCGGTTCTCCGAATCACCTGCCGTCATCACTACCGGATTGGCCGAACCGGTCCGAGCTGGGAGCATTTCACCCCTGAAACGAACTCTTATAAATTCAAGACCACCTGTCTAGCATACACTGGTTTAGATGCTCTTGTCATGTCCCCTCTCTTCCTGTAGGGAGCAGATGCAGCCCGAAGAGGATGCTGAGACTATTGGCAGGGAAGATAAATTCAGCATTCAACAGCTCTCTTGCCCAAATAGTCTGAATCTTCCTCCTGTTAGATCAGGGGGGCTGGCTGGATCCTCACGAATGAGAGGCCTCCCGTAGCATTTCTGCATTGGGAAGGTGAGGACAGCACAAGAAACTTTCTTTCCCTGTTCTGGGACCATCCAAGGAACGAAGACATTGAGCAGGTGAATTTATCTCCCGAGCTTTAAATCTAACCTTTTAAGGTTGTGCCTTGCTTGATTAGCATTTTCATAAAATCCTCCTAACCCAGTTAGACAAAGATCATTTTTATTTATGGGTTTGCTAACTCGCACGGTACTTTACTTTAAGCCACAGTAACAAAAATTCTTCTAATAACAATTTTTCCCCCCTTGCTGTCTGCTTGGGTCAATTTGCTCGTGCCCCCCCCACCTATTTGAGTTTGCAAGAAATGGATCTTGAGACCCCTTAAAAATGGACCCCATTTAATTTTCAGTAAAATTAATTTTGTTCTGGCTGTGAGAAACGGACAAGATATTTTGTCTCCTCCCCCCCCCCCTTTCTTTTTGAGAAAGTATTCTTTGGGAACAAATTTTGGTCTCTCCCCTGGGGGAAAACACTGCCAGCGTTTGAAACAAGAAAGAAAAATATTGATTTATGCATTTATTTGCTATTTATGCACGTGTCCCACATTTTGTAGAGATTTTGCAAAGCTTGCACTGTTTTGTAAACACCAGCTAATATGCCTTGGTTGTGGGAAGTGGCCAAGCTCATGATGGGATTGGCTCTCTGTGGGTTGTTTGAGCCCCTGGAACCCCTGGGATTTATTGTTCATCCTGTAAATCATGGTTCCTTAAATCTGGATTGGTACATTTCGTGCATACAGCTGATTCCATCTCAAAACAATTAAAACAGATGCTATATTTTCACTTTACAGATATCATTTCATTTCATTTCATTCATTTCATTTTATTTATTAGATTTTTATACCGCCCTTCTCCCGAAGGACTCAGGGCGGTGCACAGCCATGATAAAACAATATGAGATACAAAATTTAAAATCCAATTTAAAACAAATTAAATAAATTTGGCCCCTTCCATTAAAAAACGCGCAAGTTTAAAATACCCCATCCAGATTCTTATTCAGCCAGAACAGCCTGTTGAAATAGCAGTCTTAAGGGCACGGCGAAAGGTATGCAGGTCGGGAATCATACTTATCTCGGCAGGCAGATCATTCCAGAGGGCGAGTGCCCCCACAGAGAAGGCTCTCCCCGTGGGGGTCGCCAGTCTACATTGTTTAACTGATGGCACCCTGAGGAGGCCCTCTCTGTGGGAGCATGTTGGTCGGTGGGAGGCTATCGGTGGCAGAAGGAGATCCCGTAGGTATCCGGGTCCTAAGCCATATCGTGTTTTGCCGAAAATAAGACCCTGTCTTATATTTTTTTGAACCCCGAAATAAGTGTTTGGCCTTTTTATCAGGGAGGTCTTATTATTTTGAGGTGTGTGGAGTGAGCTGAGGTTCCTCTTGCCGTCTTACCTGATTTCCAGCTCTGTCTCCCTAACCCTAACTAGAGGAAATGACAGGGACCGGCTGCGCATGCGTTTAAATATGTTTGGGAAGGGCTTACTTTAACACATGCGCTCAAAAGCCCAATTGGGCTTATTATCAGGGGATGTCTTCTTTTAGGGGAAACAGTGTAGTCCTTGACTTATAACCCCAATTAGCAGCCAAATTTCTATTGCTAAGCAAGGCAGTTCAGTGAATCGTGCCTGATTCTTCAACCTTTTGGCCTGTTAAGTGAATCGCACAATCCTTAAACGAATCCGGCTTCCCACGTCGACTATGTTTGTCAGAAGCCAAGTGGAAAGGTTGCAAAAGGTCATCACATGACCCACGATGCTAAGGTAAAGGTAACGGTTCCCCTCGAACATATATTATTATTTATTTATTTATTTATTTATTATATGTATTTATATGCCGCCCTTCTCCTGAAGGACTCAGGGCGGCGAACACAAGTTAAGCAACATGTACAATAAAATCGCATTTTAAATCAAATAAAATAATTTAAATCAATTATACCTGTTGGCTCCTGTTAGATGGCTGTATTTAAGCTTGGTAAGGTAAAAGTTCCCCTCGCACATATGTGCTAGTTGTTCCCGACTCTAGGGGGTGGAGCTCATCTCCGTTTCAAAGCTGAAGAGCCGGAGCTGTCTGAAGATGTCTCCGTGGTCATGTGGCCGGCATGACTCAACGCCAAAGGCACACGGAACACTGTTCCCTTCCCACCAAAGGTGGTCCCTATTTTTCTACTTGCATTTTTTTACATGCTTTAGAACTGCTAGGTTGGCAGAAGCTGGGACAATTTACGGGAGCTCACCCCGTTACGCAGCACTAGGGATTCGAACTGCTGAACTGCTGACCTTTCGATCGACAAGCTCAGCATCTTAGCCACTGAGCCACCATGTCCCTTATGTATTTATGTATCATAAATACACGCAATTTCCAAAACACCTGAATTTTAGGGATGCTGTGATGGTTTTAAGGGTGAATTCCGGTTGTACATCATTTTTTCCAGTGCTTGAACAGTTGATAGACAAAAGATGGTGAGTTAAGGACTACCTGTAGTATAGGCAGTGGTGGGGTTCAAGTAATTTAACAAGCGGTTCGCTGCCCTAATAATTTCTTCCAACAACCAGTTCACCAAACTGCTCAGAAAGTTAACAACCGGTTCTCCCAAAGTGGTGCGAACTGGCTGAATCCCACCACTGAGTATAGTGGTTGCAAGAGGCAGAGGAACATTCTGATGAGGTTGGAAGCTTGGAAGATCTCCAGATGTTCCATGAGAGTCTATTTCTTTTCCCCTGGCTCTGTTCCTCAGCTCCAATCAGTTCATTTAAGCTGATTGGCTGATTTGTGGGTGGTACCAGACTAGAATAGTATCTACCACGCCCACATTGGCCAACTTTGGCTTTTTTTTTTAAACCGTAAAGGTTCCTGACAGTTGAATATGGTTCCCATCCCTCTCCTGCAATCCTCTCATTTAAAAAAAAAGAAGTTTGGAAGAAGCACGATAGAAACAGACCGATACAACTGAACTTTGGTGTTGGAGTTCTTGAGAGGAGCATGAACAGCTACCCTGTTTCCCCCAAAATAAGAGATCCCCTGATAATAAGCCCAAGAGGGCTTTTGAGCACTTATTTCAGGGTTCTAAAAAATATAAGACAGGGTCTAATTTTCAGGGAAACACGGTATCTCTCTATCATCTCTCTCTCTATCTATCATCTCTATCTACCATCTCTCTATCATCTCTCTATCATCATCTATCATATCATTCCCTCTCTTTTTTCCTCCATCATCTCTCTATCTATCATCTCTCTATCATCTCTCTCTCTATCATCTCTCTCTATCATCTATCATATCACTCTCTCTCCTCTATCATCTCTCTATCATTCTCTCTATCATCTCTCTATCATCTATCATCCCTCTTATCTATCTATTTATCTATCTATCTATCTATCTATTTATCTATCTATCTATCTATCTATCTATCTATCTATCTATCTATCTATCTATCTATCTATCTATCTATCCTGTTTTCCCCAAAATAAGACATCCCCTGATAATAAGCCCAATCGGGCTTTTGAGCGTGTGGCAATAAGGCCAAGCACTTACTTCAGGGTTCTAAAAAATATAAGACAGGGTCTAATTTTTGGGGAAACACGGTATCTATCTATCTATCATCTATCTATCTATCTATCTATCTATCTATCTATCTATCTATCTATCTATCTATCATCTATCTATCTATCTATCTATCTATCTATCTATCTATCTATCTATCTATCATCTATCTACCTATCTATCATCTATCATACCGCTCTCTCGCTCTCTCTCCATCATCTCTCTATCTCTCTATCTATCATCTCTATCTATCATCTCTCTATCATCTCTCTATCTCTCTATCTATCATCTCTATCTATCATTTCTCTCTCTCTCCCCCTCCCCTGTTTCCCCCAAAATAAGTCATCCCCTGATTATAAGCCCAATCAGGCTTTTGAGCATATGGCAATAAGGCCAAGCACTTATTTAAGGGTTGAAAAAAAATATAAGACAGGGTCTTATTTTCGGGGAAACACAGTCAGAAAACAGTCGCATGGATCCTCCTTTCCCCAAAGCACCTGAAGGCAGGACAAGAAGTAACAGCTGGAAACTTATCAAGGAGAGAGCCAACCTAGAACTAGGGAGAAATTTCCTGTCAATGAAATCAGTGGAACGGCTTCCCTTCAGAAGTTGTGGGTGCTTCAATCACTGGAGGTTCTCAAGAAGAGACTGAACTGCTCTTCTCTGTCTGGAATGGAATAGGACTGTGATGGCAAACCTATGGCACATATGCCACAGCTGGCCCGCGGGTATGCGAGCCGTCACCCAGCTCACGCATGCGTACTCGGGCCTCCCACCGGCCAGCTGATTTTCAGGATGCACAGTGGGCAGGGAGCATATGGGAGACATGCGTGAATACGTGGGGGGGGGGCGTGCATGCATGCACAGGGAAGGGGGGAGCATGGGGGGAGTGGCGTGTGCATTTCAGAAGTGTAGAAACGGGCCTGTTTCCGGCCTCCAGAGGGCCTCCAGAGCCCAGGGGAGGCCATTTTCCCCCGCTTGGAGGCTCAGGGAAAGCCTCTGGAGCCTGGGGAGGGCAAAACCGCCTCCCCTGCCGTGGTGTAGGTTGCTAAAATTTTTGAAACCCATTCCTCACGCGCATGCATGGGGGTGGCATGGGGGTCGCGTATGCATGCATGGGGTGGCATTGCATTATGGGTGCCAGCACACACGGATGCTTTTGGCCCGCGAAGAGAAAAAAGTTAGCAGTCACTGGTATGGGGTCTAGGCTAGAGGTCTTCAAACCTGGCAGGTTTAAGACTTGTGGACTTCAACTCCCAGAATTCTCCAGCCAGCTTGGCAGCTTTAAGACTTGTGGACTTCAACTCCCAGAATTCTCCAGCCAGCTTCTGGGAGTTGAAGTCCACAAGTGTTAAAGCTGCCAAGCTGGCTGGAGAATCCTGGGAATTGAAGTCCACAAGTCTTAAAGCTGCCAAGATTGAAGACCTCTGGTCTAGGGTCTCCTGTTGAGCAAAGGATCAGACTAGAAGACCTTCAAGTCCCCTCCCAACTCTGTAATACTGTTACTGTATCAAACATGTCAACCTAGTGAAGAGAAGGACCAGGGGAGACATGATAGCAGTCTTCCAATATTTGAGGAGCTGCCACAGAGAGGAGGGGGGGGATCAAGCTATTTTCCAAAGCACCAGAAGGAACAATGGATGGAAACTGATCAAAGAGAGGTTCAACTTGGAAATGAGGAGGAACTTTCTGACAGTGAGAACCATCAACCAACGGAACAGAAGTTGCCTTCAGAAGTTGTGGGAGCTTCATCACTGGAAACTTTCAAGAAGAGACTGGACTGCCGTCTTTCAGAAATGGTGTAGGGTCTCCTGCTTCGGTGGGGGAGATTGGACTAGATGACCTACAAGATCGCTTCCAACTCTGTTAATTTGTTAAAACATCTAGAGTTCTCACTCAAGACACAAATGACCAGCCTCTGACTATCTACTTCAGACTTATAATGAGAAAACCCAAGTGTCTGGAGATAACCATAATCTTAGGAAAGGTGGAACGGAAGAGAAGAAACCGATGACTATCAATAAGGTGGATGAACTTGATTACGGCAGTGATGGGGATTTGAATTTCATGGGGAGCCATACAGGTTGTCCTCGACTTACAACAATTCATTTAGTGACCAATGAAAGTTCCAACGGCACTGAAAAACCTGACTTACGACCGTTTTTCACTGTTACGATCTTTCCAGCCTCCCCATGGTCACATGATCAAAATTCAGAGGCAACTGACTCATATTGTCGTTTCCTGGGATCATGTTTATGACCGTCGCTGTGTGCCAAGGTCATGTAGTCACCTTTTCCAACCTTCTGACCCGCAAAGTTGGTCAGAACTTTTAACGGTGGCAAGAGAAGTCATACAATAGGGCAAAAAACTCACTTAACCACAGAATTTTGGGGCTCAATAGTGGTTGTTCATCGAGGACTACCTACGTTTAAATTTGGGGGTGGGGTGGGGTGGGGTGGGGTGAGTAATAGCCCTTCTGCTCTCCAGAAATATGTGGCCAATCTGGTTTGGTTCTGCAACCCAACAAGACACAGACTTCAGAGGATCATTAGAACTGCAGAAAAAACAATGGCTACCAACCTGCCTTCCCTTGAGGACCTGCATACTGCAGGAGTCAGAAAGAGGGCTGGGAAAATATTTACAGACTCCTCGCATCCTGGACATAAACTGTTTCAACTCCTACCCTCAAAACGACGCTATGGAGCACTGCACACCAGAACAACTAGACACAAGAACAGTTTTTTCCCGAATGCCATCACTCTGCTAAACAAATAATTCCCTCAACACTGTCAAACTATTCACTAAGTCTGCATTACTATTAATCTTCTCATCGTTCCTATCACCCATCTCCTCCCACTTATGACTGTATGACTATAACCTTGTTGCTGGTATCCTTTCAATTTATATTGACTATTTTCTAATATGATTTGATTGCTTATTTGTTGCCTATGACTATCATTAAGTGATAGTCCCTTATGATTCTTGATGAATGTATCTTTTCTTTTATGTCCACTGAGAGCATCTGCACCAAAGACACATTCCTTGTGTGTCCAATCACACTTGGCCAATAAAGAATTCTATTCTATTCTATTCTATTCTATTCTATTCTATTCTATTCTATTCTATTCTATTCTATTCTATTCTATTCTATTCTATTCTATTCTATTCTATTCTATTCTATTCTATTCTATTCTACTCTACCCTACCCTACCCTACCCTACCCTACCCTACCCTACCCTACCCTACCCTACCCTACCCTACCCTACCCTACCCTATTCTCTCTTCTCTTCTCTTCTCTTCTCTTCTCTTCTCTTCTCTTCTCTTCTCTTCTCTTCTCTTCTCTTCTCTTCTCTTCTCTTCTCTTCTCTTCTCTCCTCTCCTCTCCTCTCCCCTCCCCTCCCCTCCCCTCCCCTCCCCTCCCCTCTCCTCCTCTACTCTACTCTACTCTACCCTACCCTACCCTACCCTACCCTACCCTACCCTACCCTACCCTATTCTCTCTTCTCTTCTCTTCTCTTCTCTTCTCTTCTCTTCTCTTCTCTTCTCTTCTCTTCTCTTCTCTTCTCTTCTCTTCTCTTCTCTTCTCTTCTCCTCTCCTCTCCTCTCCTCTCCTCTCCTCTCCTCTCCTCTCCTCTCCCCTCCCCTCCCCTCCCCTCTCCTCTCCTCTCCTCTCCTCTCCTCTCCTCTCCTCTTCTATTCTATTCTATTCCCCATCACAAGCAAGAAAACTCTCAAGTAGCGGTGAAATCCAGATGAATCTATCCGGCTCGCGCGAACCGGTAGTGCCAGCGGCAGGAGGCTCCATCCACATGCTGGGACATCATTATGTCCCGGTTTTGACCTGTGCATGCGCAGAAGGCTCCCGTTCCCAAACCGGTAGCGAAGGTGAGTGGATTTCACCGCTGTTCTCAAGCCACAGATTTGAAAGCCACCAATCCCTGGCACAGTAGAACTTCTGAAACCGGAGAAAGGGGAATATCTTTTCCTGATTGACTTTAGCTCTAATCTAAAGACGTCTAAAAATAGAGCCAAGTCTGGAAGTGTCACAAGTCGGATGGGATATCACTTGTTGAAGTCTGCAGCTGGGAAGAGGGCTTAGAAAAATTCTCGCAGCTGAGCTCCAACGAGGAACATCCCTGCCCATCACTCCGCCATGGCTAATTGGATATTAATTGAAAGAATTTCGCTCGATGCACGGGATAAACAGAGACATTCCAGGCACCCTGTGCCATTTTGTGCCTCTAACAAGCACTGGCATAGTTAATTGACAGTCCCAGTTTCTCTCTTTCTCTCTCTCTGTCTCTGCTGACAGAAAGTAGGCGTTTTGCATTCTGATGACCTCTGCAGGGTGGCAAGCCTGAAAGCCAGTGTTAAGCCTGGGAAATCTCCTGGTTAATGTATCTCCTGGAATTCCACTGGTTCTTTCATGAAGCAAAGTGTTTTCCCCTCCCCAAATTCACTTAAAACAAATCTCTCGTCATTTCCACCTGCTTTATTGTACGCCCTGCGGCAAAAGCAGAATAACGTGCTTTTGGTGAAGCTGTTTTTTTTCGTGGTTTGGCCACAAACAAAGGGCTTAAAGGATTTCATGGCTGTTAATGAAGACAGGTGCTTAGCACTTGAGCCTTGAAGATTTACAAGTAGTCCTTGACATACGACTGTAATGGAGGCTGCCCATTGCAGTCATTAGTTGTGACAATCATAAATAAGATTGTTCATATGACATAGCCTTGCTAGGTGGCTCAGTGGCTAAGATATATATGGAGCTGAAAGGTGAAAAGGAAGCAGAATGCTCCCTCCCACATGCTGGGGTAGACCAGGTGCCTTGATAAAAAAACACTTTATCTCCCCTGGCTCAACCTGATGAAGGGAAGAGAACTTGTGGCTCAGAGGTTAATACAACTGCCTAACATGCAGGCAGCCCAAGTTTGAATCCGAGTAAGGGTATGGCTAGCTGATGAGAGCGAAATTTCTTTATCAGCGAAATATGAATTTGGTATAAAAATGGCTTATCGTGAATGCGACTGCTTGAGGGCTTCTAGATTGGAGCTGAAAGGCAAAAGGGAAGCAGAATGCTCCCTCCCAGATGTTGGGGTAGGTAAGGTGCCTCGATAGAAAAACACTTTATATACAGTAGTTGTAAGGCGAATTGGCAAATCTGTTATAAATTGTTGTTTTGTAGTCAAGGATAGCCTTCATTGGGATTTGCCACCCAATTTAATTTTCCACTCTTTGCAAGGATGTTGAAGAAGGAAGGGAAGCCTCTCGCTGAGTCCTCCAACCCATTTCTGCAAGGTTTCTAAACAGTATAACGAACGTTCAGTGGCAAAATGCTACCCCATCTTTTTTTAAAAAACAAAAACCAACTAAGATCTGAAATGGTACCTTAAACATCTGGAAGGCTTAGTCAATCTATTTTCTGTATAATCTCCCATGCAAACCCAGTGAAAGAAAAACCAGATATTTCTGCCCCGTGTTGTCCAAATGTCACATCTTCAATGCATCTTGGTGCCATTCCTGCCCTGAAAATATGGTGCCCTGGGCTGTTGGTTTGAGCTCCGAGCTTGGCCATTTGGTTTCAAACGTTTCATCACCATTCGAGGTGCACTCTGAATAGATGGGCAATAAATCTATGTGTGTACATCATGGGAAAAGGGAAGGGAGGGGATGGCAAGTATTAAAGACCAGAGAAGCTCAGAACCAGTTTATACCAGCATCCAAGGCCAGGCATCCTAAGTATGTGGATTACCCCAAAACATCTCAGCAGTCTCAAAACACTTCAGGAAATTCTGATTGGCTGAAGACAAACTAGTCACGGAGAGAAGGCTGGGATGAGAGGAAACCTTTGTGTATCTTTTGAGTGCGGGAAATCCAGAGCTTGCCTGACTTTACTGCAGTCAACATCCAGTGGTGGGTTGCTTCCGGTTCAGTCTGGTTCTATAGAACCGGTAATAAAACCGATGGGACGCTCTGCCCACCCACCATGACGTCATCATGGGTGATCTCCGCATGTGCAGAAGCTTCGCAGAAGCGCACGCTCCCATTGCGAACCAGTATTAAAGGTAAGTAGAACCCACCCTTGTCAACATCTCTTCATAAAAAAACCTTTCGCTCCAACCGAATGGAGTCAAGGGTCTTTCTTTCCTAAGAAATCAGATCAGGACGGGCCTGACACTCCAAACAACCGCTTTGGAAATTCAGGTCCCAATTCTGGCTGTAAGTCAAGGACTCCCCATATTTACATGGGTTGCATGTAAATACAGGGTCTCAGTGGTCTTCCGGGTGCGGTTCAAGGTGTTGGTTACCACCTTTAAAATGCTCTATGGCCTAGGGCCCAGATACCTACAGGACCGCCTTCTGACGCCAGTAGCCTTCCACCGACCAACGCGCTCCCACAGAGAGGGACTCCTCAGGGTGCCGTCGGCCAGACAATGTAGGCTGGCAACCCCCAGGGGGAGACCCTTCTCTGTGGGGGCACCCACCCTCTGGAATAAACTACCTCCTGGGATACGTACAATCCCCGACCTCTGAACCTTCCGCTGGGCCCTAAAGACCCTGCTTTTTCAACAGGCTGGCCTGGCTGAATAAGACCCTCAATGGGATATTTTAAATTATTGGTTTTAAATGGACAAGGCCAATTTGTTTAATTCTTTTTAACTGGTTTTAACTTTTGTATGATGCTGTGTTTTATTATGGCTGTGCACCACCCTGAGTCCTTCGGGAGAAGGGCGGTATAGAAATCTAATAAAACTCAAAACTCAAACTCAAACGCATGTTCCATAAATCAACACAGGATCCAATATGAATTCTACAGCCTGGCTTCATTCTGACTCAGGCTGGGGCTGTCAGCCGAAAGCGTCTTGCAAAACAAGCTGACAAATTTTTGGCACCAGAGTTGCTTGGACAGGCACGCTGTCAAATGAAGATTGGCTGCGCTGTCTTCGGCTGGCAGCCGGCCATAGACCTTATCGTAGGCCCATTGTCTCTCTCCTAGGAAGGATTGATTTAAGGGAGCAGGTGCAAGGCAAGGGAGATGATGAAGGCTGTTAGCCAGGAGAAAAATTGGATGAGGATCCTGGAACTGTAAATAGATTTGCTGTGACAAGAGCAATCCAACAGGCAAGGGGGAAGGGAAGAGTTTTCATTAAGGGTACTACAGGTAGTCCTCGACTTACGACCACAAAACACCCGCGAAAACCTCAGAAACTATATATATATATGGCTGTGTGTTTGTGTATGTTCCAGCATAACTCTGGAATGCCTCAAATGACTGTGTGTTTGTGTATGTTCCAGCATAACTCTGGAATGCCTCAACCAGTTTCAACCAAACTTGGTACATAGATGACTTATTCTCTGGAAAAAAATACTGTGGGGGTTAGACACCCCTAACATGCCTCGGGGTGTGTGTTCTGTTAAGATACAGCCTGTTGTGCTTTAAAATGGCTTCTACTGTACAGCACAGTGGAGTTGCCATGGTAACGGCTTCACAGTACTCAGTACACAGTACACAGTACAGTACACAGTACTCCCTCTGTTAATGGGGAACATCCAACATAAAAAATTATATTTGGTCCGGACATTTTCAACAAGGCTTTGATTGTGAGGCGCCGGAAAATCAGCCCTGGCTGCTTCTCCCCTTCTAATCAAGATAAAAAAAAAGCATACCAAATGATCAGGGATCAGCTAGCAAAACAACAAGGTGGTATCATTTTACTTGACGCTTCTGGGGGCACAGGGAAAACATTTTTAACTAATTTAATTCTTGCCAAAATCAGGGCTCAGGATGAAGTTGTTCTTCCTGTCTAATACAGGATTGGGATAAATCAATACCTGGGCAATGCCAAATTATCAACTAGTATTAAATATAATCTAATGTCATGTTTACCCAATAAATTTATTCCATTCATGAAGGCCTATAGTAAGATCTACCGCATCTCAAGGTGAAGGAGGTTGGAAACAATATTGGCTGGTTCCTCTTTTGATAGGTGGATTCCATCTTCCCACTCTGTTAAAGATGTCTCAGCGGAACAAAAAAAAGACTTCCAAAAGTGGACATTCTAAGAACAACTCAACAAAGGGTCCAGTTCTCACCGGGGCGAAAATGGATTCGTTGGGTTTCCAAGCGATGGAGAGTAACGTTCCTGGGCTGTCCCAAGTTATCCTTCAGAAACTCAACATGAAGAATTACGATGAATATAGGTGAGCTGGATTAGCACACAGAATGAGGGAAATATTGGTGTGGGTAGGTGGGGTTGGACACAGGAGGTCTAAAATGACCCATGTTTGACTTGCTAGTAAACCATCAGCTCCAGTGGTGGATCCTTCCGGTTTAACAATTGGTTTGGTGATTGCGTGTGGTTCTCTGCTCCATTATGTACCACTGGCCAGGCGGTTCTACAAGAAGGCTAAACTGCATCCAGTTTTAGTCACCACATTATAAAAAAGATGTTGAGACTCTAGAAAAAGTGCAGAGAAGAGCAACCGAGATGATTAGGGGACTGGAGGCTAAAAATACGATGAACGGTTGCAGGAACTGGGCATGGCTAGTCTAGGGAAGAGAAGGACTAGGGGAGACAGGGTAGCAGCCTTCCAATATTTGAGGGGCTGCCACAGAGAGAAGAGGGTCAAGCTATTTTCTAAGGCACCCGAAGACCAGACAAGGAATAATGGATGGAAACTGAACAAAGAGAGATTGAATCTAGAAATAAGGAGAAATTTTCTGACCATGAGAGTAATCAACCCATGGAACAGAAGTTGCCTTCGGAAGTTGTGAGAGCTTCATCATTGGAAGCTTTCAAGAAGAGACTGGACTGCCATTTGTCTGAAATGGTGTAGGGTCTCCTGCTCGGGCAGGGGGTTGGACTGGATGACCTACAAGATCCCTCCCAATTCTGTTAATCTGGTTATAAAATAATCTTCCAAATCTGATTGGCCCGGTCCCTCTCCTTCTTCTTATACTTCAGTGAATCAGGGCAATGTTTACCTGATTCACTTCCAAATGTGAAACTTGGGAATGTTTTTTTTGGCTCAGTGTAAATTGGTTTCTTCCTCAGCCTTTCTTTGGCCTGGCCTTCTTCCTTCTAGATCTGCACTGGAGGGCAAAACCCCCTGCACGGATTTTGGCATCCGATCCTACTTTGAGATGTTTCAGAAAATGGAAGATACGTTCAAATTTTGCGCCGAGTGCAAGAAACTTCCCGATTCGCTACCTGACCCCAGAAGCCTACGGCGTTGCAAAAGGTAAAAATTACACCTCCCCCTCCTTCAATACCTCAGAAAGGATTACTTTTTTTTTCTTCCTCCAGCAGAATCATTCATTAAATTAATTTATGCAAAATTGCAGGAAGAGCTTTGAAAGAAACAAAGGATGCCAGTTTGGATTTTAGGCATTGCTATCAAGATGCGATAAGGGTGGTACGGTGGCTCAGCGGTTAAGACGCTGGGCTTGTCGGCTGGAAAGCCAGCAGCCCAGGTTCAAGACCCAAGTGCCTTGTGATGGGGTGAGCTCCCTTCCTTGTCTCAATGCAGGGGTGAAATCTACTTACCTTCCCTAATGGTTCGGAAGTGCATGCGCTGTGACCCTCTGTGCATGCGCAAACCCTTCTATTGTCTATTGCTAAGCAACCGTGTCTTGCTGCTGAAAACAAAGATGTCTAAGAAAAGAAGGAGGAAAGTTGACAGCATCGGTGTGGTCCTTGGCCCAAGATGTGGTTGGAAATAACGCTTTCCTTTTCCGGGAACATTGGTCAGGTGATTTCCCAGCAATGAAGGAACATTTATTCCAGGAGTGGGTTCTACTTACCTTTACTTCCAGTTCGCAATGGGATCGTGCGCTCGGGCTTGCTTTGCTCATACGCACGCCATACTTCTGCACACGCAGAAGAGATTTTGCACTATCCTTCCCCTGCCACGCCCACCAAGCCATGCCCACAGAACCAGTAGTAAAAAAACTTGAATCCCACTACTGATATGGAGACCCCATAAAACTCCCTTGAGCAGTGGTGAAATTCAATTTTTTTTTACTACCGGTTCTGTGGGCGTGGCTTGGTGGGTGTGGCAGGGGAAGGATACTGCAAAATCTCCATTTCCACCCCACTCCAGGGGAATGATCCTGCAAAATCCCCATTCCCTCCCCACGCCTGAGGGAAGGATATTGCAACATCTCCATTCCAAACTCACTCTGGGGCCAGCCAGAAAGTGGTATTTGCCGGTTCTCCGAACTGCTCAAAATTTCTGCTACTAGTTCTCCAGAGCCTGTTACAACCTGCTGGATTTCACCCCTGCATTTGAGGTTTCTGTTGTGACCTAGGCTCATTTAGTCATTACAGGACACAATTATTCTCAAACAAAACTATTTTATTATAACAGCTGAGAATTACTTCATTCCCAGTTTAGTCCAAATTAATTCCAAAACAAAGTCCTTCAGAAAAACCTTTATCTTCTTTGGCACCCTGCCAAAGGCCTTTCTTGGCAAAGCCCCACAAAGTTCAGAAACAAGAGATGCCGACTGGAAAACAGATTTAGCAACGTTGCTTTCCTACAAAGAGCCCAAGAGCCTTTGCTGCTCTTTTAAACCTTATGGGAGGGGCCAATCATCTCCTGGCCTTACTCCCAAGTCGTCCTTTTTGCTTTAGCTGCTCTTGCCTTCTGGCAGCTCTGCTCATGCGTGCACTAGGAACAGGCTCCTCCTGTTCCTCTGCCTCTCTGTTGTCCGACTCTGGAGGCTCTGGAGTCCGCACATCACTCCCAGATGGCCCTGGCCCCATTTCTACCTCCAACGCAGAGCCCTCGTCCCGGCCTTCCCCAGACTCTGGGACTGGCCCATGTTCTTCGTCAGCCTCCTCACTGTCTGACTCTGATGCTAGCTCTCCGGGCTGCTGGTGGACCACAACAGTTTCCAGCAAGATTAAGTAGTAGAAAGGCAATTGATAAAGGAGATGAGTGCAATCAAAGAGATTGACAAGATGTCCTTGGAAGATTGGGAAACCACATGACT
This sequence comes from Coluber constrictor foxii, assembly GCA_038048745.1. NCBI lineage: Eukaryota > Metazoa > Chordata > Lepidosauria > Squamata > Colubridae > Coluber > Coluber constrictor. Next base: position 11,921,849 of record CM075973.1, read on the forward strand.
ACTTAGGTCACTGGAAGTGAAATAATGCACCTAATTCACAAATCTGGGATTGATAAATTGCTGTCCTTTTCTTTCTAGATGTCAGAATGTCTATTATTGTGGCTCCGATTGTCAGCGGTTGAACTGGCCCAGCCACAAAAAATTCTGCAAGAAACTGAAGCTGGCAGCCCTTGACCGACTTGCAGAATGGCTCGTATTCACAGGTAGCCTGAGATTCAGTTGGCTGTTGTCCATCGGAGGAGGTTTAGGACATAGAACAATAGGGATGGATCCCATCATCGTGGATTGTGCCAATCCAACCAATTGTGGTTTAGTTAAAAAATGATGGTTAGACGCACAAGGGACTTAGTGTGTTAGTTGGGAATATTTCAAAGACTATAGAATAATAGGGCTGGAAGGGACCTTGGAGGCCTTCTAGTTCAACACCATGGTCAAGTAGAAGACCCTATACCCATGATGGTGAACCTATGGCACGCGTGCCACAGATGGCACGTGTAGCCATATCGGTGGCCAACTGATTTTTGGGCCTTCTGGGCCCACCAGAAGTAGAGAAATAGGCTGTTTTTTGCCTCTGAAGGACCTCGGGGGGAGGGGGGAGGCCCATTTTTCTCTTTCCCAGCCTCCAGAGCCTTTCTAGGAGTCTGGGGAGGGCAAAAACGGCCTTTTCCCCTCCCCGGAGGCCCTCCAGAGGCTGAAAATGGCCAACTTGGCAAACAGGGCTTCTGGTCCCACCAGAAGTTGGCAAACAGGCCATTTTCGGCCTCCAAAGAGCTTCCAGGGGTGGGAAAGGCGTTTCTGCCCTCCCCAGACTCCTAGAAAGACTCTGGAGGCTGGAGACAGCAAAAAACAGGCCTACCGTGCCATCGCTTGCCAGGAACAGTGGGAAGGGGGCCCATCCGCATGCACGGGGGCAGGGTGCATAGAATTATGGGTGTGGGCACGCACGCGCACAACCCCCCCCAACTCCTGGCATGCAATGGCAAAAAGGTTAGCCATCAGTGCCCTATACAATTCTGGGAAAATAGCTGTCCAGTCTCTTCTTGAAAACCTCCACACTTGGAATACTGCATCTAGTTCTGGTCACTACAATTATAAAAAAGATGTAGAGACTCTAGAAAGAGTGCAGAGAAGAGCAACCAAGATGATTAGGGGACTGGAGGCTAAAACATATGAAGAACGGTTGCAGGAACTGGGTATGTTTAGTTTGATGAAAAGAAGGACTAGGGGAGACATGATAACAGTGTTCTGATATCTCAGGGGCTGTCACAAAGAAGAGGGAGTCAAGCTATTCTCCAAAGTACCTGAGGGCAGGACAAGAAGCAATGGGTGGAAACTAAACAAGGAGAGAACCAACCTGGAACTAAGGAGAAACTTCTTGACAGTGAAAACAATTAATCAGTGGAATTGTTTATCCTCAAAAAATGTTCTATTTGTAGGCCTTCTCCATTAGAAAGGGTCACCAGCAGAATCCTTGGAGATGGGGGGAAGTGAAGGTGGTGGCCATAACCTTGTGAAATTCTAGCCCAGCCTTCACATCATGTGGTTGTAGTCATTTTTTAAAGCCTTCCTATAGATGCATCATGCACTGATCTAGAGATTTGGATATTTATGGTCGCAATGACGGTGCTAGGAGTCTAAGATTCTTCTAAATCTCCCTTGTCTCCCTGTAGGTGACATCCCTTTCCACACAAGTGCATGGACAAAAAATATCCAAGAGCTGCGAGGCTGGGAAGACTGGTTCTTGATGCAGGAACATCTGGATGAAAAGCTTAGCGCTATCAAAGCCGGACATTATATGAACATTCTCTGGGCCAATGCGGGCAAACCAAAACCCAATGAGGTGGAGCTGATGGAGTCAATCAAGAGGGTGACCACAGATTTTGTGTCCAGGCCGGTTACCATTGGCCTCGGGCTGAGCATGTTCCATCTGGATCCTTATGCTAAGCCCATCACCGTGCATGTGGTTGGAGCTTCTCATGTGGAGACCCTCAATGCTCGGGTGACGGATTACGATGAGCTCTCCCAGATGTTCCCGAAGCATCAAGGCATAGAGGTGGTCATGGTGGGGATGGATGTGGTCGATGGACCCATCATGAGACCTCCGCTGGTGGCCTTTGGACCACGGCAAAGGGTCTACCTCAGCAGCTACAAGGACCTTTATCACAGCTTCTGGGAATCGCAAGTAGAAACTCAGCAAGCGGCGCGACCGGATCTCGTGGTTGCCTTCCATGCAGGTATGAAGGTTTATGGCATTTTTTTTGTGTTCCTAGATCATCTAGCCCCATGAGATTCAATGCAATGTAATGTTGGACTCAAACCAGGGAGGCCCAAGTGCTCAGCATAACTAGAGGACAAAATAATGGAAAAAGCTGCCTTAGGCAAGATTTCAGATCATGTAGAGCCAATCCTTCTCTGTTTCCAGGGCAGCCACATGCAGCAGATCTGAGCACCCTGTGGACTGAATCCAGCCCCCAGGCCTTGAGTTTGACACCCCTGTTCTAACCCAAATCCAGTTGAGAGATCAAATTAAAATTCACACCGGGCATGTATTAATTCCAACAGGATTTGTGCTTATGGAGGGAAATCCAGGTCTGCCAGGGACTTTCTCACCATTCAGTGAGTCCTCAAATGAAATCTGCCTCTGTGCATGTCTGTTCAAAGCTAGCACCTGATATTTGCACACCCAAGAAAAAGGAGGTAGGTTCAAGAAGCACCCGGTGCTGTTACTCAGATCCGTTCTAAATCCGTCTCTGAGCTACGAACAATGGAATTCCAGAAGAGATTAGCAGTGTATATCTAAGAGAAGAATTCCAACAGATAGAAAGGCTGAAATCACGGCAGGTTATACAACTGTGTTCTCTTGAAAAGAGTTTGTCTATGCCCAGAGCAAAAGGAAAAGGAGACTTTTCACCCATTTCTACATTTGGGCGCAGTTTTCTGTCCCCGTTGGGAAGGTTGAAAACTGTCAGGTTCAAAGGATCAGGACCGTATGCTCAGTTGCAGTTCACAAGATTTATTACTCAAGATAAATAAGAATCTGGTCACTTAAAATTCAACGCTAACTTGGCGCCAGATAAGGATCAATGGAATTCAGGAGGGACTATTGGGTTTGGACTATTGGTGGCGACATAACGATTCTAGGCTGATGACTTGCTTAACTCCACCCCACCCTGGCTTTGCCTACTCTTCTGCAGAAACTGCTCAAACACACGTTTGGATCCTCTCCAGTCTGAAATGCATTGTAAAAGGAGAGCTGGGTTAGTCGATGGCAGTGTTTCTCAACCTTGGCAACTTTAAGATGTGTGGGCTTCAACTCCCACAATTCCACAGCCAGCCATGCTGGATTGCCAAAGTTGAGAAACACTGGTCTGCAGTAACACAGAATCCGGAGGAGTCTACAGGTCAGTGATGGCTAACCTTTTTGTTGTCATGTGCCAAAAGAGGGGGTAATGGGGGGGGATTGTGCATGTGTGTGCCCACACCCATAATTCAATTCACCTCATCCCCCGACGCATGCACGTGTGACCCTCCCTGCTCCCCCCTGGCTTTTGGCATGTGATGGCATGGTGGGCCCAGTAGGCCCATTTTTTTGCCCTCCCCAGGCTCCAAAGCCTTTCTAGGAGCCTGGGGAGGGTGAAAACAGCCTTCCCCACTCCCCCGGAAGGCCCGGAAACAGCCCGTTTCCTGGCTTCCAGTGGGACCAGAAGGCCCGAAAATCAGTTGGCCAGCGTGTACATGCATGCTGGACTGAGGTAGGGCAACACTCGCGTGCCCACAGATATGGCTCCGTGTGCCACCTGTGGCACCCGTGCCATAGGTTCGCCATCACAGCTATAGGTAGCCCTTCAGTTACAACCATAATGGAACCTTTCCATCATGGTCAGAAGTCACGATGATTGTAAAACGGGTCCATCGTGTGACTGATGTGATTTTAGGACCTTTCTTGCGGGGGTCATTAAGCGAATGCTGCGGTCATTAAGCAAGCCAATGGTTTGCTGCGATCGTGGTTTTGCTGAAAACAGAGTGGTGCAGTGGTCTAGAGGTAGAGCTCTCACCATCAGGAGGCTGTGAGTTTGATCCTAGGTATAGAGGCAGATATTTCTCTTTCTGGGCACACTGTGAATATATCTGCTGAATAAAACTCCGCATTGGCAACAGGAAAGGCATCCGGCCAGTAAACACTCAGCTCCATTCAGTTGCCCAGACTCCAGTCTGATGCAAGGGATTAGGGGGTCATTAAAAGAAGAAGCTGTGGTTTTGCTGAAAACCAGAAATAAATGCCAGTTTTGGGCAAAAAAAATAAAATAAAAAGTAATGTGACTGCAGAATGCTCTAAATGGCCATAAAAGCCACTGTATTGCCAAGCGCCTTAAGTTCAGGACCTGGGAAGCAAGGGGCGTCCCAACCATCGGAGCTTCAAATCGAGGTCAAAAGTAGCCCCAAGGTAGGTCTGTTGTAACTTCAAAATGGTTGTTAAGCAGACAGTTGTAAGTCAAGGACTACCCGTAGTGGCAGATTTCTTTTCCGACTAACAAATTTAATAAATGTGCTGTCGCATCCCCACCCTTAATAAATTTTGTTAGTTGGGAAAGATGCCACCAGACAACTCCTGATTCCCGCCCCCCCTCCCCGCCCCGTCTGAAAAGCCTCCTTAAAGAACACAGAAGAAAAGGCAAAGATTACGCATGAGAGAGTTTGAAAGAAAAGGAAGGAAACTTAATACATCAGGCACCAGTTCTTCAACATTCCTGAGCTGGGGCATATACGGGTGAACATGTCAGCAGTTGTTATTTTGACTGGTAACAGGGAAGCTGGTTGAAATTGGAACCAGCCCCTCCTAGCTTTCTAATGAGAGCCAGTTTGCACTAGTAGTTAAGACAGTGGGCCAGCAAGCAAGAGACTGGGAGTTCTAGTCCTTCTTTAGACATAAAAGGCAGCTGGGTGATTTTGGGCCAATCACCAGGAGACTGGGAGTTCTAGTCCCACTTTAGGCACAAAAGGCAGCTGGGAGATTTTGGGCCAATCACCAGGAGACTGGGAGTTCTAGTCCCACTTTAGGCACAAAAGGCAGCTGGGTGATTTTGGGCTAATCATCAGGAGACTGGGAGTTCTAGTCCCACTTTAGGCATAAAAGGCAGCTGGGTGATTTTGGGCTAATCATCAGGAGACTGGGAGTTCTAGTCCCACTTTAGGCATGAAAGGCAGCTGGGTGATTTTGGGCCAATCCCCAGGAGACTGGGAGTTCTAATCCTTCTTTAGACATAAAAGGCAGCTGGGTGATTTTGGGCCAATCACCAGGAGACTGGGAGTTCTAGTCCCACTTTAGGTATGAAAGCAGCTGGGTGATTTTGGGCCAATCCCCAGGAGACTGGGAGTTCTAGTCCCACTTTAGGCATGCAAGGCAGCTGGGTGATTTTGGGCCAATCACCAGGAGACTGGGAGTTCTAGTCCCACTTTAGGTATGAAAGCAGCTGGGTGATTTTGGGCCAATCACCAGGAGACTGGGAGTTCTAGTCCCACTTTAGGCATGAAAGGCAGTGGGTGATTTTGGGCCAATCGATGGGGAATTCTAGTTCTACCTTAGGCACAAATGCTGGCTGGGTGAGCCAATCACTTTCTCTCAGTCCAACCCATCTCGCAGCCTTGTTGGTGTGTATTGGCGCAATCACAATGTCTGGAAGCACTTGGAAGCAATTCAGTTGTTTCACTGATTGTTCTCACTGTCAGGAAATCTGCCTGCTGCAGGTCCTTGGGAAGGACTCAATGGGTGAACAAAAATGTCAGATCCAATTTAACGCCTGGCTGAATGTGTGAGTAAAAATAATAATGGTGTAACCAAGGAAAGAGAGCTTTCATGGAATGACTTCACAAGAGTCTACCCCAAAGGTTTCTCTTCTTCCTAAACCTCAGTGGAAAATGGAATTTATTTGAGGGAATAAACAAAGGTAAAGGTTCCCCTATCACATACGTGCTAGTCGTTCCCGACTCTAGGGGGCGGTGCTCATCTCCGTTTCAAAGCCGAAGAGCCAGTGCTGTCCGAAGATGTCTCCATGGTCATGTGGCCAGCATGACTCAATGCCAAAGGTGCACAGAACACTGTTCCCTTCCCACCAAAGGTGGTCCCTATTTTTCTACTTGCATTTTTTTTTACGTGCTTTCGAACGGCTAGGTTGGCAGAAGCTGGGACAAGGAACGGGAGCTCACCCCGTGACGCGCCGCTAGGGATTCGAACCGCTGAACTGCCGACTTTTCGATTGACAAGCTCAGCCACTGAGCCACCGTGTCCCTTTGAGGGAACACCAGCTCTTAAAGGGCAGGATGCGTTCAGTGTGCAAGGCTTCATCTGCCAAGCATCAATCACCCAGCCCTGGGGGATAGAATGACCCTTGAACAGTCTGGGATGCCAGCTACTGAAAGATATATTGGCCACATTCACACATCTCCCAAAGCCTTATTATTGAGCTGTGTTTGATTTGGGCTTAGTGCAATAGATGAGCCAAGCCAGCCACAGCTTAGCTATTCGGGGTGAAGCAAGCCACGGTTTAAAAGAAGGTGCAAACTTAGGCAATGTGCTTAACTGGGATTTGCAGCCCTTTGCAGCGATACCATCCGTTAATCGGTCTGAATATTCCCTTTCCAAAGTAGCTAAGCTCTCAGATATATTTTGCCAGCCACCAGTCTGAAATTTCTCATAAGGTTGTTGCGATGCCTCTGATTTTGGGCACTGACAAGACAACTAGAAGGAGATGCAGCTTGTCAGCAACATTTCCCACGAGGTGGCCTCTGGGCCTTTTGCAAAAAACACATGAGAGATCCTTAAGCCCCAGCCAATAATGTGAAAGATGCCACCGGTGCTCTCACCAAGAGGAACTCCTGATTCCAGAATAGCAATAGCACTTAGACCAGGGGTCGGCAACCTTAAACACTCAAAGAGCCACAAAGGTCCTAATTAGAAGCCCCCGGTTCAATTTTGGAGCTGACTCACCATAGAGTCTCCTCCTAACACAGCATCCTTTTCCCTCTGCTGACCGGAAGTCCGGTTCTCCCCCCACCATAGAGTCTCCTCCAACGCAGCGTCCTTTTTCCTCTACCTGTTCTAACCCAAAGACCTATCAATTGTGGAGCTGACCGGCGACAGGGAGCTGCAGCAGAGGGATGAAAGAGCCACGTGCGGCTCCAGAGCCATGGGTTGCTGACCCCTGCAAGCCGTATATACTGCCCTATCATGCTTTACAACGCTCTCTGAGCAGTTTACTGAGTCAGCCTACTGCCTCCCAACAATCTGGCTCCTCATTTTACCGAGCTTGGAAGGCTGAGTCAACCTCGAGCCGGTCAGGATCAAACTCCAGACTAAGGAGTTCCCCACCCTCCAGTCAGAGCTGAAGAAGCTTCTTGGATGAGAAACAAAACATCTTCGACGAAAAACCAGAAAGTCCAGTTGCCTCCTGAGAAAAAATCACCTTTGGGACAGCCATGTCCTGGATGCCGGAGAATCTCCATCGACATCCAGATTATGGGACAGAGTTAGGCTGCAATGCTGCATTCTAACCAGGGGTGAAATCCTGCAGATTCTGACAGGTTCTGGAGAACCGGTAGCGGAAATTTTGAGTAATTCAGAGAATTGGCAAATACCACCTCTGGCTGGCCCCAGAGTTGGGTGGGAATGGAGATTACACAGTATCCTTCCCCTGCCAAGCCCACCAAGCCACACCACGCCCACCAAGCCACGCCCACAGAACAAAATTTGAATTCCACCCACTGATTCTAACCCCTGTGCCACCACGGCTCTTGTATCAAATATTTCAGCAGAATATCTGGTGGATCTCAACTCAACCTGAAGGGAGAAATTTGCCCTCCCCTCCCCCTGCCTTATTGGAAGCCGAGCTGTTGCCTGTCAGCTGTTTGCTGTCCATCAGCATGGTAGGATTAAGGCCTAAAGGGTCAGGATTAAGAGGGATGCTATAAATCTTTTTACACACGGATGAGGCTAATCAGCTTGCTAACAGAGTAGTCAATAACTACTGAAGCCAGAGGCAGCTACAAGGTGGTATCAACCATTGAAGCTCAGGTGGAACTCTGTTGTCTCAAGTAACTCCGGTCTTCTAACAGGGATAGCCCTTCTCATACAAATATTCAATTTTTTTTCAATCAGTATAAAGCTGGAAGGGACCTTGGAGGTCTTCTAGTCCAGCCCTCTGCTCAAGCAGGAGATCCTATACCATTTCAGACAAGTGGCTGTCCAGTCTCTTCTTAAAAACCTCCAGTGATGGAGCGCCCACAACTTGTGATGGCAAGCTGTTCTACTGTCCTCACTGTTCCCTTTAGTTCTAGGTTGCTTGTCTCCTTGTTTAGTTTCCATCCATTGTTTCTTGGCCTTGTCTTGTTCCTAGTTGCTTCCTAGCTCTTCAGCCAGACTGTGAAACATCTTGATTTACGTAGGAAAAACTGATCAGGAATGACTCTCCCCTTTCAAGAAATTCTCTTTCGGAGAGTTGGTTTCTCAGGGATGATGGTGACTCATTCTTTGAGTCTCTCCTTGCTCCATCCACCCATCGAGAACACCATAAATCATCGCCAAGAGACCCTTTCCCAACCCCTGAAAGACAATCTGTGCAATTTCAGTTCTTTAGTCATTCTGCAGAGTGTCTCGTGTCTCTCTTCTCTGGCACAGCAAAGTGGTTTCTTTCCAGGAACAAGGTGTACTTTTGATCGTCTCTTTCTGTAACATTCCATTGCCGTGAAGCCCTCCAGGCCACAGGAGGCCTTTCTAAATATACAACTGCCTCGTCGCATCCCTCAAACTTCCAGAATGCCAGAGAAGCTTTAGCAAACTGGGCCCACGTTTCCTATTGTTTGCCTAGCCTAGTGGTATCTAAACCCAGAGATCAGAAGCAGGGGTGAAATGCTACCAGTTCGCTCTGGTTCGAGTGAATCAGAAGTGATAAAAACTACCGGTTGGAAGAACTGGTAATAAAAAAATGCTACCAGTTCGGGGGAAGTTAAAATAAGCTACCAGTTTGGGCAAACTGGTAGTTTAAAAAAGCTACCAGTTCGGGCGAACAGGTAGTTTAAAAAAGCTACTGGTTCCTCCGAATCAGTATTTCCAACGATCAGCTCTGCCACATGGTTTAGCTTTGCTAGAAAGCAGGAAACTTATTTATCAATGTTGATAAAAGCTTTCATGTCACACAATATTCCTCGATCATGGCAACCTTAAAAGGGATAGACTCCAGCTCCCAGAATTCCCCTACCAGCATGCATCCAGGCTGTCTGGGGAATTCTGGGAGCTGAAGTCCAAATTGGCTGAAGAATAATTCTGAGAGTTCAATTCCACCCATCTTAAAGTTGCCAAGTTTGAAAAATGCTGGTCTATTTGAACATTTTCCGACAGACCAATTCCGCACAGACAATGGGTATCTTAGGAAGAACCATTTTCCTAAAATACATTTTAGTATTTTAGAAGAAAGGCAGACATTTTCTACATCGATTTAAGGGGATTAGTCGACTGGGTATATTTCTCTTCTGATCAAGCCAGCCTGGGATAGTTCAGCTGCTTGACACCCTGAGAAAATATGTTGCCTTTATAAGCATGCCAAGACCTTGTTCTCGCTATGCCACAAAATGTGGTTGGAAGGGATGAGAAGGCAAAGCTGAGCTGATAGGAAAGATAACCTGGTCTCCCCCTGAGGTGTGGAAGCAGAGAAGGAGAGCTTGTCATGCCTTAATTGGAAGAGGAAAAGGGAAGAGATTTTTATAAACGTTGTATAAACTGCACTGGGAGGATATTTGGAAGAATCGAAAAAGAAATCCTGAATGTTTGTAGAAGACTAAGGAAGGAGACCACTGGGAGGCATTTTGGTCACCCAATTGAAATGATAAAATGGGAAGAAATTTGGACAAAACATTTCAAACTTCTGATGGCAACTTCATACAAAGAAAACTTGTACAAGATGGTGTATAGATGGCATCTTCCCCCTACTACCTAAAATGTACCCAGGACTCCCTGCAAACTGTTGGAAATGTGGATATGTGGGGAGATAGGCACTTACTTTCATCTATGGTGGACCTGTCCTAAGGCAATTGAATTTTGGAAAACTATACAGAGGTGGTTACTAGAAATCACGGGATGGAAACTACCGTTAAAGCCAGAACATTATACCGAACAAAGAATAAGTACAGAAATCCAGAAACTATAAACAAAAACTTTTCCTGACCTGGCATCCTTTAGGGGTGAAGGAATTCAGTGCCCATAATTCTGAGCCAGCCTAGCTCATCATCATCATTAAGATGATGAACATCAAGATCAAGGGAGATACTAATACCACTCTATAAAGCCTGAGTAAGACCACACCTAGAATACTGCATCCGGTTTTGGTTACCACACTATAAAAAAGATGTTGTGACTCTAGAAAGAGTGCAGAGAAGAGCAACCAGGGTGATGAGGAGACTGGAGGCTAAAACATATGATGACTGGTTGCAGGAACTGGGCCTGGCTAGTCTAGTGAAGAGAAGGACCAGGGGAGACAGGATAGCATCTTCCAATATTTGAAGGGCTGCCCCAGAGAGGAGGGGGCTGGATCTATTCTACAAAGCACCTGAAGGCCAGACAAGGAATAGTGGATGGAAGCTGATCAAGGAGAGATTCAACCTGGAAATAAGGAGGAATTTTCTGACAGTGAGAGCAATCAACCCATGGAACAGAAGTTGCCTTGAGAAGTTGTGGGAACTTCATCACTGGAGGCTTTCAAGAAGAGACTGGACTGCCATCTGTCAGAAACAGTGTAGAGTCTCCTGCTTGGGCGGGGGTGGGGAGTGGGGTTGAACAGATGACCTATAACGTCCCTTCCAACTCTGTTAATCTAAGATCCATCTAGAGAATGGCTGTACAGAAGAAGACCATGCTTTGTCTCCTCTTATTTTTCAGGGTTCCATGCCTGTCCTGATCTGATGGCAAGTTGGCTTCCCACATTGCTGCTTCTGCGAGATTACAAGATCCCTTCTTTGTTCACTATGTACAGGTAAAGCTCCCCTTCCAGGTCATGATCGACGGTGAGCTGCACCACGATTTAACCGGAAGAAACTCAGACCTTGATCCACTGTAGGAGAAATGCCGGACAGCTTCCTTCTTTGCTTAAGCCGCAGCTGCAGATCCCATGAGCTTCTGAAGCCAGCGGTTAGAAGAGTGTAGGGTTCATCTAAGAAAAGATTGTCCAATCCTGGCAACTTTAAGACTTGTGGATTTCAACTCCCAGAAATCCCCATCCCAGCTGGAATTCCTGATGTCGAAGTCCACAGGCTGGACATTCCTGAGATGTCTTCCCAGACTGCCACGAAATCTGTGGGACATAGGGTCTTGGTCTTCATCTGCTCCCTGGCTGTGGTTGTTTGATCCCACCAGAGGTTCATTCTGGACCTTCTTGCCTGATAATGATGTTCTGGGTTGCAGGATTGTGGGCAGAGGGACAACAATGACTGTAGAGCGGGGGTGTCAAACTTGATTTCATTGAGGGCTGCGTCAGCATTGTATTTGACCTCAGGGGGCCAGGGTGGACATGGTCAGCTCAACGTCACTCGTGTCAGGGTCACCTGTGATGGCCTGAGCGCTCTGCCAGTGAAAACAGGCTCCCGAGTTCCGTTTTTGGCTGTGATGGCTTCCTGCAACCCTCTGCCAGTGAAAACATAGCTCGGGAGAGCCGCTCGCAACCCTCCCAAGTTCCATTTTCACTGGCAGAGGCACTGTGGGATGGTCCTGTACGGTTTCCAGAGTGTCCCTGTGGGCCAGGGAGTTCAGTAGAGTTCAGGTGATCCTCTAGCCAAGGATTACCAGGGTTTGGCAAATGCCCAAATGCCACCCCTGGCTGACCATGCCTACCCCACCCCTCCCCTCCCCCTCCCTCCCCTGAGTCTCCACACCGCCTATTCATCCTTCCAGGTAAGTGCGGGGGCCGTGCAGGGGCTCTGGGAGGGCAAAAACCATGCCCGTTTCTGACCTCCGGAAAGCTGCTGGAGCTTGGGAGAAGCAGTTTTGGCTCTCCTGGAGGCTCAAGGAAAGCCTCTGGAGCCTGGGGATGGTGAAAATGCACCACGTGTCATGATATAGGCGGCTGATAGGCCATGCCCACCCAGCAACGGGGCAGTGAACCCATTGCTAAAGGACCTGAAGCCCACTCCTGGGCCAGATGCAAGCACCTCACAGGCTGGATGCGGCCGGTGGGCCTTGAGTCCTGACACCCCTGCTGTAGAGTAATAACTAATGAAGAAACAACTGATAGTGACCTTGGATTGTGCTGTAAGGCCACACCCTAATTTCAAGTGGCACTGGGGCAATTTTTGTTTGCCAGGCCGGTAACTAATCCTTCCCTTGTTTCCTTCTTTTAGTGAACAGGAGCTGAAACAGTCCCTCAGGATCTTGATGGAGCTGGAGACCCAGATCATAAGCTGTGGGGCCAACCCCTTCGCCTCCCTCAAACCAGAGCAGGCCCATTCAAACCCTAACAAGCCACCCGTCTACTCCAACTCCCACTATCTCCTGTTCCACGGTCTAGGTGGCCCTTCAGAAGAACATGACCTAGGAGAACTTGAGGGGGAAGAGGAAGAGAGATCTCAGCAAGCTTAGAATTATACGACCCAGCTAGCAGTGGTACCTTCGTATCTCTCAAGTTTGTCACGCAACGAGCTAAGATCTCAGGAATGCAAGCATCGGGGCGATAGTGAAGGCTGCCTTTTTCTGCTTGCAGCCAAAGATCCAAGGCTATTATTAGCAGCTGTCTAGTCTAGTCCTACCAGTCTGTAGACAAAGCACGTCGACTCCCATTACCTCCTGTGCAAATGTCTCCCAATTTAGTCAATATGTAAATCAGCTAACTTGGGACCTTCCAGATGTGTTGATGCTAGGATTTCCAAAATTCCCAGCCACAGGCAATGCCAGTTTGGAGTTCTGGGAGCTGTTCTATCTAACATAGTTGGAGGACTCCAGATTGGAGATGAGGGCCACGTTGGTGTAATGGTTAAAGGCCTGGATTGGAAGTCCTGAATTCTAGTCCTATTTTAGTCATGAAAGTCAGAACAAGAGAATCTTCTAATCCAACCCTCTCCTCAAGCATCCTATACCAGTGATGGCTAATACTAGGTTATTTTAATGTGGCTGTGCACCACCCTGAGTCCTTTGGGAGAAGGGCGGTATAGAAATTCAATAAAATAAATAAATAACCTTTTCCCAACCGAGTGCCCAAAGCACGCATGCGCCCAAATCCCCCAAATGCAATGCGTGGCCAGCCCCTGCACACGTGCCCCCCACACATGCGCATGTGGCCCCCTACATGAGCCCCACCCCGCGCATGCACACACTGCCCCCACAGACACATGCTCCCATGCATGCACACACAGCCCCCTGAACATGCCCCGCCCCCACACATGCATGGCGGAGACCAGAAAACCAGCTGGTCAGTGGGAGGGGCACGCACATGCGCAGTGGAGCTGAACTGGGGCGACGGCTTGTGTGCCCTCAGAGAGGGCGCTGCATGCCACCTCTGTTCATGTAACATAAGTTTGCTATCATGGTTCTATATCATTAGGCAATGGTTGTCCGGTTTCTTCTTGAAATCTCCAGTAATGGACACCCACAACTTTTGGAGGCAGGTTGTTCCTTTGGTTTATTGTCCTCGCTGTCAGGAAATTTCACCTTAGTTCTAGGTTGGCTCCCTCCTTGATCAGTTTCCATCCATTGCTTCTTCTCCTGCCCTCAGGTGTTTTGGAAAATAGAGAGATACCCACCCACCCCCTTTGTGGTAACCTCTCAAAGGCAACATTTTGGGCCAGGTGTTCTTATCAACCCCCAGAAAGGACTGAATGGTAAACCTGGGCAATGTAATAAAATCAAATCAAATCAAAAAGCACATCTGAAAATTGTTAATTTTGTTATTCCTGCTCAGAGTCATCAGCTTCATGGGTGGCCCATATGAATCGACATACAAGATAATCTCATTGAAAAAGGAAACAACAAGGGAGTGGAAAGGGGGAGAGGAGTAAAGAGGGGCAGGGAGGAGAGCTGGGAGGTGAGAAGAGAAGAAAAGAAGAACGGGAAAAGGAGGGGAAGAAAGAAGGGGGAAAGAGGAGGAGAGAGGGGAAGAAAGGGAGGAAGAAGAGAGGAGAAGGGAAAGAGGAGACGAAGTAGAAAAGGGAAGGAGAGGTGGAATGAGGAAAGTAGAAAGAAACAGAAGAGGAGAGAGAAGGGAAGAAAAGGAACTGTATTAAAATAAAGGAAGGAGATGGTAGAAGAGCAGACCCGAACAACTAATCAGCAAATGGAAATTAAAGAATAAGATGAATGAATAATGATTAATGATGGAAAAAAGACTGTACGTTGGAATATGTTGATAAAAAATAAAAAAAACTTTAGGAAAAAAAAAGATATTCTCATTTACTGGACTCCTGTCTGTCTTTGTTTGGGGATGCCATTGCCTCTGGTTTTCTCTCCAAAATGGCTGCATGTCTAAGAAAGAAACGGGCAAAATGTCAAACTACGCATCTGACTACTTACTCCCACTTTTCGTTTTCTGTAAATGGCCTAAAGGACCCGGAGGAGGCGGGCAGCAATTTTGAAAAGTGGATGCTAAAGGTCAATGCTACGCCTGGACCCACTTCCTATTTAATGAATTAAATTAAATCCTAATTAAAATGATCCTTAGAAGAATGCCTGGAGTGCATATTTGTGCATGCGCTGGAGCTCATGATCTCTATATTCCTTACCCTACCCCCAAATTAAAAAAAAATAACTACATCACTAGAGAAGATATGTTCTTCTCAATAGCTAGCAGAGGGAGGCAAACAGTTCTACAAACTCCAGACTTAACTAGATTTTTAAACTAGAATTAGAATCTATTATTCAAACAGAAGATAATTCTATTCTATTCTATCCTATATTTTACATTCTATTCTATATTTTACGTTCTATTCTATTCTATATTTTACATTCTATTCTGTTCTATATTTTACATTCTATTCCTATTCCATTCCATTCCATTCTACTCTCTATTCTGTTCTATATTTTACATTCTATTCTATTCCTATTCCTATTCCTATTCCTATTCTATTCTATGTATGTTTATATGTTTATGTTTATATGTTTATTGGATTTATATACCGCCCTACTCCCGAAGCACTCGGGGCGGTGAACAGCCACAAAGTAAAACACATATATACAAAATTTAAAAGCAGAATAAAACTGTTTGGCCCCAGACAGATTTAAAAAACCCCAGTAATTTAAAAACAGATTAAACAGATTATATTTACATTCTATTCTATTCCATTCCACTCCACTCCACTCTACTCTATATTTTACATTCTATTCCTATTCCTATTCCTATTCCTATTCCTATTCCTATTCCTATTCCTATTCCTATTCCTATTCCTATTCCTATTCCTATTCCTTTCCGTTCCGTTCCATTCCATTCCATTCCATTCCATTCCATTCCACATTTTACATTCTATTCCATTCCACTCCACTCTACTCTACATTTTCTATTCTATTCTATTCTATTCTATTCTATTCTATTCTATTCTATTCTATTCTATTCTATTCTATTCTATTCTATTCCATTCCATTCCATTCCATTCCATTCCATTCCATTCCATATTTTCTATTCTATTCTATTCTATTCTATTCTATTCTATTCTATTCTATTCTATTCTATTCTATTCTATTCTATTCTATTCTATTCTATTCTATTCTATTCTGGGAGGAGAGAGAGACCAGTCAAGTGGTTGTCTGCTAATGCCACATCCCTTCCACAGGTGTGTCAAAACAATTCAGCAATCACATGACAACTTTCTGTCAGAAGTGGCCTTTATCACCCCAGTGGGGGAAAATAAAACCAAAACCAAAACGATACAGTACAATTTCCACACAGATCACAAAACATTTACAGGGTTTTCCTTCCTACATCTCTCCTTGCAAGGAGAAAATACAAGTTCATTCTTAGCCACGTCTTACAGAATAAAGGCTACCAATGGTTGTAAGAAAAGTCTCTGATTCTCCTGGGTTGATATTTGGGGTTCTTCAAAACTTGGAAGCGTAGAGTTTTGAAAGGATTGAACATTTACTCCCCCAAATCTGCAGGTAAGGGGATTGAGATGGAGTTGATGGTGTAGCACAAGGGTCTGCAACCTTAAACATTCAAAGAGCCCTTTGGACCCGTTTCCCACAGATAAGAAAACACCGGGAGCCACAAAACCCTTCCTATGCCTGACTTTCTTGAGCGGCCACAAAATTAGCATATGTAGTTGAATTAAATGTTCTGTTTTCTTCAGAAACTTTTCTTTTCTTAGATTTATCCATGGTTGGCCTACTGGGGGTTGAAAAGCTCAATATATCACATGCCAGCAGGTGTCACACATTGGCGGTTGCGACACATATTTTGAGTGACAGGGAGCCGCAGCAGAGGGGTGAAAGAGCCACATGCGGCTCCAGAGCCACAGGTTGCCGACCCCTGGTGTAGCATCTACCAGAAGGTCAACAGAATAGATACCCACAAAGCCTCCAACAGATGTTACAGCAGATGCAAGCTCTTATCTACTCCAACTTTGCTTTCTTCCGGGATGGACAATGGAATCCAGAAACATATACGAGAACTTCAGACACTAAGTTCTTGCTTCTCAGTTGTGGATTAATCAACTGTGCCAACTTTTGTCTGAATGTTTAATTGTCCTGCTTGCCTCTAGAATCCTTCCCTATTTTTGTGGACTGAAGATACAACTTCTCAGCTTGCTTACAGGGGAGGGGAAAGAAAAGGAAGAGAACGACAAACCCACCAACATAAACATAGAATCAATGCTTAAGCAGAAGAAAAAGGAGGCAGGACTACCTCTGCACAACAGTGCAAATACAAATTGTGCTTGTACAAAGACTAGAAAGGCCAATGGTCCATGGAATTGGGGACAGCAGAGGCCCCATTCCCAGTAAGGGCAGTTAGCGATGGTGGGAAAGTTGGCCACAAGGCATTATGCTTTGGTCCTACGGATGGACCTCCAGAAGGTACCATTGCTGTGAAGAAGTCCCAAGCCATAGAGAAAAGAGGCCATCAGTTGCTATGGAAATATAAACTTGATGATTCAAAATGGCGAAGACTTGAGAGGATTCTTTTATAGGCCTGTATGGTGTTGGAGAAGTCTCCAAGAGACCCAAGAGAATCCCACAAATTTAAGACACCTTAGTTGAAGATCTGGCTGTTGGGATTCTCATCCACCTGAGAACTGCTATTTAGCAAGGAACGACTTGAGTTCAGGCTGCAGAACGTTCGGGAGGAATCCTTTCTGCATCGTTTTGGGACTAGACACAAAAGTTTCATGCCCAGTTGCATTCTTCTGCCTTCTATGGAAGTTCTTCAGATTGGTTTTTCTGGATTCTCTCTAGAGGTGCTAGGCCACGAATGAAAAGAGGCACTTCCCAGGTCTTCTCAAATACCTAACAAGACCCAAAGCAAGGGACAGGATGGCATCTGCAGACGTTTGGGCTTTCAATTCCCAACAACTTCAGCCAATGTCAACAAATTGTTCATTCTACTCCAAAATATCTGGAGAACCTTGCTCGCCTATTCCTGCTCTGAAATAACATAGCGATACAGCTAATATTGCTTTGCAATCTCTGCTTGCCTAAGAACCAGAAATGTGTCATTATGCAACCCAGATTGGTGAATGGGTTCTAGATCATCATCATCATCATCATCATTCTAGCTATTGTCTGCAGGATGAAGGCCTCTTCTGCATCTTTCCAACGAACATGGTCTTGAGTTATTCTTTGCCAGCTGAGCCTGCAATACTTACTTGGGCTTCAGATGTTCGATTGGCAAATTCTTTACTTGTGACTGTTATTGTCAAATAGCAATGGCACTTAAGACTTATAGACCACTTCAAAGGGCCTCTCTAAACAGTTTTACAGAGTCAGATTATTGCCACCAACAATCTGGGTCCTCATTTTACCAACCTCAGAAGGATGGAAGGCTGAGTCAACTACGCGTCGGTCAGGATCGAACTCCTGGCAGTGGGCAGAGTCAGCCTGCAATTCTGCATTCTTACCACTGCACCACCATGACTCTTAATGGTAACATGCAGCTGACCAGCATGCAAAAGGAACGAAACTATATTTTTGACTGCTTGAAGCAGCAGGAAAACATTTAGCCAAGTGGCTTAACTGTGTACAATTAGCAAAGAAAGGCGAACATGCCTTTTCCCTTGGCTTTGCTTTAAATTGGGGATTTGGGAGAGGAGGCAGATCAAAGGTAAATGGTTGGGGCCTACAAAAACGGCCACCCTGAAGAAGTGATGGTTGGGGCTGCCCATCTTCCTTTGATGTCCTCTTTCTCTTTGACAATTTTCTCTTGTCTGGCAAACAGTAAAAGATAAAGGTTCCCCTCAAACCTATGTGCGAGTCGTTCCCGACTCTAGGGGGTGGTGCTCATCTCCGTTTCAAAGCTGAAGAGCCAGCACTGTCCGAAGACATCTCCATGGTCATGTGGTTGGCATGACTCAACGCCAAAGGCACACGGAACGCTGTTCCCTTCCCACCAAAGTTAGTCCCTATTTTTCTACTTGCATTTTTTTTAATGTGCTTTCAAACTACTAGGTTGGCAGAAGCTGAGGCAAGTCACGGGAGCTCACCCTGTAATGCGGCGCTAGGGATTCGAATCGCTCAATGGCTGACTTTTCAACTGACAAGCTCAGCGTCTTAGCCACTGAGCCACTGTGCCCCTGTCAAAGGAGGCTAGAAAATACAATTTAATGAGGTTACAGATCTATTTCTAGGATGGATTTTTCTGGCACCGAATTTATGTTGACCAGTTTTCCATCTGCAACAGAGCCATGCCCAATGCTTTTCCCACACACACAAAGAAGGGGGGAGACCCCAATTTATGTTGATTGAGCCATGGAGACTAGAAGACCAAGCAATGGTCCAAATGATATTCCCCCCCCCCAAAAAACCCTTTTGACCCAAGGAAGCAAAGACATGGCCAGGAATGTGATGTTGAAGGACTTGGGAACAGATCAGAAGGCGTAGAGATGCTTCCAAGATCTGGGGGAACCTCCCAAGTTCTCCCAAGG